>CM035629.1:87287205-88487205 GCA_020496765.1 Gossypium stocksii
GCTGGGATCATGTATCCAGGGCAAGAAAATGTGCACAGCCCACTGCTACTCGTTGAGAAGGCTTTCAAGAACATTTGTATAAATGTCGTTGATGAAGAAGCTGATGCAAGTAAAAGTGTTTCGAGGATACGTCCTTGTCCCCTGGGTTACATGTTGAACAATTGGACCGCTGAGGATCTTCTTGTGGTCTATAAGTCTTCCTCAGAGTACTGTCCGATATTCACTTTTTGTGTCCCTAAATATAATGGGATTCTTTTGTAAGAGCTGTCGTCTGCTCTTTATCTATTAAATGAATATTAATGAAGAGGCATTTTGTCATAACCTTTTGCATTCGCATTCACTCCATAATTATTCTTTCATTTCACGACCTGTCCTTACACTTACCTCACACCATACCATAACATTTTGTTTGTTATTGCCAATGCTTGGATGTCCCTCTATAGTTTTCCTTTTTATTCAAATTTCAGGTGTTCAGATACCAATGACATGAACGAGCCCGTTACCAATCTTAAAATTGATTTTGAGAGGACTATTTGTCTAGGAGAATTCGAGGATGAAGAAAATGCCGAAGAATACGTCTCGTCTCCTGACTTGCTAAGGTTGGTGGAACAAGAGGACAAACAGATTCTACCTCATCAAGAATCTGTTGAAACAATAAACCTGGGCACTAATGAAAATAAGCAAGAAGTGAAGATTGGGACCTCACTCTCAGAGGACACCAGGCATCATTTGATTGATTTGCTTCATGAGTACAAAGACGTATTTGCATGGTCTTATCAGGATATGCCGGGATTGGACGGGGACATAATGGTTCATAAGCTCCCGCTGAGACCCGAATGTAAACCCATCCAACAAAAATTAAGGCGGATGAGGCCCGAAATGCTGCTGAAGATAAAAGAGGAAGTCAAGAGGCAATTTAATGCAGGCTTCCTACAAGCTTCCAGATATCCAGAATGGGTGGCTAATATTGTCCCAGTGCCAAAGAAGGATGGTAAAGTGCGAATGTGCGTGGATTATTGTGACCTGAACCGCGCAAGTCCTAAGGATAATTTTCCCTTACCACATATCGACACATTGGTGGACAATACGGCGAAGCATTCATTATTTTCTTTCATGGATGGATTTTCGGGGTATAATCAGATCAAAATGGCTCCCGAGGATATGGAGAAAACCACCTTTATAACGATGTGGGGAACGTTCTGTTACAAGGTGATGCCATTCGGGCTCAAGAATGCCGGGGCCACGTATCAGAGGGCCATGGTGACATTGTTCCATGATATGATGCATAAGGAGATAGAAGTCTATGTTGACGACATGATTGCTAAATCCCGAGGAGAAGAGGAACATATTGTGAACCTCAAAAAGTTATTTGAAAGACTGAGAAAGTTTCAGCTGAGACTTAATCCAGTCAAATGTACATTTGGGGTTACCTCGGGAAAATTACTGGGCTTCATCGTCAGTAAAAAAGGCATAGAGGTAGATCCAAAAAAGATAAAAGCCATTCAAGAACTACCCCCGCCGCGCACTCAGAAAGAGGTCAGAGGATTCTTGGGAAGGCTAAACTACATTGCCCGATTCATTTCTCAACTCACTAATCAGTGTGACCCCATCTTTCGACTCCTTCGAAAGCACAATTCTGGAGAATGGGACGAGAAATGTCAGGAAGCCTTTGACAAAATAAAACAATACTTGTCTAACCCCCCAGTGCTAGTGCCACCAACCCCAGGGAGGCCTTTGATTTTGTATGTAACTGTGTTCGAGAACTCAATGGGTTGTGTACTCGGGCAGCATGACGAGTCGGGGAAGAAAGAAAAGGCGATATACTACCTTAGCAAAAAGTTTACAGAATACGAAGCAAGGTATTCATCAATCGAAAAGTTCTGTTGTGCTTTGGTTTGGGCAGCTCGGAGACTCAGGCAATACATGTTGTATCACACGACATGGTTGATTTCAAAGCTAGACCCGATAAAATATATGATGGAATTGCCCGCACCCTCAGGGAGAATGGCACGTTGGCAGATCCTGTTATCAGAATACGATATCATCTATGTGAGTCAGAAATCAGTGAAAGGGAGTGCAATAGCTGATTTCTTAGCGGCTCGAACAACCGAAGAGTATGAGCCCCTGAGATTTGATTTCCCGGATGAAGATCTAATATGCATCACAGAAAGAGAGTGTGAGTCATCAAAGGGGACGCCCTGGAAGATGAGCTTTGATGGCGCGTCAAATGCCCTGGGGCACGGGATTGGGGCAGTCTTAGTATCACCGGAAGGAGATCATTATCCTTTCACTGCTAGACTCAATTTTTTCTGCACCAACAACATAGCAGAATACGAGGCTTGTATCATGGGACTTCGGGCAGTTATTGAACGAAATATCGATGTCTTAGAGGTATACGGGGATTCAGCTCTAGTGATCTACCAAATCCGCGGAGAATGGGAAGTGAGAGATCAAAAGTTGATTAAGTACAGCCATCTGGTAGCTGAATTGATCAAAGACTTCAAAGAAATAACATTTAATTACTTCCCACGCGAAGATAATCAATTGGCTGATGCCTTGGCCACTCTGGCTTCCATGTTTAAAACAAATAAAGAAACAGAAATAATGCCCCTCAGGATGAGCATATACGAGGTCCCTGCACATTGTTATAGCATCGAGAAGAAGGCTGATGGACGACCATGGTACCATGATATCTTAGAGTGCATCAAGAATCAAACGTATCCTGAACAGGCAAACGAGAATGACAAAAGAACAATCAGAAGAATGTCAGTGGGATTTGTTCTTGATGGAGACACCTTGTACAAGAGAGGCAAAGATCAGGTGCTTATGAGATGCGTTGACACCGCTGAAGCCAAGAAAATACTTGAAGAAGTTCACGAAGGAATATGTGGGACCCACTCCAACGGCTTCACTATGTCCAGAAAAATTATGAGACTCGGGTATTACTGGTCGACGATGGAAAGGGATTGCATTAGCTACGCAAGAAAGTGCCACAAATGTCAAATTTATGGCGACAAAATTCATGTAGCTCCTTCTCCCCTTCATGTTATGACGTCTCCATGGCCCTTTTCAATGTGGGGCATGGACGTTATAGGGCCGATTTCTCCCAAAGCTTCTAATGGGCACCGATTCATTTTCGTGGTCATCGACTATTTCACAAAATGGGTAGAAGCTGCCTCATTTGCTAATGTGACAAGGGCCGCTGTCTGTAGGTTCTTGAAAAAGGAAATCATTTGTCGATATGGTTTGCCTGAAAGAATCATCTCAGATAACGCTTTGAATTTGAACAATAAAATGATGACAGAGGTGTGCAAGCAATTTCAAATAAAGCATCATAATTCCTCGCCTTATCGCCCGAAGATGAACGGAGCTGTTGAAGTAGCTAACAAGAACATAAAGAAGATCATCGGCAAAATGACAGAGACCTACAAGGACTGGCACGAAAAGCTGCCATTCGCTCTGTTCGCATACCGCACATCTGTGAGGACGTCCACAGGGGCAACTCCTTTCTCTCTAGTCTATGGGATGGAAGCCGTGCTGCCCATTGAAGTCGAGATTCCCTCCTTACGAGTCTTAATGGAGTCGAAACTCGAGGAGGCAGAATGGGTCCAAGCTCGATATAATCAGTTGAATCTCATCGAAGAAAAATGCCTAAAGGCAATCTGTCATGGACAGATGTACCAAAAGAGAATGATTGCGGCCCATAACAAGAAGGTACGGCCAAGAGAATTCCACGAAGGAGAACTCATTTTGAGAAAGATCCTCCCAATACAAAAAGATTTGCGAGGGAAATGGGCACCTAATTGGGAAGGACCGTATGTCGTAAAGAAGGCATTCTCTGGCGGGGCTTTGATCCTTACAGAAATGGATGGGAAGGAGTTACCAAATCCAGTAAACTCCGATGCTGTGAAGAAATACTACACTTAAAAAAAAAAAAAAGGGGAGATCAAGGTGAAAACCCGAAAAGGGCGCCTTGGTCAAACACAGAACATTAGGATGAAAACCCGAAAGGGCGTCCTAATAAAGCAAATCTGGGCCCAAGGGGCAGAAGCAATTTTGAACAGTAGGCCAAGTGACCAGGCTATAGTATGAAGCATTTCTGAAACACTCGAGATCTTCTACGTAAGAGGCCTTGCTCAGAAAGATTCGTGATTGGGAAACGTGGCAGAGTTCATGCATTGAATATCTAGAACATTTGTATCCACTAATATGGTTCCTTTTCTTCTATGGCACTTTCAATTATCCTTGGTTGACTTTGTTTGTTACCTTCGAAATTAATGTGAAGTCTCTTTCTTGTACCTACCTGACCATTTGCATGCATCTCATTATGTTGTTTAATTGATAAAAAGTAATATGACATGCTCTGAACAAAAGAAATGTTGAGTATTACTCGGATAGAAAACTTGATAGGCACAAGAGTCTCAAAGTGGGAACAAGAAGTTCAACATACGCTAAGCAAGTGATATCCGAGAAACACAGATTACTTGTAAAGCTTAAAAGATGGATGCAAAAACTGGGAAGGAACTTAAGAATCCAAGCAATGAAAGCAGATCATCATTATAAGCAAAACAAGAGCTCGGAAGCAAGAACGAAAGCTCAAATGGGGCAAAAGAATGCTATCCAAGAAACAAAGGTTACTCGTGGAATTGGGAAACGAATACGAAGTTTAAAGGAAAGGGTCAAGAAATAATGAGATCAGATCACTACAAGAGTCGCGATGAAAAGAGATCACGATAAGCAAGCGCGAGGCACATAACATGTTCATATAGGCATGAATGCATTCAAGGCAATAAGGTGCATATCATGATAACATTATGCATAACATATACAGATATTTCAGCAGAACAAGGGGTTGCGATGACGATTGCATCCAAATCAAAGAAGAAGACACTTGAATTCTCCCATGTGGGAAATTTTGGGTGATTTTAATTTATGTTCAAAAATCAACTCATATTGCGAGAAGTGAGTTGAGCCTCAAGACACGTTGGGGTATTTTTTTTTTCTGTTATTGACTCATATTGCGAGAGGTGAGTCAAATCTCAAGTCACGACGAGATGTTTTCAACATCTGTCTTTAATTAGGTTTCAAAAATCAGCTCATATTGCGAGAGGTGAGCTGAGCCTCAAGACACGTTGAGGTACTTTTAATTTATGTTTCAAAATCAACTCATATTGCGAGAGGTGAGTTGAGCTCGTTTAATTTCTGTTTTTAATTTATGATTCTAAAAGATTCAACTCATATTGCGAGAGGTGAGTTAATCTTTTTCATTTTCTGCTTTTTAATCTCTGTTCAATCAACTCATATTGCGAGAGGTGAGTTGAGCTTTTAATTTCTGTTTTTAAATTTCTACTGTTCCAAAATCAACTCATATTGCGAGAGGTGAGTTGATCTTTTTCAATTCCTGCTTTTTAATTTCTGTTTATTCAACACATATTGCGAGAGATGAGTTGAGCTTTTTCAATTTCTGTTTTTCCAAAATCAACTCATATCGCGAGAAGTGAGTCGAGCCCCAGTTTGCACATTGAGGTACTTGCAATTTATGTTTCAAAAATTAACCCATATTGCGAGAATGCGCAGGTCGAGCAATTTTCGACTTCGTCTCAACAGAGGTTAAAGATTGGAGCTAATTGAAGACATCGGATTTGGCATCCTTGAAGCTGCAATGAAGCCAGTTGAAGATACAAATCTCATTCTTGGAAGTTGCCAGAGAACTAATCAAAGATGTAGATCTCGCATCCCCAGTGAAGTCGCGGAGGCACAGATTGAAGTTACAAGTTTCATCTTCCTGAAGTTGTAGCAGAGCGGACTGAAGATACCAGATTTCATTTCTTAAGTTACAGAAGAGCATCACGATGAATGTTATACCCCTGAAGAGGAGATAGATCGTGGCTACAAGGCAGATCTCTGAAGTTGCAGCGGATGGAACCTAAGCTCCAAGATGCGATGGACTGGAAGGAGGCTACCTGAACCGGAGTACCAGAGAAGTCAAGATTTGACAGGGCGGGGCAAAATTGGCCTTTCATTATGTCTTTGCTCTATTCTCGTTACACGACAATGAGCAAAGAGTGGCAGCTGTAATGACCAATTTTGGCCCACATAAACAAATTAAACAATGTCCCTTTTACAACTTTTAAAACCCAAAACATTTAAGCCCTTTTACACCCAACAGTAGCCCAAACCAAATAACCCCTAACCCATTACAAACTAACCCAACCCGTTACAAGCCCAAATACCTAGCCCAGCACCCAAACCCTAATCAGCAGAAACCCTAGCCCGAACCTCCACTTGTTCTGACTGCTGCTGCTCCTCTGACTCAACAGTCCCATCCACCGCCCCAAGGTCATCTCAGCACCGCCCTTGGCCACCACAGTACCTGCAAAGACATTAAAGAGACAAGGACAGAAGACAATAGAAAAATAATAAATGAACAACTTGTAAACGAAGTAATGAGACTATAAAAGCCCGATTAAAAACATTGTAAAGGGTTTGGATTTTCGACCCCTAAGATTAATACAAACAGAGAGTATTCAGAGTATAACAAAACAACAGCATCTCATCAATAGCAGCGAAGGGATACCCCCAATCAGTATAGAATCGGAGATCAAAACAGAACCAGTAGGTAACGTTTTTCAGATCTCTTTATTTTTGCATGCATACACACATATTAAATAAAAAGATAACATAAATACGAAGCATAAAAAAAATTTATAACGTAAAAAAGAAAAAAAACTAAAATTTTACCTTTTTCCGGCCACCAGAACGGTGGCCGGAACGGCGGCGAGCGGCGGCACGTGGCGGTCCGATCATCGGCTGGTGACCGGCCGGTGACTGGACGGTGACCGGTCCGGCGACCGGAGCCCGGAGCCCCCCTTCTCTCTTCCTTCCCTCTCCCCCTCTCTTCTCTCCCTTTTTTTTTTCTCTCCGGGTACCAAATGACCAAAAAAATAAAAAAGGTTATCTTTTATACTCACCGACCCGGGTCGGGTCGATCCGACCCGACCCAACTAGGATCCGCGTGTTTTCGACCCCGGAAGGGCTAATTGCACGCGCAGCCCTTCCGCTTTTTTACCAATTTACAATTAAGTTATTTTTATTTTAAAATTGGCCCTGGAATTCGACCTGTGTTTCGATTTAATCCCCGTAGCTGCTGTGCGTTTTAAGATAACTGGGTAAATTTCAATTTTGGTCCTCCGGGGTTTTAAGCGTGCTTAAATAGGTCCTTTTTTGATTGTTTTATTTTAAAATTTGGCCTGAGCTTTTAATTCTGCTTCTAATTTGGTCCTTTCTGCCCTATTTCGTTTTTTTTATTATTCTATTATTATTATTATTATTATTATTATTATTATTATACTACTATTATTTTTAGTATTAGTATTATTTTCACTCAAAATTTATGTACATACATGTTATCATGTTTTTATATTATATTTTACTTATATCCTATGTAAATATTTTTATAACTTCTAATACCTATAAGTGTATATATTTTACAGATTTTTAGTATTATTACGTATTCGTTTTTAAAATTCATGTATATTCGTCTATACTCGTAGCAGTTTTAATATTATTTTTCTTAATATATATTATGTATATTTAAATACCTTATCACATACCTTATATGTCTTTCATATATTATAGTTACATTCTTCTATATTATAATATTTATATTATCTTATGCATTGTTAATATTTTACCGTATATTTACGTATGTATTTCCTGTCTGTTTTTGTGTATTAATACGTGTGTCGCATTTGTGTACCTACCCTTATTTTTACCATATTACTATTGACCAGTATTTTTATAATACTATCATTACTCTTGTGTTTTATTATTTTTCATTATTATTAGATTTATTATTTATTAATATTTTACTATCATTAGTATTTGTGTTATATTATCTGTAAATATATTATATACGAATATTCAATATTATCCTATACCTACATTTGCTATATGCAACTTTTGGAAAATATTACTAGTAATTTTTTTATTATTATCGGTTTTAATACTTATACATTACGTATACATAGATATTTTAATACTATTCCGCGTACTTTATTATATTATATTTTAGCATTATATATCATACTATTATTACGTATACTTTCCTTAAACCTAGCATTATATGTTCTATGTATGTTTGTTATTATTTCATATTTTGCATTACTATTATTATCATACCATATGCACTATTATAGCTATTATTATCACTTAAGCATCGTTAATAATTTATATGTTATTTGTTTCGTGTTTTCTTCACCTTTATCTTTATTTGCTCCTAATTTTAAGCATATTAAGTTACATTTTAATTTCTTCATCGATTTTACTCATTTATAATTTTTTCATGATTTAATAAACAAGGCAATATACCGATTTTAACATTAAGCCGGTGATTTCATCGCTATGTTGGGTGAATCACGGATGGCTCGTGTTAAAAGCGGGATATCCTCCTCAGAAATAAAAAAAAACCTTTGAAATGCTCGTACCGGATCGCAACTAAATCTTAAATTGAACTCGTATTTTTGAAAGTTAAGACAACGTATATTTGAAAGATACCAATTTTGGGCGTCGCGGGGGTGCTAATACCTTCCCCGCGCGTAACCGACTCCCGAACCCTATTTTTCTCTGAACTTTAACGCGGACCTAAACTTGGCATTTTTTATTCGAAAATTGATGTTTTATCAGGTGTCCGATCGCACCTAGAAGAAAAGATCGGTGGCGACTCCCTTGTTTTTAATAGAATCAAAATCCGTTTTCAGAATTTAAAATCGCCACAATTAGCGACCTAAGCTAAATTTTTCGTCGCTACAGCTGGCGACTCCGCTGGGGACCAGCTTTCGAGAGTCGAATCGAATCAAATGCGTAGCCAAAATTTTCGAAATGCCTTTTTCAAATTAATATTTAGTTGTTATCCTCAAAATTTTGCAAAAATCACGTACTCGCATCTCATTGTAAATGTTTTCTAACTTCTTGTTTACTTGTTTTGAAGCTCTAAATTTCTAAGCTTCGGTTCTCTAAGTCTAGTTTTTAAAATAAAACGAAAGGTTTGTGAGTTTCTCCCCACACACTGTTCACGTGCATTGTTGCATAACATGAGCTCTATACCCGGGCTCCGTCCCTTTTAAGTGAAAGTAAACGCTACGCCTTCGTGAGTTAACTCATCCCTCCGTACAGGCTAGTGAATACTTTCGGGTTACATGTGACTTATGCATTCGTGAGATAACTCGTCCCTCCGCATAGGCATAAGTAAATGTAATCCCTCGAATTGATCTCGTAAGCCTGTGATGGGCTATGACCGAGGTTCTGTACTAATCTTAGTAGATGATAGTACAGACAATTCGAGTACCTTTCTAGAACCCAAAACCGCATATAATGAACTATACGAGCCACCCAGCTAGAGCCATGCCGAACCTCTGTCCGTTTAGTAGATACCAAAATAGGCACACGGGAGAAACGCCTTTTACCTTTTGTACTTTCGCTTGTATATAAGGGGTGGGATTTATCCGGTAAAATGAATCGGGTAGTTTAAAATTGCTTTAATTTATTTTCATTTATATTTGATCACTAATCGTGTTTTGATTGTCTTTGTTTTATTCTTCATCATGCATCATAGGCATCATTATAGGACGGTGTTGACTAAAGATTAGTTGCCAAAGAACGGGTTTCAAATGGAAGAGTCGATTGTGCAAACAACCGAGACAAACATCGCGGTTCGGGATTGGTCTCTGAGGACTCAAAGAGAAAAGGGAGATAGCCTGGTAGAAGGATGCATTGTCAATCTGCCCGAGCGGGTAACTGTGAATGTCCGTCAAAACAATCTTGAGGACTTGGTATGGATCTGGAATCAGTGGGATTCAGATACTCGAGGTATTTTCACCGAAAGGTACGGGGACATAGCCCATCTGATTGCTGTCAAAGTAGACGAAAGATTGATTCAAGCTATGATCGGATTTTGGGATCCGGGTTACCAGTGTTTCACATTCAACCAAGAAGATATGACCCCTACGATAGAGGAGTATGCTGCTCTGCTGCGTGTCGAAAACATGCAAACCTACAAAATATATGTCAAAGAGCCCAAGCCGATGACATTCAGGAAAAAGTTAGTAAGGCTGACGGATATGACCGATGTATGGGCCGAAAAGCAAATAAAGAAGAAGAATGAAATCAGCTGTGTCCCATGGTTTTCCCTACGAGACCTGGTTTTAAATCATCCTGACATGTTGAAACGGATAAATTTGTTTGCTTTGGCTATCTATGGTTTGGTTGTCTTTCCGAAGACTCTCGGACATATAGAAGTAGCGGTAGTGGATTTTTTCGAAAAGTTAAAGCAAGGTATCAATCCCGCCCCCACCATCCTAGCAGAGACCTTCAGATCTTTGAGCAGTTGCAGAAAAAGAGGGGAAGGATGATTCATCGGATGCGCGCAGCTACTCAACGTTTGGATTTTGAGTCACTTTTGGAAGGTAGAGCGCACACCATTCTACATGTTTTCGAAGACATTTGCCCCGTTGGAAGCTCACCTCAAGAAAGAATGGCCGAAGGAGGTTACTGAACAGCATTGGGTCTCAGTGTTTCAGAACCTACGTGCCGAGGACATAATCTGGAGAGCGCCGTGGATACGCCCTTCGCTTCTGTTATACAAGGTCGGAAACCAAGATTGGGTACCACTACTTGGATTGTGGGGAGGAGTTGGTTATGCCCCTCTTTTGGTTCAAAGACAGTTCTCTTCACGACAGTTTATACCCGCCACCAGTGGTCTAGCATAGTCAGAGTTTGTTTTTGCGGGCGAAGGTTATATGAAGAAAGTCCGAGACACTGCAAAGGCATGGAAAAGAGTTCATCTGATGGAGCTAGCTTTATACGCCGATACTATCACCCAGAATTATGATGCATGGAGGAAGCAACGGATGAGTAGTTTGCGAGTCTCATCGGCAGATCATGCTTTTCAAAATCCTTTCTCGGAAGAAATCCCATCCGCGCTAGAGACGGCGAGACAAGAATTCGAACGCGAAAAGACCAAGATGTTACGGGATCTTAGTGCCCTCCAGGAAGAAAACTATCAGCTGAAGATCGATGTTCAAATTGAAAGATCCAGGGCCGAGAAGGTGCAAAAGGAAGCTGAGGTCGTAAGAAACGACTTAAGAGATCTTCATCTAGAAAATAAAAAGTTGAGAAGCACTATAAAGAATAGCGGGCTAGGCAAATCCTCAGCAGAATGGAGAGCAGAATTGAGTAATGTCAAAGGGGGGATGGAATTTTGGAAAGGAAAAGCAAAGAAAGAAGAAGAAAAGGCTGCACGGGTCTCAATAGAGTTAAGAAAAAAGTCTGCCGAGCACGAAGCTACGTTTGCTGAACTGATGACCGGTCGAGCTAAGCGTCAAGAGTTGAAAGAAATGATACGGGATTTAGAAGATACACTACAAGCTCGACAACAACAATTAGATGCTCTCTTGGAAGCCTTGGAAGAGAAGAAGAGCCAGTATGATAGAGATACCCATGCCTACGAGAGAGTCCTTGTTGAAAAAGATGAGAACCTCAAGTATTTGATCAACGAGATTCGTACGGCAGCCATGCACATATTGCAAATAGCGGATGAAGCCGAGACTCTTAGCTGCCAGTTCCCGCCTAGACAGAGATCGAGCATATCAGAATTCTTGGAACGGGTGAAGAATTACGGCAATGTAGCAAGGAAGTTTGTATAAAAGCTGAATCAAATGATGGAAGAACATTTTGTAAATAGACTCTTTTGATTAATGAAATGCCTAAATAGGGGCTATCTGGAATCAACACCGATTTTGCATATGCATTCATAACTAACATTTAACATTCATTCATTCATTCATTCATTCATTCACTGCATATCCCACGATCGTTTGCTAAAGAGTAGAATCATATAATGCGCAGTTGTGACGTTGTAAACCTGGAATCACACCATACGTATAGAACACGTCGACAAGCCAGAGCAATGGAGGCTGAGTTTAATGAAAGAATTGACAGGATGGAGAGAATTCAGAAAGAATTACAGGAACAGTTAGCCAGGTTGTAACAGGAGACGAGAGAGTTGATGATAAGGTCTCGGGAAGAATCTACTGAACAGAAAGATCAAATGACTAGGATGATGGAGATGATGTCGGCCCTAGTCAAAGGAAAAGGACCTCTACAAAACCCTGAAGTTGTGAATCTTGATCAAGAACCGCCTTATCCTCCAGGGTTTACTCCGCCCCACGTGACATATAGAGGATACACACAGGGAGGACCCGCGGGCGTAGAACAACGGCCTGTAACACCCCCTCCTGTAGGACAGGGAGTATTTGTGGCAAACCCAGGAACTACTCCGGTTGATCCACCTGTCCCTGACCTAGACGATCCGGCAGAAATCGCTAGGTTAAGGATAGAAGATCAAGAAGTCCAAGAAAAGTATAGAAGTTTGGAAGAAAGACTTAAAAAAATAGAAGGCACTGAAGTCTTCTCGGCATTAAATGCTAAAGAACTTAGTCTGGTACCGGACTTGATCCTACCTCCAAAATTCAAAGCACCGGACTTTGAAAAGTATGAGGGCTCGAGATGCCCGAAGGCACATCTCGTTGTGTTCTGCCGAAAAATGACAGGCTATGTTAATGAAGACAAGCTGCTTATACACTGTTTTCAGGACAATTTGACCGGATCAGCTCTCTGCTGGTACAACCAACTCAGTAGAGAAAAGATCCGAACCTGGAAGGATCTAGCAGCGGCTTTTTGCGAGCAGTACAAACACGTCTCCGATATGGTACCCGACCGCATGACGCTGCAAATGATGGAGAAAAAACCATCAGAAACTTTCAGACAATACGCGCAGAGATGGAGGGACATCTCGGCCCAGGTAGAGCCTCCACTAACCAAGACCGATATAGCAGTCCTATTTATCAATACCCTGAAGGCACCGTTTTATGATAAATTAGTGGGAAGCGCCACAAAGGACTTCTCGGATATTGTCATATCCGGTGAACTTATAGAAAATGCAGTTAAGGGTGGAAGGATGGAAAGAGAAGGTTCGAAGAAGGCAGTCCCTATGAGAAAAAAGGAGCCGGAAGCCCACATGGTGGGAACAGGAAACCGTTATACTCCTGGTCCACATTCTAATCATTTCCGACCTCGAAATTACCCACCACCAAATTTCTATCATCCACAAACCCCCTATTACCAAACACCATCTCCCTACCCTTCTTACCCTCTCTACGCAACCAACAACCTGAGGCCAGCCGCCACGTTTCCTTAAAATACCGGCTCTACCCAAGGCCAACCTAGAGGAGAACCAAGGCCAGCGAGGCCTAACCCCGAGAGACCCCAATTCACTCCTATTCCTGTATCTTACGGGGAACTGTACCCTAAGCTTTTGGAAAAACAGTTGATATCTCCTCATTACATGGCACCGTTGAAACCCCCGTACCCAAAGTGGTACGACCCTAATGCTAGCTGTGCATACCACGCAGGGAACCAGGGGCACTCTACGGAAAACTGCATTGCCTTTAAACGAAGAGTCCAAGGATTAATCGATGCGGGTGTCTTACGCTTCGACGGTACTAGTGGTGCGACCGGAGACCCGTTCCCAAATCATGCTGAAAGAAATGTAAGTGCAGTGGAGGAAATAAGTGAATTGCAAACCAGAAGAGTCGTTTCGGAAATAGGCACACCTTTGCAGAGAATCTGGGAGGTATTGCTCGAAAAAGGGTTACTCTGTCGTCTTAGAGGAGTAACCGAGAAAAGAAATATGAAAAGTTAAAATTTTTGTGATTTCCATGAAGTCGAAGGACATAATATCCAGTCGTGTGAGTAATTTAAAGAATTACTCCAAAACATGATGGACAACAAAGAAATTAAAATCTTTAATGGAAGAAAAGAGGCCAATGAAGGGGAAATATGTGCCTCTGATGGTCAATCATCGGATCTCCCTTACACGGCTGAACGACCACTGATAATTTATTATGATGCGAGGAGAGAACCGGTAAAACCAAAAATGGTAATTGAGGTGCCATCGCCTTTTTCGTATAAGGACAGTAAGGCAGTACCTTGGAAATACGATGTCAATATTGTCACTCCTGAAAGCGAAAAATCCCAAGGCACGGCTGAAAATATCGAAGAAGTTGGTCACTTTACCCGAAGTGGAAGATGCTATTCCAAAGAAGTTGAACCAGCAAAGAGGAATAATAATTCCAAACAAAAGGGAAAGGCACCCATGCTTGAGGCTGAAGCTGAATCTGAAAGTCCGCCTGAACGGCAAGAGACTAAAAAACCTGTGAATGAGGAAGAAGCACGGGAATTTTTGAAATTCATTAAACACAGTGAGTACAACGTGGTCGAACAATTAAGTAAACAACCTGCACGTATTTCGGTATTATCTCTATTATTGAATTCGGAGCCGCATCGAAATGCCTTGTTGAAGGTATTGAATCAAGCCTATGTAGCAAATAATATATCGGTCGAAAAGCTTGATAGATGGATCAATAACTTGAACGCAGATAATTTCATCTCCTTTAGTGATGATGAAATACCACCGAACGGTAGAGGCTCCGTGAAGGCACTGCACATAACAACCCGATGCAAGGGTTATATAATACCAAACGTGCTTATTGATAATGGGTCAGCACTTAATGTTATGCCTCTGGCCACGCTTTCCAGAATTCCGATGGATTTGTCCTACTTGAGGCCGTGTCACTCCACGGTAAGAGCATTTGATGGAACGAGACGAGAAGTTATAGGAAAAATTGAGGTCCCTCTAGAAGTGGGTCCTTATATCTATGACGTCGAGTTCCAAGTTATGGACATCACCCCTTCATATAATTGCCTCCTGGGGAGGCCATGGATCCATTCGACCGGAGCAGTGCCATCATCCCTTCATCAGAAAATAAAGTTTATCATGGATGGCTGCTTGGTCACCGTTGAGGGTGAAGAGGATATTGTTGCGTCTATCTCTGCAGACACACCTTACCTCGAAGCGAACAAAGACGCCGTGGAATGTTCCTTTAGATCCTATGAGTTCGTCAACGCCACATTTGTGGCTGAAGGAAATAGAATTCCCGTGCCTAGGCTGTCGAAGAATACTAAAATGGGAATCAAGCTGACAGTAGGGAGAGGGGCCCGAGCAAGGAAAGGTTTGGGAAGACATCATCAAGGGATAGTCAGGGCCTTAAAGCCAGTACCTCATAAGGCACGATTTGGTCTAGGATTCCAACCAAATGCACATCACTTGAAGAAACAGTGGAGGAAGGAGCAAGAAAGAAGAGTTGCGAGGACTCTAGGACGAGAACCGGAATGGGAACCCATCGAGTACCCCCATTTGTCAAGGACATTCACATCCGCTGGGATCATGTATCCAGGGCAAGAAAATGTGCACAGCCCACTGCTACTCGTTGAGAAGGCTTTCCAGAACATTTGTATAAATGTCGTTGATGAAGAAGCTGATGCAAGTAAAAGTGTTTCGAGGATACGTCCTTGTCCCCCGGGTTACATGTTGAACAATTGGACCGCTGAGGATCTTCTTGTGGTCTATAAGTCTTCCTCAGAGTAATGTCCAATATTCACTTTTTGTGTCCCTAAATATAATGGGATTCTTTTGTAAGAGCTGTCGTCTGCTCTTTATCTATTAAATGAATATTAATGAAGAGGCATTTTGTCATAACCTTTTGCATTCGCATTCACTCCATAATTATTCTTTCATTTCACGACCTGTCCTTACACTTACCTCACACCATACCATAACATTTTGTTTGTTATTGCCAATGCTTGGATGTCCCTCTATAGTTTTCCTTTTTATTCAAATTTCAGGTGTTCAGATACCAATGACATGAACGAGCCCGTTACCAATCTTGAAATTGATTTTGAGAGGACTATTTGTCTAGGAGAATTCGAGGATGAAGAAAATGCCGAAGAATACGTCTCGTCTCTTGACTTGCTAAGGTTGGTGGAACAAGAGGACAAACAGATTCTACCTCATCAAGAATCTGTTGAAACAATAAACCTGGGCACTAATGAAAATAAGCAAGAAGTGAAGATTGGGACCTCACTCTCAGAGGACACCAGGCATCATTTGATTGATTTGCTTCATGAGTACAAAGACGTATTTGCATGGTCTTATCAGGATATGCCGGGATTGGACGGGGACATAATGGTTCATAAGCTCCCGCTGAGACCCGAATGTAAACCCATCCAACAAAAATTAAGGCGGATGAGGCCCGAAATGCTGCTGAAGATAAAAGAGGAAGTCAAGAGGCAATTTAATGCAGGCTTCCTACAAGCTTCCAGATATCCAGAATGGGTGGCTAATATTGTCCCAGTGCCAAAGAAGGATGGTAAAGTGCGAATGTGCGTGGATTATTGTGACCTGAACCGCGCAAGTCCTAAGGATAATTTTCCCTTACCACATATCGACACATTGGTGGACAATACGGCGAAGCATTCATTATTTTCTTTCATGGATGGATTTTCGGGGTATAATCAGATCAAAATGGCTCCCGAGGATATGGAGAAAACCACCTTTATAACGATGTGGGGAACGTTCTGTTACAAGGTGATGCCATTCGGGCTCAAGAATGCCGGGGCCACGTATCAGAGGGCCATGGTGACATTGTTCTATGATATGATGCATAAGGAGATAGAAGTTTATGTTGACGACATGATTGCTAAATCCCGAGGAGAAGAGGAACATATTGTGAACCTCAAAAAGTTATTTGAAAGACTGAGAAAGTTTCAGCTGAGACTTAATCCAGTTAAATGTACATTTGGGGTTACCTCGGGAAAATTACTGGGCTTCATCGTCAGTAAAAAAGGCATAGAGGTAGATCCAAAAAAGATAAAAGCCATTCAAGAACTACCCCCGCCGCGCACTCAGAAAGAGGTCAGAGGATTCTTGGGAAGGCTAAACTACATTGCCCGATTCATTTCTCAACTCACTAATCAGTGTGACCCCATCTTTCGACTCCTTCGAAAGCACAATTCTGGAGAATGGGACGAGAAATGTCAGGAAGCCTTTGACAAAATAAAACAATACTTGTCTAACCCCCCAGTGCTAGTGCCACCAACCCTAGGGAGGCCTTTGATTTTGTATGTAACTGTGTTCGAGAACTCAATGGGTTGTGTACTCGGGCAGCATGACGAGTCGGGGAAGAAAGAAAAGGCGATATACTACCTTAGCAAAAAGTTTACAGAATACGAAGCAAGGTATTCATCAATCGAAAAGTTCTGTTGTGCTTTGGTTTGGGCAGCTCGGAGACTCAGGCAATACATGTTGTATCACACGACATGGTTGATTTCAAAGCTAGACCCGATAAAATATATGATGGAATCGCTCGCACCCTCAGGGAGAATGGCACGTTGGCAGATCCTGTTATCAGAATATGATATCATCTATGTGAGTCAGAAATCAGTGAAAGGGAGTGCAATAGCTGATTTCTTAGCGGCTCGAACAACCGAAGAGTATGAGCCCCTGAGATTTGATTTCCCGGATGAAGATCTAATATGCATCACAGAAAGAGAGTGTGAGTCATCAAAGGGGACGCCCTGGAAGATGAGCTTTGATGGCGCGTCAAATGCCCTGGGGCACGGGATTGGGGCAGTCTTAGTATCACCGGAAGGAGATCATTATCCTTTCACTGCTAGACTCAATTTTTTCTGCACCAACAACATAGCAGAATACGAGGCTTGTATCATGGGACTTCGGGCAGCTATTGAATGAAATATCGATGTCTTAGAGGTATACGGGGATTCAGCTCTAGTGATCTACCAAATCCGCGGAGAATGGGAAGTGAGAGATCAAAAGTTGATTAAGTACAGCCATCTGGTAGCTGAATTGATCAAAGACTTCAAAGAAATAACATTTAATTACTTCCCACGCGAAGATAATCAATTGGCTGATGCCTTGGCCACTCTGGCTTCCATGTTTAAAACAAATAAAGAAACAGAAATAATGCCCCTCAGGATGAGCATATACGAGGTCCCTGCACATTGTTATAGCATCGAGAAGGAGGCTGATGGACGACCATGGTACCATGATATCTTAGAGTGCATCAAGAATCAAACGTATCCTGAACAGGCAAACGAGAATGACAAAAGAACAATCAGAAGAATGTCAGTGGGATTTGTTCTTGATGGAGACACCTTGTACAAGAGAGGCAAAGATCAGGTGCTTATGAGATGCGTTGACACCGCTGAAGCCAAGAAAATACTTGAAGAAGTTCACGAAGGAATATGTGGGACCCACTCCAACGGCTTCACTATGTCCAGAAAAATTATGAGACTCGGGTATTACTGGTCGACGATGGAAAGGGATTGCATTAGCTACGCAAGAAAGTGCCACAAATGTCAAATTTATGGCGACAAAATTCATGTAGCTCCTTCTCCCCTTCATGTTATGACGTCTCCATGGCCCTTTTCAATGTGGGGCATGGACGTTATAGGGCCGATTTCTCCCAAAGCTTCTAATGGGCACCGATTCATTTTCGTGGTCATCGACTATTTCACAAAATGGGTAGAAGCTGTCTCATTTGCTAATGTGACAAGGGCCGCTGTCTGTAGGTTCTTGAAAAAGGAAATCATTTGTCGATATGGTTTGCCTGAAAGAATCATCTCAGATAACGCTTTGAATTTGAACAATAAAATGATGACAGAGGTGTGCAAGCAATTTCAAATAAAGCATCATAATTCCTCGCCTTATCGCCCGAAGATGAACGGAGCTGTTGAAGTAGCTAACAAGAACATAAAGAAGATCATCGGCAAAATGACAGAGACCTACAAGGACTGGCACGAAAAGCTGCCATTCGCTCTGTTCGCATACCGCACATCTATGAGGACGTCCACAGGGGCAACTCCTTTCTCTCTAGTCTATGGGATGGAAGCCGTGCTGCCCATTGAAGTCGAGATTCCCTCCTTACGAGTCTTAATGGAGTCGAAACTCGAGGAGGCAGAATGGGTCCAAGCTCGATATAATCAGTTGAATCTCATCGAAGAAAAATGCCTAAAGGCAATCTGTCATAGACAGATGTACCAAAAGAGAATGATTGCGGCCCATAACAAGAAGGTACGGCCAAGAGAATTCCACGAAGGAGAACTCATTTTGAGAAAGATCCTCCCAATACAAAAAGATTTGCGAGGGAAATGGGCACCTAATTGGGAAGGACCGTATGTCGTAAAGAAGGCATTCTCTGGCGGGGCTTTGATCCTTACAG
Organism: Gossypium stocksii; assembly: GCA_020496765.1. NCBI lineage: Eukaryota > Viridiplantae > Streptophyta > Magnoliopsida > Malvales > Malvaceae > Gossypium > Gossypium stocksii. The sequence goes on from CM035629.1 coordinate 87,306,402, forward strand.
AAATGGATGGGAAGGAGTTACCAAATCCAGTAAACTCCGATGCTGTGAAGAAATACTACACTTAAAAAAAAAAAAGGGGAGATCAAGGTGAAAACCCGAAAAGGGCGCCTTGGTCAAACACAGAACATTAGGATGAAAACCCGAAAGGGCGTCCTAATAAAGCAAATCTGGGCCCAAGGGGCAGAAGCAATTTTGAACAGTGGGCCAAGTGACCAGGCTATAGTATGAAGCATTTCTGAAACACTCGAGATCTTCTACGTAAGAGGCCTTGCTCAGAAAGATTCGTGATCGGGAAACGTGGCAGAGTTCATGCATTGAATATCTAAAACATTTGTATCCACTAATATGGTTCCTTTTCTTCTATGGCACTTTCAATTATCCTTGGTTGACTTTGTTTGTTACCTTCGAAATTAATGTGAAGTCTCTTTCTTGTACCTACCTGACCATTTGCATGCATCTCATTATGTTGTTTAATTGATAAAAAGTAATATGACATGCTCTGAACAAAAGAAATGTTGAGTATTACTCGGATAGAAAACTTGATAGGCACAAGAGTCTCAAAGTGGGAACAAGAAGTTCAACATACGCTAAGCAAGTGATATCCGAGAAACACAGATTACTTGTAAAGCTTAAAAGATGGATGCAAAAACTGGGAAGGAACTTAAGAATCCAAGCAATGAAAGCAGATCATCATTATAAGCAAAACAAGAGCTCGAAAGCAAGAACGAAAGCTCAAATGGGGCAAAAGAATGCTATCCAAGAAACAAAGGTTACTCGTGGAATTGGGAAACGAATACGAAGTTTAAAGGAAAGGGTCAAGAAATAATGAGATCAGATCACTACAAGAGTCGCGATGAAAAGAGATCACGATAAGCAAGCGCGAGGCACATAACATGTTCATATAGGCATGAATGCATTCAAGGCAATAAGGTGCATATCATGATAACATTATGCATAACATATACAGATATTTCAGCAGAACAAGGGGTTGCGATGACGATTGCATCCAAATCAAAGAAGAAGACACTTGAATTCTCCCATGTGGGAAATTTTGGGTGATTTTAATTTATGTTCAAAAATCAACTCATATTGCGAGAAGTGAGTTGAGCCTCAAGACACGTTGGGGTATTTTTTTTTTCTGTTATTGACTCATATTGCGAGAGGTGAGTCAAATCTCAAGTCACGACGAGATGTTTTCAACATCTGTCTTTAATTAGGTTTCAAAAATCAGCTCATATTGCGAGAGGTGAGCTGAGCCTCAAGACACGTTGAGGTACTTTTAATTTATGTTTCAAAATCAACTCATATTGCGAGAGGTGAGTTGAGCTCGTTTAATTTCTGTTTTTAATTTATGATTCTAAAAGATTCAACTCATATTGCGAGAGGTGAGTTAATCTTTTTCATTTTCTGCTTTTTAATCTCTGTTCAATCAACTCATATTGCGAGAGGTGAGTTGAGCTTTTAATTTCTGTTTTTAAATTTCTACTGTTCCAAAATCAACTCATATTGCGAGAGGTGAGTTGATCTTTTTCAATTCCTGCTTTTTAATTTCTGTTTATTCAACACATATTGCGAGAGATGAGTTGAGCTTTTTCAATTTCTGTTTTTCCAAAATCAACTCATATCGCGAGAAGTGAGTCGAGCCCCAGTTTGCACATTGAGGTACTTGCAATTTATGTTTCAAAAATTAACCCATATTGCGAGAATGCGCAGGTCGAGCAATTTTCGACTTCGTCTCAACAGAGGTTAAAGATTGGAGCTAATTGAAGACATCGGATTTGGCATCCTTGAAGCTGCAATGAAGCCAGTTGAAGATACAAATCTCATTCTTGGAAGTTGCCAGAGAACTAATCAAAGATGTAGATCTCGCATCCCCAGTGAAGTCGCGGAGGCACAGATTGAAGTTACAAGTTTCATCTTCCTGAAGTTGTAGCAGAGCGGACTGAAGATACCAGATTTCATTTCTTAAGTTACAGAAGAGCATCACGATGAATGTTATACCCCTGAAGAGGAGATAGATCGTGGCTACAAGGCAGATCTCTGAAGTTGCAGCGGATGGAACCTAAGCTCCAAGATGCGATGGACTGGAAGGAGGCTACCTGAACCGGAGTACCAGAGAAGTCAAGATTTGACAGGGCGGGGCAAAATTGGCCTTTCATTATGTCTTTGCTCTATTCTCGTTACACGACAATGAGCAAAGAGTGGCAGCTGTAATGACCAATTTTGGCCCACATAAACAAATTAAACAATGTCCCTTTTACAACTTTTAAAACCCAAAACATTTAAGCCCTTTTACACCCAACAGTAGCCCAAACCAAATAACCCCTAACCCATTACAAACTAACCCAACCCGTTACAAGCCCAAATACCTAGCCCAGCACCCAAACCCTAATCAGCAGAAACCCTAGCCCGAACCTCCACTTGTTCTGACTGCTGCTGCTCCTCTGACTCAACAGTCCCATCCACCGCCCCAAGGTCATCTCAGCACCGCCCTTGGCCACCACAGTACCTGCAAAGACATTAAAGAGACAAGGACAGAAGACAATAGAAAAATAATAAATGAACAACTTGTAAACGAAGTAATGAGACTATAAAAGCCCGATTAAAAACATTGTAAAGGGTTTGGATTTTCGACCCCTAAGATTAATACAAACAGAGAGTATTCAGAGTATAACAAAACAACAGCATCTCATCAATAGCAGCGAAGGGATACCCCCAATCAGTATAGAATCGGAGATCAAAACAGAACCAGTAGGTAACGTTTTTCAGATCTCTTTATTTTTACATGCATACACACATATTAAATAAAAAGATAACATAAATACGAAGCATAAAAAAAATTTATAACGTAAAAAAGAAAAAAAACTAAAATTTTACCTTTTTCCGGCCACCAGAACGGTGGCCGGAACGGCGGCGAGCGGCGGCACGTGGCGGTCTGATCATCGGCTGGTGACCGGCCGGTGACTGGACGGTGACCGGTCCGGCGACCGGAGCCCGGAGCCCCCCTTCTCTCTTCCTTCCCTCTCCCCCTCTCTTCTCTCCCTTTTTTTTCTCTCCGGGTACCAAATGACCAAAAAAACAAAAAAGGTTATCTTTTATACTCACCGACCCGGGTCGGGTCGATCCGACCCGACCCAACTAGGATCCGCGTGTTTTCGACCCCGGAAGGGCTAATTGCACGCGCAGCCCTTCCGCTTTTTTACCAATTTACAATTAAGTTATTTTTATTTTAAAATTGGCCCTGGAATTCGACCTGTGTTTCGATTTAATCCCCGTAGCTGCTGTGCGTTTTAAGATAACTGGGTAAATTTCAATTTTGGTCCTCCGGGGTTTTAAGCGTGCTTAAATAGGTCCTTTTTTGATTGTTTTATTTTAAAATTTGGCCCGAGCTTTTAATTCTGCTTCTAATTTGGTCCTTTCTACCCTATTTCGTTTTTTTTATTATTCTATTATTATTATTATTATTATTATTATTATTATTATACTACTATTATTTTTAGTATTAGTATTATTTTCACTCAAAATTTATGTACATACATGTTATCATGTTTTTATATTATATTTTACTTATATCCTATGTAAATATTTTTATAACTTCTAATACCTATAAGTGTACATATTTTACAGATTTTTAGTATTATTACGTATTCGTTTTTAAAATTCATGTATATTCGTCTATACTCGTAGCAGTTTTAATATTATTTTTCTTAATATATATTATGTATATTTAAATACCTTATCACATACCTTATATGTCTTTCATATATTATAGTTACATTCTTCTATATTATAATATTTATATTATCTTATGCATTGTTAATATTTTACCGTATATTTACGTATGTATTTCCTGTCTGTTTTTGTGTATTAATACGTGTGTCGCATTTGTGTACCTACCCTTATTTTTACCATATTACTATTGACCAGTATTTTTATAATACTATCATTACTCTTGTGTTTTATTATTTTTCATTATTATTAGATTTATTATTTATTAATATTTTACTATCATTAGTATTTGTGTTATATTATCTGTAAATATATTATATACGAATATTCAATATTATCCTATACCTACATTTGCTATATGCAACTTTTGGAAAATATTACTAGTAATTTTTTTATTATTATTGGTTTTAATACTTATACATTACGTATACATAGATATTTTAATACTATTCCGCGTACTTTATTATATTATATTTTAGCATTATATATCATACTATTATTACGTATACTTTCCTTAAACCTAGCATTATATGTTCTATGTATGTTTGTTATTATTTCATATTTTGCATTACTATTATTATCATACCATATGCACTATTATAGCTATTATTATCACTTAAGCATCGTTAATAATTTATATGTTATTTGTTTCGTGTTTTCTTCACCTTTATCTTTATTTGCTCCTAATTTTAAGCATATTAAGTTACATTTTAATTTCTTCATCGATTTTACTCATTTATAATTTTTTCATGATTTAATAAACAAGGCAATATACCGATTTTAACATTAAGCCGGTGATTTCATCGCTATGTTGGGTGAATCACGGATGGCTCGTGTTAAAAGCGGGATATCCTCCTCAGAAATAAAAAAAAACCTTTGAAATGCTCGTACCGGATCGCAACTAAATCTTAAATTGAACTCGTATTTTTGAAAGTTAAGACAACGTATATTTGAAAGATACCAATTTTGGGCGTCGCGGGGGTGCTAATACCTTCCCCGCGCGTAACCGACTCCCGAACCCTATTTTTCTCTGAACTTTAACGCGGACCTAAACTTGGCCTTTTTTATTCGAAAATTGATGTTTTATCAGGTGTCCGATCGCACCTAGAAGAAAAGATCGGTGGCGACTCCCTTGTTTTTAATAGAATCAAAATCCGTTTTCAGAATTTAAAATTGCCACAATTAGCGACCTAAGCTAAATTTTTCGTCGCTACAACTTACTAAGCTTTGAAAGCTTACTTGGTGTGTTTATTTCTATTTTATAGATTATCGTAGCTACTAAAGGCTCGAGAATCGTCGAGGATCTTCATCGCACTATCCAAGCTAATTCGATAACTTTTGTGGTTGTAAATAGCTAAGTATGGCATGTATAGGCTAGGGCTATTTTGAATATATTTGGGTTGAATTTATATATGTTATGCCAAGTGATTTGGCTAACTAATAGTTTGTGAATGTGCTTGGTTTTGGATTGTGTTTATGATGCAAATTTGATATGTTATAATGTGCATAAATAGCCAATTTGGAAATGGTCATTTTGGTATAAACTAAATGGTAGATGTTTGGTAGTAATGAGCATGAATTGACTTAATACATGAATGGTTTATGTAGTAAATGTATGACCATGTTTATACTCTGTAAATTGATTTGTTTTGGAATGGATTTTATGCATGAGCTGGTTGTCATTGAATTAGTCATATTGGTGATTGTGTTGAAGTTTGAATTGGCTGAAATTGGGTTGTAAATGTTTCATAATTTTGTGCTTGTAGGTACTAAGCATTTTGGGGTGTGAAAGTGGCTTAAACCAAGCCTATTTCGTGCCACACGGTCAGAGCCCACAGGTGTATGACTCGACCGTGTGACCCCCTGTTTTCTAGGTATTTTGGTAAGTTTTGCACACAGTCTAGACACACGGCCGTGTCTGGTGACCATGTGAACCCTGTTTTATAGTCATTTATGTCAGAATAGCACACGGGATAGACACATGGGTGTGTCTAGAGACCGTGTGACCCTAGTCAGTGTTGCACACAGACTGAGGTAAGGTGCATGGCACGGTCGTGCAAGGTACACGGCCTAGCCACACGGGCGTATGCCCTGTTTCAAAGGCAAAATTTTTATATGATATGTAAAGTTTTCAAATGTTTACAGTTTGGTCTCGACCCATTTCTAAAGCATGATTTAGGTTTCGTGGATCTTCTAAAGGGTCGTATTGTATGAGATTAATGATGGAGTGATGAAGTATGATTTACAACTGTGTAAATGATGTCAATTATTCCAATTGTTTGTAATACCTCGTAACCCTAATCAGGCAATGGATTACGGGTTAGCGGTGTTACACGAGCATAAAGATGGCACCTTATGAAGCTTTATATGGTCATAAATGCCAAACTCTATTATACTAGACTGAGCTTTGTGAGAGTAAGATTCACAGAGTTGATTTGGTTAGAGAGATCGATGATAAAGTGAAAGTAATTCGTGACAGTTTGAAAGCAACTTTAGATCGACAGAAATCGTATGTGGATTTGAAACTTAAAAACCTTGAATTTCAAATTGGTGACAAAAGTGTTTCTAAAAGTATCTTCATGGAAGAAGATTCTTCGTTTTGGTCGCAAAAGAAAACTGAGTTTGCGATTTATCGGGTTGTACGAGATTATCGAGAGAATAGGGCCAACGGCATATCAACTAGCTTTACAATCAGAGTTAAAAAAGATTCACAATGTGTTTCATGTGTCGATGTTACGACGGTATCGATCGGATCCTTTGCATATCATTTCTCCGACAAAGATTGAAATTCAGCCTGATATGACGTATAACAAAGAACCAATCAGGATTCTGGTTAGAGAGATTAAAGAGTTGAGAAATAAAACCATAGCTTTAGTAAAGGTTCTGTGGCAACAGAACGGTATTGAAGAAGCTACATGGGAACACGAGGTAGCTATGAGAAAACAGTACCCTAACCTTTCTCTAGTAAGATTTTCGAGGATGAAAATCCCTAATAGGAGAGAGTTATAATAGCCCGATTTTAGCCAAATCAAAATAGTGGTTTTGGAACCACAGATTTGAGGTTAAAATAATTATTTTATTATTATGTTGAGGTCTACATTATGATAGTATAATTGTGTGAAAATTTTGTTAAGAAATTTTACTGTTTGAATACTAAATTTGTGAAAAATGACTAAATCGCGTAAAATGTAAAAGTTGTGTTCTGTAGGCTAAAAGAGTCTAATAGCTATAGAACTTTAAATTTAGGGTCCTTGTAACGCCCCAATTTTTTGGGTTTTCGAATTTGCTTGAATTTATCTTTTCATGTCTTGTTACGCTGAAATAGTGAATTAAGTGTGTTTAGTGGACTTTTAGAAGGCCTAAGTTTAAGATTAAAGTTTGGCAAAATTTTTATTTTTGACCTGAGGTGGTAGTGGATTGCAGCTAGGTGGGCTTTTAAATTAAAGTTGGGGTTTTAAGAAACAAGAAAGCCTGAGTTAAAGGGGCAAGGTAGCGCCACTTAGAGCTCAAGGAGTTGGCGTATAGAGGCTTGTGAGGCAGTTAAGATTCGAATCCCTTGGTGAGCATAGTGCTAATTTTATTTTGTTGCATGTGCATGGTAAGAGGTGGACTCCAAGTTGAATTCTGAAGGAAGGAGTTTGAAGTGCTCATGGAATTAGGTTGAGGAGTGATAAGGGGAGTTTATCAAGGAGAAAATTTAGGAATTTTGAAAGGGGAGCAAGAGTTGGCCGATTGTAGGGGTGTTGGAGAGCATATTCGGCTAAGGGGCTAAGGTAGTGTATTTTGGCAATTAGGGTGTATGCTGAATTCTTTTTAGGTTCTTTCAGGGTTTTAGTTTTTGGCATTTTGGGTAGGTAGGTGCTGATTGTCCTTCTTTGGGGTTTCGGGATTTGTATTTTTGTTTAATGCAAAATTGGGAATTCATCTCTTTTCTTTCTTTGCTCTTCTCTTTTCTGTCTTCAAAAGTCGAAAGTCCCTAGACCCCCAATCTTCATGGCCGATTGACTAAAGTGCCAAACCTATTTTTTTCTTTTCTTTGCTTCTCTTTTCCTTTTCTCCATTGATTAGATCGACTTCCCTAAAACCTTGCTAGCCAATTTCTCTTTGGGCCGAATCCTCCTTGTCTCTATTCTTGCTAAAATCGAAACCCTCAAGCCTCCCATATCTCTCTGTCGACTATCTCTTCTCTGTTCATAATCTCTTCTTCTCCTTTCACCTTTTCTTTCAAACTGAAACCTCTACACTCTCTAGTGTGATCTTTTTAAAAGCCATATTCTGTCTCCCATTCTTTATTGATTTTCAATCCCCCCTATCTAGTCATTTTCTCCCTAGTGCTTTGGTTAGAATCAAGTGTAGATCTGGGGTTAGGTAACGGATTGGTGGCTCTCTTCTGTCAAGGCAAGCAAGTAAACTGTTGGGTAAGTAATCTCCCTCGCTGTTCTTCTCTTTCAAATGTTTAATAAAAAGCTGAAACCCCTACCCTTATTACACTAATCAGCCATTATCTTTCTTTGGAAACTGATTCAAGTTTTCTTTTGTTATCTACTTGTGTTCATAGCCGATCTTAAGGATTGATCTCGTGCAGGGCATTGGTAGATAAGAGATAGCAAGGCGATCTAGATCTGTGGTCTAGATTTCGATAATGGTAAGGGATGGTGATATGGTAGTAGTTACCGAATATGTAAGTCAACGTGGTGTTGATTTTCGATTGAGTTATGGTTTAACATTGTCATTAATTGCTTTAGGATATTTATTCGCGGGAGCATCTGACATTAATTATAATCAAGTGTGTCATCGACGCCCTTCGGTAGATTAGATAAGAAAAAGCCGAAAAGCTGAAATGCCAAAATGCCGACATTTCGAGGGCTTACGAGCGGGTGAACGCTCGTGGGTCGATACGAAACTGTGAAATTGGAAATAATGGACGGTAAGAATGTTGTGCGCGTTTTCGTGCACTTAGGTAGTTTTGGGCCTGGATGGGCCGAAATTGGGCCCAATGGCTTACGGGCCCATAAGGGTTAAATTATGCGGTGAGTATTTTCTGGTAACTGTTGGATATTAGATCTGCTAAAATGTGTAAAATTTGGACTTAGTTGGCCACAGTAGCTTTTGGGCTTCGTTAGGCCCATTAGGGATTTTAGGGCTCGATGGCACTGTATGAATAAATGGGCTATTTGAGTCGTTCGGAGTGACGTTAGACCGACTAGAAGATTGCAGTAAGAATAAAACCCTAAAACCTAGTGAAATTACCGAAATACCCCCAAAGGGTGAAAATGACTATTTTACCTCTAGATGCTAAATAATAATTTTACCCCTAGAGAAAAGTTGACTGATTTGCATGATTACTATTTTTGATATTCTGTATGCCATGTCATATTATATTTTGATTTGCATGGGGTTGGGTTATTATTGTGGACGAGGTGCTAAAAGTGGCAATGCCACGTAATCTGCTTAGAGGCTTTGCCTCATATTACTGTTCTGTGGCTTGGCCACGATATCTGTTTTAGCAGCTCTACTGCGACTGTGGTGTGTAGGGCTGGGTGGGTTGAGTTATTCCCCATATGGTGTGTAGGGCTGGTACGGGTGGTGTATAGGGCTGGATTGGGCTTGGGCTTTGCATACATGCATATATTATTATAATCTGATCTGTTTCTGTAATGGGCCCAAGGCCCACACTATTTTCTAAATAGGGCCAAGGCCCAGTTTAATCTGTATCTGAATAGGGCTTCGGCCCAGACTGAGCTTGGACTGGTCTATGACACCGGTTGGGTTTCTTTACACACTGAGTTTTCACAAACTCACCCCCTTTCTTTTTCATCCATGCAGGTGACCCCCAACCATAGAGGACTTGGACCTACAAGGGATTCAGAGTGGCCATGTGAACTACTTTCTTGTTTATAGTTATCTAAGTTTACTTTATTAACGCTTGATTTTAATTAGGGTTTTAAATTGTAATAAGGCCACTTTGAGTATTTTGTTTTAGGTTTTTCGTTTATTATTTGTTTTCTTTATGGTAGACTAGTCCATGCGAGCTTTTCAAACCTAAGCAAACGTTTTCAAAACATACAATACATGAAAAATAGATTTTTAACAACAATAACACAATAACAAGATTTGGTAAAAAGCGAGATTTTACCTGGCAGTAGCAACGGTTTCTAAAATTGAGAATAACTCTTATTTACAAGCTATTGAACATGGTTTTACTACAAATGATCTAATGTTTTATTAAAAGAAGATCAAGGTTTAGTCAAGTATGCATGTGACACACCAGATCTGGCCATAACGTCTGGGCCAGGTTTGGGGTGTTACAGTCCTAATGTGGCAATTAGACCAGTGTTATATTGAGTGGACAAAGATGGACATTAATTAAGCATTATAAATGTTATTATATAAGGTTAATATAGTAAATAAACATAAAAAGGTTAAATAAATAAAACAAATATAAGATATCATCTTTTAGTCTCCATCTTCAACCGAAAATTAGGTCTTAGAAAGCCACTGTTGAGCTTGACATTCAACCATCTTCACTTCTTGCAATTAGATCAAGAAAAGTGAAGTTCAGATTTCGATCGAGGGAAAAACAAAATAGTTAAGTAGACGATCATTTTTATCCGAGCTAGATCGAGGTAAATTTGTATAATTAAAATTGAGTATTTATATATGTACTTAATTGAAATATTTTTATGTGAATTGAGAAAATAAATTACATGATTATTGAATGTCTTAATGATGAGGTCCGAATAATACCGTGGCCCATTTGAACCTTAGGAATTCATAGGATACAAGTGACATGTCATTAGGGTTACCGAATTGGTTGAGATCCTGCATGTGTTATGGACTCACCACAGCTCATATAAGCTTACCAATATTTCAGCTCATAAGAGCTTACTATTTCTTAGCTTATTCGAGTTTACCACTATTCAGCTCAAGAGGAGCTTACTGTTTATAGCTCAAAAGAGCATATATGTACAGAAATTTATGGATTACCACTTAGTACATTTCGTGTGTACCACCCGTGTATGTAACGATATTCTAAGTGGTTCAACGGGCACAAATCTGCTACAAATTATATGAGTTTATATGAACTAGCACAAGAGTTATGTGATTTTAATGAAATTGATGTTATATGAAAAATTAAAGTATGAAAGGGAAGATATAAGTACATTTAGCTTGAATGATTGTTGAATTCATCCATATTGATTTGATGATTATATGTACATTACATGACTAACCTAATGATGAATTCATGTACTTAGGCATTTGAGAATTTGAGTGGATTTACTATGTATACTTATAATTTGTGAATAAATGGTAAGTTTAATTCTATATTATACAAGCTTACAAAGCTTTATAACTTACTCTATTTTCTTTTCTATGTTTTATAGTGTTTTAGAAGCTCGCTCGATTCGAAAATCATCGGAGATTGCATCACACTAGTCAGCTATCGTTTTGGTACTTTTGAACTTAGTGATTTTGGTTATATGACATGAATAGGAGTTATAGCTAATATGGCTTATATATCTTGGTTTTGTGTATAGCCATGTGATTTGGCTTGTTTGACATATTTGGTTATGTATATTGATATGTGTGATATGAAGTAATAAAATTTATAAAGAACTTGATCACACCAAAACCAACTAATATCACGACGTTGAGGCAAGCGCACCTATCGAACAGTAGTATAGCTTAGTGGCAAGACCGAGTTATCGTACCCAAGGGAACCAAAAGTACTAGTACTTACTTCCTTTCTATTATCTAACCTAAAAATAAAAAAGGGTTGTTTAAACTAATTCTAAAACTAACTAAGAAAGTTTAAAGAGTGAATTGGGAAAACTTTTAGGGAAAAGCTGATTGATATGGGCAATACTCAAGGGAGAATCCACCTAGACTTCACTTGTTATTATTTTCTTAAACGATATGATTTCTTTACTTGACTTGATCCGTAGAGATCCCTAACTTATACTAATCCCTCCGTCGAGGCGTAGAGCAACTAGGCCTAAGTTGTTAATTAAAGTTCCCTTATTAATTAACTCCCTAGGTTGCATTATTTCGATCTATGGCTCCCCATATTAGGTTTGACCCTAATTCGGTAGATTTATGTCACCCTATGTCTAGGGTTGCATGCAACTCTGCTTAATTATGGTAGATCTACTCTTATCACAGGGACTTTTGCTCCTCTGCTCTAAGCACATCTAATTCTTAAAGTAATGCCTAGGATTATTAAATCAAGAATGAAGAACGCATAATTAAGAACAATTCAAGTATTTATCAAATAAATCAAGAATAAATAACAAGATCTGTCTTAGGTTTCATCCCCCTCAAGTATTTGAGAGGTTTAGTTCATGATAAAGAAAAGAAACATCACAGAAGATATAAAATAACAAAACATAAAAGGAACCAAAAACCCCTGAAGGAATTTAGGGAGATCCTCTATGCTGCTGCAGAATTCCAACTTCTGAGATGAATCAATCGGCTTTCTCCTTTGGAGTAATCCCTTGCTTCTATTCGTATCTAAAAAGTATCTCTAAGTTGTCTCCTCATGGGGTCTTTATATAGAGCTTTTGGGGGGCCTTTCTTAGCCTCTAAGCATCTCAATTTGAGCGAAATTCCCCTTCCTCACGACTAGAACATGCCCGTGTGCCATGCCCGTGTGACTTCGACAGAGGCTGTGTGATTTTCTCGGTGGAGGCACGGCCGTGTGGCCTGGCCGTGCTTATCAGGGCTTTGACCGTGTGATCTTTATGTGGGACGCCCGTGGGGCATGTCTTGGGTCGTGTTGTTCTCACATTTTGGCCTATTTTTCATCGTTTTTAGCCTATTTTCCGTTCTTTTCTCTTCCCTATGCTCTTCTGAGTATAAGATATGAAAAAGGAAGATTAAGAGCATCGATTCGCACAAAATTGATCATAATTCATCCAAAATGTAGGCTAAACATGGGGTAAAAATATGTATAATTTAACGTTTATCAAATACCCCCACACTTAATCCTTTGCTTGTCCTCAAGCAAAATCTCAATCCCTAAAAAGAATTATTCTTCTCAACCTACAATTTTTATCAATAATGTTTCAAACTAATCTATAGGTAATCATACAATGAAACATTCAATCAGAAGAACATTAAAGATTCGATCAATCTAAGTTGAGAATTTTGTCATTGAAAACATAAGTCTCTTCTTTCCTTCTAAGTAGTTATCTCTCCATCTTAATTAACAGGAGTTGACATCCTCACTAAAGGTTCACTCTATCCACTCAAAGTGTTTAGGGTTCAAAATTTAAGCACTCTCTAGTCAACCTGAAAAATTTTTACCATAAGCTTGCAAGAAAATCAAATCTCCACCACTATAATTTGATATGATACATCGATCAAAAGGTCTTTTAATGGTTGTAATGGGGCTTGGTTAAGGGTGTTGTCACAGGCTGCAAAAAAAAAGGGTTAGAATCGAGATTGAACTGAAAAATTATCTAGCTGGAAAAATCTCTATTACTGAAACATATTTCTAAAGCTTAATAACATCATTGTAGCCTTGAAATAGAAATATGCAAAAACTATTTGAACTATTACAAATTACAACTGATTTTAAATGTATATGCACATGGGTTTTTTTTTTAAGAACAATTCACTATGATACAATACATTGAATAAAACTTTACATTCTGGAAAAGAGAACAAAGCTATATAATAATTTCAACTCAAATCTCGATAAAAAAATAGGGATCAAAGAATAATTGAATGGAAAATTCAACAAAAACGGGTTAATGGTTAATAATTAGTGGGTAGTTCAAAAGAATGGGTTGTTAGGCTCAACGGGGTTCACTAGGGGTTAATTCATGGAGGTAGGCTTTTTGTGGAGTAAGTGGGTTAAATCATAAGTGCCTTTATCATCTCGGTATATCAAATCAATGATGTGGTCTCGACATGTATAATCAAAGCAAGTTCTAGAATAACAAATCAGTATTGACTCACTTAAAGCAATAATAAAACTGAGCACGAAAGGATGTATGCTCAAAAAGGCTCAAATTCTCACTAGAATTATGGCTTTTGATGTCATTCCTGTGAATTTCAAATTTCAAGATACTATTCAGAATTAGGGAAAAGAACTTATGCAAAAATTGGAGTTCTCAAAAATTTCAACTTATCATTCTTGATTCCTTAATATTTTTAAGTTTGAATATTTAAAGTACAATCACCTATTTCTTAATTCTCAACATATCAATAAAAATTATAAACCAGTCAGAAATAATTTCTAATAGGAAACTGAAAATGATGCTATTGAGGGCAGTGCAATTAGTTAGAACAAATTCAGGGATTTCAAAGAGAGTGAAATAAAATTTTAAAGTACGTTCCCCCCAACTCTTAAAATGTACATTGCCCTCAATATACAAAGATAACATTAGCAATATAAGCACAAGATCATAAGATAATGAAATGTAATAAACTCCTTAAAAGTAGGATGAAGTTGTGGGCTGGAAGAGCTGATCGGTGTGGCACCGTGTTCCCATTTCCGTAGAGATTTGAGCTGTAAGGCTCCTTTGAAACTGTGAATGGGTTTATTAGTCGTGGGAGGTTAAGATGAAGAGGGATTACTTTGTTAGGAGATAGCTGAAGAAAATAAAATAAGCAAAATAAAAAAATGAATATTTAAATAAAGAAAAAGCTGAAATAAAAGAAAATAAAAGTAAACCTAAAAAGGAAAATAAAGTTAGAAGAAAATGTAAAAATAAATATTAGTGTTTAAGAGTTAGAATAAAGTAAAATAGAAGATAAAAGATAAATAATAATAAAAATATAAATATAAATAAAAATATAAATATAAAAAGAAAAATAAAAGAAGATCTAGTCCTCTGATGGATCTCGTGGCGATGGGGTGATGCCAAGGTGCTGACATATGTGCGCTAAAGTGGTGTCGATGTAATCGAGGCACTGCTCAAATTAGTCCAGGTGCTCGTGTATGTCAGCATGTGGGGCTGCTGTCTGGGTGGGTCGTCTGGTGCGTGGTGGCTCGGCGGGCTCAACTTCCTCAGGTTGTAGCGGTGGGACATCATCAGTAACGTCCTCTGGGTCCTCGCCTTCCTGGACAAGGCAGAAGTGAAAGTGGCCGCCACCTGGCCGTCGCTCTACCATCCTCATATGTAACATGCTCTGGATGCCCTGGGACGACATCTGGCCAAGTAGGGTATAAGAGGATGTCTGGGCCACGGTGTTGAATAGGCCGAAGTAGCGGCCTAGTCTCGTGATGTACGGGCCCATGGATATGACGCCTCTCCAGTGCCTCTCGGTTTGGTGTTGCATGGCAAGTACGATAAAGTATGCTAAGTCGATGACGTGCCTGTTCGCCATGCACCACAGGAAGTAGATGTCGTGAGTGTTGACGACGCCTGTGCTCTCTCGTCGACCTGTAAGAGTGTGAGCAAGAAGAGCATGAATGTACCTTAGAGATGGCATGAGGGAGGTTGCCTTGCTGACGCTGGGGTTATAAGTCTGACATCCTGGGGCTATCTCATTCCAGCATTCGATGGGCCGAATGTGGATGCGTCGAGTGAGGGTAGAGAAGTCTTCTTCCATCATGAACTGTTCAGTGTAGAGCCCAAGTGCTGCGCCAAACTTTGGCACGCTGAGGTGCCGTACGAGTCCTCCCAAACGGAATTTGACCATCCCTGGATCGTCAAATCTGGTCATTACAGTTTGGAGGTGGAATGTGGAGCAGAATTCCAGGGTGAGCTCTAGGTAAGTGGGCTCCACAATCCTGAAGAACTGGTCCCATGGGTCAGTCGCTAACAGGGCTCGGACATCGTCCACCAAGTTTACTTGCGCGAGGGCCTCCCAGTCAATACACCGGCCCATAGAGATAGTGCGTGCCCGGAGTAGTTAATAGCGTTCCTCTTGGGAGTCTTGGGTGAAAGTGATGAACGGGTGGTGTGCCTCAGAAGTGGGTCGCAAAGATGAACTCCTGGGTCCCTTTTGTTTTTTAGAGGCGGGGACAGTAACTTTTCTAGCACGTGAAGATGACATAGTATCTGAAAAAAACAAAAGCATTAGTCCTAAATAAAATAAAATTGGATTTAAACTAGATAGGTAATAAAATAACATGACAATGTTCTTAAAATAACAAGTGAGGACTAACCTAAATAGTAGAATCTAATCATGTTAAAATCTTGTAAGAAAACTAAGAACTATTGGTGTATATATAGTGAAATTATGATAAAGGTGGCATGCAAATATGTGTCCAAGTGGCAGAATAAATTGAAATCTAAATGGCAAGAAAAAATGCAATTAAGTGGCATGTAATACTAATTGATTCTATTTTGTTCTAGAGTATTCATCCTATGTTTCCTAATTCCATGCTTAAATCAACAATCTAGACAAAAGTAAAATGAAATAAAAATAAAATAAAACAAAAATAAATGAGGAAAATGAGAAAATAGAACCAATTATGATGTTGCACGGTCGTGGGGGCTGTTACACGGGCGTGGGAAGGATGAAATCGTGTATGGTGGCGTTTGGAGGGCTGTGGCGGCGCTTAGGGGGAAGTTTGGGTAAGAAATGTTAGGGTTTGAGTGAAAAGGGAAAGTGAAAAATGCCTCATATTTATACATTTTGGGTCACACGGGCATGTCACATGCCCGTGTGAGTCGTATTCAGCCCGTGTTTTTCGAAAATTGGAGGTTTTAGTGCGCCATGTTCCGATGAGCACACCCGTGTGGTTGATTCACACGGCCGTAGGAGATTAGGTCTTCGTTACTCACACGGTTGTGTGATGGTATACATGGTCGTGTGTGATCGTGTTCGTGTTTCACACGTTCGTGTGTTCTGTGCCACGGGCGTGTGAATTTTGACAGTGTCTTCCACAGGCTAAGGGCACGGGCGTGGGGATTTGTGTAAGACCATGTTGGTACTGAAGGGTTGCCACGGCCATGTCGCACGGCCGTGGCCCATTATTGATAGCCCGTGTGGAATTTGTAACATTGCCACGGCCATATCGCACGGCCGTAGTGATTTATCGATGGCCCGTGTTTTGGGAAAATTTTGCTCTGTTTGTACACGGTTTGAGTACACAACCGTGTCCCTGTTTTAAGTGTGCATACAGCCTGAGGCACGCCCGTGTGCCTGGCCGTGTGGTCCTATATTTCTGCATTCAAAAGTCAGTTTATGCATGAAAAATACTAAAAAAAATTTTAAAGAAAAGAAAGTTACTAAGTTAGTTCTCGGGTTACCTCCCGAGAAGCGCTTATTTAGAGTCTAAGCTCGACTCTACCTGATGTGTCAAGAAGGGGTGTGGTGGAGCCGAAGCTCCTCCCTATTTTTCGCAAAATTCTCACCTCTATAATGTTTAAGCCGATGGCCATTTACCTTGAACCTACCGTGGTTAGGGTGAGTTACCTCAATGGTGCCGTATGGGAAGACATTTAGAACAGTGAATGGACCTGACTACCTTGACTTGAGTTTTCCAGGGAATAGTTTCAGCCTTGAGTTGTAAAGTAAGATGAGATCACCTGTTTGGAACTGCTTAGGTTGTTTCAGCCTTTTGTCATGACGTCGCTTCATGGCTTCCTTGTATAGTCGTGAGTTCTCGTAAGCATTGTAGCGCCATTCATCAAGTTCATTCAACTGCATTAATCTCTTCTCTCCTGCACTTTTAAAGTCAAGGTTTAAAAATTTTATAGCCCAGAATGCTTTATGTTCAAGTTCAAATGGTAGATGGCAGTTTTTTCCATAAACAAGTCTATAGGGAGATGTTCCTATGGGTGTTTTAAAAGCAGTTCTATAAGCCCATAATGCATTATCTAATTTTCTTGACCAGTCTTTCCTATTTGTTTCTATGGTTTTCTCTAGAATGCATTTTAGCTCCCTATTGGTCACTTCAACTTGACCACTGGTTTGTGGATCTGTTCTATGATGTACTCCATACCTTTTCAAGAACTTTTCAAATTGGGTATTGCAAAAATGTGTGCCCCTATCACTAATGATTATCCTAGGTGTTCCAAATCGAGAGAAAAGCTTTTTCAAAAAACGTACTACCACTCTAGCATCATTCGTAGGTAAGGCTTGGGCTTATACCCATTTTGACATGTAATCTACTGCTACTAATATGTATTTATTCCTAAATGAATTAGAGAATGGACCCATGAAATCGATGCCCCATACATCAAATATTTCACATGAAAGTATATAGTTCTGAGGCATTTCATTATGCTGAGAGATATTACCTGTTCGTTGGCATTTATCACAAGAGGTCACATACTTGTGGGCATCTCTTAAAAGTGTAAGCCAGTAAAAGCCAGATTCGAGTACCTTATGAGCAGTTCTAGTTCCATTGTGATGTCCTCCTGTGGGTCTTAAGTGGTAGTGATTCAAAATTTGATATGCTTTTGTGTCATCAACGCATCTTCGTATAACCTGATCTGCACAAATTCGAAAAAGAAATGGATCTTCCCAAAAGTAGTTCTTCACATTAGCAAAGAATCACTTCTTTTGTAATGGGTTAGCCCTTTTGGGGTTATGTGAGCTGCTAAATAATTTACAAAATCAGCAAACCAAGGAGTTGTCGTACCTGCTAAGGCTAGGAGTTGTTCCTTAGGAAATAGATCGTTTATCTTGTCGAGGTACTTGGGCTGTGTGTTTTCTAGTCTTGAGAGGTGATCTGCCGCCAAGTTTTCAGCTCCTTTCTTGTCCTTTATTTCCAAGTCAAATTCCTGTAACAATAGAATCCATCTTATTTATCGAGGTTTTGCATCAGTTTTAGTTAAGAGGTAGCGAAGAGCCGAATGATCAGTATAAACAATGACTTTTGACAATGTTAAGTAAGATGTAAATTTGTCAAGTGCAAAAATAATGGCTAGCAATTCTTTCTCTGTAGTAGTGTAATTTGCTTGAGCAGCTGTCAAGGTCCTGCTAGCATAATAGATCGGCTGGAAGTGCTTGTTTCTTCACTGTCTTAAAACTGCACCTACTGTAAAATCACTTGCATCGCACATTAGTTCAAAAGGTAGATTCCAATCAGGTGAGATCATAATCGGGGCGTTGACTAACTTTTCCTTAAGGGTTTTGAAAGGTTCTAGGCATTCTTGGTCAAAGTTGAAGGGTATGTCTTTTTCTAGTAATTTAGTTAAAGGCTTAGCTATTTTAGAAAAGTCTTTAATGAATTTACGATAAAAACCGGCATGACCTAAAAAGCTTCTTATAGCCTTACCTAAACTAGGAGGAGGTAATTTTGCAATAGTTTCAATCTTTGCATTATCTACTTCTATCCCTTTACTAGAAATTTTATGCCCTAAAACAATACCTTCTTGGACCATAAAGTGACATTTTTCCCAATTAAGCACTAGATTTGTCTCTTCACATCTTATCAAACATGCTTTAAATTGTTTAGACATTGGTGGAAAGAATTACTGAAAACGGAGAAATCATCCATAAATATCTCCATGATGTCTTCCACAAATTCATTGAAGATAGCTATCATGCATTGCTGAAAAGTAGCAGGAGCGTTACATAAACCAAAAGGCATTCTGCGATAAGCAAACATACCGTATGGGCATGTGAACGTCGTTTTCTCTTGATCTTCTGGAGTATCAGGATTTGGAAGTAACCAGCGATGCCATCTAGGAAGCAATAATACATGTGACCTGATAGTCTTTCTAACATCTGATCAATAAAGGGTAAAGGAAAATGGTCTTTTCGAGTGGCGTCATTCAGTTTCCTGTAATCAATGCAAACTCTCCATCCTGTGACTGTTCTTGTAGGTATCAACTCTTCTTTGTCATTAGTCACCACGGTCAATCCACCTTTCTTAGGAACAACCTGCACAGGGCTTACCCAAGGACTGTCAGAAATAGGATAAATAATACATGCATCTAGAAGTTTAATTACCTCGGCTTTCACAACTTCTTTCATGTTGGGATTCAACCGTCTTTGGGCTTGCACCGATGGTTTGAATTCGTCCTCCATTAAAATTTTATGGGTGCAGAAAGAAGGATTAATTCCCTTGATATCTAAAATTTTCCAAGCTATAGCACGTCTGTGTTCTCTTAACACATGGAGTAGTTCCTTTTTCTCTGTAATGCTTAAATCGGATGTGATAATGACTGGTAAAGTTGATTCTTCCCCTAAAAAGGCATATTCTAAAGGATCTAGCAGTTGTTTTAGTTCTAATTTAAGGGGTTCAGTAATGGAAGGTTTTTGTCTCAATTCATCACTCATCTTTAAATTTTCATAACTTATGTGTCTAGCGATGATTTCATTAGAATCCAATTCTTTCCTTACTTCATCAATTTCGGGGGTGGTTTCATCTTTCCCCCCACCTTAAACAAGACACAGTTCCAACGTGTCTGTGAGAGAAAGTTCCTGAAAATTTTCTTGAACAAAGTGATCAATCATATCAACAAAATAACAAGAATCATCTTGTTCTTTAGAAAATTTCATGGCATCATAGATTTTAAAGACAACTTCTTCCTCGCCAACTCTAAGTACTAATTTGCCACCCCCTACATTAATAACAGCTCTAGCAGTGGCTAAAAATGGTCGTCCCAAAATTAAAGTTACTTCAATATCCTCATCCATGTCAAGCACAATAAAATCAACAGGGAATATAAATTTATCTACCTTCACTAGCACATCTTCAATGATTCCCCTAGGATATTTAACAGATCTATAGGCTAATTGAATACTCATCCTAGTGGGTTTAGGTTCCCCTAGACCTAGTTGCTTGATCATTTTATAAGGCATGAGATTAATGCTCGCACCTAAATCAGCTAATGCTTTATTAATAATTAGACTACCAATCAAACAAGGAATAGTAAAACTCCTTGGATCTTTCAGTTTTACCGGCAGTTTATTTTGGAGAATAGCTGAGCATTCCTCGTTGAGTTCTACTATGGCCAATTCTTCCAACTTCCTTTTGTTTATCAAAAGTTCTTTAAGGAACTTTGCATACTTCGGCATCTATGAAATCGCTTCAACAAAAGGTAAGTTAACGTGTAACTGTTTAAACAGTTCAAGGAACTTACTGAATTGAGCGTCTATATGGTCTTTCTTTAATTTTACCGGATATGGGATGCGCGGTTTGTATTCCTTGAGTGGTGGTGGAGTGTTGTCCTTGGGTTCTTCTATTTTTTCTTCTGAAAGTTCTGGAATAGTCTTCTTTTCTAGCTCAGCTAGGACCTTTCCATCTCTTAAAGTAATCGCTTTGACATGTTCTCTGGGATTTGGCTCAGTGTTACTTGGTAATCCTCCTTGTGGTCTTTCTGAAATTAATTTTGCAAGTTGACCAATTTGGTTTTCAAGCCCTTGAATTGATGCTTACTAATTTTTCAATGTCATTTCAGTGCTTTGAAAACGGGTTTCTGAAGCGGCCATAAATTTGGTAAACATTTCTTCAAGATTTGGCTTCTTCTCTTGTTGCAGTGGTGGCTACTGGAACCCTGGAGGAGGCTGTTGTCTTTGATTTCCTTGTCCTCTCCATGAAAAATTTGGGTGATTTCTCCAACCTGCATTGTAAGTATTACTATAAGGGTTATTTTGAGATCTAGAATTGTTACCCATGTAGTTGGCTTGTTCAGTTTCCATGCTGTGTCCATAGGATGCGAAATTTGGATTGAACATGTTTCTTTGAGTCGCGTCGCATTGCATCACTGGTTGTGCCTGCGTAGAACTAACAAAAGTATCAAACTTTTTTTTTTAAAATTCTAGTTGGTTAGTAAGCATGGCGACAGCATCAATATTATAAACTCTTGCAGCTTTTGTTGGCTTTGTCCTCATGACTTGCCACTAATAATTATTCAATGACATCTCTTCAATAAATTCATAAGCTGCTTCAGGTGTTTTATTATTGATCGTCCCTCCTGCGGCTACATCGATCATTTGTCTGGTTGACAGGTTTAAACCATTGTGGAAGGTTTGAACTTGTAGCCACAAAGGTAGACCATGATGAGGGCACCTTCTCAAAAGATCTTTGCATCTCTCCCATGCATCGTATAGTGTTTGTAAATCCATCTGCACAAAGGAAGAAATATCATTTCGTAATTTGGCTGTTTTAGCTAGAGGAAAATATTTTAGTAGAAATTTTTGGTCATCTGCTCCCATGTGGTAATTGAGCCTCGTGGTAAGGAATTTAACCACTGTTTGGCTTTATTTCTTAAAGAGAATGGAAATAGCCTCAATCGAATGGCATCATCAGAAACGCCATTTATTTTGAAGGTATCACATAGTTCCAAGAAATTGGCTATGTGTGAGTTTGGATCTTCGTCCTGTAAACCATCAAACTGCACCAATTGCTGTATCATCTGAATAGTGTTAGGCTTTAACTCAAAATTATTAGCAGCAATAGTAGGTTTAAGAATGCTAGTTTGGGTACCAGCCAAACTAGGTTTAGCATAATCATACATAATGCGAGGAGCTTCTTCTTGATTTGCTGGTGGCACGACTATTGCGGGAGGTTGTGGAACTTTTTGATTTGCTTCCATCTCTTCTGTAAGTTCTAGCTCTTGATCAGGTTCTTGTTCAGGATAATGTAGACTACGTCTAATCTCTTTGCGATTTCTGCGAACTGTCACTTCTTGATTTTCGTCAAAAAGTAGTGGTCCTGTTGGGTTGTTTCTAGTCATAAACTAAAAATACCTGAAAAGAAAACGCAAAGAGAAACTCAAAAATTTAAAAGAAAATAAATAAATAAAAACTGAAAATAAAAATAAAAGAAAAATAAATAATATATATATAGTAATGGCTAAAGTAATAGAAATCGAGCTTTCGTAATATTTTAGTTCCCCTGCAACGGCGCCAAAAACTTGATATGCGTGATATGAAGAAATAAAATTTATAAAGAACTTGATCACACCAAAACCAACTAATATCACGATGTTAAGGCAAGTGCACCTGTCGAACAGTAGTATAGCTTAGTGGCAAGACCGAGTTATCGTACCCAAGGGAACCAAAAGTACTAGTACTTACTTCCTTTCTATTATCTAACCTAAAAATAAAAGAGGGTTGTTTAAACTAATTCTAAAACTAACTAAGAAAGTTTAAAGAGTGAATTGGGAAAACTTTTAGGGAAAAGTTGATTGATATGGGCAATACTCAAGGGAGAATCCACCTAGACTTCACTTGTTATTATTTTCTTAAACTATATGATTTCTTTACTTGACTTGATCCATGAGATCCCTAACTTATGCTAAACCCTCCGTCGAGGCGTAGAGCAACTAGGCCTAAGTTGTTAATTAAAGTTCCCTTATTAATTAACTCCATAGGTTGCATTAATTCGATCTATGGCTCCCCATATTAGGTTTGACCCTAATCCGGCAGATTTATGTCGCCCTATGTCTAGGGTTGCATGCAACTCCGCTTAATTATGGTAGATCTACTCTTATCACAGGGACTTTTGCTCCTCTGCTCTAAGCACATCTAATTCTTAAAGTAATGCCTAGGATTATTAAATCAAGAATAAAGAACGCATAATTAAGAACAATTCAAGTATTTATCAAATAAATCAAGAATAAATAACAAGATCTGTCTTAGGTTTCATCCCCCTCAAGTATTTGAGAGGTTTAGTTCATGATAAAGAAAAGAAACATCACAGAAGATATAAAATAATAAAACATAAAAGAAACCAAAAACCCCTGAAGGAATTTAGGGAGATCCTCTATGTTGCTGCAGAATTCCAACTTCTGAGATGAATCAATCAGCTTTCTCCTTTAGAGTAATCCATTGCTTCTATTCGTATATAAAAAGTATCTCTAAGTCGTCTCCTCATGGGGTCTGTATATAGAGCTTTTGGGGGCCTTTCTTAGCCTCTAAGCATCCCAATTTGAGTGAAATTCCCCTTCCTCACGACTAGAACACGCCTGTGTGCCACGCCCGTGTGACTTCGACAGAGGCTGTGTGATTTTCTCAATGGAGGCACGGCCGTGTGGCCTGGCCATGCTTATCGGGGCTTTGACCGTGTGATTTTCATGTGGCACGCCCGTGTGGCATGGCCGTGTGGCATGTCTTGGGTCGTGTTGTTCGCATATTTTGGCCAATTTTTCACCGTTTTTAGCCTGTTTTCTGTTCTTTTCTCTTCCCTATGCTCTCCTGAGTATAAGATATGAAAAAGGAAGATTAAGAGCATCGATTCGCACAAAATTGATCATAATTCATCCAAAATGTAGGCTAAACATGGGGTAAAAATATGTATAATTTAACGTTTATCATATATATAAATATATGGCCTTTTGATGAGTGGTTTATGATTTCTATGTGAATGTCTAGATGTGAATTGGTAATGAAAGTTGTAAATGGTTGAAATTGGAAATGAAATAGTATGCTAGTGATATGTAAATGATGCATGTTTGAAAGTTAACCATTTAGGTGATTTTTGGATGTGAATTTAGTATGTTTTGATTGGCTAATTGGGAGGTTTATGAGAACTTTGATTGTTGGTATTGGACTTGTATGAATTGGGCTCGATATTTAGTTAGCTTAATTGCCTATTGAGGTTATGGTTATATGCTTTTGAATAGTGTAGGTTGGCACCAAATTTAGGTGAGAAATGTGGCTTGGAAAATAGCCTATCTTTGTCCAAACGGGCAAAGACACGGGCGTGTGTCTCAGCCATGTGTGACACACAACCAGGTGACACGGCCTTGTGTCCCCTGTATTTTTTAATGAAAGGAAGTCAGTGAGTTACACGGGCTAGTCACACGGGCATGTGGTTGGTTGTGTGACACAAGTCGGAGAGTTACACGGGGTAGGACACAATCTGGGACACGGCCATGTGATCCCATTTCGAATGTCCACATGGCCTGTGACACCGGCTTGTCTTTTGGCCGTGTGAGACACACGATTTGGCCACACGGGCATTGTCCCCTATATTGAAAATTTTTCAATATTTTCCTAAAATTTTCATAAGTTTATAATTAAGTCCTGAATTGCTTTTAATGATAGTTTTGGGCCTCGAAGGCTGATGATAGGGACAATATGGATGTGTGTGAATGAATTATGTATGAATATGAATTATGGATGTGAAATAAATGATTATTTATGTCGTAAGTCTGATAATGCTCCGTAACCTTATTCTGGTGATGGATATGGGTTAGGGGTGTTACATATCATGGATAAAAACTACTAAAAACTTATCCAAGTAGGGCTAAAAAACCCTGTTCATCAAATTCATAAATACCTCTGGAACATTAGTTAATCCAAATGGCATCACAAAAAACTCATAATGCCCATACCGTGAAAGAAGTGCAGTTTTTAGAATATCATCACCTCTGATCTTCACCTGGTAGTAGCCAGAACGCAAAAATTTTGGAGAAGATTAAGATTATAGCTCCACTCAATTTGTCAAACAAATCTTTTATTTAAGGTAGTGGGTATTTATTCTTCACATTCACTTTACTCAGTTGATGGTAATTAATGCATAGACGGAGAGTCTGATCCTTTTTCCTTACAAACAAGATTGGGGCCCAAGGTGAAATGCTTGGTCAAATAAATCCCTTGTCCAATAGATCCTATAGTTTTATCTTTTATTCCTTCAGTTCCAATGGTGCCATTCTATAGGGGGCACAGGATATAGGCTCAGTACCATGTAACGACCCAAAAATTAGTGGTGTTAGAACATGTGGTTTTGTAACCCTTTTTTCGTAAATCAGACTCCTAAATATTTTTATTAAATATATACAAAGTTATATTAGAAGTGAATTGAATTTAGGTTAGGTAATTTTGTCGAACTAGTGATTAATTAAGGTATAGGGACTAAAGCGTAAAAGTGTCAAAACTTTAATTATTAAGGAATCTTTAATTAGAAATCAAGTAAGGGGGCTTATAGAGTAATTAGCCCATTAGAATGGTTATAGTGTACGGTTTGGGGAATGAAAATATGAATGTTTTTGTTATAATTTACAGATTAAATAAAAAAATAAGAATACAATATAATAAAACTAGTTAGTGGAATAGAAAAATAAAAGCATTTCCATTTCTCTTCATGCAAACTGAACCTTAAGAAGAAGTGTGGAATGTAACAGCCTATTTTTAGAGAAATCGGAACAGTGGTTTTGGAACCACAAATTTGATGTTGAAAATTTTATTTTAATATTATTTTGAGGTCTACAATATTATTGTATGTGTAACACCCCTTACCTGTATCAGACGCCGGGATAGAGTTCGAGGCGTTACCTTACTAAAACACATACAACTATTCATTCTCAAACCTCCGAAATACATCCTAAATTAAAAAATTTTCAAACATGACTCTTCAGTCCTTCATATAGGCCTACGAGGCCTAAAACATGGTTTTGAAACAATTCGGGACCATTTTGAGCCCAAAGAAATATTTCAAGAAATCCCACTAAAAACAAGGCACACGCCCATGTGGAAGGGCAGCACACTCGTGTGGCCTCAAGATATGGTCGTGTTAATGGCCTGTGTACCTTACACGGCCTAAGCAGTCTAGGGACATGCCCGTGCCCCTCATTCGTGCGGATTTAATTCCTAACATTAAACCTACACGGGTTTTCACACGACATGGTACGCGCCTGTGTGCCCAGCCCGTGCCCCCCACACGACCATGACACGCCTGTGTTGCAGTCGTGTGTAAAAATGTTGGCATTCTATTTCTGACATCAGTAGACACACAGTTGTGGCACACCCCCGTGTGCTTAGCCCGTGTCTGTCATATGGCCATGACACACCTGTGTCGCAGCCCGTGTGCAAAAACCTAGGTATTCTGTTTCTGACGTCAGCAATCACATGGCTATAGCACATGCCCGTATCCTTGGCCGTGTCCTCCCATACGGTTGAGACACACGACCATGTCTCAGTCTATGTGTTTACTACTGGGCATTTAATTCGATCCATGCAAGGTGTAGGGGACACATGGTCAAGCCACACGCCTGTGTGCATCCCCTGTGTCTCACACTGCCGAGACACACGCTCGTGTGTCTACCCGTGTGGGCGATATAGGGCTATTTCCCAAGCTCTTATCCACCCTGAAACAAGTACAAGCATAACCCAATCTTCATACATCATATCATAATATCAATACTCATCTAAATGCCCCAAAATAGGTGCCCAAACATTAAGCAATTCATGTTCAATATGCATGTATAAACTACTAGCAAAATTGCTCAATTTCCATTCTCATATCACTCAGCAAATTGGATAGTTTTAGGTCAATTCCAAAGGCCATTTACAAAATGAACTTCATAAGACAAATGGCCAACACAATTGGCTAAGTAGAGTATATTACACAAAATGACCATACAACCTATACATGCCATTACTTAGAACACAAAACATAACTATACCGAGTCCTTCAGTTGATAGTGTGTACGATGCCTCCGACATCCTTGGATCCTCAAATTTACTTAGGCGACACTATAAGAAAATGGAAAGGAGAAGGGTAAGCATAAAGCTTAGTAAGTCGTAAGTAAATAAATATCAACAATTTACCAAGTCATGACAACTTTCATTTCATCTCAAATCATGCATATTACCAAGAATAGTCACAACATAACTTACTCGATTCCACCTTTACTAATCGTACAACATGCTAGTGAGCTCACATTTCATGTATTACACTAAGTACCTGCACCACTTACAGAGATCATCACAATATCTCATAACTAAACATTAACTCTGAATTTTCCCGTTGAACTAGTTAGAATAAGAAGGATATTCAGTAAGCCTCCAATGTAGGGTATTGAGCCGATTCCATGTCCCAGACATGGTAATACACGAGCTCGCATATCAAGCTGATGCCATGTCCCAGACAGGTCTTACACTGACTTTCTATGTATCGAGGCTGATGTCGTATCCTAGACAAGTTTTACACTGGCTCTCATCTATTGGTGTCGATGCCATGTCCCAAACGTGTCTTACACTGACACATAACAAGCTGATGCCATGTCCCAGACAGGTCTTACACTAGCTTGTATATCTCGAGGCTGATGCATGTCCTAGACATGTCTTACACTAGCTCTCATCTCAAAGCCGATGCATGTCCTAGACATGTCTTACTGTAACGCCCCCACGCCCAAGACCATCGCCGGAGTCGAGCTTGAGGTGTTACTGAACATAATTTTCCATTTTAAGAACTTTGAAACATTTAATTCTACATTCACAGCATACTGTTTACCTGCGTTATAGTTACAAAAAAAATCAAATCTCAAGTTACGAAACTCAAAATCAAGATCTGTAAATTTTTCCTGAAACTAGACTCATATATCTATATACAAATTTTTTTCTAGAATTTTTGGTTGGGCCAATTAGTACAGTTTATTAGTTAAAGTTACCCCTGTTTTAGGACTCGATTGCACTGACCTCTACTTACTACGAACCACTTTTCTCTCTCTACAAAATTCATATGACTATGCTGTTTGTTTCTATTAAAACTAGACTCAATAAGGATTTTGAAAATATAAAGAATAACTCCTAATTATTTTTTTACAATTTATGGTGAATTCCCAAATTTGGAACATGGGATCCAGAAATTGCTCTGGTCCTGTCTCACTAAAACCCAAATATTTCATCACATATAACTCCTTTACCTATTTTGCTTCTTTCATATGAAAGTAGACACAATAAGCTTTAATTACATATTTAATTCATCACCTAATTCGATTTCTTCTATTTTTAGTGATTTTTCAAACTCACATCATTGTTACAGTAATGTTCTGTTTTATAGCACATTTCATCTTTTTATGAATTTTCATGAACTACATAACATATTAGTCTCACATAGCATCCAACATTATCTAGGCTAGCCATTCCAATGACTAATCATTACCAAGCATTTTCTTAACCAAGCCACAACCATATCATAAGATTATTTACACAAAATAAGAACATTGCTATACATGCCATACTTAAGTTATACAAGCCATTTTACCAAAAAGTCATTCGGATAGTGTGATCGAGCCTTCGACCTATCCCGATTCCTGAGCCGGCTTGTCCAACACTACAATGAATGGAAAAGAGGGAGTAAGCATAAATGCTTAATAAGTCCATATGCAAATAATGAGTAACGTAACAAAGCAATTATACCAAACAGCAATAGCATGTTATCACCAAGACATATTCCACATTTCTAGCCATCGTGTATCAAGTTTCAACCCGAGGGTTAAGTACATACCTGTCCAAAGTGTGCCTTTCGTGAAACTTGCCAAAATATCATTTGCATCTCAAGCATTCTTCCATTTCGCTAAAATTTTACCCGTTGAACACATCGGAATATAACTCGGATACATGGATAATTTGCACATAAGTGCCACATATGTAATCAAGCGACCATGTAACCCGCCCATAAGCGAACTCGGACTCAACTCACTGAGCTCAGGTGTTCGCATCCATAAGTGAACTCGGACTCAACTCAACGAGCTCGGATGCCTAGTTACATCTCACAAACTCGGACTCAACTCAACGAGTTCAGACATTCTCATCCATAAGTGAACTCGGACTCAACTCAACGAGTTCGGATGCCCAACCATCCTAGTGACATGTCACTTGTATCCTAATCTATCCCCAAGGTTCAAACGGGATTTTCCTCAATCACACATTTCCCAGTCGTTCTCCTCAGAATATCGGAACCAATACGTTGCTTGCATCTCATACTTATCAATTTAATCACATACTTTTCATACCAATACATAATATTTCACAAAGCATAATATTCATAATATCAAGTATCATATCATATAAATAACATTAAATCACTTAAAATAGCAATTATGTTACATTATTTACACATGAACTTACCTCGGTACAAAATATAGCAATTTTGCAATTTAGTCCACAATCTTTTCTTTTCCTCGATCAAGGTTGATTCCATGTCTTTCTTGATCTAAAATAACCCATTTAACTTATTTAATACTCACATTTATCAAAATAGTCCTAAATTCAAATTTTGGCAAAATTACAATTTTGCCCCTAAACTTTTACATATTTACACTTTGCCCCAAAGCTCGGAAATTAAATTTTATTTCAAATTCTTATGTTTTAGGACATGCTGATCATTTATTTGCTATTAGCAAGCTCAAATCCCCACTATAACACATACTTATGAACAATATGTACTTTTACCGATTAAGTTGTTTTGTTCCTTTTTACTTAAAATCGAGTAGCACAAGTTGTCTAACATAATTTAAAACCTCATATTCTATCATAAAACATCAAAATACACAAATTTGACCTATGGGTATTTTTCCAAATATGAACCCTAACTCAAAAATATTGCTATCATAAGCTATACCGAGCTACCGGGATCTCAAAAACGTAACAATCATTAAAAACGAGGCTTGGAATCACTTACTATGGAGCTTGGAAGCTTGAAACAAACCCTAGCTATGGAGAACCCTTGAAATTTGGTGGTAATGAAAGATGATCAATTTTGTGTTATTTTTCCCTTTTTATTTCATGTTAATATCCAAATGACCAAAATGCCCCTCCTTACTAAACTATCAAAAATTCCATCCAGGTCCAAATTTTTTCCATGAACTTAAAATTGGCCAAATTACTATTTAAGACCTCTTAATTAATATTTCAAAGCAATTTCATACTAAAAACTTCTAGAATGCAAGTTTTGCAGCTTATTCAATTTACTCCCTAATTTTAAATTAAGCACTTTACGCATAGAATTTCTTCACGAAATTTTCACACAATCATGCAATCATATCATAAACCTCAAAATAATTATAAAATAATTATTTCTACCTCGGATTTGTGGTCACGAAACCACTATTCCGATTAGGCCCTAATTTGGGATATTACACTTACACTGGCTCTTGTAATGTGGCAGATGCATGTCCTAGACATGTCTTACACTAGCACACATATCACCCAATTTTCATGGCATGAATATCCAATTCTATTCTAACTATTCAACCGGGCTTTATTACACCAGTTTTCATCAATTCGTAACTAAACATCATCATTCAACCTTTCATTCTCAAATAGAATTCTCATAAGCATCTCATAGACACAAGTTATTAATTTATGCCAATACAATGATTTCACGCATAAAAGTTAGAAATGTTGCATTATTTACCTATAACTTACCTCGATTTACAAAAATAAAAGTGGCTAATCAGTTCAATCAATTTGCTTGGCTTTACCCTAGTCTAGGATTGGATTTGGTAATTCTTGATCTATAACAATAAAAATTTAGTAATTTAATCACTAATTAAAACTAAGCAATCCAAAATTTGCAATTTGGCAAAATGACCATTTTGCCCTTAGGCTCAGAAATTGATTCTCATCAATTTTCCTTATTAACCAAGCCCAACCAAACTCTCTTTGCACTCTTATGGCAACCCAACATTCCTACTATTTCACACATTTATTTCACCATTTACTAACTTTGCAACTAAGCCCCATTTTATGTGTTCTCATGCAAACCCTTTCACACAAGTTGTTTGTTTAACAACAATAGCTCATTTTCTTCCCAAAAGTTTTATCAAACATCATTTATACATTCATGGAAAAATTTAAAACTTTCAACCAAAATGCAAGATATATCCCTCAATAGATAGCCCATGTTATAAGGGTCTCAAAAATACAAAAATTACTAAGAAAAATCATCAAAATCACTTACTTATGAGAGCTTGAAGTTGCTGAAAATTTTTGCTTCTAAAACCCCCCAAAATGGTTGATAAAATCGGCAAGAAGAATAAAATGGAATGAAGGAAAATGTTGGCTAGGCTAATTAGGCATTGTTTTATCCAATCATCCACCAAATTTACCTAACCCTTTGACTTTTCTTTTCATTTCATCTCCCTTGGCCGGCCATGCGTATACTAATGGGCTTATTTGCCTTTAAAACCTCCAAGTTTTAACTCTCTAGCTATTTAACTAAATTTTGCTAGAAATTGTAACTTTTTTCCTTTTATGCGATTTAGTCCTTTTTCGCAATTAAGCCTTCAATCGCGTAAAATAATTCACCAAAATTTTCATGCATACTTCTAAAAATACAACAACATAAAATTTAACACTAAAATAATTTTCTTAAACCTCAAGAAGTGATTTTGAAATCACTATTTTGATTAAACCCAATTTCGAGCTGTTACAGTATGATTGCATGAAAATTTCGTTAAGAAATTTTATTGTTAGCATGCTTAAATTTGATAAAAAGGACTAAATTGTGTAAATTATAAAACTTTTGTTCTATTAGCTAAAAGTGTCTAATAGCTATAGAACTGTAAAGTGGAGGTCCTCATGTGGTAATTAGACCAATGACATCATGAGTGGACATTTACGGGCTTGGAATTAAGTGATCTTAATGATAAAATAAAGGTTAACTTAGTAAATAGGTATATAATGATAAATTAAATAACATAAAAATAAGGTTATCATATTTTTCCATAATCTTCAACTGAAATTAGGGATAGAAAACTCATTTAAAGGGGCTTTAAGCATTCGACCAAGTTCCATGATTGCATGGTATGATTTTTTTTTACTTAGTTTTTAATGATTTTTATGTTTTTGAGGTCGTTGCAACTTAATCTAGCTAGCCTAGGGACTAATTTACAAATTGTTAAAGGTTTAGGATGTTACCAGTGATGAATGTGTGAGTATTTTGATGTTTGATAATAGAAACCACATCCTTGTTGTTAGATTAACAAGTTTTGTAAAGTGATTTTTAGTGAAAATGTCAATTAGGGATTAAATTATAAAATGTGAAAATTGTGTGCTTAAAAGTGTGAATAAATGAAATATAAGGGCTGCTATATGCTTAAGTAAAATTCGGCTAGCATGGGTTGGTACTTCATTACATGAAATTGCATTTTTATGATATAAGGACTAAATTGTAAAGAGGTCAAAAGTTTAGGGATAAAAGTGTAAATTTACAAAAATATGTATTTTGGCCTAAATTGAATAGAATGATATTGAAATAAGTTAAGTTTTACCAAGAATAGCAACGTTCGGGATTTGATCGAGGGAAAAACAAAGTAGTGGATTGATAACTCAATTTCCTCCGTATACATTTGAGGTAAGTTCATATGATTATACGCTTTATATTACATATGTTTAAATGCTTAGATTATGTAATTGTGATAAAATGACATTATAGAAGTTATCGACGAAGCATCGACATAGAATAGATCCCGTTTGAACTTTTAGGAATAGATAGGATACAAATGACATGTCATTAGGCTTTACCGTGATTTATGTGATTTGGGTTCTAGTCCTGTACATCCTACCTGTGGCTGAGTTTACTGGCATGTGTTACGGATACTCAACAACTTGTGTGAGCAGCGCCATGTAGCTACGCCTTGACCGTCAGCTTGTGTGAGCAGGCCCATTGATGGCTCGAGAGTGAGCATTTATATGTGTTTTGTGATAGAGGTGGTTTAATCACGTATATGGCACTTAGTGTGCGAGATACCTGTAACACCCCCAAAAAAATGTAAATCTTGTATTATGCATGTTGTGACACAAGTTGCATGTTTGCTTTAATGGCTAAGTGATTTGAGTATGTGTGGGTGTGTCTGGGAAGTCCTGGGTTCATGCCTTGGCTTTTGGGAAATTTTTGGTTTTTCTCTTAAGTGAACTTTGGCTCTAGTATTGAAGGCTTTAAAAAAGTTATGGTTGATTTATGTCACGAAAAGCGTGTAAAGTGTGCAAGGGGTCTAAGGTTCGAGTGGTGGCGTTACAATGAGGGGAGTCTTTATTTTGCTACATGAGTGGTGGAGGAGGTGAAGTTGGACTGAGACTCTGAGTTGATTTGGTCATGAGGTGTTTGAATCGAATTGGAATGGGATGTTGGAGTGATTTATAGAGTGATTTGTGGAGGGATAAGGAGAAAGATATTTGGAGAAAATCAAGGTGTTTGAATTAGGGGGTGGTGCCATTTGGGAGGACTCTAATTCTGCTTTGAGTGGGATTGTACCGATTTTGCTAAGGGGAAACTCAAGTTTTGGGTTGAGCATTTTTTTTCTTTTTTGGTTTTCAGTGACTTTAAGTGTTGCTTTCAGTTTTTGGCAATTTCGTTATCGAGGTTACCTATTGGCTCTACATTTTTTGTTTTCATTTTTGCTGAAACCCCTGATTGTGAAGTGCCAAAATTTTGTGCTGCCATTCCAAAGTCTTCCTTTTCTCCTACTTTTGGTTTTTATCTTTGCCGAGTTATTTTTCTCTTTTTTCTCTCTCTTCTTTCTTTTCTCTAAGTCGAATATACTCTCTTCTCTGTTACATTCTTTTCTTTCTTCTATTTTTCCAAACCTTGGATGATTATTGTTTTCTTCTCCTCTCAATATTCTCATTTCATTTTGGCCGAATACCTCTGCCCCTTTGTTAACCATTTTTGTTTTACCCTATAATTTGGTTCTTGGCCGATTGCTCTTTTCCTCTACGATTGGTATACTGTTTCGGTTTGCAAGGGTACTTGTAATCAGTAGGTAATTATATTCTCCCGTTGCATTTTTCTATTCTATATATTTGTGTTCAATTAGTTTCTCTTATCTTTTTTTGAAAAACTTAATGCCTCTCCCTTAAGTACTTTGATTGCTGAATTATGATTCTTTCCCTATGGTGTGTGTTCACTGGATTTCTAGGTATTCCCGAGGAGTGAATAAGTGCAAGAGTTTTCAAGTCATCAAGACCTTTCTCTCATCACTCAACTAAGGTAATGTGATACCTTATTTTGGAGTATAGGCCTAATATCCCTATGGTTTGTGAGTTGACATTTGTGGATTTAGGCCACGTATTTGATCAACCCTGATTATTAAGATCTGTGTTTGTAATGCAGATGTTTGGTAAGGAAGGTGGGATCGGTTTATCCAGGTGACCTAAAGGCATTAATCCATACTCATTCATTGAAGGTAAGGGGTGGTTGTCGATTTGGGTTAAGTGCTTATCAACACTAGTGATTGTAGGTCTAACTGTAAGCCTTGAATGAATGTAGGCTTTGGCGTGATGGATTGTTCACTGGGCTTCATAAACAGGTGTGTACACACACATTGATTTGACTGTAGAACGACAAAGGCAGAAAAGTCGAAAGCCAAAAGATTGGGCATTGAGGCCACATGGATGTGCGAATGCGCATGTGGTTCACCGAGCCCATGAAATATGGGCGCATAACTGCAAAGGCCACTTTGGGCGATCTCATGGGCTTAGGCTGTAATGGGTCGCATTGGGCCAAAAATGGGTCGTGTGGGCCTAATGGACCCGAAGGTCCTACAGGAGTAAAGCTCACCAATATGTGGGAAAATGTTGGACTGGCTATGACGCTCACATGGCTTAGGCTATTTCCAGGCTTGGTGGGCCATTCGGTCGTGTGGGCCATATGGGCCTACTTGATGGGCTTTAGGGCCCATTTCTACTATTTGTTCTGTTTTGGTTGCACGGGTCGCTTAAGACGACTGTGAGGCTACTTAAGGGTCGGTAAGTGTACTTAGGCCCAAACTGATGGAAATGACTGAAATACCCAAAATATCCTCTTGGGTAAAATGACTATTATAAGTTGATTCGATGTATGATTGGCTGTGTATGCCATAAGATATTTATATATATACATATATCCTGCATTCATGCATAATTTCATGGTATAGCATGCCACTAAAGTATGATACATTGCATGGGGTTGGGTTTTATATTGATTGGAGGAAGTGTACCGTATTGGCAGCTCTGCTGCACATAACTAATGGCTTTTAGCCTATACTACTGGCATCTTTGTTACAAATTACTGATAGTGCCACATCGGTGCTAATATTTGGAGTGTAGGAATGGGTGGGTTGATTATATCCCCACATGGAGTGTAGGGCTGGACGAAGATGGAGTGTAGAGGCTGGTTGGGTAGGATTTTGCATGCATGCTTATATTGTTACTGATTTGGGCTAAGGCCCACACTGCTACTGCTATTGCTACTTAATGGGCTTAGGCCCTCTGATATGTGACTATTTACTGTTTATGCGATTACACACTAAGTTTTCATAAAGTCACCCATCTATTTTAATTGTACAGGTGATCCCCAGCGTTAGGCGGTTCGGTGATGTGAGGGACTCGAACATGGCCACACAACTATTACCATTTCTATATTTATTTACTCATTTCAAGTATCCTAATTCTGGGTTTTGATGTAATAAGGCCTTTCTAAATTTTAACTTTAATTTGGGGTTTTAGGTAATTGAATTTTAAATTTTGCTAGCGATAGGATGGGGTGTTTCTTAAAAAGATTAGCTGTTTTCAAAATACCATGTTTTCATTACGTTTGTTTTAAGAGAAAAGCTTTCACAATGAATATAGTTTTTAAAATGCAACAACAACCAAATTGAGTAACAATTTGCCAAACAAACTGAGCTTTAACATAAAAGGCTAAAGTAAATGAGTTTTAATGAAACTTTATTTTCAAAATACACTTCAATATGACACCACTAGATTCTGCCATAACGTTTGGGCCAGTTTTGGGTGTTACATTTAGTGGTATCAGAGCCAGGTTGCGAAACTCGGCTGTGGAATGGGATTTGAAGTCTTTAATTTCAATAAGTTATTTTCAAATTATTTGAAGTATCTTGGAATATTTCAACTGGAAGTGTGGTACACTGAGTTTCCAGCACTGAATCTATAAGTTTCTTGATACTGTTGTTTGTTTAAAATTGAAGTACTGAGATTACTTTAGATATGAGACTGTACTGAGACGCTCTAGATAAAGTAAACTGAAACCATAGAAAACTAAAAACTGTAGTAACACTTTGATCTGCGAAAACAAACTTTAAATTACTGCTTTCATAAGACATCTACGAATAATTACTAAAACTGTAAACTGATACATAAAATTCTTAAAATAGATAATATGTAAATCGATATGAGCACCAAAAGTACTCGTGGAAGGGGTACAAGAGGCTGCGGCAGAGGTTGTGGAGGTGCTAGGGCTGGGTCCTCATCATCTGGCCACATGCCTAATGTTGAGGCTGGAGAGGCACCAGCATCTCCTATAACTGAGTCAGGGTCTTATGATCGAGCGGTTGGGATGATGCACTATCCCAAGCTATGCTCTAAATTTTGGAAAGGGTTGTTGGGCCCAATACTAGTGCTGTGGGCCGTGGTCGGTTACGGAACGACTTCGGTCAAATAGAGCAGATATTTTTAGGGGCACTACTGGGGTAGCCCCTAATATGGTTGAATATTGGTTAGAGGCTACAGAACGAATAATGGATGACCTCAACTGCACCTCAGAACATAAATTGAAAGGTGTGGTGTCATTGCTGTGAGACGAAGCCTACCAGTGGTGGCTTACCATGAAAGAAGGTACTTAGTCTAGCCGGTTGACCTGAGAATTCTTCAAATCTGCGTTCCAAGGGAAATATGTGGGCGCTAGTTATGTGGATGCTCGGAGGAAGAAATTTCTGAATTTGGTTCAAGGGGATAGATCCGTGGTTGAGTATAAGGTAAAATTCTTATGACTCAGTCGATATGCTCGTGGGATAGTGGCAACGGAATATGAGTGTTGTGTTTGATTTGAGGATGGCATCAGAGATAGTCTTCGGGTTCTGATAGCTCCACAGAGGGAGCGGGATTTTGCTGCGTTGGTGGATAAAGCAAAGATTACTGAGGAAGTGAAGCGCGTGGAGCGACAGAACCGTGACAAGGAAAAAGGGAAAAATAACAGGGATACAGAGTATTTCAATTCTATTCAGTGGCCTAAGAAAAAAGCCAGAGTTGATGGGCCAGTCAGAGTTGGTCCCCTGTTGTTACCATTAGGTTGCAATCTTGTGCTAATTGTGGGAAAAGTCATTATATTGAGTGTTGGAAAAAGAATGGAGCCTGCTTGAGATACAGGTCCATGGAGCACCGTATCAGAGACTGTTCACGGAGGCCAGATCAGATGCAAGCTACTGGTATGGGTAAGGTACAGCCGCCAAGGGGTGGTCAGTAGCTGCCAAGAGGCCGTGATCAGGCCAGAGGCAGAAATGGTATGGGCTGTGGTCGTAGAGCACCTGGCAGAGGTGCTGGTAATATTGAGGTGAAGCAGCTAACTCTGGTTTTTGCTACACGTCGTCGAGAGGACGGAGACGCTCCAGATGTGATAACTGGTACATTTCTTATTTGTAATACGCCTTATACTGCACTAATTGATGTGGGGTCTACGTATTCGTACATTGCATGCACTGTGTCTGAGACCTTGGGTATGACGTTTGAAACCACTGATAGTGAGGTTATCGTGTTGAGTCCTTTAGGGCAGTCAGTGAGAGTGAATAAACTATATAAAGAAGTACCTTTGGAGGTTCAAGGAACAACCTTTTTAATGGATTTAATGGAACTTCCCTTCGGTGAATTTTACTTAACCTTGGGGATGGAACTATGCGCATGTGCATGACTATCGACAATTAAATAAACTGACTATAAAAAATAAGTACACCCTACCAAGAATTGACGATCTTTTTGATCAACTTCAAGGAGCTTCAATTTTATCTAAAATTTATCTCTGTTTTGGGTATCATCAACTGAGAGTTAAAGAGGCTGATGTCTATAAGATAGCATGTAGGACTTGTTATGGTCACTACGAGTTCCTAGTGATGTCGTTTGGGCTAACGAATACACTAGCAGCCTTCATGGATCTCATGAACCAAGTGTTCTAGCCCTATCTAGATCGGTTCATGGTAGTATTTATAGATGATATTCTGGTGTATTCGAGAATCGAGGATAAAAATTATGCACACCTCTGAGTTATTTTATAGATTCTAAGGGAAAAATAATTGTACACTAAGTTCAGCAAGTGTGAATTCTAGCTACGAGAGGTGACATTTCTGGGTCACATGGTATCTCAGAAAATTGGTGCTTTTTTGGATTAGAAATCGCCTAAAACTGTATCTGAAATCCGAAACTTTGTAGGTTTGGCAGGATATTACAAACGTTTTGTGGAGGAGTTTTCTTTGATTCCTTCACATTTGACTAAGTTATTACTTAAAAGGGTGTCGTTTATTTTGACTAAGAAGCAACAAGAAAGTTTTGAGAAGTTGAAAAAGGTTTTGACTGAGGTCCCTGTCCTAATACAGTCGAAATCTGGGAAAGAATTCACTGTTTACAGTAATACATCACACATCAGTTTGGGATGTATGTTGATATAAGAGGGTAAGGTGGTGGCATATGCATCTCGCCAACTTAGGACCCATGAGGTGAATTACCCAACTCACGACTTAGAGTTAGCTACAGTGGTGTTCGCGTTAAAAATTTGGAGGCATTACCTATACGGTGAGAAGTGTACGATTTACATGGATCATAAAAGCCTCAAGTATCTCCTCATTCAGAAGGAGCTAAATCTTAGGTAGCGTAGGTGGAGTGAACTACTTAAGGACTATGACTGTTCAATTGAATACCATCCGGGTAAGGCCAATGTAGTAGTTGACGCACTGAGCCATAGGGCTGTGTCTGATCTAAGAACGATGTTCGCTCGTCTCAACTTATTTGATGATGGCAGCTTGTTGGCTGAACTGTAAGTTAGACCGATGTGGACGAAATAGATTAAGGGTAAGCAGTTGATGGATGAGTCACTGGTTCTTTGTTTTCAACAGATTGAGAATGGGGAAACTTTTAATTTTGGGTTGAATAGCGAAAGGGTACTGTGTTTCTATGGAAGAGTCTGTGTACCGAGAGATTCTGATTTGAGGCAATCGATACTGCAAGAGGCGTATAGTAGACCTTATGATATACATAATATCGGGAAGGAATGTATTGAGACCTGCGTGAACTATACTGGTAGCCAGGACTTAAGCGTGAGGTTACTGATTTGGTAAGTAAGTGTCTGACATGCCAGCAAGTTAAGGCTGAGCATCAACTGCCTTCTGGGTTATTACAGCCAGTTAAGATTCCTCTCTAGAAATGGTAAAGGGTAACTATGGACTTTGTTAGTGGGTTACCTTTAATGCCTACTAAGAAGGATTCCGTATGGGTCATCGTGGATAGATTGACCAAATCTTCCCACTTCATACCTGTCCATACCGATTACTTATTATAGAAGTTGGATAAGTTATATGTGGCAGAAATAGTAAGATTGCATGGAGTATCGGTTTCCATTATATCAGATCGAGATCTTCTCTTCACGTCTCGATTTTGGAAGAATTATACAAAGCACTAGGTACAAGGTTAGACTTCAGCATTGCATTCCATCCTCAGACTGATGGTCAGTCGGAGAGGGTGATTCAGATACTGGAGGACATGCTAAGAAGCTCTGTAATATATTTCCAAGGCGATTGAGAAAAGTACTTGTCGCTAGCAAAGTTTGCATATATCAATAGTTACCAGTCCAGCATTCAAACGGCACCGTACAAGGCATTATATGGTCGTAAGTGTCGTACTCATACATGTTTGACTGAGTTGGGCGAGCGGCGAGTCCTAGGGCCAGAGTTAGTTTTTGATTCTGAGGATAAGGTAAAACTGATTCAAGACCAGTTGAAAAAAGCATCTGATAGGTAAAAATCTTATGCTGATCTTAGACGCCGAGAGATTCAGTACTCTATAGGGGATTTCGTGTTTCTCAAGGTCTCCCCATGGAAGAAGATACTGAGGTTTGGGCGGAAGGGTAAGCTAAGCCCTAGATTCATTGGGTCTTACCGTATACTGAAGCGAGTGGGACCGGTTGCCTATCAGTTGGAGTTGCCTCTAGAGTTGGACTGGACTCACAATGTGTTTCATGTTTCAATGTTGAGGCGGTATCGCTCTGATCCTATGCATGTTGTCTCGATTGAGGAGGTCGAGGTGAGACCGGATCTAACTTTAGAGGAGAAATTGGTGCAGATACTAGATCGAGACATTAAAGTTCTGATAAGAAAGGTTGTCCTACTGGTTAAAGTGCTATGGCATAATCACAGTTCGGAGGAGGCTACATGGGAACCTGAGGAGGCGATGCGGGAACAATACCCTCACCTATTCTGACTAGGTAAATTTTGAGGCCGAAATTTCTTTTAGAGGGGTAGAGTTGTAACGCCTCAAAAAAATTTAAATCTTGTATTATGCATGTTGTGACACAAGTTGTATGTTTGCTTTAATGGCTAAGTGATTTGAGTGTGTTTGGGTGTGTTTGGGAAGTCTTGGATTCATGCCATGGCTTTTGGTAAATTTTTGGTTTTTTCTTAAGTGAACTTTGGCTCAAGTATTGAAGGCTTTAAAAATAATTGAGGTTGATTTATATCTCAAAAAGCCTAGTGGCTTAATGGTAAGTAGCGTGTGAAGTGTGTAAGGGGCTGAGGTTCGAGTGGTGGCGCTGCAATGAGGGGAGTTTTTATTTTGCTACATGGATGGTGGAGGAGGTGAAGTTGGACTGGGACTTTAAGTTGATTTGGTCACAAGGTGTTTGAAGGGAATTGGAATGGGATGTTGGAGTGATTTGTAGAGTGATTTATGGAGGGATAAGGGGAGAGATATTTGGAGAAAATCAAGGAGTTTGAATTAGGGGTTGGTGCCATTTAGGGGGACTCTAATTTGGCTTTGAGTGGGTTTGTGCCGATTTTGCTAAGGGGAAAATCAAGTTTTGGCTGAGCATTTTTTTTCATTTTTGGTTTTCAGTGAGTTTAAGTGTTGCTTTCGGTTTTTAACAATTTGGTTATCGAGGTTACCTATTGGCTCTACATTTGTTGTTTTCATTTTTGCCGAAACCTTTGATTGTGAAATGCCAAAATTTTGTGCCGCCTTTCCAAAGTCTTCCTTGTCTCCTACTTTTGGTTTCTATCTCTGCCGAGTTATTTTTCTCTTATTTTTTTCTCTCTTCTTTCTTTTCTCTTAGCCGAATATACCCTCTTCTCTGTTATCTTTCTTTTCTTTCTTCTGCTTTTCCAAACCTTGGCCGATTGTTGTTTTCTTCTCCTCTCAATATTCTCATTTCATTTTGCCTGAATACCCTCTGCCCCTTTGTTAACCATTTTCGTTTTACCCTGTAATTTGGCTCTTGGTTGATTGTTCTTTTCCCCTACTATTGGTATACTGTTTCGATTTGCAAGGGTATTTGGCAATCGGTAGGTACTCATATTCTCCCCTTGCGTTTTTCTATTCTTTCTATTTGTGTTTAATCAGTTTCTCTTATCTTTTTTTGGAAAACTGAATGCCTCTCCCTCAAGTACTTTGATTGTCGAATTATGATTCTTTCCCCATGGTATGTGTTCATTGGATTTTTAGGTATTCCCGAGGTGTGAATGAGTGCAAGAGTTCTCAAGTCGTCAAAACCTTTCTCTCATCACTTAACTAAGGTAATGTGATACCTTATTTTAGAGTATAGGCCGAATATCCCTATGGCTTGTGAGTTGACATTTATGGATTTAGGCCACGTATTTGATCAATCCTGATTATTAAAATTTGTGTTTGTAATGCAGATGTTTGGTAAGGAAGGTGGGATCGGTTTAGCTAGGTGATCTAAAGGAATTAAGCCATACTCATTCGTTCAAGCTAAGGGGTAGTTGTTGATTTGGATTAAGTGCTTATTAACACTAGTGATTGTAGGTCTAACTGTAAGCCTTGAATGAATGTAGGCTTTGGCTCGATGGACTGTTCACTCGGCTTTGTAAACAGGTGTGTAGATACACATTGATTTGACTGTAGAACGGTAAAGGCTAAAAAGCCAAAAAGCTGAAAGATTGGGTATTGAGGCCACTTAGATGTGCGAACGCGCATGTGGTTCACTGAGCCCATGAAACATGGGCACATGATCTCATGGGCTTAGGCCGTAATGGGCCGCGTTGGGCTAAAATAGGCCATGTGGGCCTAATAGGCCCGTAGGTCCTATAAGAGTAAAACTCACCAATATGTGAGAAAATGTTGGACTGGCTATGGCGCTCACATGGCTTAGCCTATTTCTAGGCTTGGTGGGCCATTCGGTCGTGTGGGCCACATAGGCCTACTTGATGGGCTTTGGGGCCCATTTCCACTATTTGTTCTGTTTTGGTGGCACGGGCTGCTCGAGACGACTGTGGGGCTACTGAAGGGTCGGTAAGTGTACTTAGGCCCAAACTGATGGAAATGACCGAAATAACCAAAATACCCCATTAGGTAAAATGACTGTTATGAGTTGATTCGATGTATGATTGACTGTGTATGCTATGAGATATTTATATATTTATGTATATTCTGCATTCATGCATAATTTCATGGTATA
The DNA here is from genome assembly GCA_020496765.1 of Gossypium stocksii. Lineage (NCBI taxonomy): Eukaryota > Viridiplantae > Streptophyta > Magnoliopsida > Malvales > Malvaceae > Gossypium > Gossypium stocksii. The sequence goes on from CM035629.1 coordinate 87,349,168, forward strand.
GCATGCCACTGATGTATGATGCATTGCGTGGGGTTGGGTTTTATATTGATTGGAGTAAGTGTACCGTACTGGCAGCTTTGCTACACATCACTAATGGCTTTTAGCCTATATTACTAGCAGCTCTGCTACAAATTTCTGATAGTGCTGCATCGGTACTAATATTTGAAGTGTAGGGATGTGTGGGTTGATTATATCCCTACATGGAGTGTAGGGCTGGACGGAGATAGAGTGTAGAGGTTGGTTGGGTAGGATTTTGCATGCATGCTTATACTATTACTGATTTGGGCTAAGGCCCACACTGCTACTGCTACTGCTACTGTGATGGGCTTAGGCCCTCTGATATATGACTTTTTATTATTTATGGGATTACACACTGAGTTTTTGTAAACTCACTCATCTATTTTAATTGTATAGGTAATCTCCAGCGTTAGGCGGTTTGATGTCGTGAGGGACTCAGACATGGCCACACAACTATTACCGTTTTTATATTTATTTAATCATTTCCAGTATCCTAATTCTGGGTTTTTATGTAATAAGGTCTTTCTAAATTTTAACTTTAATTTGGGGTGTTAGGTAATTAAATTTCAAAGTCTGTTAGCGATAGGATGGGGTTTTTCCTAAAAAGATTAACTTTTTTCAAAATACCACACTTTCGTTACGTTTGTTTTAAGAGAAAAGCTTCCGCAAAAAATATAGTTTTTAAAATGCAACAACAACCAAATTGAGTAACAATTTGCCAAACAAACTGAGCTTTAAAATAGAAGGCTAAAGTAAACGAGCTTTAATGAAACTTTATTTTCAAAATACACTTCGATATGACACCACCAGATTCGGCCATAATGTTTGGGCTGAGTTTAGGGTGTTACAATACCCGAGTAGCCGATGTTATTCCTAGTGGTTAAATGGGCAAAGATGATAGTACAAGTATATAAGGGAAGATACAGATCAGTTCAGGTACTCGTGATAAGTTCGACAAGTGATTGTTGACGAATTCATATGATGAGTACGTGATTAGGTGATGAATTTAAATCTGATTCATTTGGTTATGGCAATGTGCTAATTGTTGGATTGAATGAAGTTTATTACATTTACTTATACTTCTTTAAATTGAAAATAAATTGATATATAGCACTTATTAGCCATACGAGCTTACTAAGCTTCATAGCTTACTTTGTTTTCTTTTCCATGTTTTTTAGTGATTCGGAAGCTTGCTCAGGTTGGAAGTCATCGGAGATCTTGCCACACTATCTAGCCATTGTTTTGGTACTTTTGAACTCAATATATTTCGGTTATATGGCATGTATAGGTCTATTGGCTAATGAAGCCTATATGTTTTGGTTATGTGTTTAGCCATGTTATTTGGCTTGTTTTGGTAAACCTCGTTATGTAAATATATGCAAATGGCCTTTGATATTTGGTTTATAATTGCTATGTGAATGCTTTGGTGTGAATTGATATTTTGAGTACAAAATGATAGGATTTGAGAATGTGGTATGCATGTTGATTTAAGCACAAAGTCTAATAGGTGAATTTGATCATTTAGGTAGTTTTTGGATGTGAAATTGGTATGAATTTGGATGGCCAATTGTGATTTTTATGAGTAATGTTATTGTTGGTATTGGAATTGTATGAATTGGACTTGGTGGTGGTTGATTTGAATGCCTATTTAGGATATGAATAGATGCTATTTGGTATGCTTAGGTTGATGCAAGTTTGGGTGAGAAATATGGCTTGGAACATAGCCTATTTTTGTCCACACGAGTAGAGACACGGGTGTGTGTCTTAGTCATATGTGACATACGGTTAGGTGACACGACCGTGTGTCCCCTGTAGTTATTAATGAAAGTAAGTCAGTGAGTTACACGGGCTAGTCACACAGGCATGTGGTTGGCTGTGTGACACAAGTTAGAGAGTTACACGAGGTAGGACATGGTCTGCGTCATAGCCATGTGATTCCATTTCGAATGTCCACACGGCCTGTGACACAGATGTGTCTTTTGGCCATGTGAGACACACGGCCTGGCCATACGAACGTGTGTCCCTTGTATGTGAAATTTTTTAATATTTTCCTAAAGTTTCCATGAGTTATTAATTTAGTCCCGAATTGATTTTAAGGTTTATTTTGGGCCTCGAGGGCTCGTGTTAGGGACTATAAGAGTTTATGTGAATTATTTATATTTATATATGTGAATTGAATTTGAATTGTATGATTGTTTATGTGATAAGTCCGGTAATGCTCCGTAATCCTATTCCGGCAACAGATACGAGTTAGGTGTGTTACATAGAACGTTCGACTTTTATGGGATCTGATTTCAAATCCAAAATTGGCTAGTGTAATCTAGTCCCTTTCATGTAATTTTTATATATTTTTAAATCCCAAGAACTTAAGCTAGCCGACCCCTATAGTAGTTTTCAATACTGTTAAAGATTGTGAATGTTTCTATTCATGGATAGTTGAATTTCTAGGGATTAATTTGATAAATTTTAAGTTTAGAATTGAAAAAGGATTAAATTGTAAAGTAAATTGATGATTTTGTACATTATAGACTAAATTGTATAAAAATCAAAATTTTGGGTAAAAATGGGAAATAGGGAGTTAAATTAGGCCAAGAGTAAATTAGTATTAAAAATTGAAGATAAATGTGAAAATTATTTTAGTCTCGATTTTAGGGACTAAATTGAATAAAATGCAAAAGTTGCATAAATTAAAAATTGAATGTAAAATTTGATTATGTATTGATGAAATGTCTTGCTATTTTAATCCGTAGCTAACGTTGACACGTAGCTAATGCCGACGAATAGCTCAAAGTTCACGGTTTGTATTTCTATAATCTAAAATGTTTCAATTGTTGCATATAAATATTGCATCATTTGGTAAGTTTATAAGGTGAGTTAGTTCTTGGAAATATGTATGAAATGCTATTTGAAATGAATGGATGTAATTGAATGATTAGTTTTGCAAATAGACTTAATTTAATAGTTATGAAAACAACGCATATTGAATTATATGTTGAATTGAATTGATTTGAGAAATAAACAATGTTGACAAATGCATGATAATGGACTATGGATTGATGGAAACTTGGTTTTGATATTAAGGATTTGGTATGTTAAATTGAATTGAGAAATATGTCACCCTATTAAATGTTCGGGCAGGATTGGGTATAATTGGCATGCCATAAGATAGGAAGAGTTTAAGGTTATAAGTCTATGTGTCGGGGAGTGATGGGCACCCTATTTGTTGATTATACCAACCAGTGTTGGGTACATCTATTTGTTTGTTTTTACCAACCAGCATAGGGCGCGATTTATTATTATGAATTTATCTGTCAAGCACTGGGTGCCAAAATAGTGTGTTGGTTGGATCCGCATATTCGTCCGAGTTCGAGTCATGTTAATAGGGAATTATAGATGAAAACTAAAACCATGATGGTGAAACATTGAGTCAAGGATGAATATGAAATTTGAACGTATTCAATGGTAAACTATGAGATGGAATGTGCTAGAATATAATTTGAATTACCAAACGCTACATGTAATGAATTTATCATGTTCTAGTATTGATAATAATGTGATGGTTTTAAAAAATGAATAAGTGACTTGGTCTATAGTAATTACTATGTTGCATTTCATTAATTATGTTAACTTATGCATCATTTTGTGTTAGAATAAATATTAATATTCTAATTATTGAAATACCACTGAGTATATTCAGCATACGGTTGTATTTTCTGTGCACATGTTAGGTACTTTTTTATTCGATCATCAACTTAAGCATCCAGGGACGATCCCGAACTCAAGTGTTAGTGATGTATTCGTTTTGGTCTTGGCATGTACCTAGGATGTCTAATGATTATAATAAACGTTGAGTATTTTGGTTGGCAATTTTTAAGTTATTTATATAAGTGTATATGTATGTGATGGAAATAATCATGTTGTTATTATCTTGCTAGGTAGCTTGGATCATATGTTTAATGTTTAATGGTGGAGAAAGTGATATGTTATGTGATATGCTTTGATTAATGTTTGGTTATGGAGTGATGATTGGTAAGGTTAGGTATGCTTGAAATGAATTGGTAAGCTTGGTGTCTAAACATGACATAGATTGAATGGTCATTTGATGTTTGATTTAGATGATTGTTGAAGTTCCATTAAAAGTTTATTGAATTGGTATATATATGTGTACTCTTTTGATTGTTCTTGAAAAAATTGAAATTGTTGAGGTGCATATTGTGGCATATTAGTTAGACAATTAGGTTGATTGTTAAAGTGATATTTTTGACATGTTGGAAATGAATGGAAAAGTCTTTAGTTGATGATTTTTTTATGTTATAATTGTGTTATAAGGTACCATTTAAATTCTAGGTTATTTTGGCATGAAATAGATAATTTAAAGATAAGATTTTACCATTTCTGAGCTCAAGTATCTATATTTTGGCATTTGGTATCGATACTAAGCCATATGAATAGTTTTAAAATAAACAGAACGTCAAAATGGTGTATCGATACTTTTTCATAAAATATCGATACTATTAAATAAATATCGATACCTTTGTTTTGCATAGTAAATAGAATCATGATTTTGTAACAGCCTGTTTTCAGTGAAATCGAAACAGTGGTTTTGGGACCACAAATTCGATGTGAGAAAATTTATTTTATTCTTATTTTAATGTCTACAGTATGTTAGCAATGTCGTATAAAAATTTCGTTAAGAAATTTTGACATTTGCATGCTTAATTTAATGAAAAGGGCTAAATTGAAAAAGGTGCAAAATTAGAGTTCTATAAGTTAAAGGTACTAAATGGCTATGAAATTAAATAGTTAAGGGATTTATTTGGTAATTTACCATTGTTATTATGAGTGGACAATTATGGACACTAAACATGTGATTTCAAAGGTTAATTAATAAGGTTAAACTTGTAATTCAATAAATAACTTAAAATAAAATATAGTAAAAGGAAGTATCATCTTCTAAAATGAGTTTGACCATTGAAATTAGGGTAGAAAGTAGCTATAGCCAAGCTTGAATATCGGCTACATTAATCTCTTGCATGTAAGTACAATTTCATTTTGTTTTTAGTGATTTTTATGTTTTTGAAGTCGTTTTAGCTTAATCTAGCTAGCCCAAGGACTAACTTTTAAAATTGTTAAAAGGTTAGGGTTTTTCCATGAATATATTCATGCAGTTTTTGAGGTTTGATGGAAGAAAATGAATCTTTGTTGATAGATAAACAACTTTTGTAAAGTGAATTTTGTTGAAAATGTCAAATAGGGATTTATTTGTAAAATGTGTAAAATACATGGTAAAAATTGTGAAATAATGAATTTTATGAGTTGATATGGATCTATATGAAATCCAGCTAGCTTGGGTAAGGATGAAATTGCATGAATTTCAAATTATGAGCTTAAGGACTAAATTGTAATAAAATCAAAACAATAAGGGAAAGCGTAATTTTGCAAACAATGAATTTGGACTAAATTAAATAGAATAGTTATTAAATAGATTGAATTTATTTATTTAGATCAAGATAGACCTCGTACGGCTTTAGATCGGGGTAAACAAAAAGCTTCGGATTAGTCGACTCTATTTGTATGCCTTTATCGTCGAGGCAAGTTCGTGTAATTATGTAATGTTTTAATGTTATCTCTTGAGATATATGTAAATTATGGATTGTTATGCAAATGATCAATGCAAATCCAACGATGTTTCAACAACTATAGAATCCCGTTTGAACCTTAGGAATTCGTGGGATACAAATGACAAGTTATTAGGGTTTACATGTTTCGGGTGCTAGTCTTAAATGTCCTACCGATGGCTGAGGTTTAGCATGTGTTGTGAATACTCCACAACTCACGTGAGTAGCATCGTGTAGCTTACATTCCGACCCACAGCTCGTGTGAGTAAGCCCATTTCACAGCTCATGTGAGCATTCCTATTTCACAACTCGTGTGAGCAACTATGTGTATGACAAGAAAGATTACGATTATATGATTAGCACACTTCGTGTGAGCTATCCTGCATATCCAATAATATTCTAACAGTTCAACATGCATGAATTTGAAAGGATTTGGTAAGTGTTCAATATGAACAAAGACATGTATATATGAAATACATTGAAATGATGAGTTACATGGAAAAAACATGTTTTGTTATGATGGATTGTAAATCCAATTAAATTATGCTCAAGTATAATGGTTATCCATGTTAAATCCATATAAATTATGTTCAAGCATGCTAACATGTTTGTGTTGGTACTTAGGCTTATGCCAAGCTAAAGGTTGGATTATGCCATATTAAATTTTAATGTTATGAAATAAAATGGTAAGTTATGTTTTATGTTATACAAACTTACTAAGCATTTCATGCTTACATAGTTTTCTTTTTCATGTTATATAGATAATCGAAAGCTCGTTCGGTTTAGAAGCTCGTCAGAGACCTATCACACTATCCAACGACAATATCGGTAGCTTTTTGTTGTTTTGGCTATGGATATAATGGCATGTATAGGTGGACTTGTATTAATGATCTAGCGGTTATGTTTAGCATGTATATATGTGGTAATATGGTTGTTGGACTTTTGGCATTTTGGTGCTTAAATGGTTGCTACTGGAAATAGCCAAGTAAAGGTATATGTTGGATGACCAATTTGGTATGTTTGGTTGTGTTTTGGTACATGATAAATTATGTTATGGTATGGTATGGAAATAGGTAGTTGTGTGTGGTTGATTTATGCCAAATGTGTTTATGTTTTGGTTAATTTGATGATTTATGCCTTTTGGCATATTGGTTGAATGGGATTTGGACATTTGAAATTGGTCATTTTAGGTATGTTTGAACATGTTTTGATACATTGGTCATATGTTCAAATGGCTTGTAAGGGTGTGCTTCAATTGGGTGAAAGGAATGGCTTGAATTTGGCCTATTTCTTGTCCACACGGCCTAAGACACAAGTGTGTGTCTTAGCCATATGTGATGCTTCAATTGGGTGAAAGGAATGGCTTGAATTTGGCCTATTTCTTGTCCACACGGCCTAAGACACAAGTGTGTGTCTTAGCCATATGTGACACACAGCCATGCGACATGGTCGTGCCTCTCTTCTAGGTTTTAAAAGTTACTTTTCAAAAGTTACACGGCCTAGCACACGGCCTAGCGCATGAGTGTGTGAGGCCATTTTGAGAGTTACACGACCTGGTGCACGGGCTTTCGAGAGTTACATGACCTGGCGCATGGGCATGTGGCTTGGCCTTGTGACCCAAGTTAGAGAGTTACACGGGCATGGACACGGGCTAAGACATGATCATGTGTCCCTACTTCAAATGTCCACACGACTTGAGACACAAGTGTGTGTCTTAGCCGTGTGACCCCTGTAGTATGAAATTTTCTATCTTTTTCTATAAAATTCTAAATGTTTCTGATTTAGTCCTGAATCGATTCTAATGTGATTCTAAGGCCTCGAGGGCTCGACTAAGGGACAATAAGCATGTGTTTGAATGAGTTATGTATTGATTTATGAAATGTTTGGTAATTGAATGTTTTAAGTTACGTTTTTACGAAAATGCTCCGTAACCCTATTCTGGCAAAGAATATGGGTTATGGGTGTTACAGATTTGGTATCGATATTTAATAAGGTATCAATACAGTATCAATACCCAACATAAAATATCGATACCAACTTAAAAACTTTAAAAATTTTGAAATTTTACAATTCAATCCTATTTCATGCTTGAATTTCACAATTAAACCCTTGTAGACTTTAAATTATTACATTGTATAGTATGCGAATGGAGTTTGTGTAAATTATATATATTTATTTGTATTTGCTTCTAGCATTCTATTGCTTGGATTTGGCGATCGGACTAGGTAAGGGGTGTTACATACCAGCCTCTAACTCAATCGAAAATTCTACTTCTTTGTCTAGCGACATATCTGGAAGTTCACTTGAAAACACATCAGAAAAATCTTTTACAATCGGAAACTTGGCTGATATCCATTCTTGACTCAGATGAATCCATAATATATGCCAAGTAGGCATTTGTGCCTTTAACCCATAACTTTCTGGTAGAAATTGCGGAAATTATTATACTCGTAAAATTGGTCTGTACGCCAGGTAACAACACTTCTTCGCCTTTCTTAGTTAATAGATGTACTCCTCTAGCTTGACAATCAACTACTGCGTTATGTCTGGTCAACCAATCTAATCCAAGAATAGTATCGAACTCATGAAAACAACAAGTCCACCAAAAAGGTGTGCTCGCCAAAAATTAATGGACAATTTTTAATCACTTTATTAACCATCGTACTTTGACCAATGGGTTGGTCACTAATATATTTGTCTTAGAATAAACAACTTCAAGACTCATACCTTTTATGACTTTAGTGCAGATTTACGAATGAGTTGACCCTGGATCTGTTAATGCATGAATGTTGTTTCCAAGAAAAGAAAATTTACCTGTTATGACCTCTGGTAAGTCAGCATCTTCTTTAGCCTCCATTACATACGCTTTGGCGAACACTCTAGAGTTGGGCTTGGTATAGCTCTTTTCTAGAGCCCCTTGAATTGATCTTAACTTTGCTGCCATTTTTTATCTCGCTTCTTGCTGAATACTTTGGGGTCACCGCATAGATTGTTCTGAACTTACTCCAACCTTGCAGGGACAGTTTCTAAGTTGATGGTCTAAAGACCCACATCCAAAACATGCTTCGATATGCTTTTATCATTCTCCTATGTGATTTCTCCCACATGCTTACAGACATAATTCCTCATCATTCTGTATCCACTCGTACTCGAAATCGAGGTAGCTTGTTGACCACCTCCATCATGTTTGAAACTCACGGGCTGTGAATCCCTCCTTGATGCTGAAAAGCTTTTATCTTTCTACTTCTTGAAATTTCGACGATGGTGGTAGACTAGAAAATCCACATTTCAATATTTGTCTGTCATGCGCCCTCCTCTTTTCTTAAACTATCATATCCATTTTATGGGCCTTAACCGTTATGACCACTAAACTCTGACGTTTAGATGTCGCCACCAAGGCACAAATTTCATCCCTTAAGGCCTATTCGAACTTCACGCATAAGACTTTCTCAGTTTGAAACATATCCTTTACAGAGTGACTAAGTTTGATAAAATTTCGTTCGTATTCCATCACATACATTCGTCCTTGCTTGAGGTATAAAAACTCCTTCATTTTTTCAACATACATCTAGTTCACATACCTTTCTCTAAATTTCTCTAGAGAATTCTCAATTATCAACTCTTCAAGGGCCATGCTTTTCAATGTCTCCCACCTTTGATACATCTCCCCCTCTAACAAGGAGACTACACATAAGAGGTTGTTCATTGACGTGTACTTTAATTCCTTAATTGCTCTACAAATGTGTGATAACTATTGCTATACTACTGTGGGTTCATCACCTTTATCCCACAAGAATTCATTGGTGTCTCTTTTTTGTATCTCTCTCACATGATCACTCTTAGGTTGGGTTGCAGCTGTTACTGGAGGTGTAAAAGGTATTGGTCATACCATTTCAGGTTGAGGTTGGGGTGTTTGGGCTCTCCCTATGAATTGGTCAAACATCTGACTCGTCATTGTGAAAAAGGCATTGCGGAAACATTTCTAGCTGCATCCAGATTAGCTATAAGAGCCTACTTTTGCGCCTGAAGTACATGTCTTTCAATCTCTTCACATGTTGCCTCTTTTGAACTATCAGACATATTCTTTAATAGCTACAACAAAACTTATATTAGCTCAAATTACAATGGCTAAACTAGAAATGTATCATGCATGGCAATGTGTGACTTAGCCTTCGGTTTTTTGAGAATCAATTCAACCTTAACTCTGATACCAAAACTTGTATCACACCATACTCAGATCCAATGATTAGGTCGGGTGTGGGTGTTACACTAACTGATTCCTTACTGCATACAATGTTTTAAGGTTGAGAGAGCTGTTGCAGCTAAATTGAAATTTAGTTAGCTGTTACCTCGACAGTTGTGCTATAAAACGTCCTATTTCACTTTACTAAACTCTCCTACCCTCGATAATAAAATACAACGTATATAAAACTTATTCTAAACGCACCATATAACTAAAGCTTAAAACATAAAATGTAGTGTATAACCAACGGTAACAACAAAATTATAAACAGTCCATGAAAGATTCTAGAACAAATTGTTTGTTTTGCTGAATATATGCATCTTCTTGCCCCTCAACCAACTTGCAAACAAATTCAGAGGGATTCAACATTTTTAGTATGATTAATTTATTTTCAAATTTTATTTTTAATGGGATGAATTTATGATTTACATCATATCAACGATTATATTTTGAAGGAATTTTAAATAGATGTGTTTATGGGTTGTGTTCGGGTCAAGTTTAAGTATGATATTGATTTATTCTATGCTTGCTTAATTTTGATTCAATGGTTTGCACAAATTCATTTTAGATATGTCTATATTTTAAAAAAATATTATACATTTTTCATTTACTAAAAAAATATAAAAGTAACTAAACTCTCTTTAGTTTACTTGCATAATAGTATTATATGTTACTGTAAATTTAATTTTTATGAATTATAAATTAAATAATATGATACAAACTTAAAAAACGGATTAAATTGTGTTAAACTGTAAATACTTGAGTCCAAATCTAATATTTTTAAAATAAATTTAACTTTTTGATTTAATATTTTTACTTAGTAAGAAATCAAATTTTAATTCCAAGGTATTCCCTGAGGCCAACTACCTCACACAAAAAGGTCATTCTCTAAAATACTTGGATTGATTAGATTAAAAGGCTACATGAACAAAGCAGAGCCACTAAAATGATCCAGTTTAGATTAAGATATTTGGTTTTTGGTAAAACAACAGTGGAGGAGTTTTCACCAAAGAATCGCTTCTCAACTGAAATCTCAGCCACTATAGAGTTAGCCCCCAGCCTTGACACCTGGATGGCTTTTTAGTTCAGTGTATGTAGAAAGCAGATAGAGACAGGATAACCATTAAAAAGAGGGCAGCGATTTCATCCATGCACTTGGCAACAATTCTGTCGTTTCCCGGATGAAATTTGTTTGACAAAACAGATCCCCATGGAATTTATATTTGAAAGCAACAGTAGCTAACGCTAGGCTTCATTCCTTTTTATGAGTTACCAATTTATGCATAAAGTTAGCTGAGATAGTGATAACTTTTGGCCTGGTGGTGTCTTTTGTGGACCGCTAATTATGTTTTCGACTTTTCATGGAATTTCTTTCTTCTTTTCTGGGATACAAATTTAAGTGGTTGAGTTCCGACACCGAATAATAGCATTGATACTTCAACACATGAACAATCTCTTTCCATTTTTAAAGAGATGAAGCCATTTATCCAATTGTCTTCATTTGTGAATCAATTCCATCCCTTTTAATTACCCAAACTTCATCAATTACCAACAAAAAGAAAAAGAATGGTATTTCTTCTTATTTCTTATCCTATAATTTCTACTCAATTTTGTACATCAATTATATATAACCCATAAGATTAGAATAGTTCCAGGCTTTTACTTACAAGTCTCAACATCTACATGAATCAGGCATCAACCCTTTGTCTGAAGAATATTTCCCATTCTCTGACCAATCTTATCCCTCCAACTTACATCACGCCCATGATCATGATGATTCCGTTTATCAATTTTTCCAGTGGTCTAATATTTTGATTAATTAAATTGGATATGGGAGATATTTTGTACTACTACCATAGCTATCAAATCTGTAAATTTATTATACATGCCTTTGTATTAAGAGTTAGATTATTTTTTTAATTTTTTACTCAAAAAATAATAAATTAATCTATATACATTAGATCAAAAAGTAAATCGATCCTTACTGTTAAAATTTTCATTCATTATTACTATTAAAGCCTAACATAATTGACGAAATAACTAAGCAATTACATGTGACATGTCACGGATACCTTATGCTAATAGCGATCGGTTTTAAACAACAAAAATGAATGAAAATTTTAATAAAAAATATATAATTATTTGATATAACATACATAAATTTATTTATTTATAGTTTAAATAAAAAATTAAAATACAGTTTAAATCTTAATACAAAATAAACAAACCTGCATATGATCATTGAATTATTGCACATTTCTCGTAATTATAATTTCAACACGCAATTTGAAAATACTAATCCCTTATCTACATCTTATAGATATTTCAGATTGCAAGTTATGATTAAATTAAATATTAAGAAAAAAAAACAGTACAAAATTAATTTTCCACACATTTTTAAATAAATACCCACCATATAATGAGCAAAAATAAATAAATAAATATACCCACCATATAATTAATAGTAACGTCAGAAGACTAATTAATCAAAAACCGTCCTGTATTTACATTGATCTGTAATTCATTCAATTTTTTTTTTTTTAATATTTGTTGAAACTTCTGCCAAAAGAAAGAGAAAAGGGGAGAGAGAACAGATAAGAATTACTAGGGAGTGAATATCAGTAAGGTTGAAGTTGAGCAGCTGAGCAGCTTATTCGCCTCCGCTTCATTGGAAAAACTTGCTGGAAACCTCCACCATTGGTGGCGGCAACATGCCACTCGTCCAACACAATCCCTTCCACCTCAAACTGTTGCACCGCACTAGACCCATCATATAAACACCCTTCTTGGAACCCACCAAGACCAAGACCAGGACCCGGTGGTTTGGCTTTCCGGCGGCCAGCCCCAACGGGGACGTTCCGTAGGGCTCCACCTGCTGTCCAGTACCTTTGGCAACCTTTACAGAAATGTCTAGGCTGGTTAACGTTGTAGTTATTGAAGTAACAAAATTTGGTCTCCATGCTCCTGCATCTAGGGCAAGGTATGATCTTGTCTGGCCTCTTATCAACTGTCGGATGATCGGCTTTGTTAAGCTCTCCGTTTACTTGCCTTCCATGCAACGTAATTGTTGTTCCAAATAGCTTGATCCCTTGCCCGGATTCTTGGGTATCCATTATTACCATTTAGATCAACAAACAGATATGATCAGACAAAAAGAGAGAGAGACAACGGACAAAAGATCAGGTAAGAGAGTTTCTTTGGTTTGGGGTTAAAGGGTGTTTGAGACGAGTCTTATATATATGCGTGTGTGTGTGAGAGAGAGAGAGAGAGTGAGAGAGAAGATAAAGAAAAAGTGAATGGAATTGAAGGGGAATGGCATTGGCATGTGAAGGGATGGAGTGGCCGCCAACGCCCAGAACCAGTTAGGTGGCGTGGAATAGTAGATGGTGAGCTTTTTCTCCACATCATCACTATTACTAACATTTAAAACCAAAAATCTTTTCCGAGAAGTGGGTCCCAATCCAGGTAGGTTTGCTTACGAAGTGTCATATTGATTGAGAAGTTAGGAGCATAAATACAAATTAATAAAGAGATAAAATTTTAGTTCTTTAATGCTTGGACTTGTTTGCGGGTCATATTGTAAGTTGATTTTTTTGGTAAAATTATTATTTAGTGACTTACAAGTTTTATTAAAATGTAAATAAATTAGTTTATGTCCATTAAATTAAAAAGTAAATTGATTTTATTTATTTATACTGTTAAAAATTAGTGTGATTGATAGAATAAGCAAAAAGTGACACGTGACATACCATTTGTACCTTACGTTAAAGTACAATGACTGGTTTTTAACAGTAAAATTAAAAGGATTTTTTTTATAAAATGATCAGTTTGCTCTTTAATCTAACTTATCTATTTTTAAGTGGGGCAACATATAATCTAACTTATAATATAAGGGTATTCATGGTATTTTTACCATTTCTTTTAGATTCATCAAGTGGATTATTATTATTATTTTATTTAATAATAATTTAACTCCTACCAAATCAAGTTATAGAAATCCTTGTTTTAAGTCCTTCATCCATCTTTACCCCAAAAAGAAAACTTCATCCATCTTCTTTTATATTCTACACTACTTTAAATTGATCTCTTTCTTAGATTATATATACATATACCCAAGGAAAAAACTACTTTGCTAAAGAAAGGGGGGAAAATGAATTCCATCACTAATTGCATTAAATTGATGCATGAAATGATGGGTCAAGTTAAGAACTTGGTTCTCTTAAAGAATTTTTCTTTTAACTTTATTTTTTTTCACTATGAGTTGGCGGCAATTGTGCTAAAATTCGATTCCAAAATAATAATAATAATTGTAATTAAAATTCTTTTCAAAAAGAAAAAAAACCTTCACATATATATAATTATTAAGAAATTCAGCAATCCTTCATGTAGATCAGCATTACGATTTTTTAAAATTAGAAAACACTATATTTTAGTCATATTAAAAGCATGAAAAATGAAAGTTACTTTTTGTTGCTTCATTAAATTATTTAGTTTCTTGTCCAATCAGATTCCACCAGTGACATTAAAATAAAAATAATAACTTTACAAAAAAGACAAAAGAATAGATTTATATGAAAAAAATTGGTTTTTCTTATGAGTTGTTGATTAAACAATTAAGTATGGAATAATTGCAATTCCTTTTTCTTTTCATCTTTTTCGTTTTAGGTTTCAATGGATTTTGATGATAACTTTGTTGCAAATTTTCTTCATAAGATGTGGGATAATTGTTATTTTTCCTTTGATAAAGGAATCTTTTTGTTAGTTTAATTAATGTCAAAGCTGCCTCATTTATGTCACCTTTTGGAATTATGAAATTTAGACAAGGAAGCCTTTACTTTTCTTTTAGTTGGAAAAAGATTCACTTTTTCTTTTGGATGCTTTTCAACTCTCTTTTTTCAGATAAAAGAAGAGGAAAATAAAGAATTCTTAAAGACCAAAGAGAAAAAGATATCTTTATATGGCATCTATAGTCTATTAAGGCACGAGCTCATTGCTCCTTTTCTTTTCTTTTCTTTATATTTCTTTGGTTTGGTTAATACAAAGGAGATGTCTACTCAAGTTTCTTTAACATATTTTTCTTTTAATAAAGATATATACTTTATAGTATTTAAATTTAGTTTCAATATTTAAATTAGTACTTAATTTTTTTTAATCTAGATTGGTATCTAAATTTAATTTTTATTACATATTTTAATAAAGTTTTGTAACACCATTACAATGAGATGATGTGAACCAAGTCATAGCTTGTGCATAAATGCCCGTGATCAAGGCACACAAAATAGCCTAATGCGATCCTTTAAGTAAATTGGGCTTACTTACAGTACAGCAAAACAGGTTTTTAGCGGCATTTTTAGCGACGCTTGAACCAAAAACGCATCAAAAGTTATACATTAGTGGCGCTAGTAGGAAAACACCACAAAAGGTTAGAGCTATAACGGCATTTATGACAAAAAAAAGGCCGCAAAAAGTCAAGCATTAGCGACGTTTATAAAACAAACGGCGCTATAGGTCGAGCATTAGTGGCATTTTCGAAAAACGCCGTTATAGATCAACCATTAGCAATGCTTATTAAAAAAACGTCGCTATAGGTTGAGCATTAGCGACGCTTTTTGAAAAACACCACTAAAGGTCAAGCATTAGCGGCAACTTTTGAAAAATGCCACTATAGATTGAGCATTAGCGGCGCTTTACAAAAAACACTGCAATAGGTAGAGATAAAAACGCCGCAAAACAATTATTTTATTTTAGGGTTTAGGGTTTAGGGTTTAAGGTTTAATGTCTATGGTTTAGGGTTTTAAGGTTTATGATATAATGTTTATTATTTTGAGATTAGAGTTTTGATTTTAGGGTTTATGGTTTAAAGTTTATGGTTTATGGTTTATTATTTTATAGTTAGGGTGTTAGTATTGTTCATGGTTTTAGGTGTTAGGCTATTACTATTTAAGGGTTAGGGTTTTTGATAAAATGATAAAAAAATAATTTATTTTAGGGTTTATGTAGGCAATAAGATTCTTTTTTAATTACTTTTGTCCCTTGTAATATATATAGGGTTTAGGGTGTAGGTTTATGGTTTGGGGTTTAAGGTTTAGGGTTTATGATTTAGTGTTAAGGGTTTAGTGTTTACGATTTAGGGTGTAGGTTTATGGTTTAGTGTTTAGTGTTTATGGTTTAAGGTTTAGTGTTTATGGTTTAGGGGTTTAGGGGCTTAGGGTTTAGAGTTTATGGTTTAAGGTTTAAGGGCTTATGGTTTATGGTTTAGGGTTTAGTGTTTAATGTTTAGGGTCTTATTTTAAACAAAACGGCGTCGTTTTGCTCCCTATATTCTCACCCATCATCCAAGTAGCCATCATGTATTCCTTTTGAGAACTCATGAACTCTTTCATCCTCTTCTATTTATTATTTAACTAGTTTTTATATATTAATTAAATACATTTTATTTTTAATTTAATATTTAAAATCTTCAAAAAAATTAATGACACGTAGAAAAATTTGAAAGTAAAAACATAGAAAAATATATGTTAAAAATGAAAAAAAATTTAAAATACTATTATTTAAAATAATTTTAAAATATTTTGGGTATATGACTGATTAAGTTTTTTAATTTATGTATTAAATAATTTATTATATAGTTGTAAAAGAGATAATATGAATTTTAATATATTAAAATTATCATTATAGTTTTGTAAAGCTTTTTTTTTTTTTTTTCATATTTTGAAATTTTTTGTTTTTGTTATTGTTTTCTTACATAAAAAATTATATAAAAATTTTAAAATTTACCTAATTATTTTAAATATTACTTAAAATTTCAAAAATTATTTATTTAAAATTGATATGAATTATATAATAATTAAATATAAAATTGTAAAAAAAAGTCAAGAATTAGAGGCGTTTATGAGAAAAACGCCGCAAAAGGTAAGCAATAGCGGCATTTGGACCAAAAACGCTGCAACTATGTATTAAAAAATTTCAAAACGGCACTGTTTCACTACAGGAATTTAATTTTTAGTGGCATTTTTGCTGAAAAAGCCGCAAAAGTTATACAATTAGTGGCTTTTTTTATAAGCACCGCAAATATTGCAATACCAATTTCACTTAAACGGCGTCGTTTTCTTCCCCAAATCAGATTTCACTTAAATGCCAAAATTTCATTTTCTTCCCCAAATCAGATTTCCTCGAAATTTTCCCAAATCCCCTAACTGATTGAAAACCCTAACTGATCAAGAAATCATTTTTCCTTCCCAATTTCTTTTCCCCAAATTGCCCTAATTAAATGAAAATCCTATCTCTTTTCCCCAAATCTCCTCCTTTTTGTCATCTTTCACCAGCAACAGGAACAAAAAATTTCTCATCGCCGTTCTCTTTGCCGAAACCAACAAAATTCTGTTAAGTGTGTTCTTGAACTTAAGTGTAAGGGAAGGATACAGTCATGCAGTTACGCATATGATATGGGTATATTTAGTTTCTCTAAGGTTATTTCTTTGTTTTTGGAGGGTCATGTCTCCATACGTATGCCCAAAAATATGATATTTCAAGAAAAATAAAGAGTTAGAACAACATAACTTTATTAGTTACTTATCTATGTTGTATCTTGATCTTACAGGACCCGAAATAGCTTAACATTCTGTGCATTATTTAGTTTCAGTCATTTTTTGGTTTAATAATATGTTACTTTAATGTTAAAATACGAATGATTTTTCTTAAAATCTTGTTCAGATGCTAGTTTCCATATTTCTCTGACTCTTGAAGTACCCTTGTCCGACGCATAAATACAAGGATATGACCTATAAGGATTTTCTAAATACATGGAAAAATGTCTAATGCTGTTGTTTGTTCTTTTGGCATTCATCCAGTATAATCTTTCATTCTAATTCAATTGCCTCCTTTGCAGGTTTTATATAGTAACTGAAGTTTAAGCTCTAATAGATTGACAAAAAGTTATAATTACTTGGTAAGTATCATAAGACATTGAACTATTGAAAAATGATTTTACACCATTTTAGAACTTTTAAGCTCTAACTTTCTCTTATGATTTAAGTTATATTTGATACCCAAACATTCTTCCACTCATTTTCCCAAAACTTTGTTACTACTTATATGGACTCTTTATTTAGTTTCAGTCTCTTTGAAAATGGATAATGCATGTCACCTGTTGATGTTATTTTTGATATAGCTGACTTTGTGTTTATATTGAATTTGATTTGAAAGGCACTTTGTTTGATAAATTGTCCAGTACATTTTTTTTGGATTTATTTTGCTATCTCAATGTGCTAAAGAAGTCATTTTAAGATGCAACAAATGAAATCTATGCATCTAAGTTGCTAAACTTGTCCCTGATGACTGCGGTTTGATTTGTGTTGCAGGGCCCTGATGACTGCAGTTTGGATCTCTAAATATTGCTGATTCTGATTAATAAAATGGTAGTGTCGACCAAATTTTGAGATGACAGATTAGAAGGAAGTAGAAACTATTGATATCAACGTTGTATGTTTTTGTTATTATTACTTGTGCAATTGATTTATAACACATTCTTTTACATGTTTCATCATTCCATTGACAGTAGCATGAATATGATGCCTTTATGTATTAATTTATTATTTTCAAAATTCAAATTAATGTTAGAAAGGAATTGTTGTGAATAGCATGTGTTCTCCCAAATATTTGTTTATTTTGTTCCTTTAGTAGGAAATAATGAAAGATCCTTATGTGTACACTATTATTGAATTTAGGACTATCTTTATGTGTACACTACTATTGAATTTAGGACTATCTTTATGTGTCTTAATGTCTAAAGCACCTTTGTGATGATACCTAATTTGGACTTAAATAACTTGCTGTTCATCTTTTTTGTATTCATTTTACATTATGTTTTAAGTTTTTTTATATTAAATATTTTGTTAACTTTAGGAACTCCTTCTGAAGCAAACAAACCTAAGCCTGAACCTGTGATTGATACTAGAGATGTAAGCAAACAGTCTGAGGGGAGATAATTTAGGCTTCTTTGAACTAGATTGCATATGTAGGGATCTTGTGATTAAAAAAATATATTTTTTCTTTACATGCCATGAGAGAATTATTTTGAAGTGCTTCCTGAATTAACTTTTTGTATCCATTAGCCTGTTACTTTATTAGAATGTGTTCTATTTCCTCAACAATGGCTAATTTGAGTTTATAAAAGCAATAAACCCATGTAGATGTATTAGACGATTTTTGTTTTGGATGTATTAAGCTTGTTTTCTAATGCAATAAACTGATGTAGCCAGTTGAGTTGCGAGACCCCATCATGGAAAAATATGTCTTTTCTTTCAAAATCTTTTAAAATGTACTGTACTATATATTTGCCTTCATTGTTATGCATCCAAACCAAATGTAAACAGTGGTGTATGTGTCTTGATGTGCCTAAACTCATTGCTGCCCATTAGTATATTGTTGCTTCTTTTCCAGAAATTCATTGTTGTCCATGGGCTTAATTTTTTTGTCCAGATTAGTTCATTAAATCTCAACATGAAAACAAAACGACGTTTAGCTCAAAACGGAGAAGCTGCAAAGAAAAGCTATCTTAGAAAGAAGGGAACATAAAAAAGACATATATACATTGGAAAAAAAACATACATTTTAGCAGATAAAATGCCTAGAAGAAGATTGCGAGATCTAAGTATTGTTCAAAATACTCCAAATTCAGAAGATACAAATAGTGAAAAACAAACTGCTATTGGATCTTTGAATGTTTTGAATACACCTGACAAACCTGCAGAAATTCAAAGTGATGTTAAATTTAATTTACATGCGTGTTGGCTTTTATTATTGATTTCTTTTTCAAATTCTTATATTATAATATATCATTTTTCAGCTAAAAGTGGTGGGACGCGAAGAGGTCGAGGACGTATGCTACTTAAAGATTTATACGAGTTAAATCCTGTCGAGCGTGTCAAAGTATCTAGAAACAATCTTGGTCAGCCTGTTGGATCAGAAGCTCGACTTTTAGCAGGATATTTGGGCATTATAGCATGAAACGCCAATATGTTGCCTATCAACTATGAGTCATGGCATCAAATGCTTGATAGTAACAAAAATCAAGCTCTCAATAATATTAAGGTAACAAAATATGAATGTAATTTATAATACTTTGGTTTAAGTTTCATTTAGATTTACTTTCTAAACTTGTGTTTTTTGTAAGAGAGATTTACTTTAGAGGTTTCAGATAATTATGTCGAGAAGGCATTGGAAAAAAAAAATGGAGAGTCCATAAAAGCACTTTAAAGAAAGAATATATAACACCTCTTACCTGAGTCCGATGCCGGGACGGGGTACGAGGCATTACCATACTTAATCGTGCTTGGACATACAAACTCGGGCTATAAAATTTCATTTCCAATTAAAACTTTTCATTTATTCCCTTATTATCCTTATTATGGGCCTATGAGGTCCAAAACGTACATTGGGGGTGCTTTGGAGCCAATTCGAGAACTTTTGGGCATTTAGAAAATTTTTGCTTAAAACAGGGCCACATGCTCGTGTGAGATGGGACACGCCCGTGTGGGCAGGCTGTGTGGTCACACACGCCTATGTCCCTAGCTCGTGTCAAATTCATGACAACTCGATAATTTGCTAACTTATGAACATATTTACCTACCCAAAATCCATTCATCTCTTGCACATATTTCTATGCCAAATCAATCGATTAAACAGATTTAAAAGGTAAACATGTGATTGCACATACATACTTTTTAAATTAAATAATCTCTCGCATATTTTTATGTCAATTCAGATGATTAATTTAACCTAATAAGCACATAAAAGACAATGTGAGGTAACAAGACACCCTTATCTTGAAACAATTTAATCACAATAATCTTGCAAGTTATGCAAGGCATATGTATCACCAAATACAATGCTAATTTAATCTTCAGCTACCTTAGAAGGATTAAACATACACTGATTAAGTATTGTGTCCATTAATTACAATTTCAATCCGTTTAAATAATTAATTCTTTAGTTATCTAACAATTATAATGCAAGAATAACTTAGGCATGATTTTACTTAATCAAGCATTTTACCGAGGCCTATAATAGCATAAACACAATTTTAATAAATTAAGCAGACAAAATGCAATCAACCCAACACGAATTAAATTCAAGCTAAGTTGATTAAATTAACCATTCCAACAACATAAATATTCTTAGATATGTTCATCATAAAAATAACAAAAATTAAAGAGATAGGGAACAAGACGCAAATTCGGTGTTTCTCAGTGGCTTGACTAGGTTGCTCCATACTTTTTCCTTTGTTGTCTTCATTGATCAAGGCCTCTACGAACATTCAATTGCTGCTCCAAATGGCTAAAGAAAGACGTCTTTTCCAAGCGAAGAAATTGGCACAAGAACTAGGGAAAATGTGGAAAATAGAGAGGAAAAGTGAGAGAGGAGAGGAGACTTGTGAGAGAATGAGAGAGTGTTGAGGGATGAATTAAAATATAAGCAAAGGGAGGCTTTTGTAGCTAAATGTGGCAGCTAAAAATAGCAAAAATAATCAGCCTAAGAGACCTCCCTTGGCTGGCAACACACGTGGCAAAGTTGAGAGTTTCAACTTTGCTATTTTATGCAACACCCCTCACCTGTAACAGTCACTGGACAGGTTGTACGAGGCGTTACCGAACTCTTGCTCACACGGACATTTGATAACAACACTGAATTTCCACAAAAAATTTAAAACTTTTTTCATTCATACGCATAACATCCACAATATGGGCTTACGAGGCTCATACGATACATTGGGTGTGATCTGGAACCAAACTGGAACTTTTCAAACTCTAATAAAACTTTACCTTATATAGGGCACACGCCCGTGTGGGCAAGCCGTATGGTCGCACACGCCCATGTCCTTAGCCCGTGAAGAATTATTTTTCATTTCGAACCTACAGGGGTTTTCACACGACCGAGCACACGCTAGTGTCCCTGGCTCATGTCCTTCACACGACCTGGCACACTCTCGTGGGCTAGGTTGTGTCAAGCACACAGTCAAGACACATAACTGTGTCTCCACTCATGTGTTTACTACTGGGAATTTAATTTTTCCATAAATTCAGGAGCAGGGGACACACGGCCTATTCACACGCACATAGGGCTGACCGTGTGTCACACATGGCCTAAACACATGGCCGTGTGCCTACTCGTGTGGACAATTATAGGCTATTTTCCAAGCCAATTTTCACCTTGAAACACAAACCAATTCCAACCAATTTTTCCATAGCTCATATGGCATAATAACTCATTAAAAAATACACAATATGACATTCATACGATCAATTCTATCTACCAACATCACATGCACACATCCACACACATTCCACACATACTATGCATATTTGCACATTAATAAATTACAATATTTTGTCAAAATATAACTTAACCAAATAAGGCTCATTTCAAATGGCCAAATACCACAACAACATTAACAACAATGGACCCAAAAGAACCATGACATGACCAAAATATTAAACCACATATACATGACATAATTTCAAGTTTCATAAACAAAATAGCAAAATGGTTGTTGATAGTGTTGATGGAATCCTGTTGATCATCGAACCTCAGATTAGCTTGACGAACCTTTAAGGGAAGGGAAAGAGAATGGGGTAAGCTATGAAGCTTAGTAAGTCTATATGCAAAATTAATGATCATTTAAGATAATAATTCATATAAGGTGAGAACAAACTTGCTTATGATCACATTAAGTTTGAGATTATCACTTACTCATATGATCTTACCATATAAGTCAATACATACATTAAGCACTTAGAACACATGATATTGTTCATATAACCTACACATGCACATTCTTGATACACGGTTAAATCTTTTTACATACAAACATATTTTATAATATCAATTCATATAACCCGTTGAACTACGTGGAATTCTAAAGGATACATGGAATAATGCACAAGTGCCACACATAATGTAGCCGAAGCTACCGATGATTTGTAGCCGAAGCTACCACTTATTACATATCACATAAAGGCTTAATGATGAGCTAATCTCGGGTCTGCTCACACAAGCTGATGGTTTAGTCAAAATTACTCAGTGTTGCTTACACAAGCTGACAGGTATCCGCAACAAATGCAGGATTACCTAGCCACTGGTAATCGAACTACACCAGCACCCGGAATCACACATACAACCGACAGCGGTTAATAGAATCCTAGTGACATGTCACTCGTATCCCAACGATTCTTAAGGTTCAATCGGGACTTAAACTCACCCATCGATTTCATCAAATCATTTATTAATCGATGTATTATAAAATTTCAGATTTCAAAACAATTAAGACAATTAAGCATAAAGATTAAAATAACTCATTATTTGCATATAAAACTTACCTTGGTGCAAAATACTAATCTTTTTTATTTAGTCCGATACCTTACCTTTTCCTCGGTCAAGGTCGATTTCGCGTCGTTCTTGATCTGTAACATCAAATTTAACTTATTCAATACACACATTGCTAAATTTGACACAAAATCATCCTATGGACATTTTTACCATTTTACCCATAACTTTGTCAATTTTTACAATTTAGTCCCTAGGCTCGTAAGATGAAATGTACCTATTTTTCTACATTCCCAAGCCTAGCCGACTCTTTTTCTCTCTTATAGTAGCCCACAATTTTCAATGTTTCATAATTTATGCACATATTTTACAACTTTTGCATTTTAGTCTCTAAATGCATTTTTCATAAAAAATCACCTAGCAAAAGTTGTTTATTACACTTCAAACTTTTACTTTCTACCAATAAACATCAAAATGCTTTCATGTCACACATGGGTAAATTTTCAAACATGAACCCTAGCTTAAAATAGTGGCATAGAAAGCTAGGTCAAGGTACGAGGATCTCAAAAATACGAAGAAAATGAAAAACGGGGCTAGGAATCACTTATTTGGAGCTTGAAAAGATGAAACAACACCCTAGCTATGGAGAAAGGGACATTTGGCCATACATGAGGAAGATGGAGACCAATTTTGATTTATATTCCCTTTTTATTTCGTTTAATAACCAAATGACAAAATGCCCTTAATGGCCTTCTTTGCAAAATTTTCCTTCCATGGGCATTTTTGTCCATCATGCTATAAAATGGTTTATTTGCAAAATAAGGACCTCCAATTTATGAATGAAATTAAATTACACACTAAATGCTTCTAGAACTCATATTTTGAAAATTTTGCAATTTAGTCCTATCTCTCAATCGGGCACTTTATCGGTAAAATTTATTTACCAAGTTTTTAGTCAAGCAATCAATCACCTACTAAATCTTAAAACTCTATCGGAAAAAATATTTCAAATTCGGATTCGTGGCCTCGAAACCACCATTCCATGTAGGTCCTAATTCGGGCTGTTACAACTCTCCCCCATAAGGGATTTTCGTCTCCGAAAACCTTACCAATGAAAAGATGTGGGTATTCTTTCCCCATAGTCTCCTCCGATTCCCATGTAGCTTCTTCTATACCATGCTTTTGCTATAGTACTTTTACCAATGCCACACTTTTGCTTCTTAATTGCTCCACTGCTCGTGTTAAATTTTGATTGGTTCCTCGTTATATGTCATATCCGGCTGAATTTCCACTTCGGTTGGTGAGATCACATGTGACGAATCAGAACGGTATCGTTGTAGCATCGATACATGGAACACATCATGAATCTTTTCAAACTCTATCGGTAAAGCCAATTGATAAGTCACTGGTCCTGTAATGCCCTCTTACCCGAGACCATCGCCGGAGTCGAGCTTGAGGTGTTACTAAACTTAATTTATCACTTTAAAGAACTTTAAATCATTTATTCTAACTTTCGTAATAAGTTGTTCATTTGCGTCACAGTCGCTAAAAAATTCATATCTTGAGTTCCAAAACTCGAAATTAAGATTCGTAAATTTTCCCTGAAACTAGACTCATATATCTATCTACTAATGTTTTTATACAATTTTTAGTTGGGCTAATTAGTATAGTTTATTAGTTAAAGTTTCCCCTATTTCAGTATTCGACTACTTTGACCTCTGTTCACTACGAATCACTTTTCTCCCTCTACAAAACTCAAATGACTATGCCATTTATTTTTCCTAAAACTAGACTCAATAAGGAATCTGTGCATATAAAGTATGACTCCTAATTAGTTTTGTACAATTTTTAGTGAAGTTTTAAATTTAGAATAGGGGATTCAGAAATTGCTCTGACCCTGTTCCATCAAAACCCAAATATCTCATAAAATACAATTCTTTTACCTGTTTCGTTTCTTCCATATGAAAATAGACACAATAAGCTTCAATTTCATATTTTATTCACCATCAAATCGTGTCTCTACTATTTTTAATGATTTTTAAAACTCACGTCACTGCTGTTGAAAAATTCTATTTTATAACAAAGTTCACCTTTTTATGGATTTTCATGGACTAAGTAGCACATTAAACATACATGACACCAAATATGATCTAGATTGGCCATTCCAATGGATAATCATTTCCAAGCATTTCCTTATCAAACCATCACCATATCATAAGGTTATTCACACAAAATGATTATAATGCTATACATGCCATATTCAAAATACAAGCCATTATACCAAATTGTCCCGGATAGTGTGATCGTTCCTTCGACCCTTCCCGATTCCCAAGCCGGCTTGCCCAAAACTATAATGAATAAAAAGAAGGGAGTAAGCATAAATGCTTAGTAAATTCACAAGCAAATAACGGGTAATATAATCATACAATTTAACATAACATCATTTGCTTAAACATCATCAAGGCATTCCATTCATCACATAAGCATACTTATTTCCTCACCAGAATTTGTCTTACCACATTTTTCACAAAAAGGAATAAGTCCATACCTGTTCACTTACCTTTATTTATCATATTCACCATCGATTCACTTTCATTTTAGATGTTCTCCCAATTTCCTTAAGGTTCACCCGTTGAACACATTAGAATATAACTTGGGTACGTGGATAGTATGCACATAAATGTGCCATCCCCTTAGTTTAACAAGCTCATTGGCTTTATAATTCAAGTAGCCAAGCTACTATGTAACCCGCCCATAAATGAACTCGGACTCAACTCAACGAGCTCGGGCGTTCGCATCCATAAGTGAACTCGGACTCAACTCAACGAGCTCGGATAACTAGTTACATCTCACGAACTCGGACTCAACTCAACGAGTTCGGAACTCAACCATCCTAGTGACATGTCACTTGTACCCTAATCTATTCCCAAGGTTCAAACGGGATTTCTCTCTCAATTCCACAATTCAATCGTCTTCCTCGAGATATCGAAACCAACATTTACTATATTCCATACTTGTTTGCACATTAATAAGAAATAGTTCACAAAACATAATATTTCATAATAACAACTACAATAGCATATAATGACATTAAATAGCTTAGAAATAACAATTATATCACATTATTTACACATGAACTTACCTCAATGCCAAATATTTGAATTCGAGCCTATTCCTCGAAAACTTTGTTTTTTCCTCGTTCACGACTTGAATCTCATTTTTTGTGATCTAAAATAGCACATTTAGATCATTTAATACTCAAATTTATCAAAATAGTCCTTAACTCCAACTTTGGAAAAATTATGATTTTGCCCCTAAACTTTTGCATATTTACACTTTTGCCCCATGGCTCAGAAATTAAACTTTTTCCATAATTCTTATGTTTTAGGACATGCTGATCATTTATTTACCATTAGCAAGCTCAAATTCTCATTATAACATGTACTTATGAACAATTTATATTTTTACCGATTAAGCCCTTTTTACTCGTTTTTACTTAAAACCGAGTAGCACAAGTTATCTAACATAATTTAAAACCTCATATTCTATCATAAAACATCAAAATACAAAATTATTCAACATGGGTCAATTTTTGAAATCAAACCCTAGCTCAAATAAATGGTAGAAATAGAGAAATCATGTTACCGGGATTTCAAAAACGTAAAAATCATTAAAAACGGGGTTAGAACGGACTTACAATCGAGCTTGGAAGCTTGAAAAACCCTAGTCATGCCATGCTATTTTCGGCCTTGAGGAAGAAGATGAGCAAAAATTGGCTTTTAATTTGATTTTTAATTCATTTAATCACTAAATAACCAAAATGCCCCTAACTTAAAAATATTCTTTTTTTCACCCATTTCATGTCCATTTTCGTCCAATAAATTAACCAATGGTCTAATTACCATTTAAGGACCTCCAATTTAAATTTTCGTAACAATTGGACACCTCTAACATATAGAACTCAACTTTTGCACTTTTTGCAATTTAGTCCTTTTGACTAAATTGAGTGCCCAAACGTCAAAATTTTCGTACGAAATTTTTTTACAAAATAATTTCATAAAAATGTAAACCAATAAAATATAAATAAAACACATTTCAATTTAACACCTTTACCATTTGACAAAAATGCCCTTAATGTCTTTCTTTGTAATTTTTCATGTACAAGCCCATTTTTGTCCAAAATTTTAGGAATTGGTCAAATTGCTATTTAAGACCTCCTAATTAATATTCCAAAGCAATTTCATACTAAAAGCTTCTAGAATGCAAGTTTTGCAACTTATTCGATTTAGTCCCTAATTTCAAATTAAGCGCTTTATGCATAGAATTTCTTCACGAAATTTTCACACAATCATGCAATCATATTATAAACCTCAAAATAATTATAAAATAATTATTTTTATCTCGAATTTGTGGTCACGAAACCACTATTCCGATTAGGCCCTAATTCGAGATATTACAGGTCCGACTCTTTCTACAATGTCATATGGTTCGATGAAATGTGGGCTTAATTTGCCTTTCTCGCCAAATCTCAGAATCTTCTTCCAATGAGATACTTTTAAGAACACTTTATCACCCACTTGAAATTCGATCTCTTTCCTCTTCAAATCCGTATAAGATTTCTGTCGATCCGAAGTAGCTCTCAAACAATCACAGATAATCTTTACCTTTTCTTCAGTTTCTCCAATCAAATCAATCCCATGGATCCGCTTTTCACTAAGCTCCATCCAATATAGTGGAGTTCGACATTTTCGACCATACAATGCCTCATACGATGCCATCTTGATACTCGATTGGAAACTATTGTTGTAGGCAAATTCAACCAAAGGTAAATATTTCTCCCAACTACCTTCAAATTCAAGAACACAACAATGGAGCATATCTTCGAGAATCTGTATGACCCACTCGGACTGACCGTCTATCTGTGGGTGAAAGGTTGTACTAAAACTCAACTTGGTGCCCAAGGCTTCTTATAACTTCCTCCAAAACCTCAAAGTAAATCTTGGGTCTCTATATGATATAATAGAAATCGGTACCCCATGTAACCTTACAATCTCGGCAATATACAATTCGAGTAGCTTATCCAGTGAAAAATTCGTACATATTGGGATGAAATGAGTCGATTTCGTTAACCGATCAATAATGACCCAAACAACATCTTTCTTTTTCGGGGTCAATGGCAAACCCGTCACAAAATCCATAATAATACGATCTCATTTCCATTCGAGAATTGTTATTGGTTGTAATATACTGGAAGGTACATGATGTTCAGCTTTCACCTGTTGACAAACTAAGCACTTTGACACAAACTCAGAGACATCTCTTTTCATACCGGGCCACCAATACAATTTCTTCAAATCGTTGTACATTTTTGCACTGCCAGGATAGACAGATAAACAACCATTATAAGCTTCATGTAGAATGCTCCGAATCAACTCAACATTTTTCGGCACACATACTTTGTCTTGAAACATCAAACAGTCGTTCGAACCAATTCAAAAATTTGTCTCACTATCCTTTTGACATTGAGCCCTTTTTGCTTGCAACTCCCTATCATCCTTCTGAGCTTTATAAATTTGTTGAATAAATGATGGCCTAGCTTTCAACTCGGCCAAAATCGAACCATCATCGAATAGGGCCAATCTCGTATTTAAAGCTCTAACGGCAAACAGAGATTTTCTACTCAAAGCATCGACAACCATATTCACCTTCCCTGGATGGTAGGCGATCACTAGCTCGTAGTCTTTCAACAACTCAAGCCATATTCGTTGCCGTAAGTTCAAATCTTTTTGTGTCATTAAGTACTTCAAACTTTTGTGATCGGTAAAGATACGACATTTCTCACCAAATAAATAATGTCGCCAAATCTTCAAGGCAAAGACAATGGCGGCTAATTCCAAATCGTGTGTCGAATAATTCCTCTCATGTGGCTTCAATTGTCTTGAGGCATACACCACCACCCTATCTTCTTGCATCAATACACATCTAAGACCATTTAGAGACGCATCACTATAAATCACAAATTCCTTACCAGATTTCGGTTGCACTAGTACTGGTGCCTTGATTAACATTGTCTTTAATTTCTTAAAACTTTGTTGACACTTCTCTGTCCACTCAAACGTCGGTAATAACCAGCCAAACCCAAAAAACTTCTAACTTCCGATACAATTTTTCGGCTATTTCCAATCTACTATTACCAAAATCTTACTTGGATAAACTCGAATGCCATCTCTCGAGACGATGTGACCTAAAAATCCAAATTCACTAAGCCAAAACTCACTTTTACTAAAATTTGCATACTACTGTTCATCTCGTAAGACTTGTAAAATTGTTCTTAGATGCTCAGCATGCTTGTTATCATCACGAGAATAGATCAAGATGTCATCAATGAAGACCACTACAAACTTATCCAAGTACGATCTAAAAATCTGATTCATTAAGTCCATGAACACCGCTGGGGCATTAGTCAAGCCGAAGGGCATTATGAGAAACTCATACTGTCCGTACCTTGTCCTGAAAGCAGTTTTCGGCACATCGGACTCTTTCACCCTTAACTGGTAGTATCCAGATCTCAAGTCTATTTTGGAGAACACTGTAGCTCCCTTCAGCTGATCAAATAAGTCGTCGATCCTTGGCAAGGGATACTTGTTCTTTATTGTTACTTTGTTGAGTTGCCTATAGTCGATACAAAGTCTCATCGATCCATCTTTTTTCTTTACGAATAACATGGGGTCACTCTAGGGAGAAAAACTAGGTCTCACAAATCCTTTGTCTGTCAACTCCTGCAACTGCACTTTCAATTCCTTTAGCTCTATTGGAACCATTCTATACGGGGCTATCGATATCGGGGTAGTCCCCGGCAACAAGTCAATGGCGAACTCTATCTCTCTAGCAGGAGGTATACTCGGCAATTCCTCACGAAACATATTCGGGAACTCACAAACCACTGGCATCGATTCCACTTTCAGTCCAGACTCTTTCGTATTCAATACATAAGCCAAATATGCTTTGTACCCCTTTCTCAAACACTTCTAAGCAGTCATAGACGAAATCAAAGTAGGCAATCTGCTGGACACATCTGTTTCAACCCAAAGGCTTTCACCATTTTCACACTTTAATTCGATAACCTTCTGTCTACAATTCATTTTAGCATCATGCATTGATAACCAATCTATGCCCAAAATAGCATCAAACTCATCAAATGGCAATAGCATCAGATCGGCTAGGAAACAATGACCTCGGATCACTAAGAGACAATTCTTGCAAATTTTGTCAACTAACACACTCTTGCCTAGAGGGTTTGACACTTTAATCACAAATTCGATTGACTCTATAGGCAATTTCATATCATTCACTAATTTCATGCAAATGTAAGAATGCGTGGACCTGGGATCAATCAGTGCAACTATATTAACATCATAAAGAGAGAATATACCAGTAATCACGTCAGAGGATGACGCCTCTTCCCGGGCACGAATGGCATAGGTTCTTGTAGGAACTTTGGCCTCCAATCTTACAGCTGAATCTCTAGCTATGCCTCTACTACTAGCTCCCTCTTTCACATTTCTGGTATACCGTCCTCTAACAGGTACATTGCTCAGTTTAGCGCTCTGAGTAGTTTCTTTAACTACAATTTTTGAATAATCTTTAATGAAGTGGTCCTGATAGCAACATTTGAAGCAATCCCCTGTGACCATCGAACACTCACCGGGATGTCTCCTACCGTAGTGTTGACATTTATGGTTGCTTGGCTTAACATTACCAACAGTAGCTACTGAAGTAGTTTGAGCCTTCGAACTCGTATTTTGCCTCCCACGAGTTCTGCTCAGATTTCCAACAGAAATGGTCGAATGGTTTGGCACATTCCTCACTTTCTTTGATGACAGTTGGAAAGACTTACTCATCGATCTTTTCTTCACATCCTTAGCCTCTGATTCGGCCCTCTTCTTTTCCTTGAACAATTCTTCAGCTTTGCATGCCCGATCAACTAGCACAACGAATTCTTTTAATTCTAAAATCCCCATATATAACTTGATATTCTCATTTAGGCCGTCCTCAAACCTTTTACACACGATTTCCTCATTGGAAACAGATTCCCGAGCGTACTTGCTAAGTTGGACAAATTCTCGCTCGTACTCAAACACTGTCATGCAGCCTTGTTTCGGCTCTAAAAACTCCTTTTGCTTATGGTCAATAAAGCGTTGACTTATATACTTCTTCCGAAACTTCACTTGGAAGAAGTCCCAAGTAACTCTTTTGGTAGGAACTACCGAGACTAGCGTTTCCACCACTGATACACTGAGTCTCTCAGAAGTGAGACACACATTTTAAACACTCCTCGGGTGTGCAGGAGAGTTCATCAAATACTTGAATAGTGTTTTCTAACCAAAATTTTGCCCTCTCAGGGTCATTATCAATACTGGCTCTAAATTCTTTGGCCCTATACTTACAAGTCTTGTCAATAGGGGGCTTGCTCTGTCTTATCATTTCCGTACCTTATGGGGCAACTGGGATCGGTTGAAGAATGGGAAAAGGTAGGGGAGGTTGGGCATTCGGATTCACCCAAATGAAATCTGTATACCATTCACTCATTCTACAGAGAAAGGCTTCTCGGGCTTCTTCTCCTTGACTGGATTCTATATTCATTCTTTCTGGTGGCATAGTCCCTTGGGCAGGAGCCAGCGCGTTACTTTCTGCATCGTCAGCCACTACCAGGTCGGGATCCATTTACTATATGAAAACACAATTCAAGGATTAGAAACCATCACACTATCAATATTCACAATTATGGCATGTATAGCTAGATTCTCACACTTGCTATGGTAGTCCAAAGACAGACTAAACCATAGCTCTAATACCACTAAATGTACCACCCCTCACCCGTAACCGTCATCGGACATGGGTACGAGACGTTACCAAACTTTCGCTCACACAAACATTCGATTACAACACAGGATTTACATGAAAAATTTAAAACTTTTTTCATTCATACGCATAACATCCACATTATGGGCCTACGAGGCTCATACGATACATTGGGTGTGATCCAGAACCAAACTGAAACTTTTCAAAAACTTATAAAAATTCCACCTTATACAGGACACACGTTCGTATGGGACAGGGAAATGTCCATGTGGGCAGGTCGTGTGGTCGTACACGCCTATATACCTAGCCTGTGTGAAATTATTTTTCACTTTGAACCTACAGAGGTTTTCACAGGCTAAGCACACGCCCGTGTCCTTGGCTCATGTCCTTCACACGGCCTGGCACACACCCGTGTCTTAGCCCGTGTGAAAAATCCTGGGTATTTTATTTATGATGTCATCGCGAAAACTTCTTCACACAGCCAAGCCACACGCCTGTGGGCTAGGCCGTGTCAAGTACACGGTCGAGACACACAGTCATGTCTCCACCCATGTGTTTACTATTAGGCATTTATTTTTTTCATAAATTCAAGTGTAGGGGACATACAACCTATTCATACTCCCATGGGGCTGACCGTGTGTCACACATGGCCTAAACATACGCCCGTGTGCCAACTCGTGTGGACAATTATAGGCTATTTTCAAAGCTAATTACCACCCTGAAACACAAACCACTTCCAACAGATTTTTTCATAGTTCATTATGGCATAATAACTCATTCGAAAAAACACAATATGACTTTCATATAATCAATTTTATCTACCAACATCACATGCACACATCTACACACATTCCACACATACTATGCATATTTGCACATTAATAGATTACAACATTTTGTCAAAATATAACTTAACCAAATAAGGCTCATTTCAAATGGCCAAATACTACAACAACATTAACAACAATGGACCCAAAAGAACTATGACATGACCAAAATATTAAAACACCTATACATGCCATAATTTCAAGGTTCATAAACAAAATACCAAAATGGTTGTTGATAGTGTTGATGGAATCCTATTGATCACCGAACCTCGGATTAGCTTGACGAACCTATAAGGGAAGGGAAAGAGAAAGGGGTAAGCTATGAAGCTTAGTAAGCCTATATGCAAAATTATTGACCATTTAAGTTGAAAATTCATATAAGATGAGAACAAACTTGCTTATGATCACATTAAGTTTGATATTACCACTTACTCATATGATCTTACCACATAAGTCAATACATACATTAAGCATTTAGCATACATAATATTTTTCTTATAACCTGCACATACACATACTTGATACACGGTTAAATCTTTTTTCATACAAACATATTTTATAATATCGATTCATATAACCCGTTGAACCACGTGGAATTCTAAAAGATACACGAAATAAGGCACAAGTGCCACACATAATGTAGCCGAAGCTATCGATGATTTGTAGCCGAAGCTACCACTTATCACATATCACATAAAGGCTGAATGATGAGCTAATATCGGGTTTGCTCACACAAGCTGACGATTTAGTCGAAATTGCTCAGTGCTGCTCATACAAGCTGACAGGTATCCACAACAAATGCAAGATTACCTGGCCACTGGTAGTCGAACTAAACCAGCACTCAAAATCACACAAACAACCGATAACAGTCAATAGAATCCTAGTGACATGTCACTCGTATCCTAACGATTCCTAAGGTTCAATCTAGATTTAAACTCACCTATCGGTTTCATCAAATCAATTATTAATCGATGTATTATAAAATTTCAAATTTCAAAACAATTAAGACAATTAAGCATAAAGATTAAAATAACTCATTATTTGCATATAAAACTTACCTCGGTGCAAAATACTAATATTTTCGATTTAGTCCGATATCTTGCATTTTCCTCGATCAAGGTCGATTTCGCGTCGATCTTGATCTATAACATCAAATTTAACTTATTCAATACACACATTTCTCAATTTGACACAAAATTATCCTATGGAAATTTTTACCATTTTACCCCTAACTTTGTCAATTTTTACAATTAAGTCCCTAGGCTTGTAAGATGAAATGTACCTATTTTTCTATATTCCCAAGCCTACCCGACTCTTTTCCTCTCTTATAGTAGCCCACAATTTTCAATGTTTCATAATTTATGCACATATTTTACAACTTTTGTATTTTAACCCCTAAATGTATTTTTCATGAAAAATCACCTGGCAAAAGTTGTTTACTACACTTCAAACTTTCACTTTCTACCAATAAACATCAAAATGCTTTCATGTCACACATGGGTAAATTTTCAAACATGAACCCTAGCTTAAAATAGTGGTATAGAAAGCTAGGTCAAGGTACGAGGATCTCAAAAATATGAAGAACATTAAAAATGGGGCTTATTTTGACTTATTTTCCCTTTTTATTTTATTTAATAACCAAATGACCAAAATACTCTTAATGGCCTTCTTTGCAAATTTTCCCTTCCATTAGCATTTTTGTCCATCATGCTATAAAATGGTCTATTTGCAAAATAAAGACCTCCAATTTATGAATGAAATTCAATTACACACTAAATGCTTCTAGAACTCATATTTTGAAATTTTTGCAATTTAGTCCTATCTCTCAATCGAGCACTTTATTGATAAAATTTATTTACCAAGCTTTTACTCAAGCAATCAATCACCTACTAAATCTTAAAACTTTATTGAAATAAATTTTTCTAAGTTTGATTCGTGGTCTAGAAACCACCATTCCTTTTAGGCCCTAATTCGAGCTGTTACATTTTAGGCTTGGGGCAAATCCGTAAAGCCATAATTAGTGGAGGGGCTTGAATACAACTTTGACAAGTCTTCAAGGGCTTCTTTGCAGCTTAATTATTCAGCTAATGAGCTGAATGGGATTAGCATTTGGTCGGTTTTTGGGCTGTCCAATTTGTGGTCGGTTCGGTTCGACTGGACCCTTTTCTTTCATAATTTAATTAATAATAATTTATTAACCCAAATTAATTAAGTATAAATTAAAATTAATGATTTTATGAATTCATACACATATTTTTGGACCCTCTTAGGCTAGAAATTAATTTTCCTTATACTCCAAATTGCTTCTCGGTTTTGTTCTTCTAGCAGTGTCTGCAGGCCAATTTTCGCCCTTTGCACGAATCTGTCGAAAATAATCAAAATTCACCAAAAATAATTATAAAATTGACTGAAACAATTTAATTATTTTTAAAAAATTAATTATTTTTTGACAAGAATTTTACCGAAATTGCACGATTTTAAGTAAAAACAGGTATGAAAAAGTATATAAATTTTTGTGTTTCCACACCCCTAAACTTAGTTCATTGCTCGTCCCGAGTAATGCACAAATTTTGAAAAGAATTTCTCAGAAACACCTTTGAAAATTTATTCAGAACAACATTTTTCCCAGAATTACAAATTTGATATTCTCATGCTAAAAAATAAGAAAATTGATAGTTATGCTAGTTAAGTATATATATCGTTCAAATTAAATTCAACAATTATTACATTAGCAAAATTAGACTAAATGCTTTCTTGACAAAGGCATGTGAACCGTTACCAATTTGATTTTTATTCCGTTATTCAAGACTAAGCTGCAATCATTAAGTTTAACTTATGTCTTCATATGTTGATCTTAGCAATTTCTCTCCACTAATGTAGCTAGCATAGAAACTTAAATCAATAGGTCTTTATTAAGGTTGTAACGTGGCTAGGCTAGGGGTAGGTAAAAGATTGATAAATGTTGGCTTAAAACCCTAGACTCAGCGTCAATCGAACCTTCAGAATTTTAACCTTCGATACACCAACTTACTTAACTTTCACATGCTTTTTTGTATATTTATTTTCAAGTAATTTTTTTTAATTCGAGCACTTGCTTCATGTACTACAATTTTTGAGCATTTGATACTTCTTTTCAACTCCCCCAAACTTACTTTCAAAGAATATTCTTGAATAGTACTGAGTCTAGTATTTGGGACAATTTAAAGATAATTAAGAGAAAAGTGATGGCTAAATATTGCAAAGGTCCAAATAAAATTAGGCCATATAGTCTCAAAGTTGGGTTTCAAAGGATAAAGTTTATCATGGTTGGCTTGAAAGGCTCAAATGGTCCAAACAACAGTTGCCTAAATCATTTTCAACATTCCATGCTTGCTAGGATTTCGCCTCAAGAAACTACTAAGTTAATTCTAAAGACTTAAACTTTCATGCATCCTAACTTCGTAAGGAACTAAAAATTTATGGTACGATTTACATGCTTTGTTAAAAATACATTCATATCATTATTAAGCTAACATAATAATTTATTGAAATAATAGAACTTTATTAATACTGAAGTTTAGCATACTTAACAGAATTTCAAATTATTGAACAAAATATATCCTAGTCATAATTAAAAGAAAAATTTATTCTGAGTGGAAATAATTTCAATTTTTCGGTCCCCCTACTTAAAATGAACAATGTCCTCATTGTTTGAAGTGAATAGATACTATACACCAGGTAAGATTTTAGAAAAAAGGAGGTGAGTCAATTTGACTGCTTAAATACCAAGCTCTCTCTAATCAAATCCTAGACATGTATATATCTATTGTCGCACTTTAGACTTTGTGACTTATTCAAATTTTATTCATGATTTTCCTCTCTTATTTATTATGCAAAAATAAAAATTCCTAACAAAACCTAATCCTAAGAAAGAAATAAAATAAAGTCAAGATCCCCCTTTTTATTTATTTGCAGATCCTTCTGAATTTGATTCATCTTTTGCTCTATCATCTTTGTTGTTGTATGAATCGCTTCGCTCCTTCTTCGATAGTGGACTCTATGGTTCAAATATGAAATCTGAAAACTCAAGCACAAAATAAACTATTCATTGTATATTTTCATAAGAGCACTTCTTATTGAGTCATCCCTTATTTTTGAATATCTCCAGTAAGCTTGTTGCTGCAACTACATGTGTTGCAGCATATCTGTTATACCAAACTGTTCACCTCGTAGAATGGTGCTAGATAAATGGACTCTCAAAGTTGAACTTAGGAAATCTGTTAAGGATGGTTTCAGTTTTGGGCAAGTGGGTGAGTAGCTAAGGGTAATGTTTAGAGTTGAAGAGGGTAGCAATTTTAAGGATAGTTTAGGTGCAATAGTTGGTGACTTCAAATAAAGGTGTTTGGGCTGGTGATTCAGAGAGTTAAGGGCTGCAACATTAAGGGGTTAAGTGAGATGCACTATTGGGCTACTTGGGAATGGCTGTGGAGCAAGGTAAGGGCTATAGGTTTGTCTGGAAAAGGGTTGAATATTTCCCTTCTTAGTAATGTCTTAAGCCTAATGGCAGCTCGTTTTTGGATCCTAAGCTCATTTACTAAAAAAACTTAAAGAAATTAGTACTTGGGTTAAAAGTTGACCCTTTATTTAACAAAACAAATACTTAAATTCTTTGGTCTACTTAGAAAAATATTTTTTTAAAAATTACATTAAATTAAACTCCTAGGAAAGACTGGAGGGGTCATAGATGGTCCCGCTTAAGTCCCAATCTCCTAGACAAAGTTTTAAGTAATGTAATGAATCAAAGAAAATTTTATCCAAGTCTACCATTTTATTCAAATGAGAAAGGAAAAACTAAAAGAAAACTCGTACTGATCTTTCTAGTGACCTTGTTTAACTTCTTGTAATTCCTATAATTCTTCCAACCCGTGACTCGAATATGTGAAATAATCCATCCAGTACCCTTCTTGTACCTTTCCAAAATCACAAGTGCCTCTTCTTCTTAATCTTTGGTGAACTCAACTGAAACAATGATAGGTAAAGTCGAAGACAGACCCAAATGTTGTGCCTTGATTTCAGGTCTCCTAATACTCAGATTGAGCTTGTTGAATAAAGGAATGGCATATTGTTGAATGGCACAGTTTCTGTCATCGACAAGAATGATCGTATTGTAAGTATTAGAAGCGAATGTTCCTCTTGGATTTTGGTTTGGATTTTCGAAATTCATATCTTTGGTCCTTCTTTGGTTCGCTTGTCTTCTCCTTTGTTAGGAAGTCTTTTCAATTTCAGGGTCTATGGGGAGTAAGTCAATAATTTAATCAATATTCATAAACACCTGAAACAAATATAAAAAATAAAATTAAAATTTAACAGAGAAAAAAAATAGATAGACCAAAATGAAAACAATTTCACAAATAATGTCTTTAAAACAATCCCCGGCAACGGCGCCAAAAACTTGGAACGACGAAAATGTGCAAGTGTACACAAGCGCAGCAAGTAATAAAGTGACAAGTAAATGTCGAGTTATTGTACCCACAGGGACTGTTAAAAAATTATTTATGAAATTAATTGTAAAACACTTTGGTGGAAAAAAAATTTGGTTTTGGAAAAGATGATGAGAACTAAGAGTTAAAAACTAAATAATAAAACAAAGACTTCTAATGCACGATTTCAAATATGATTTAATCAAGATGACATAATTGTGTTGGATTAATTACATTTCTTTAACTTAGAATTATTAAACTTATGTTTATACTGCTACGAATAAATTCATGGCAACTCAGTAATTTGCTAACTTATGAACATATTTACCTACCCAACATCTATTCATCTATTGTACATATTTCTATACCAAATCAATTGATTAAACAGATTTAAAAGGTAAACATGTGACTGCACATATATACTTATTAAATTAAATAATCTCTCGCATACTTCTATGTCAATTCAGACGATTAATTTAACTTAATAAGCACATAAAAGACTATGTGAAGTAACAAGATCCCTTATCTTGAAACAATTTAATCACAATAATCTTGCAAGTTATGTAACGCATATGTATCGCCAAATACAATGCTAATTTAATCTTCAGCTACCTTAGAAGGATTAAACATGCACTGATTAAGTATTGTGTCCATTAATTACAATTTCAATCCATTTAAATAATTAATTCTTTAGTTATCTAAAAATTATAATGCAAGAATAACTAAGGCATGATTTTACTTAATCAAGCATTTTACCAAGGCCTATAACAGCATAAACACAATTTTAATAAATTAAGCAGACGAAATGCAATCAACCCAACATGAATTAAATTCAAGCTAAGTTGTTAAATTAAACCATTCCAACAACATAAATATTCGTAGATATGTTCATCATAAAAACAACAAAAATTAAAGAAATGGGGAATAAGAAGCAAATCTGGTGTTTCTCCGTGGCTTGACTAGGTTGCTCCGTACTTCTTCCTTTGTTGTCTCTGCTGATCAAGGCCTCTACCAACATTCAATTGCTGCTCCAAATGGCTGAAGAAAGACCTCTTTTACATGAGAAGAAATTGGCACAAGAACTAGGAGAAATGGGTGGAAAATTGAGAGGAAAAGTGAGAGAGGAGAGAAGAGTTGTGAGAGAATGAGAGAGTGTTGAGGGATGAATTGAATGATCAGAAAAGGGTGGCTTTCATAGCTGAATGTGGCAGCTAAAAATAGCAAAAATAATCAGCCTAAGAGACCTCCCTTGGCCAGCCACACACATCGAAAAGTTGAGAGTTTCAACTTTGCTATTTTAGGCTTAGGGCAAATCCATAAAACCATAATTAGTGGAGGGGCTTGAATGCAACTTTGACAAGTCTTCAAGGGCTTCTTTGCAGCTTAATTATTCATCTAATGAGCTGAATTGGATCAGCATTTGGTCAGTTTTTGGGTTGTTCAATTTGTGGCCAGTTCAGTTCAATCGGTTCGGTTCAACTAGACCCTTATCTTTCATAATTTAATTAATAATAATTTATTAACCCAAATTAATTGAGTATAAATTAAAATTAATTATTTTATGAATTCATACACATATTTTTGGATCGTCTTAGGCTGGAAATTAATTCACCTTCATACTCCAAATTGCTTCCCGGTTTTGTTCTTCTAGTAGTGTCTGTCGGGCCAATTTTCGCCCTTTGCAAATTTGTCGAAGATAATCAAAATTCACCAAAAATAATTATAAAATTGACTAAAATTTGATATTTTCATATTTTTAATACAATTTAATTATTTTAATAAAATTAATTATTTTTCAACAATAATTTTACTGAAATTGCACGATTTTAAGTAAAAACGGGTATGAAAAAGTATATAAATTTTTGTGTTTCCAGCTGTAAATCCCAAAATAATATTAAAATAAATATTTTGATCTCGGATTTGTGGTTCCTAAACCATTGTTCTGATTTTACTGAAAACGGGCTATTACAACTCTCCCCTTTAGGGATTTTCATCCTCGAAAATCTAACCAGAAAATAGGTTAGGGTTTTGCGTTCTCATAGCTTCCTTGGGTTCCCACGTAGCTTCTTCAATACCGTGACAT
The DNA here is from genome assembly GCA_020496765.1 of Gossypium stocksii. NCBI lineage: Eukaryota > Viridiplantae > Streptophyta > Magnoliopsida > Malvales > Malvaceae > Gossypium > Gossypium stocksii. The sequence goes on from CM035629.1 coordinate 87,389,601, forward strand.
TGCCAAAGAACCTTTACTAATACTATGCTTTTATTTCTCAATTCATTGATCTCTCTAGCTAAAATTCTATTCGGTTCTTCGTTATACGACATATCAGGTTGAATCTCAACCTCTGCTGGTGAAATTATATATGAAGGGTCTGATCGGTACCGTTGTAGCATATATGCATGAAACACGTTATGAATCTTTTCAAGTTCTAATGGTCAAGCTAGCTGGCATGCCATTGGCCCTATTCTCTCAATAATCTCATACGACCTAATGAAGCACGGACTCAATTTTCATTTGTGACCGAATCGAAGGATCTTTTTCCACGGCGATACTTTTAGAAACACTTTGTTGCCGATCTGAAATTCAATATCTTTATGTTTCAAATCTGCATATGATTTCTGTCAATCTAAAGCTCCTTTCAAGCTATCACGTATCACTTTCACTTTGTCTTCAGTCTCTCGAACTAAATCAACTCCGTGAATCTTTTTCTCACTAAGCTCGGTCCAGTATAATGGTGTTCGGCATTTACGACCATATAGAGTTTCATATGGTGCCATCTTTATGCTCGGCTAAAAACTATTATTATATGCAAACTCAGCCAATGGTAAATATTTTTTCCAGTTGCCTTCAAATTCTAAAACACAACATCGAAGCATATCTTCAAGAATTTGAATCAATCTCTCAAACTGACCATCGGTTTGAAGATGAAATGTGGTGCTAAAATGCAACCGCGTACCCAAAGCTTTTTGTAATTTCTTCCAAAGTCGTGATGTAAATCTCGGATCCCTATCTAAAATAATAGAGACTGGAACTCTATGCAATCTGAGAATTTTGAAAATATGCAATTCAGCTAATCTATTAAGAGAAAAATCTGTATGCACTGGAATGAATGTGCAGACTTTGTCAAACGATCAACAATAACCCAGATAACATATTTCCTCTTCGGAGGTAGGGGTAATCTCGATAAAAAATCCATCGCAACTCTATCCCATTTCCACTCAGGTATTATCAAAGGCTGTAATAGTCCCGAAGGTACTTGATGTTCAGCTTTTACTTGCTGACAAATCAAACATCTGGATACAAAATTAGAAATATCTCGTTTCATACCCAACAACCAATACAACTATTTCAAGTCATGGTATATTTTGTTACTCCCCATATGAATAGGCAAATTACCAGAGTGTGCCTTTTGCAAGATTTTTTTTATAAGCTCGAGATCTTTCGGTACGCAAATTCTACCTCGGAACAACAAACAATCATTTATTCCAATCTGAAGCTCTGAATCAGGAGTCAACTCACATTGTACTTGTTTTGCTTTCAATTCACTGTAACATTTATGAGCATTCTAGATTTGTAGGGGAAACATCGGTTTAGCTTTTAACTCAGCTAAAATCGAACCATTATTAGTCAAAGTCAATCTTAAATTCAACACTCTCAAAGCAAATAAAGATTTTCTACTCAAAGTATCTACGACGACATTTACTTTCTCGGATGATAATCAATGACTAATTCGTAATCCTTCAACAGTTTAAGCCACCTTCGCTGTCTCAAACTTAGATCTTTCTATGACATCAAATACTTCAAAATCTTGTGGTCAGTAAATATGTGGCATTTTTCACTGAATAAATAGTGTTGTCAAATTTTTACTGCTAATACGATAGCAGCCAATTCTAAGTCATGTGTCAGATAATTCTTTTCATGTTACTTTAACTGTCAAGATGCATAAGTTATTACTTTGCCTTCTTGCATTAAAACAAATCATAAACCATTTAATGACGCATCACTAAAAATCACAAATTCTTTACCCAACTCAGGTTAAACCAGAACTGGTGCTTCAGTTAACAGTGATTTCAACTGATCGAAACGCTGTTGACATTTCTTAGACCACTCAAATTTCACATCTTTTTGTAACAACCGAGTCATCGGTGTAGTTATCATCAAGAACCCTTTTACAAAACTTTGGTAATAGCCAACTAATCCCAGAAAACTTCTGACTTCGGATATGTATCTTGGAGGTTTCCAGTCAATAATTGCTGAAATTTTACTCGGATCTATTCTGATGCTTTCTACTGAAACAATGTGTCCCAAAAATCCAACTTTCAGAGCCAAAACTCATTTTTACTAAATTTAGCAAACAATTGCTTATCTCTCAACGTTCAAATGCTCAGCATGCTCTGACTTATCTTGGGAATAGATCAGAATGTCATCAATGAATATAACAAAAAATCTGTGTAATTATGGTCTAAAAATTCTATTCATCAAGTCCTTAATGATTGCAGGAGCGTTAGTTAACCCAAATGGCATAACAATGAATTCATAAAGTCTGTACCTGGTTCTGAATGCATTTTTCGGCACATCCGAATCTTTAACCCGCAACTGGTAATAACCAGATCACAAATCAATCTTAGAAAATACTGTTGCTCTTTTCAACTGATCACATAAATCATCAGTTCTCGATAGAGCATACTTATTCTTAATCATAACTTTGTTGAGCTGTTGGTAGTCAATACACAATCCCGTTGATCCATCTTTCTTCTTTACGAACAGAATTGGCGTACCTTAGGGTGAGAAACTAGGTCGTGCAAAACCTCTATCTGTTAATTCTTGCAACTGAGTTTTTAACTCTTTCAACTTTATAGGAGCCATTCTATACAAAGTTATCAATATTAGTGATGTCTTTGGTACTAATTCAATAGCAAACTCAACTTCTCTGATTGGTGGCAACCCAGGTAACTCTTTTTGAAACACATCTGAATATTCACAAACTACTGGCACTGATTCAATCTTCGACTCAGACACTTTTGTATCTAGTACATAAGAAAGATAAGCATCAAAACCTTTTCTTATATATTTTTGAGCTAGCATAGACGATATCACAATAGGCAACCCACCAGAATCATTGGATTCAATACGAAGAATTCCATCATTCTGGCATTTCAACTCAATAGTCTTTCGTCTACAATTCACGATAGCATCATGCAGAGTCAACCGGTCCATACCCAAAATAGTAACCCTGTGTCATCAGAGGATAGTTCTTGAAAACTTTATCAATGAGGACATATTGACCTAAGAGGTTCGATACTTTAACAATAAATTTAGTGGACTCAAAAGGTAGACTCTTACTAGACACTAAATTCATACAAACAAATGAATAGGTCGATCCAGGATCAATCAAAACATTTACATTAGTGTCATAAAGAGAAAAAGTACCGATAACAACATCTGGTGCTGATGCATCCTCACGATTTCAAATAGCATAAGCTTAGGCTGGTGCTCGAGCCTCGGATCTCACATCAGAATCTTTTGTTGCACGTATACTACCACTCACATTTCCAGTATTTCGGGGTGGTCTCCCTCTAGTAGCTGTTACTCGGTTGAGCAGTTGGAAGCTTGTCTTTCTTAGGTAACTCAGGACTATCTCGAATGAAATGCTCTCATGAACCACATTTGAAACAGGCTTTAGTATTCATCCAACACTCCAAAATGTCGTCTACCACACTGTTGACACTCAGGTTTGTTGGCTTTGACACTACCAGCACTTGATACCTAAATGACTTGAGATTTCGAACTTGTGTGTTGTTTCTGACGATCTCTATCTGAATACCCCCTTGAAGCAGTTGAACGATTATAAAAATCCCTGGATTCCTTTGACGATGAATAATATGATTTACCCATTGCCATATACGTGGTTAAACCACCTTTATCTCATATCTCATATAGATGCTCACTCTCAAGCTATCACTGGGTCTGCTCACACAAGTTGACAGTAAAGACGTAGCCACACAGTGCTGCTCACACAAGTTGTTGAGTAACCGCAACACATGCCAAAAAACTTAATCACCGGTAGGACATACAGGACCAGCACCCATAACACAAACACGGTAACTCCTAATGACATGTCATTTGTATCCTATCTATTCTAAAGGTTCAACTTGGATCTATACTTTGTTCATGCCTCGTTGATAATCTTCGTAATATTGTATTATCACAGTTACATAATTTAAGCATTTAAACACATGTAACATAAAGCTTATTAAACATACAAACTTACCTCGATATAGTACGGATGAAAACGATCATTTACTCGATAACTTTGTCCTTTCTTCGATATAGTTTCGTACTTTGTTTTTCTTAATCTATATAATCAAATTTAAATATTTTAAACATCATTTTATTCAATTTAATCCAAAGTGTGAACAGGGGCATAGATGTGCAAATAGGGACACCTAAGTGTATACAGAGGCACCGAAGTGTGAATAGGATCACAAACGTGGAAATAGAGATACCGAAGTGTATATAAGAGCACCAAAGTGAGAACAGGAGCACAGGCATGCAAATAGAGGCACTGAAGTGTATACAGGGGCACTGAAGTGCGAATAGGGGCACTTCTTCATTTCCGCAAACAAATAATTTATTTCAAATCCAAGAACTACTAATAACAATCTCTTCTTAATTTCATATATATATATATATATATATATATATGTATAATACTTGCAATTCTACAATTATATAAATAACCAAAGATATCTCACTTATATATACAATTCCATTAACTAGATAACAACATTAGTATTAGCTCTCATATCATTTAATTTTAACTAATTCCTCTATTTGGACCATAATAATAATTTATCACATCTTTATCAATTAATTTTAACATAACATAAATTAGGGGTGAGCAAAACTGGATTCGACTCGAAAAAATAAAAAAAATTAGAATTTCGAGTTAAACAAATCGAATTATTCGAGTCAACTTGAATTTTTTTTGAATTTCAAGTTCGAATCAAGTTTGGTTTTTGAATTTGAATAACTCGAATAATTCGAATAAACCGATTATCAAACTATAATAATTTACAATATTACCTCAAACTCCTAAACCTCTTCACTTTCCTCCCAAAAATTTTACTCTCTCCCACTTTCCCCCATAACTTTTGCTCTCCTCTCATCCCACCCTATTCTACCCCAGACCCATTCCCCCCCTTTTTTTTGAATATTTTCCTCCCAAAATTTTACTCCTCCCATTTATTTCCCCCCAAAATTTTACTCCCTCAACCTCCAAAACTTTTTATTTTCCCCCTAAACTTTTACTTCTCACCATTTACCCCCAAATAAAAAAAATTCAAATCAACCAAAAAAATTCCTAAACCTAAATAATAATAATTTTATTTATATCTACTATTTATATTATCAAATTAAATTTCATATTTTGTACTATTTATAATATTGAATTTTTTTATCATATTGAATCTTTATAAATTTTTGCTAAAATTGAATTATAGATGATGCCATAAAATATTCATGTTAAAATTTTATATTGGTATCAATTTCACATTTTATCTTTAAGACAATTTTTATTAAAAAATCACATTTTTTACATTTAATATATTTTTTAATTTCAAAATACATAGTGACAAGAATCAGAAGATAATTGAAACAACTAAGCAAGCAAAGAAGTTAACCCGTATATAAAAGATTAATAAATAAATTATAAGGGGATGAAAGTTAATAATAAATTTGATTACGGTGGGTGACAGAGATTACAAGGACCTAAAATATATATTTTTTAATTTAACTCAAACAAATATATTCAATTCGATTCGAATTCCATCTCACTCGATTTGATTCGAGAAAATTTCAAATCGAGTTAAGATAATAAAATATGATTCATCAACTCGATTAACTCGAAATTTTTTTCAGTCGATTCAGTTCAATTAGATCGAACGCTAACCCCTAACATAAATAACTATTTACATTAATCTAAAATGGAAAAGATAATAATTGCTAGCCTTAAACGAACTTATCTCGACAAATACATTTATAAAAGTGAAGACAACAACTAATCCAACACTTAACTTTTCCTCGGTTTTAATCCGTTTGGTTTGTTTTGTGATCTAAATAATAAGTTTTCACTCAATTAAACCCTTCAAATAACTTAAAATAATTAATACAACTTATAACCCTTATCAATGGGAAATTTTACAAAATTACCCCAATATTTTACTTTTTATGCAATTTAGTCCCTAAACCCAAAACTTGCAAAATTACCATTTTTAACTAAAATTCATGTTATTCAATTTTCCCTTAGTCTTAGAACAGCCCATATTTTTCCTCATTTCAAACAATTTACATTAAATTTTACTATTTCAACAATTTAATCCCAAAACAATAAAATCTTAAAAAATTACTTAACAAAATACTTATATTTAACAACCAAGCTTACTAATCTATCAATTAAATTCAAAAATACACTTCAACCATACATGGTAAAATTTCAAACATTTAAAAATTTCACAAATTAGTCCTCGAGTTAGCTAGATTAAGTTCCAAGGATCTCAAAAACATAAAAATTACAAGAATTGGACTCAACACGGACTTACATGCAAAGAGGTATCCATGGCCAAACCTTCAAGTTTTTTAGCTATGGTGTTTCGGTTTCCAGTTGTTGAAGAAGATGGAAAAAAATTTTTTTTCCTTTACTTTTTCTTATTATTTTAACTTAAATTTTAACATAAAAAAATTTATAATTTAATGCTTTAACCGTCCAATATAAGCTTTCCATCATTCACTAATTCAGCCTGTTGAAACCATTTTTGAACGAGTTTGAAAAACGGGGTTCGACTTTTTTGAAAAATGAAAACGGGAGTCGTCACTAATCTTTTTAGGTGTGATTGGATCACCTTATAAAACATTTGGTCTACTAATTTTTGAGAAAACGAGTTCGAGAGTCAGTTACGTGTGAGGAAGGGTTAGCACCCTCACAACGCCCAAAATTGGTACCAAATTGAATTGTTTCCTGTCTTAATGTCAAAGTTTGAAATAATTCAAAATAAGATCCCTTTAAAATCAGAATAGTTTGAGTTTAAAAACCGAGAATCCTTCGTTCCAAAAGAACACGAATATCACATCCAGCATGATAGGACACGATATTCTCAAACTTTTGTAACTAAAATCACCTCGTAATTGAGGAAAATTTATTAAAAGGATATTTGGTTATTTAGTTAAATGAAAAATCGCAACCCAGCATCTTAGGGCACTATTTCCCGATTTTCTAAACACCAAATATTGCCTTATTTAAGAAAAAACTTTTCAATTAAATGAAATATATATTTTTTAAGACAAAGAGTAATATAGAATTTAATAAAAAAATAATTTGATATAATACTAAAATTATTAAAAAATAAAATATAAAAGAGAATTAAAAATCAAGGAAATAGGGATATAAACATCACATCCAGCATGTTAGGACAAGATGTTTTAAATCCTCGTAACTAAATTCATCTCATAATTCATTAAAAGGGTATTTAGTTATTTAGTCAAGCGGAAAATCGCAACCCAGCATATTAGGGTACTATTTCCCGAATTTCTAAACACAAAACATTGCCTTGTTTAAGAAAAACTTTTGGATAAAATATGGCAATTAAATGAAATATATTTTTTAAAACAATGATTTGAGTAAAATTTAAAAAAACAATTTACTAAGAGTAATACTAAAAATATTAAAAAATAAAATAGTTTGATATAATACTAAAATTATTAAAAATAAAAAAGAATTAAAAAAATCAGGGAAACATGAATTAAATAAAAAAAAGTTGAAAAATGAAGATGAACAAAGAATAAAATAAGAACAAACCGCAGAAAATAAGAACGTAAGAGGGAGAGAAATTTGAGTGAAAGCTCTCAAGAATTTTTATTGTTTCCCAAAATTCAAGTGTGTTTTTCAATGGGGGGGAGGCCTCTATTTATAGTTGAGCCTCCCCAAATCCAACGGTACAGATTAATTACATCAATGGCTAAGATTAAAGGGTATCTTCAAATTAAATCTCTAAGATATCAAAATCATATCTTCTAAGATTGCATACCATATCTTCTAAGATTGCATATCATATCTAAGATTTACATATCATTTCTAAGATTGCATATCCTTGAAGATTATGTTTCCATATACGTCAAGTTTGTAGATGGACCTTCAATCTTTTCAAGTAATGGGCCATTCTGATCGGGCCAAATGATATATTCTGGACTGGGCTTGGAGTTTATTTATTTATTTATATTTTTTATCATTTTTTGGTATGGGCCCAGGTAAAAATGGGGTATTATAGCTGCCCCTCTTTGCTTACTGCTGTGTAACAGGAATAAAGCAAAGACTATCGAAGGACCCATTTTGCCTGGGCTCGCTGAGTCTTGAGTTCTTTGATCTACTCCTCGTTGAATACAGAGACGCCAAATCATCTTGGATCTGCTTCGATGAAATTTAGATATGCTACGTTTTCGATTTGCTCCCCGTTCATTACAGAGATTGCCAAATCATCTTGGATCTGCCTCGATGAAGGTCAGATCTACTATGTCTTTGATTTGCTCCCCATCGATTACGGAGGGATAAGATCTGTCATCTTGGATCTGCTCCCTACATCTGCTCCCTGTCAAATACGGAGATTGCCAAATCTGCCATCTTAGATTTGCTCCCCGTTGAATATGGAGATTGCCAAATCTGCTCCTTAGATCTGCTCCCCGTCAAATACGGAGATTGCCAAATCTACCATCTTGGATTTGCTCCCTGTCGAATACGGAGATTACTAAACCTGCTCCTTAGATCTGCTCCCCGTCAAATACGGAGATTGCCAAATCTATTATCTTAGATTTGCTCCCTGTCGAATACGGAGATTGCCAAATCTGCTCCTTAGATCTGCTTCCCATCAAATACGGAGATTGCCAAATCTACCATCTTGGATTTGCTCCCCGTCGAATACGGAGATTGCCAAATCTATTATCTTGGATTTACTCTCCGTCGAATATGGAGATTGCCAAATTTGCTCCTTAGATCTACTCCCCGTCAAATACGGAGATTGCCAAACTTACCATCTTGGATTTACTCCCCGTCAATACGGAGATTGCCAAATCTGTTATCTTCAACCTTTTCCCTATAAGCACAGGGATGCCATGTTGAAATCCTCGATCTGCTTCACTGTAAGCACAGGAATGTCAAATCTGTTATGTCTTCAATCTGTTCCCTTTAAGCACAGGGATGCCAAATCTGTCATCTTCAACCTGTTCCCTATGAGCACAGGGATGCCATGTTGAAATCCTCGATCTGCTTCGCTGTAAGCATAGAAATGTCAGATCTGCTACGTCTTCGATCTGTTCCCTGTAAGCATAAGGATGCCAAATCTGTTATATTCAACCTGTTCCCTATAAGCACAGGGATGCCATGTTGAAATCCTCGATCTGCTTCGCTGTAAGCATAGGAATGTCAGATATACTATGTCTTCAATCTGTTCCCTGTAAGCACAGGGATGCCAAATCTGTCATCTTTGACCTGTTCCCTATAAGCACAGGGATGCCATGTTGAAATCCTTGATCTGCTTCGCTGTAAGCACAGGAATGTCATATCTGCTATGTCCTCGATCTGTTCCCTATAAGCACAGGGATACCAAATCTGTCATCTTCAACCTGTTCGCTATAAGCACAGGGATGCCATGTTGAAATCCTCGATCTGCTTCGCTGTAAGCGTAGGAATGTCAGATCTGCTATCTTCAACCTGTTCCCTATAAGCACAGGGATGCCATGTTGAAATCTTCAATCTACATTATCCTCTAGAGGACATAACCTGTAGAATATGAATATGTTTGTGCTTGATGATTAGGATGCCATGATCGAAATGAGTCAAATGCTTCCTAATTTGAACATACTGCGATGTTATGAGAATAATTCCTATGTCATTACTCATTCATTCATCAAAATTTCGTCTTTGCTCTTCTTGACATATCAATCATACTCTATTCATATGCTTTGAATTAATTGGGTCCTATTGTACCATTCCTTGAATGCTACAACCCACTGGAAATGTTCGTGAAATGATCCTCTCCTAGGATCGAATTGTTTGAAACGTCCAATCACCAATTGGACTGAAGAAGAAATTCTCTTGAGAACTTTCGACCCTTATACACAGGAATTCTTTTAAATAATTGTCCTGTTTCAGTTTCTTGCATTATCTAGGGATTTCCAGAATAATATACAAAACTTTGTTTGTGAAAATATTTTAGTTCATCAATCATTATTTCAATGCAACACACTTTATGAATAATGGAGGACAAATAAATTTGAATACATTATCAAAAATACAAAGGAATTGCATATGGAAAGATATCTTTGAGAAGAAAAAGAATCCAAAGATAGTAAATAGGACAACATCCAGGTGCCCTAGATATCGCAGCTTGGGCTTCTATATACAAGCTCTATGAAAACTGCTTTGAGTTTAACATGTGTTCAGAAGATCCAAAGTACTTTGTTGATGCCCCAGCATGTAACATACTTCACTTCTTATCAAATTAGGTATATCAAGGTTGCTGCATGCCTTTCAAAATTTGAGCCGCCCTTTTGAGTTTTCAACTCAAAACCCCTTTGGTCTCAAGGCGCCCTTTGTGGGTTTTCACCTTGGCCTCTCCATTTTTCTTTTTTCTTTTTTCCTTTTTTTTTAATTTAGAAGTCTCAAAGCGCCTTTGTAGGTTTTCACCTTGGCTTCCGCGAGAAATTCTTGTGGACGAACCCTCTTTATCATAAGTCTGTGTCATCCATTTGGTTAGGATGAAGATTTCCAAGTTAAGTTCACTAGAGGTATTCAATTCTTGACTCCATCAAAGCTTGGAGGAAAAAAAAGAATCTTGATTCATAAACCCATGAGAAAGGGATTGCCCCAGCAGTAGTCCTGGCTATCATTTCATAAACACATAGCTCGATGATGTCTCTGAAGCATCCATAAACTTCATAAATTGCCCCAGTTGTAAAGCTGCCAAATGAGCATAGCAAATAGGGGCCACAACAGATATGGCTATAGTGCTCGTAGGATAGAGAATGAACAAGCTCGCAGATCATCAGCTGAAAACCCAACTTGGTCAGTATGAGCACAAAGGTAAAAATCATTGTTCTTCAGATGGCATACTTTGTTGTCAATGACAGCACCAGGTAGTACATTGTCAGGAGATCCCTGCTGGAAAACTTGGTATGATGGTTTCTGTGCAATAATAGCCACAAACTTAGGGTTCCAATTCTCGTCAAGGTGCTTGCAAGCCTCATTAACTTGATCAAGTCCTTTGTTCATCATTCAACTGAACTGAGACTCGCTATCTCCATCCTTGGAGATAATGAACCAGGCTTCCTCTTCCCTGAACTTGTATAGAAGTCTAAGAGAGCTTCTCTCATGATCTACTTATCCACTTTGTCAGAAACTGGTTTGAAAAGAGAATCTGTCATTTCAAACTTTGGAGACTGTGTATAGTTTGATGCTCTATAGCAAGAAATTAGTAACTATTACTTGAAGCTATCCAATGTAGCTATTGACCGTACATCAGACTTCTTAGGAGATCCATGCACTACATTCATTCTAAAGATGATAGTTGGGACCCTTGAAAGCGTTTGCCCTAGCGTAAACATAAAGAGTAAATAGTAGCTTTTTATGCCAATTTTTACAAAGTCTCGGTCATCTTCTGTACTTTTTGTTGATTTTTTCCTTTTGGCCACCTTTGATGTACTGTGATAGGGTGCCTAATCTTTGAACGGACTGCAAACCTTTGACATTGTGCAGTTGAAAATGATCTTTTCTTTTCCTTTTTTCTTTTTTCTTTTTTTTTGTTTTTTTTTTTGTATCGATGTCTATTGACTTTGTAATATTGGCATATGAAGCTACTCTCTCTCTCTTAATGGAGCAGTCAACAGCCACAAAAATGATCCATTGTCAGCTTAAAACTTTTGACGAGTACAAACCCATAACATACATGCCCCATAAGTCTTGACTCCTTAAATTCGACATTTATAGTATAACTGATGTGATCATGTATCCTCCTTGACAACGTTTTTGAATTTCCATAATAGCCTTCACGAGGTCTTGTTTTGGCTCTCCGGCTATGCATGTTCTAATTTCAAAACCTTCCCTTCCTCTAAGGCTGTATTCTCTATCACCTTTTCATGGGGTAAAATTTGTTTCTCTCTTTACCATTTCCAACAAATTTAGAAACAAGTAACACTTTCTGTCAAATCTTCAAAGTACTGAGGTTCCTTTAAACACATGTCGGGCTCAAAAATAAACTTTGAATCTGTAGTATCATTGCCCACGTCATTGATATCTATGGATCTATGATGGGCATAAAATAATGTACAAGGAGTAAATGAATTCAAGAATGACTATTTACATGGTATGAATGAAGAAATTTGATGAAAATTAGAAAATCAAAGAATAAAGAATGAGGGAATATTGGCTCGAATTAATCATGAAAGATGTGTTTTATTAAAAACAAAGATGTATGAACATGAGCCTATTTCACAAATGAAATCTTATTCCTCCTAGGCTTTAGAGTAACAAGAGTGTTCTGAAAATTATTCTGTATAATTTCTAAAAATTAGAAGTTCCTCTACAAACCAATTGTCTGAAAACATTTCCAGGTTTATAAGGACGAATGTCTCACAGGCTTCTTTACTTAGAATCCAATATTACCAATCCTCTACTTATTATTTCTTCTTAAACCATCTTCAATGGGGTTCCCCTTGATCCCTCTTGCAGTACTTTAATCACTTGCATTTACCCTCTTGTCACCATGGTCTGGTAACGGGTTCTTTATACCTGGGGTATCGTCAAACTTCACAATCCCCATCTCGATGAGCCTTTCAACTGTCTTCTTGAAAGTAGTAAAGTTTTCTATTGAATGCCCTAGTACTCCCGCATGGTAATCACATTGAGCGTTTGAATCATACCATTTAGGGTATGGGGGCTGTAATGGTTTTATATAATATGGGGCAACCAGATATGCGTCAAATAAACTCTGATATAGCTCCTTATATGACATTGGGATTGGCATAAATTGGAGCTTTTCAAAGTTTTGCTTGATGCCAGATTCCTGCCTTGTCAAACCTTGTTGCCTCACTGTGGTTGCTTTTGGTTGACTGACAGTTACTGACCTTGAGTGACCCTTACTGTACGTACTCATATTATTCACTTCATTTTTCCTTGGAACTGACCTCTTGGTAGCTTCCCCCGTTTCAATCCTGCCACCCATTATGGCATTCTCAATCATTTTTCCCGCCATAACAATATCAATAAAGCTTTTGGTGGTGCTTCCAATCATATGAGTGATGAATGGAGCCTTCAGAGTGTTAATGAACAACATAGTGGTCTCCTTTTCCAAAAGCGGTAGTTGAACTTGCATGGCCACCTCCCTCTATCTTTAGGCATACTGCCTAAAACTCTCATTAGGCTTCTTCTCCATATTTTGCAACATGATCCTATTGAGAGTCATGTCAGTCACATAATTGTATTGCTGCATAAAGGCCTGCGCAAGATCTCTCCATGAACCAATTCTGGTACGGCTCAACTGGTTGTACCACCTAGCCATTGCCCCAACCAAACTATCTTGGAAACAATGGATCAACAATTGATCATTGTTCACATAGCCGGTCATTCGCCTACAGAACATGGTGATATGGGCCTCAGTGCAAGTAGTCCCATTGTACTTTTCAAATTCTAGCATCTTGAACTTGTGAGGGAGTACCAGATCTGAAACCAAACTCAAGTCTTTGGCATCAATCCCGTGATGACTATCAGTACCTTCTAAAGCCTTGACCTTTTCTTCCAACCACTTGCAGCGATCCTCTAACTTCTTTAAGGATTCATCTATCATTCCTTCCCTTTTTGTCATGTCGAAGTCAGAGGTAATAGGATTTGTGGGATTATCTCCTGGATTTGATCCCGAGCCAATTTGGAAATTCATGGGCATCCCAGTATTAGTTTGCCCTTACTGAGGCCTAATTGTGACAGACGGCCTTTGAGGAGGTGCCTTAGTTTGTGCTTGCGCATGAGGTAGGGTAAAACCCGGTGGATAATCCTCATTATCCTCTCCAGCAATGGCCATAGGGCCCTTTCCCTTATCCATTGCCACTGCTAGCAGTTGGGCCATCTGAGCCATCATATTCTTCTGTGCTTCCATCATCTGTTCTCTCATGTTGTTTTGCATCTTTGCCAACTGCTCTTGCAATTGGTCTTGCATATCCTTCTAAAGTTGCTCAAACCTTTGATCCATATTCTTAGTCTTAGTGCGGGTACCGTAAGGATATGTAGTTTCCAGACTTTCCTCTCCTTTTCTGTAGTAATTTTAACTAATTAAGGTCTTCCTATAACTTTGAATGCATATGATGCGATGAGATGCAAATGTATGAAAGCAAAAGATATCGATTCTGATTCAGTTTCATTTTAGAAAACGTTATTTAAGGAACAAAAATCTTTTCATAAAACGGATTACAAATACGCTTTCGACCGTAGGCCCAAAGTCTTAACCCTATCCAGTAACAAAGCTAACTCTCGACCTCTATTTGATACTAGCTCATATTTTACACTTAATACATTAGCTTGCACTGCCAATTCTTGTAGGTGATCAGCAACCTCTTGAATCTGAATTATGACTTCACCCATGAGGTAATCCCTACAGCCAAGGATACCTCCTCCAATGCCTATGAAGTTGTTCTAATTATCTTGAAAGAAAAATTGACTAACAAGTAGGCATTCCTGCTTCACAGCATGCTGCCTTCAAATGATATCCAACATCCTCAATGTTTCTTGAGTGTCTTCAGATTTCTGTCCTTATAGAGCATAGCTAATCTCCACTTTAAAGGTCTTTGAATGAGACGGTCTTCTTTAACCTCTTCGTTCACGCCCATTTGTCCAAATCTTGTACTTCCATTGTTTCTGCAACATCCTAGTAAACTCAAGCTTGTCGTTTGGTAATGGTCCTATAGTAAATAACCTTTTTACCATCATAGGCAAAATTTTTTCCATCCAATTCAAATTTGCAAGTCTTATGCATTCTGTCAATCACCTTTCCTCCAATACCCTTACCATCCACGGGGCGACCATGTTCATATGAAAGGGAAATGCTGTAATGGTAGAAGTGTCCATCAATACTTCCAAGCTTCACTTTGGATTGTCCATCTATCTTCCCGTCAAGCAAATACTGGAAGTCCTCATAGCTGAACAACTACTTGGCTTCATTATCCCAATGGGCCTAAATGTCTTTTAACTCTTTCCACTCAATCTGTGTCGAACTGATACGAGTGAAGTCCCACAACTCTGATGTATATCCTTCGGTGACACTATCTCCTTTCTCTAACTGGGTTTTCTCTGACCATGCACAGACGAAAGAGTTGTCCCTCACTTTATTAAGATATTCGTCCCCCATTACAAAACTTTCTAACGCAAAAATCGAACCTTGAATCGATACCTTTTAATGATGAATGATATGCAATGATAACAAAAATAAGAAGAATATGTCAGTGCCATATATAAAAAATATAATAAACAAATAATTTAAAAGGGTAGGTACTAAAAGTTATCACCCTACTACCTAAGGCAAGCACTTAAAGCTCACTACATGAAGTTTGGTTCTAAAGTAAAGGGTACCCAAACCAGCAGATTCATCGATCCTCACCCATTATAGGCTCATATGGACCAAGTTCGGTTTAGAGGGATTCATTTCCCTACGACCATACGGAGATGAAAATCTCACGAAGTCTATAGGTACAGATGTTTCCCGGAAGCAATCCACTAACTCATACGAAGGTGAAAACCTCACGAAAGCTTAGTTTCTTACTCCCACTTAAAGGTGTGACCAACGGTCATGCAAATGCAATGTGTGCAGATAAAATAACAAACATATGCAACAAAAACATGAAAAGGGATCTTTATTTTTACATCTTTTCAAATTTTAGCATTAAGACAGAAAGTAATCAATTTTCGGCTTGACTCTCTTATTGGTCCCTAGTGGAGTCGCCAAGCTGTTGAAACCATTTTTGAACGAGTTTGAAAAACGGGGTTCGACTTTTTTGAAAAATGAAAACAGGAGTCGCTACTAATCTTTTTAGGTGTGATTGGATCACCTTATAAAACATTTTGGTTTACTAATTTTTGAGAAAATGAGTTCGGGAGTCAGTGACGTGTGAGGAAGGGTTAGCACCCTTACAGCGCCCAAAATTGGTACCAAATTGAATTGTTTCCTGTCTTGATGTCAAAGTTTGAAATAATTCAAAATAAGATCCCTTTAAAATCGGAATAGTTTGAGTTTAAAAACTAAGAATCCTTCGTTCCAAAATAACACAAATATCACATCCAGCATGATAGGACACGATATTCTCGAACTTTTGTAACTGAAATCACCTCGTAATTAAGGAAAATTTATTAAAAGGATATTTGGTTATTTAGTTAAATGAAAAATCGCAACCCAACATGTTAGGGCATTATTTCTCGATTTTCTAAACACCAAACATTGCCTTATTTAAGAAAAAACTTTTCAATTAAATGAAATATATATTTTTTAAAACAAAAAGTAATATAGAATTTAATAAAAAATAATTTGATATAATACTAAAATTATTAAAAAATAAAATATAAAAGAGAATTAAAAATCAAGGAAATATGGATATAAACATCACATCCAGCATGTTAGGACACGATGTTTTAAATACTCGTAACTAAATTCATCTTATAATTCATTAAAAGGATATTTAGTTATTTAGTCAAGCGGAAAATCGCAACCCAACATGTTAGGGTACTATTTCCTGAGTTTCTAAACACAAAACATTGCCTTGTTTAAGAAAAACTTTTGGATAAAATATGGAAATTAAATGAAATATATTTTTTAAAACAATGATTTGAGTAAAATTTAAAAAAATAATTTACTAAGAGTAATACTAAAAATATTAAAAAATAAAATAGTTTGATATAATACTAAAATTATTAAAAATAAAAAAAAGAATTAAAAAAATCAGGGAAACATGAATTAAATAAAAAAAAGTTGAAAAATGAAGATGAACAAAGAATAAAATAAGAAAAAACCGCAGAAAATAAGAACGTAAGAGGGAGAGAAATTTGAGTGAAAGCTCTCAAGAATTTTTATTGCTTCCCAAAATTCAAGTGTGTTTTTCAATGAGGGGGGAGGCCTCTATTTATAGTTGAGCCTCCCCAAATCCAAAGGTACAGATCAATTACATCAACGGCTAAGATTAAAGGGTATCTTCAAATTAAATCTCTAAGATATCAAAATCATATCTTCTAAGATTGCATACCATATCTTCTAAGATTGCATATCATATCTAAGATTTACATATCATTTCTAAGATTACGTATCCTTGAAGATTATGTTTCCATATATGTCAAGTTTGTAGATAGACCTTCAATCTTTTCAAGTAATGGGCCATTTTGATCGGGCCAAATGATATATTCTGGACTGGGCTTGGAATTTATTTATTTATTTTATCATTTTTTGGTATGGGCCCAGGCAAAAATGGGGTATTACAAAGCCATTTAATCAATAATATTCAATAGAGATTAAGTTTTACATCTTTTACGATTTAGTCCTTTTTTCTTAATTAACTATTTAAAAATCAAAATTTCCTGACCAAACTTCAATACACCTAAATAACCACTCCGTAAATATTTAATAAAAATATTTACAAGTTTGTTTTATAGAAACGAGGTCCTAATACCTCATTTTCTAAAACTACTTGACTTTAGAGACATACCACTTGAACCTAACTATTCGTTCAATTAACAAAAATTATTAAATCAACTTTCAACGTATTTCTATATTTGACTCAAAAATATTAAATAATAATATTTACAAACTCACATGTCGGATTTGTGACCCCGAAACCACTGTTTCCAACACCACTGAAAAATGGGCTATTACAACGATGGAGTCTTTGAAGAAACATGGAGACAAGCTCAAAGGGGAGCTTATTTTGTGAAAAATAGCCATAGGTAATGGTGAGCTTGTTGTGACACCTAAGCACAAAGGGGAATAAGTCTACTATAGATGCAAACAACTTTCTGTGAGAAATGGAGTAATACTTCTATAATGTGGGCATTGAAGATGATGTCGTTAAGGTTATACCGCGTCTATAATTTTACTGATGTCTCTCTTTTGTGGTGACGTTGTAAGTGCATAAATGAAAAATGTGGTAGCATTAGTATCGACACTTGGGTAGAGCGTCAAAAAGAATTCAAGCAACAATTTTACCATAAATATGCCAAAAGCGATGGCTTACACAATGATGCATTATTCATGAGTATGTGAGAGAGTTTGGTGAATTGATGCTCTAACTATTGACTTTGGTGAAAAAAAGTTTTTTTTTTCTCTTTCACGGATGGGCTTAAGCCTTGAGCCAACCTAGAATTGTATTGGAAAATGGGTTTAGAAATAGTATTTTTAGGCACAATAGAAGTTTAAAAATTTTCTTAAAACCAATCCTTTTTATATTTATATAAATAAACTATTAACCAAAATTATACTTGTGCTTTGTTTGAGACGTTTCAGTCAATCCTGTGTTTCAAGTAAACAACCTTTTCCACTATTCTCTAACCATAAATTGCTTTGAGTATGGACTTAAACAACATGAACCAATCGCACAGAATGGAAACTTTATTAACTTTCAGTAGGAAAGTTATTTCTCCCATTAACTAGAAACTATGCATTTTCTTCCAAAAAATAGAATTTATTTTGTAAATTAAATTTCCACTATTTTCTAATAGAATAACGAAACCTAATAATGTGTGTGTAATTTAACACATACTTCCTATTTATAGAGGAGCGATACAAGAGTTCTATTCGAATAAGATATAATTAAATAATAATATTTTAATAGAAAATACAATTTATATTCTAAGTAGAAGTGCTAGGGGTGGCGACATGCGCTAAAATACATTAGGGTTTGCCACCCTTAGATATAACAAGGCTTAATTGGGCCTTTCATATGTTGGGTCTAATTATATGTATTACTTGCACTTTTATTCAACATTTATAATTTATCTAACCTAATAACTATTTTCTATTTCAAAAAATATTATTTATTTAATCACTTAATTTAGTTTATTTATATTTAAATTAATTTCTCAAATTAATTCTAATTCCGTTAAAGTCTTGAATACTTTACCATACTAGAATCTATGAGGAAATATATTCAATCGCCTTATTCAACAAATCCACAATGACTTATTAATTTAATTCTTACTTTAAACTCTAATTATTTAATTATAATGAATAAATGAATAATTCAAAGAAATTAAATTAATTTCTAAGTCATCTTTTATACTTAACGAGAAAATCAATTCACTGCAGATAGTGTATTTCTCTCACTTCATTGTTTTCATTCATTCAATATTTATTGGTTCTACATGCAATTCATATTTATCTCGAACTAGCAGATGAATCAATTAGGCATATATAAATAGGTCTCAAATAATTTGTAATTAAGTTCTAGCTCTTCGCCTATTAATTACAACATTATTTAGTCATGAAATCATTCTACTAAAGTATCATGATTGAGCTCTCTCTTATTATATACCATTATGAAAGCTTCTCATTAAGTGCTCGTCCAATGACCTTGTCATAAGTGTGTTACCCTCATAGGATATCCTTAATCTCTTTGGGATAAATTTGTTCTCCCAATATGACCCTATTTTATCTAATGGCACCCATTATATCTTTTTTCATGAAAAGTTATTTACTAAAAAATAGTAACTTAATCATTTATCTCTAAGAAAAATGACCCATGACCACATTACTTTTCATCTATCATGTAATGTCGATGAAAGGATATCATTTACCCTTTATTTGGTTATGAATTCCAATATTATGGAATGATGCTACATCATGCAAAGGTCATACCCAATGTACCAATTTTCATTTACATCAAAGTATACAAGTCATACATACATAGTCCATCATCCACTCAGGGCTAAGGTATGTCATACTATGAACGTATGAAGTTAATAAATCTCTAAACGTATCTTGTATCTATTCTATTTGGGTCGTGTTCGATATAATTTTAGTCCAATAGTCACATCTATGTCTTTATCTTCTAGGAGGCATTCGATTTAATACTCAAAACAAGGTATCTCCTCAATTGGACTCGATAGAAGGCATGTTAGTCTTTCAACAAACTTGCTTAATTCTAATTAAATGAAAGATGTGTTTAGATTATCTACTAATATAAGTTGTCTTTTCGCATTACAATCCGACCACATAATGTCCTCTAATATTAGTTAAATGTTAGATAATTAGTGAGTTAATTTGCTTTCATTTTTCTTTGCATGCAAAAACCATTAAGAATAATGTACAAATGATATTAATAATGCTAATGGATATTTTATTAAACCATTTTTTTCGAAAAATTATAAGTACATAGACAAAATCACTAAACTAAGGGCACTAGATCCCAACTTGATCGAACTATGCATGAAAAGTAAAAAAAAGTTCTAGTCTTCCAAGGCTAAGAACAAGGACAATTATGGAAGAGATAAAGATAAGTCATCCAAAACTAGAAAATAGAAGCTTTTGAAGGGTTCCTTCATGATCTACTTACCTTATATATGAAGTTATGCAATCCAAGAAGATGAGAGCTGATTTAATGATCTTTTATATCCCTACATAAAGGGTAAATTATTTCATGAGATTTGGGCAGATCATAATGGATTAAAGTTTGCTCAGTGAATGGATTCATGCTCTAAATATGAAAGGCTTGTTCAACCTAGATAGATGTTTATTGTTGAGGCAGTTATAAAGAGTGCTATGAGTAGTGCTAGAAGAAGTGTCCATTTCTATATAGTACCACTTAGCCTCATAACTTGCCTTATATGGAGTTGGCAAGTTTTGTTAACTAAATCTTTAGGTTATGAAATTTTCTGATTATGTAGATGTGTGTAAGCCCATGTATGATATCCAAACCTATTATAGGAACATACCTTGAAGATTGGTTTGGATTGAATCAAACAAATCGACTTTTCTTATTTTGAGATTGGATTGATTCGGGTAACTTGTAACATATCCTGAAGTTTTGAACATCTATCCTATAATTATTGTAGATATTTTATATGCTGATTATTCTTTTGTTTAATTGGAAAGATCGATTATAATTGATATAATATGCTAGCAAATCTTGCTTTCTTATAAATCAAAGAGGCTTGTATACGTGATGTATTAATCTGGGGGCACTTATCCTTGTTCATTGAGAAATGTTTCTTATGAGTGCATTAAGTGCAAAAATAAATGTGTAACTTGCTTTTTTTCCCTAAGTTTTTAGGGGGTGTTAGGAATAACGATTAGTTAAATAGAAGTTAGTTAAAAAGGGTTAGTTGTGTAGTAGTTAATAGTTAGTAAATCAGTCAGTTAGATATAGTTAGCTAGCTAATTATTACTTTCTATGTTGTATTAAATACTCCTCTCTCTTCATTAATAAAGTAAGTCAGGAACGTAATTACCATGATTTTGATATGGTATCACGAGCTAGGGTAAGTCAGCAACGTAATTACCATGATCTTGATATGGTATCATGAGCTAGAGTTTTTCTTGGGATGGCTCATTCTTTCCCTTCTTCCTTCTCTTGATTTTTTTTTTGTTTTCTCATGGAAAATGAAACTATACATACGGGTGATACACCTCACCATTCATCTAATGTTGAAGGAGCTGCTCATTCATAAGGTTTTAGTAGCACGACTCTACAAACTATTCATTACTTCTCCAAACAAGACACGGTCAAACTAGGGGAGCACAACTTCTTGTTATAGAAACATCAGATCTTGTTGATTCTTGAAGGTTATGATCTTGAAAGATTTGTGCTTGGTACAACTCTTGTTCCACATTCTCATCTACCTGGACCTGATGGACAGTATGTTGATAATACTTCGTTTCTAATCCATAAAAAAAGGACAAATTCCTAGCTTCTTGGTTACTTTCCACATACACAGATGAAGTTCTGGTCCATTTTACATCGGCCAAGATGAGTTTTAACATTTGGACTGGAATTGAAAGGATATTTGGGGAAAAATCCAACATCAAGCTATCAAGCATGCACCATGCACTGTACTCTCACAAGAAGGGGAGTCTTACTGTTAAAGAGTATTTGACTAAGGTAAAAAATCTCAGCGATAGTCTCACTGTTGCAGGCAGTATGGTTATGGAGTAAGAATAAGTGAGCATAATATTGGTTGGTCTTTCACTGGAGCATGAGTCTATTCGCGTTATTGCCTCCGCCACACTAGTGTCTCTCAAGTTGTTAACGAAGATGATTCTTAATTATGAAACACGATAATTAGCTTCTCTGACTGAGGTTCATTACAAGCTAATCTGGCGTCTCACCAGAAGTAGGATAGTAACATAAATTCTAAACACACTAATGCTCTTAACTGTTGCCATCAAGAGTATAAACATGGCCACAGAGGACAAGGTAAGGGTTAGTCTTGTGGCAGGGCTGTGACAATGGTAGAAGTTGGCTACGATCTATGCCGTAATGCCAGTTATGTGGCAAAATCGGCCACTAAGTTCAAACATGCTATCACCAATTTGATGAAACATTTTCGGGTGTTAGTCCCAACCATTTGATGACAGTTAATTACCATCAAATCCATGATTAGGGAAACTCCTCTCTTGTAACTCCTTATTCTCATATGTCTCCTCCTTGTAGTTCTTCATATCCAACTACCATCTCCTCCTTTCATCCCTTTCCTCGACAGTCATCTTCTACTAATCATGATTAGGCCTAGTATCTAAATTCTGGGGCAACTAATCATATTACCCCTAACATGGTCAATCTCTCAATAATTTCTCCTTATATAGGTACGAGGCAAGTTTCTATAGGCAATGGTGCTTCTATTTCGATTGCCAACATAGGCTCATCCAGCTTGCAGGCTGGTTCCAAGCTTTTACACCTAAAGAACGTACTTCATGTCGCCACTGTATGTAAGAACTTGCTATCAATTAGCTAATTTGCCAGGGACAATGCTATCTATTTTGAATTTCACCCATTGTTTTGCTTTGTGAAGGATATTCAAACCAGGAAAATCCTTCTAGTGGGCCGCATGCATAATGATCTTTACAAGTTTGATACCTCTAGTCTGGTCCCCAGCAACTATGGTGTATCTTCTCAGTCTAGTTCGACGCTATTATACACAACTTAACTTGTGCCTTCCCCTACATTGTGGCATAGTCGACTAGGTCATCCATGTACCAATTTTCTTATTAATGTTTTACGTAGTTGTAATGTTTCTTTCAGACATAGCACTTTATCTACCATTTGTTTAGCTTGCCAGTTAGGCAAAGCTCATAAATTGCCATTAAGTCCATCAAAAACCTTATATTCGTTACTTTTTGAATTAGTGGAATCTAATGTTTGGGGCCCTGCTCATCAAAAATCAAATGGCTTTGTTTATTATGTTTCTTTTGTAGACATGCATAGTAGGTACGCCTGTGTGTATTTCTTACAGTCAAAGTTAGAGGTCTTCAAGTGTTTTCTCCATTTTTATGCAATGGTTCAGGTTCAATTTGGTTGCTCTATTAAGAGGCTTCAAACTGATTGGAGAGGTGAATATAGGTCTGTGTCCAAGGAGTTGTCTCGACTTGGTATTCAACATCGGGTCACTTGTCCCCATACTTCTGAGCAGAATGAGTATAAGGCTTTAATTGCATATTATACATGGGATCTTGTTCCCTTACCTGAAGGTCGCCAGGCTGTAGGTTGCAAGTGGATCTTTAAAGTTAA
The DNA here is from genome assembly GCA_020496765.1 of Gossypium stocksii. NCBI lineage: Eukaryota > Viridiplantae > Streptophyta > Magnoliopsida > Malvales > Malvaceae > Gossypium > Gossypium stocksii. The sequence continues at coordinate 87,413,157 of CM035629.1, forward strand.
ACGACATGTTGATGGCTCTATGGCTCGGTACAAGGGCAGGCTGGTTGTCAAAGGGTACCTTCATGAGGCAGGTGTTGACTTTCAAGAAACCTTTGGCCCTGTTGTCAAACCAACAACCATTCGAGTAGTTCTGGCTCTAACAGTCTCCATGGGATGGACTCTTCGACAAGTAGACATTAACAATACATTCTTGAACGAAGACCTGCAGGAAGAAATATACATGGTGCAACCACCAGGGTTTGAACAACAAGGAGATGGTAGTTAACAGTTGGTCTGCAGATTGAGAAAAGCACTCTACGGACTTAAGCAGGCATCATGAGCATGGTTTCACAAGCTCAGGGATTTCCTTGTAACTACACAATTTATTGTTTTGAAAGTTGATAAATCTATATTTGTTCATCGATCAGGATCCCAACTACTCTATGTCTTTGTATACGTTGATGACATAGTTGTAACTAGGATAGATTCCCAAGCTATAGATCGGTTTGTTAAAGAACTTGATGTCCAGTTCTCTCTTCAAGACTTGGGAAGGTTAAATTACTTCCTAGGTATTGAGCTCAACTATACACCAGATGAGATTTTCCTTAGTCCAAGGAAGTACTTGCTTGGCCTTCTTACAAGGGCATCCATGGATAAGTCAAATGACTCACCTACGCCCATGACAACAACCTGTCATTTGACAGCTAATTAAGGTACTCTAGTCGAAGATGTAAAGTTGTATAGAAGTATAGTTGGTGCCTTACAGTATGTCATGATTACTAGGCCAAATATAACGTTTTCGGTTAATAAGGTTTGCCAATTCATGCATAAACCATCAGACCTGTACTTCAAAGTTGTCAAAAGAATTTTGCAATATTTGAAAGGGACCTTGGATTATGGCATAAAATTCACTCAGAGTTCAGAATTTCTACTTGAAGGATTCTCAGATGCTAGTTGGGGTCGGATAGTGATGATCGTCGTTCAACGTTCGGTTACTGTGTTTTTCTTGGGGGAAATATTGTCTCTTGAAGTTCTAGAAAGTAACAGGTGATTTCGCGTTTTACAGCTGAGGCAGAATATAGAAGCCTTGCTCATGTCACTGTTGAGATGGTGTGGATTCAGTCATTGTTATCTGAATTAGGAGCTTCTACTAAGGGCAAAGCATTAGTATGGTGTGATAGCTCAGCTACTATGGTAGTCGCAGGAAATCCTATCATGCACTCGAAGTTTAAGCATGTTGAACTGAATTTGTTCTTTGTACGAGAGAAAGTTGCCTGAAGATTGTTCCAAGTTGGGCATGTACCAAGTCATGAACAAATTGCAGATGTGCTGACAAAACCGTTATCTGTAGGGTCGTTTCATAAGTTTAGGAATCAACTCAGGATTGTCACTCGTGATGTTGAAGATACAAAGAGGAAGTCGAGTAGCACGGGGAATGTTAGGAATAACGATTAGTTAAACAAAAGTTAGTTAAAAAGGGTTAGTTGTGTAGTAGTTAATAGTTAGTAAATCAATTAGTTAGTTATAGTTAGCTAGCTGATTATTAATATCTATGTTGTATTAAATAATCCTCTCTCTTCATTAATAAAGTAAGTCAACAACGTAATTACCATGATCTTGATACGGGAAACTTAGAGGAGAGTGATGTAGCTCTTAAGTTCAAAACTGAGGAGTTTAATTTGGAGGTTGTTAGATGTTTTAATCACTTATTGTACATGTTGCTAAGATAGTAGATTATATTATTGGGTAAGACCCCGTAGATGTAGGAAAATTGAATTGCGTAAACATATCATGTGCTAATTGTTTTTCAGCTTTGTTCATCACCAATGCTTGAAGCAGTTGACATTGCCCTTAAGCTCTCATTTTGGCACTACGTGTATTTTTTTACAAGTAGTATTTCAAAACTTCTAGCGTAAAAGAAGTAGAGTGAAAAAAGTCACTCTTAGGTTAAGCAAGCGCCAATATTTCATTGATAGAACACTTTCTATCTTCCCCTTTGTTCATTAAGCCGGCCATCTTTCAACAAAAATTGGGTGTAGTGAAGGAGAGATGAAAACAGTTACATTGACAATTTTTTTATAATTCTATTAAATTTTAAATATTTAATTTTTTAAAGTTTTATATATTTACTTTAACTATATATATTATTTTTATATATTTTATATTTTTAATGTGTTTGGTGACGAGGCAGCTACATTCATTGACGACTTGGCTTGTGAGCCACATGTAACAACTTGATTGGTCATATCATTCTATTTTAATTGTGTTACAAAATTGAACTAAAATAAGTGACGAAAACTAAAAATCAGGTATCAATTTGAATATTGAAGTCAAATCAAGTATCAAAAATTATATTTATCCTTTTAATAAGCATGAATGAAATTAAAAATTTGGCGTTGATTTAAATCTCCTTGAAAAAAAAAAACCATATTATGAAATCGTCTATGATAACCAATGATGTCTTGGTAGTGTTGGTAAAGATTGAGGTCTTGAGATTTTAAGCATCTAAATTTGAGTCTCAATATGTGCAAGTGCCATATATAGGTTTTCCCTTTTCCCCATATTATTCTTGGTTTAAATCACACAACGTGTGGGATATATTTTAGTTTTCAATATTTTGTGCTCTATGTTACTTTGATTCTAACACATATTATTTATAATTTATATTGTACTTATAAATTTACCATAATTATAGTTATACTTGTAAATTATTTTAGAAAGATTCTTTACGAATAATATGTTGTTTGTCTTAGCTCTTCATTGTATCAATTTGCTTTAACAAAAATAAATAAATAGTTTTATTTCCACTTCTTTATTGCTTTATTTAATCACTAAAACTTGTATTTTTTCCTTAAAACTTAAGAAAAAGGAAATCTATAGACTAAAATATAATAGCACAAAGTTGTTCAATAAGATACCATAAAGCTAAATTGTGTGGGTGCATGTATTTTCAATCTTTTGTGGTGAGAAAAATATAGTACATTTCTTAACACGTGGTAGCAGTAGTCAAGTTAAAGCCCAGTGAAACTCATGGCACAATGGCTCGAACAAAAGAAGGGTTTAACCTCCTAGTAAGAAAGGGACATTGATTGGCTTAGTTGGTTTCAAAGCTAAAGCTCTTTAAGACCTCCAAAACTTTTGTTTTCGCCAACTTTAGTTTACCACAATTAAATGAGGCAGAGAAAAAAGAAAACTGAAAAAAAATTCAAGATCCTTTTAAACAGCTTTTAGGCTACTCGAATCAAGCTATATTATTTTTATTTTTTAATAAAAAATAAATATTTATTTTACTCTTCATATTCAGTATTCATATTTTTTTCTTCTCAATAATATCATCTCAAAAAATATTTTAACTGGTAAAATATTTGATTTGAAATAATTATATATACTTTAAATTAAATTGAATTGGATATGGACAAATCGCAAAAGATACATGCATAACTTGTGTTTATAAAAGTCTATGAACTATTTTTTCCTTTCTTTGACCAATTGAAGAAAAGAAGCATAAAGTATTCTCTCATCTTTTGCCAAGTTTGCAATAATAAAGGTATAGAAAAAGGAACGGGAAAAGGAAAAAGGTTAAAAAGGAAGGAAATTATATGTATGGTTGTTTGGATAATTATAGTTGATCTCTCAAATCTCTATCTTCAATGGAGAGTGTTGTTCTTTTAAATAGATCATTCAAATTAGCTTATTCATTAGATAAATGTCACCCTCAATCATCTTCACGATAATCGGCATTAGAATGTCAAATCTATCCCTTAGATAATGTTCTAGTTCTTCTAAATTATCTCCATACACACCATGCTTTCAAAAAGAAAAAAAAGAAAACTCCATACATACCCTTTTAAAAAGGATAGATTAAATTCCATATTTTTTGAACTCTAAATTATTGAGTTTCAAGTATGGATAAATTCTATATTTATTACAACTAAATAAGGAAATAATTCAAAATAAATACAAGTTAAAATTATCAACATATGATCAACACTGACAATGTTTCTCAAGTATTGTTCAAGTTGTTGCAACACCATGTGCAACACTTCAATGTAACACTTATTCTAACAATCTTTCCTTTTTCGCATTTTAACAAAAAAACCTGCAACAAACACATACGCAACCCGTGCAGTTAAAGAAACAAGTGAAACTAGATTAGTGTGAGCGTGAAAGAATGCCCTTGGACGTGATAAGCTTAATCTTCCTCAAGGCCCAATAAAATGATCCAAATGCAAGCAACTTAGAGCCAAGTTAAATGTGTTAGTCCAAGAATGTGACCGAAGACCTTCAAAGTTATTAAGAAGAATTCAAACTAAAAATCAATTCACTTGCGATGAGTTTTTGGATGGAATTTGAGCATTTTTAAGTTAAGTTGTTTACACATGATCAAAAACATTTCTCATAACTTTGAAATACATTTTAAATCACCTAATTTTGAGCCTAAGAGATCACTATTGTTTTAGTGAAAATTCCACAACTAGAATGTTTTGGACAAGATTCTTATCAATTCATATTGATTTCAATTTTAGTGTCTAATTTTGATTATATATGAGTCCAATAATGTATTTACTAATTTTATATTTTTGGAGCTTTATTTATTACGAATTTTAGGACTTTGATATTTTTTATTTATTTTTTATTTTTGGCCTAATCTATTATTGGCCCATTTTGAACAATACTTTTAAGTACAAGTCTTTTATTTGCTTTGTAAAAATCCAGTTCATGCTATCTTCCTATAGGTTTTTTGAATTTCCCTTTGCAAGTTAAGTTTTATATTTAGTTTTATCTCATTATGTTAAGTACTTGGTGTATAAGTAACTCAAGCCCAGCAAGGGATTATGTGTTGTTGCGGCCTATAGTGATATATGCACGGATAGGGTGAAATTTACTAATTTCAGTTCATTGAAGTTGCCAATTTTCAAGTTTGGAAAATTAGTCAACTTGCGACAACTTTTTTGGATGAGATCTAGGCATTTTTGGGTTGAGACATGTTCATGATATTTGAAGATCTATCTCTTATCTTCAAAACCCACTTTGAATCACTCGATTTCAAGTTCGAGAACTCAATTTATGACCGTTTTAATAAAGATTGCGCGAGTAGAATTTCTGGATAGGATTATTACGAAAATTATGAGTTTCGGGCTTTTAATTAGAGTTCAAATCATATTGGGTTCGATTTTTAAAGTTAATTTTTATTATATATGAGCCAAATATTTTATCTATTAGGTTTTATTACTTTATTATTTATTTAATCCAAATTTTGGAGCATTCTTTTAAGTATTTTAAGTTATTTAGGAGTTTTATACTTCTTAGTCAAACAAGAAAATCTAGTTTAAAATTACTTCTTATTTAGCTTAATTAGAGTTTTAGTATAGCTGAGAGTTTTATTTGTATATACTTAGCTAGCCTATATAAAAGCCTCTTCACTATTCATTAGAGACACAATTGTTTTAATTAATAAAATTTTCAACTCTAAGAGTTTTAGTTTCTTTGTGCAGAATTTCTTTCTTGTGATTTTTAGAAGTAATTTTCTTCTCGATTTTCTTCAAAGAGTCATAGGAATTTGTTCTTCATCCTTCAATTTACCAATGAATTATTTCTTAAAGGATTGGTTAGAGCTATTAATTAAGTTTGTTGGGGTTTATACCTCAAAGGGTTCAATTGAACACTTATCCATCTATCAATCATACACATCGTTTTATTCGATTCATCTTTTGCTTTTTTATTCTTATTTATTTATTTATTGAATATTTATTATTTATTCTTAAATTTATTATTTTTGTTATTTTCTTTGTTTTCCTACATTTATTTGGTTTCTTCTTTTGAGATCATATTTAAATATTTCCTTTTTGAGTTGAACAACTTAATAGATCCTCTTTTGGTTGCCCTCTTTATCAGTTGGTATCATATTTGAGCATTTTTGAATTGTTTCCTTGTGCTATATAAAGTGTTTTGCCAATTTTATTTAAACAAACCTATAAAAAAAATAAAACAAAAAACAAAAATTTTTTTGGGTTGAATTTCATGCCTAAAATTTCCTGATATGATATTTATCATATAAAGAGACTTCAGTTTATTTTTTGTGATTTTAGCACATCGGGAACACCTTGAAAAATTCAAGTTGTTTTCCATTGTTTCGTGTTTTCAACTGGGTAGTTTATTTTCTTTTAATCTAGCATTAGGTTTTCTTTTGTTTTAGCTTTTCTTATTCCATTCGTATTCTAATTCACTTTCACTTCTTGTGTTAATAATTACGAAAAGAGTTGCCTTTCCTTTCTCTGCACAACTAACTTTTGTTGGAGTCAAGTTTTTCTTTGGCTTCTTAAAGCCTTAGGTTAGCTTTGTTAGAGAGCGGTTCCACATCTTTTTTGAATATTATTAAGTTTGATTACTCTTTAAAAGTTACAAGAAATTTTTAACTTTTTTTCCTTACCTCTTAGAGTTGGTTTTATTGCGAGTGCATAATGGTGATGTTTAATTTTCTTTGATCAACTTTTCTTTTTTGACTGTTTTTTATTTTAGCCTCTAATAATTGTAGGAACATGTAGTCAGGACAAGGAGAATGGTTAACCTTGGGCAAAGCATAGATGTTGTGTTTGTAAAAAACCTGCATGAACATGTTTCCAATGTAACAACCCAAAAATCTTTTATAATTAATTTTGCATGCTTGTGTGACAAATATCTATCTGCTTCAGTGGTTAAGTGTTTTGGGAATGTCTGAGAAGTCTTGGGTTCAAGCCTTGGCTTTTGCAAAAAATTTGTTTTTAATTGAATAAACCCCTATCTCTAGCCAGTAGGATTAAAAATAAATATTAAAAAAATATGTCAGAATCGGCTTGCTGGTCTGGTGGTTAAGTGGTGTGTTGGAGTGCTAGGGGTCTCGAGTTCAAATCCCTATTCGTGCAAAGGGGATTTTTTGTTCATGTGTCGTGAAAGAGTTTGGAATGTGGTAAAATTCTGAGTATTTAAGGAGTGTGGGGTTGTTGTGGCTGATTTTTAGGGGGATGTTGAGGGAATTTCGGTTGTTAAGGGGTTTGGAGATTGAAGGGAGTGTTTTGAGGAGATTTGGATGGAAGAGTTTGGATAGAACCAAATTAGTAGTGGTAATTTTTGGCTACCCTCTCTCATTCCCCAATTTTCTGATAGTTTTGCCATTTTCTGCTTTTGGTTTTTCTCTCTGCTTTCATCTTTTTTTTCTTGTTTCTTTTACTTTTGCTGCCATTCGATCTTCCTAACCTCTATCTACTATCAAAATTTAGTGATTTTTGTGCTTTTCTTTTTCTTTTTCTTTCCAAGTCGAAAGATAACCGTTTCTTTTCCCAAATCTTAGTTGCTCCTAATCATTTGACGTTTTGAATTTATTCTCCTTGCTGGCGAATTGCTGCCAAAATTGCTACTGAAAGTTCTTTCCCTTCTCACCTATTTTCTTTTCCTATTTGCTTCCTTGTGCTCATTCGTTCCGTGAGTAAGCATACATTTTCTTGGTACGGTAAGTCATGTCTCTATTCTTGATTAAATTTTGTTTGGTTAAGTGGTTTAAAAGGATTTTCTATTGGTTGGCTAGGAGTTGACCAAAGGGCTAAAGGTCTCTGATTGAGGTCTTAAGTGGGCGAAACCTCCCTCTTTACTCGATCGAAGGTAATGTTGTTGTGAGTTTAACGCTTGGTCAACTTGTGTGTATTCGATTGAGTAAATGTTTAAGTGAATAATTGGTGATTGTTCGGTCATGTGTAGGTTTCAAAGACTTGGGGCAATTTTCTCAACAAATAGAAACTAGCTGTGTAAACACAACCCCAAAGATAGAATTCGGCAAAGAGTTGAAACAGGTGATTGTCGATACCACACGGGCGTGTGACCGCCTGTGTGTTAGGCCGTGTGACTGAACAGGTGTGTGATCATCGAGGCTGGCCATGTGCGATATACAAGCCAGACCAAATCGGACCGTGCAGGCCGTATAGGCCCATACAGATGAACCACACAAGCATGTAGGATTATTAGGTTAAGCAGTGTGATCCACACGATCAAGGCTATATTGGGACAGGTGGGCCACACGGGCAAACATTATGTGCTTATGGGCCCATTTTCATTGTTAAATTGCTAAGGTTGTATGAGTCGACTGTGGACTTACTTTAAGGTCGGTAAGACATGCTTAGACCTCTAAATGAGTGGTATGACTGTATGACTGATATATGTTATTGAGCATGGTTTTATTTTGATAAACTGATACTGTATGTACTACTATCATGACATGGCATATTATATCTATATGACGCATAGCATAGGGTTGTTTCAATATGATTGGAGGAAGTGTATTGATGGCTCTAAGCTTATTATACTGGCAGATCTGCTGCAAATACTATTTAGTGCCGCAACCGGTGCTAATTTGTTAGTGTAGGGATGGGTGGGTGATTTATTCCCCACAGGAATACAGGGTTGGACAAGAGTTGGTGTATAGCGGTTGGTTGAGTAGGACTTGCATACTGATATTGTGATGGGCTAAGGCCATACTGATATTGCTACTGTTACTGTTACTGTAATGGGCCAAGGCCCTACTAATTACTGATATTGTGATAGGCTAAGGCCCTACTAATACTGCTATTGTTACTATTACTGTTACTGTTCCTATAATGGGCCAAGGCCCTATTGATTACTGATATTGTGATGGGCTAAGGCCCAAACTGATACTGTCACTAAGAAGGGCTTTGGCCCAGCTTGTTATTACTTGCATTCTATCTGTATGGTTACATGGAAACTACACACTAGGTTTTTGTAAACTCTCCCCTTTTGTTTTTACTGTACAGGTAATCTCTAGACATAGACAGATCAGTGCGACGGAGGACTCAGTGGTGGCCACACGACTCGTCTTACCCAGTTTCGTACTTATGTATGATGTTAAGATTTATTTGAGGTATTTTTATGTAATAATAATTTCTACAGATTTATGGTTTTAATATGGATTTTTATACTGTTTATGACTTATAACTGCTAGCAGTAGAGATAATCGAGTTTTCCAAAAATAATCAAACGTTTTAACAAAATTCACTCAAATACGCAACTATTTTCAAAAGCTTCTGTGATAAGTGACATTTCGAAATTAATAACATTTTGAAGGAGAACAATTTTGTGTTAATGAATTACGTTTTGAAAATGAATGAAACGTCCTAGAATTAACATAATATATTGTAAAGAGGTTATATAGAAAAGAGGTTTTTGACGACAACTCATTTTTTTCGAAAAACATTACCATGTGACATCGCCAGATTCAACCATAACGTCTAGGCTAGGTTTGGGGTGTTACATTTAGTGGTATTAGAGTCAAATTGTAAAACTCGGCTGTGGATATGGGTTTTTAAGACTTGATTTTTAAATAACTATTTTAAAATAATTTGAAATTTTTTACTGAATGTGTGGTACACCAGTCTCCAGTGCCGATCTTGTAAGTTCTCTAAAATTGTTATGTGTTTCATACTAAAACTGAGACAAAACTCTGAGACTACTGTAGGTAGTATACTTTACTGCAAACACTTTTAGTAGTATACACTGAGACTGTAGTAAAACTGATAAAGACTGCGCTTTACGAAAATGAATACTGAATAACTGATACTATTTTGCATAAAACTTTGTTAATAATTGGTAATGTAAACTGATCTACATAAAATTGTTAATATAGATAAAACACCATTAGACAATGAGCACACGTGATACTCATGAACGGGGTACAAGAGGCCATAGTAGAGGCTTAGAAGAGTCTGAGCGGATCCTTGTCATCTGACAATATACCAAATCTAGACACTAGTGAGACACCGGTGTCACCCATTACTAAAACTAGATCTGGGTTTCATGACCATGAGACTAGGGACGATGCGCTGTCCCAAGCCATGTTACAAATTTTGGAGAGGGTCGATGGGCCCAATACTGGTATTGGGGGCTGAGGGTCGGTTACGGAACGACTCCGGTCTAATGGAGCTGAGATATTTAGGGGTGTCGCTAGGGTCACTCCTAATGTTGCTGAGTACTAGATAGAGGCTACAGAGAGGATCATGGATGACTTGATTGCACCCCCGAGCAGAAATTAAAGGTTGCTGTATCGCTGCTACGTGATGAGGCATATCAGTGGTGGCTCATAGTTAAGGAGGGCACTCAGCCCGAACGACTGTCCTGGGAGTTCTTCAAGACTACCTTCTAAGGGAAGTTTGTGGGTGCCAGTTATGTAGATGCCCATAGGAGGGAGTTACTAAATTTGACCCAGGGTGATATATCGGTGGCCAAGTATGAGGCCGAATTTTTGCAACTGAGCCGCTATGCGCGAGGTATGGTGGCGACCGAGTACAAGCGATGTATTCACTTTGAGGATGGCTTCAAGGATAGTTTAAGGGTTCTAATAGCTCCACAGAGGGAGTGAGACTTTGCTACACTGGTTGATAAGACGAAGATCGTCGAAGAGGTTAAGTGTACTGAGTGCCAGAACCATGAGAAAGAGAGAGGTAGGAATAAGAGGGATTCAGAGCCCTCAGGTTCCGTTCAGAGGCCTAAAAAAAGGCCAGAGTTGATGGGCTAGTTAGAGTTGGGGTCCCTATTGCTGCTAGTAGACAGCAACCATGTATTGACTGTGGCAGACGCCATCAGGGTAAGTGCTAGAAAAGAACTAGGGCGTGTTTAAGGTGCGGTTTATTAGAGCACCATATCAGAAAGTGTCCACGGAAGTCTGATTAGATGCAAGCTTTGGGTTTGGGTACTGCATAGTCGCCTAGGGGTGTTCAGCAGCCACTGATAGGCCACAGTCAGGCTTGAGGTGGTAATGGGTTGGGCCGTTGGTAGAGCGCACCGGGCAGATGTGCTAATCAGACTAAGGCGAGGCAGCTAGCTCTCATTTATGCTGCACGTCACTGAGAGGATGGTGATGCTCTAGATGTCATTACGGGTACGTTCTTTATTTATAATGTACCTTATACTACATTGATAGATGTAGGATCCACTCATTCTAATGTTGCCTACTCTATTACTGAATATTTAGGGATTCTGGTTGAGAGTACTTCGAGTGAAATTACAGTATTAAGTCTATTGGGGTAGTCCGTTCAGGTTAATAAGTTATTTGGAGGTTTCCCTCTAGAGGTACAAGGGGTTATCTTTCTAGCTTATCTAATGAAACTTTCTTTCAGTGACTTCAGTTTAATACTGGGTATGGACTGGCTGGTCAAATACCGAGTGAGCTTGGATTGTGCCACTAAACGGGTTGTACTGAGAACAGAGGAGGACAACGAGGTAGTTTTAATTGGGAAACATTAAAACTACTTGTCAAATGTGATTTCTGCGTTGAGGGCTGAGAAGTTGGTTCGGAAGGGATGTGAGGCATATCAGTGTTTCAGATTCATGAGATTCTTGGGTTAAGGATATCAGGACGGTTAATAACTTTTTGGATGTGTTTCTTGAAGAGCTACCTGAATTACCTCTGAACCGTGCAGTAGAGTTAGGGATTGAGTTCCTTCCTGGTACAGCTCTGGTGTCCATCGCTTCCTATAAAATGGCACCGAAAGAGCTTGTATAGCTTAAGGCTTAGATTCAAAAGTTACTGGATCATGGGTTCATCTGCCCCAGTGTGTCTCCCTGGGGAGCACCAGTTCTGTTCGTGAAAAAGAAGGATGGATCCATGTGTATGTGCATTAACTACCGATAATTGAATAAATTGACTATTAAGAATAAATACCCCTACCAAGGATAAAGGATTTATTTGATCAGTTTTGAGGAGCATCAGTTTTCTCTAAGATTAACCTTCGATCAAGGTATCACCAGTTGAGGGTTAAGGAGGCCGATGTGTATAAGACAGTGTTTAGGACTCGCTATAGTCATTACGAGTTCTTAGTGATATCGTTTGGACACCAGCAGATTTTATAGATCTGATGAACCGAGTGTTCCAACCCTATCTGGATCGGTTCGTAGTGGTTTTTATTGACGACATACTGGTGTATTCGAGGATTGAGGATGAACATGATGAACATCTCTGAGTGGTTCTGCAGACTTTAAAGGAGCAACAACTGTACGTTAAGTTTAGTAAATGTGAATTCTGGTTATGAGAAGTAACATTTCTGGGCCAAGTAGTTTCATTCGAGGGGATTAGGGTCGATCCTCAAAAGATTGAGGCGATATTGGATCGAAAACTACCTAAGACTATGTCTGAGATCTATAGTTTTTTGGGACTGGCAGGATATTAATGATAATTTGTTGAAGGGTTTTAACTTATTGCAACACCCTTGACTAAGCTACTACATAAGGGTGTACCATTTAACTAGACTGATGTACAGCAAGAGAGCTTTGAGAAGCTCAAGACTATACTCACTAAAGCCCTTGTTTTGATACAGCTAAAGTTTGGAAAGGTGTTTACTGTGTACAGTGATGCGTCACATGTCAGTTTGGGATGTATATTTATGTAAGAGGGTAAGGTAGTAGCGTACGCATCTCGACAGCTGAAGACTCATGAGGTGAATTATTTGATGCATGACTTGGAGTTGGCCGCAGTGGTGTTCGCACTGAAAATCTAGAGGCATTACTTGTATGGTGAAAAGTATATCATTTACATTGATCACAAAAGCCTCAAATACCTCCTCACTCAGAAGGAGCTGAATCTTAGGCAGCGTAGATGGATTGAGCTACTTAAGGATTACGATTGTACGATTAAATACCATCCTGGTAGGGCTAATGTGATGGCCATCGCACTAAGCTGTAGGGCTATAACCGATTTGAAAGCGATGTTTGCTCGTCTCAGTTTATTTGATGATGGTAGTTTGCTGGCCAAACTTCAGGTTAAACTGACGTGGATAGAGCAGATTAAGGGCAAACAGTTGGAAGATGATTCACTAGGTCTTCAGTTCCTATAAATTGAGAGTGGGAACACTGCAGATTTTGGACTGAATAGTGAAGGGGTACTCTATTTCTGTGGAAGAATCTGTCTATTAAAAGATATTAATTTCAGACAGTCGATACTACAAGAGGTGCATAATAGTCCTTATGCTATGCATCTGACAGACAAAAGTTGTATGTAGATTTGAACCGTCGAGAGATAGAGTATTCCATGGAGGACTTTATTTTTCTCAAGGTCTCATCATGGAAGAAGGTACTGAGGTTTGGTCGTAAGGGTAAGCTGAGCCCTTGATTCATTGGACCTTATCGCATACTAAGATGAGTGGGACTAGTGGCTTATCAATTAGAGTTACCACCTAAGTTAGAGCGCATTCATGATATGTTCCATGTCTCGATGTTGAGGTGCTACAGCTCTGATCCCACGCATATCGTTCCTGTTGAGGAGATCGAGGTTAAGCCAGATCTGACCTTTGAGAATGAGCAAATCCAAGTATTAGAGCGAGATGTAAAGGTATTGAAAAGGAAATCCATCCCATTGGTTAAGGTACTTTGGCATAATTATAGCACTGAGGAGGCCACGTGGGAACCTGTGGATGTGATACATTAGTAGTATCCCCATCTATTATGATCAAGTAAAATTTCAAGGTCGAAATTTTTTTAGGGGGTAGTATTGTAACGCCCCAAAAGTCTTTTATAGTTAATTTTGTATGCTTGTGTGACAAATATCTATTTGCTTCAGTGTTAAGTGTTATGGGACTATCTGAAAAGTCTTGGGTTCAAGCCTTGGCTTAGGCAAAAATTTTGTTTTTAATTGAATAAACCCCTATCTCTAGCCAGTAGGCTTAAAAATAAATATTGGAAAAATATGTCAGAATGGGCTGCTGGTTTAGTGGTTAAATGGTGTGTTAGAGTGCTAGGGGTCTTGAGTTTGAATACCTGTTCACGCAAGGGGGATGTTTTTTGTTCATGTGTTGTGAAAAAGTTTGGAATGTGGTAAAATTCTGAGTATTTGAGGAGTGTGGGGTTATTATGGCTAATTTTTAGGATGATGTTGAGGGAATTTCGGTTGTTAAGGGGTTTGGGGATTGAGAGGAGTGTTTTGGGGAGATTTGGATGGAAGAGTTTGGATAGAACCAAACTAGTAGTGGTGATTTTTGTCTACCCTCTCTCATTCCCCAAATTTTTGATAGTTTTGCCGTTTTCTACTTTTGGTTTTTCTCTCTACTTTCATCTTTTGGTTTTTTCTTGTTTCTTTTACTTTTGCTGCCATTCGGTTCTTCCTAACCTCCATCTACTGCCGAAATTTAGTGATTTTCATGCTCCTCTTTTTCTTTTTCTTCCGAAGCCGAAAGATAATTGTTTCTTTCCCAAATCTTGGTTGCTCTTAATCATTTGACGTTTTGAATTTATTCTCTTTGTTGCCGAATTGCTGCCAAAATTGCTACCAAAAGTTCTTTCCCTTCTCACCTATTTTATTTTCCTATTTGCTTCATTGTGTTCATTCGTCCCGTGAGTAAGCGTACGTTTTCGTGGTACGGTAAGTCATGTTTCTACTTCTTGATTAAATTTTGTTTGGTTAAGTGGTTTGAAAGGATTTTTTGTTGGTTGATTAGGAGTTAACCAAAGGGCTGGAGGTCTCTGATTAACGTCTTAAGTGGGCGAAACCTCCTTCTTTACTTGATCGAAGGTAATGTTGTTGTGAGTTTAATGCTTAGTCAACTTGTGTCTAATCGATTAAGTAAATGTTTAAGTAAATAATTGGTGATTGTTCAATCAAGTGTAGGTTTCAAAGACTTGGGGTAGTTTTCTAAGCAAATAGAAACTAGGTGTGTAAACACAACCCCAAAAATAGAATTCGGTAAAAAGCCAAAATAGGTGATTGTCGACACCACACGGGTGTGTGGCCGTCCGCGTGGTAGGCCGTGTGACCAAACACAAGCATGTAATCGTCGAGGCTGGTTGTGTGTGATATACGGGCCGGACCGAATCGGACCTTGTGGGCTGCATGGGCCCACACAGGTGAACCACATGGGTGTGTGGGATTATTGGGCCAGGCCGTGTGATCCACACGATCAAAGCCATATTGGAATGGGTGGGCCACACGGCTGTGTGGGCGAACACGGGCAAACATTACAGGCTTATGGGCCTTTTTTTATTGTTAAATTGCTAAGGTTGCACAAGTCACCTGAGACGACTGTGAACCTACTATAAGGTCGATAAGATATGCTTAGACCCGTGAATGAGTGGTATGATTCTATGACTGATATATGTTATTAAGCATGATTTTATTTTGATAAACTAATACTGTATGTACTGCTATCATGACATGGCATATTATATCTGTATGACGCATTGCATGGGGTTGGGTCAATATGATTGGAGGAAGTGTACTGATGGCTCTAAGCCTATTATACTGGTAGCTCTACTGCAAATACTGTTTAATGCCGCAATCGGTGCTAATTTGTAAGTGTAGGGATAGGTGGTTGATTTATTCCCTACAGTAGTGCAGGGTTGGACAAGAGTCGGTGTATAGCGGTTGGTTGAGTAGGACTTGATACTGATATTGTGATGGGCTAAGCCCTTCTGACACTGCTACTGTTACTGTTACTGTAATGGGCCAAGGCCCTATTGTACAGGTAAACTCACCCTTTTTTTTTGCTATATAGGTAATCCTAAGACATAGGCAGATCGGTGCGGCGGAGGACTCAGCGGTGGCCACACGACTCGTCTTACTTAGTTTCGTACTTACGTATGATTTTAAGATTTATTTGGGGTATTATTATGTAATAATGGCCTCTACGGATTTATGATTTTAATATAGATTTGTATATTGTTTATGACTTATAACTGCTAGTAGTAGAGATAATCGAGGTTTCCAAAAAGAATCAAATGTTTTAACAAAATTCACTCAAATACGCAACTATTTTAAAAAGCTTCTGCGATAAGTGACATTTTGAAATTAATAACGTTTTGAAAGAGAACAATTTTGTGATAATGAATTACATTTTGAAAATGAGCGACACATCCTAGAATTATCATTAGATATTGTAAAGAGGTTATATAAAAAAGAAGTTTTTGACGACAAATCATTTTTTTCTAAAAACATTACTATGTGCCATCGTTAGATTCGACCATAACGTCTAGGCCGGGTTTGGGGTTTTACACCTAATGCCTAAAATATTCTATTGTTCATGGACTTGACAGGAAAAATGTAACAACCTTTTTTTAGTGAAATTAGAATAGTGGTTTCAGGACCACAAATATGAGTCGAAAAAAAATTTATTTTAATGTTGTTGCATGGTCTGCATTATTATAGGAATGTCATATAAAAATTCTGATAAGAAAATTTTACCGATTACGTGTTTAATTATGGAAAGGAACAAATTGCATAAAATGTAAAAGTTGAATTCTAGCAGTTAGAAGGACCAAACAGCTATGGAATTCAAAACTTGAGGTCCTTGTATGGTAATTTGACCATTAAAGGAAAGCTAGTAGATATTTTTAGTGATTCATCCTAAGAAAAATTAGAAAAGGATAAGGACTAAATTGGAAATGAGAATAATTAAAAGATGATACATTAAATAAATGTTTAATATCATCATTTTATATCATCTTCTTCCCTAAATTTCATGGAAACCCTAGGAAAAAAAAAACAAACTTTCTTGGCTTAATTAGGTAAGTATTCTTGTCCCCTTTTTAGTAATTTTTATATTTTTTACATCGGAATAGCTTAATTTATTTATTGTGGGACTTAATTTGAAAAGATATCAAAGTATAGAAATTTTGTCATGGATGAATATGCTAAAATTTTGAAATTTATCGTAGAAAATGAAAGGTTGTTGATAGATAAACAACTTTTACAAAGAGAATTTTGATGAAATTGTGATTTAGGGACTAAATTGTTATGTTGTAAAATTCATGGAAAAATTCTATTTTTTTAAAATTTATGGGCTGTTATTGTTATATATGAAAATTGGCTAGGCTTGGAATAAGGAATAAATTGCATGAATTTCATTTTCCGAGCCTAAGGACAAAATTATCATTTATGAAAAGTATAAGGGCAAAATGGTAATTTTCCTAAGATTAAATTGAATCCAATTGAATATGAAATGTGATAAATTGATGTTAAATTCATTTATATAGATCCGGAAAGATCAAATGGAGAATTAGATAAAGGTAAAGAAAAGGTGCTGGAGTAGTAGACTCTTGTATACCAACAAGTGACGAGGTAAGTTCATGTAACCTAATCATGTATATTTATATGTTTGAATTAAGTGTTGTATATGTGAGAATTGTATAAATGATTAATGTATGAAAATAATCACATGCTCAAAATTGCTCGATAAATGATAAGTTCTTTTTGAAGAATAAAATTCGATGGATATGTGATTTTTCCGTACTGGTTATAATCCTGCATACGTTGTGGATATTATAGCTCGGATGAGCATCCTGTTAAAAGCCATCTCGAGCATCCTGTTATATACTTCTTGCGAGCATCCTGATCGGTAGTGATTATGCATATGTTGCGCACAACCACAGCTCTTTGTGAGCGCCCTATTACATGATCTGATCAGTTGTGATCTTGCATATGATGCGGACACAAACTATACTAGCCCGATATAGGGCCTAAACAGAATAGTGGTTACAAAACCATAAATCTGAGGTTAAAATATTTATTCCAATTGAGTTTTAAAATTTATTGTGTGTTTGAAATGTTGTGTGAAATTTTCGTTAAGAAATTTTATCGATTGGGTGTCTAATTTAATAATTTGGACTGAATTGAATTAGATGAAAAATGTGTGTTCTTGTTCATAAAGGTACTTGATTGGAATGGGTTTTGAAATGGGAGGTCCTTCAATGGTAATTAGACCATTATATTTCAAAATGGACAAAAATGGGCATAGTAAGATAAAATTCTAAAGTTTTTCATTAAGGGCATTTTGGTATTTAGTAATTAAAATGAATTAAAAAGACAAAACAAGCCAAATTCTTGTCCATCTTCTACATATGGTTGAATCTAGCATGGGGGAAGCTATGGCTAGGGTTTTCAAGCTTCTAAGCTTCATAGTAAGTCCGTCTTTGCTCCGTTTTTAATGTTCTTTATGTTTTTGAAATCCTTGTAACATGAACTCTCTATTTTTACCATTATTTTGAGCTAGGGTTGAGATTTGAAAATTTATCCATATGTGAAATGTTTGTTTTTTGATGTCTAATGGTAGAATATGAATGTCCGGAGTGTAATAATCAACTTGTACTAAGTGATTTTCGATGAAATTGTTAAAAAGGACTAGTTTGTAAAAGTTGTAAAAATGTGTGTAAAGTGTGATTAAGTGGGAAATGTGGACTGTTATAGTTATGAAAGTGGTTCAACTAGGTCTAAATTGCAAGGAAATTGAATAAAAATCATTTTACAAGCCTAGGGGCAAAAGTGTAACTATTACAAAGTTTAGGGGCAAAATGTAATTTTTTCTAAAATGTGAATTTGGGTTTATTTGAGTTGTATATTGAATAAAAGAGTTAAATGTGTTGTTATAGATTGAGAAAAATGAGATTTGGACTTAGAACGGGAGAAAATCAAAGAAAATGTCAAATACGTCTGTTTGTTGTTTTCAGGTCGAGGTAAGTTTGTATGTAAATAATATATCATTTTTGCTTATGTTATAATATTTTGTTATTTTATGAGATGTGGTTGCATATTGAATGCTCACTTGAGGTAAATTATGAATTGAAATTGAGTATGGATGAATTGGTAAAATGTTGAAAAGTAAGGAATATCCTAGTTAGACCTTCGGAATAGAAAATATACGAATGATCTATTGTGAGAACACATGTGTAGTACTATGTGCAGGCTACTATGTGTTTAAGATGGTTTTAGGTCACGTGTGTAGTACTAAGTGCAGGCTACTACGTGTACCAGATGGTTAGGTCGCATGTGAAGTACTAAGTGCAGCTACTATGCGTACCCAATAGCTTCAATTACATGTGTGGTACTAAGTGCAGGCCACTATGTGTAAGAGATGGTTTGGTCATAGATGTAGCACTAAGTGCTGGCTACTATGTGCACCAAATAGCTTTGGCTATAAGGGTGGTACTATATGCAGGCCACCATGTATCTGTTATTATTCTGATGAGTTTAACGGGAAATTGACTAAGTGAAAATACATGTGGTCATATAATGACTATGTGATGAATAAGTGAAGGTATATGTGTGTGAAAATTTATGAGCAATGCGCTTGATAGTTGATTGAACTTTTAGTAAGATGAAATGGAGTAAGTGAAATTATGTAAGAGTGAAATTTGTAATAAAATAGTTTTAGACAGCAGCAGTTGTGTGACTTTGAAAAATCACCAAAAATGGTGAAAATCAAATTAGAGGTTTAATAAGATATGAAATTAAATCTTAATGAGTCTATTTTCACATAAAAGAAACGGTGAAAGCAAAAGAATTTCATATTCTGTAATATTTAAGTTTTAGTGAGATAGGGTCAAAATGATTTTGGAATCTCCTATTCTAAATTTGGAAAATCATTAAAAATTATAAAAAAATAATTATAGGTTATAATTTATATTTTTAAAATCCTTAATGAGTCTATTTTCAAAAGAAACAAACAAGAACATTATTCGAATCTTGTACAAAGAGATAATTAATTTTTAGTACAGAGGGGTCAGAACTATCAGACAGTGAAATAGGGGAGACTTTAATGAATAAATTGTATTTATTGGACAAACAAAAAATCCTGAAAAATTTATGGTAAGAAGATATGTGAGTCTAATTTCATGAAAAATTATCGGATCTTGATTTGGAGTTCTGTAGCTCCAGATATAAATAATTAAGTGAGTCTGACTTGAATAGACAACTTGTTTTAAACTTGAGTAAATAGTGGATCTATGTGTAGTAATGATTATATTATTTGGAGGACATATTGTGAAGGTTTATAATAGGAGAGTAATGAATTGCTTATTATCTGCATACTTACTTACTTAGCTATAATGCTTACTCCCTTCCTTTCTTTTTTCCCTGTAGTGTCACAGATGCTAGCTCGAGTTGGAGGTCACCGGAGACTCAATCACACTATCAAGCTATTGATTGATATAAAAAGGTTTTCAAGTATTTATAAGTCTATGGCATGTATAGGGACTTGGTTAATCATTTATATGTTATTATGTGTTGGCCTAAAATATTGGCCTGTGCTATTTGAAGGTCTTTGTTGTATCAGGCCATTTAATGTAGCTATTATTTGTTATGTTATAAGTTAAAATGATGCAATTCATGAATGAGCATGCTTGCATATGTGTGTGGATGAATTAGTGCATGATGTTGATGTGATAAATTTGGCATGTGAATGGTTTTGTGAAGAGCATGGCCTTGGACACAGGCTTATGCCCCTATTTTCAAGAAATTTTCTAACGTTTTCCAAAGTTCTGGATTTAGTTTCTGACCGCTTCCATAGTATGTATTGGGCCTCGTAGGACCATATCAAGGACTTAGTGATGAAAATTGAAAATTTTAATTTGGATGTAAAATTTATGTCTCGGTTTTGTACGATTGCATGTGTATGTTCTAGTAATGCTTCGTATCCTGTTCCGGCATCGAACATGGGTAAGGGGTGTTACACAAACGTAGCTCTTTGTGAGTGTCCTAATATGGCTCACCTAAACTCCCTGATATATGGCTATTCGAAGCTCTTGTTACATGGCTATTTATGAGCATCCCTGATAGGCTCTTAATGAGCTTCTCAGTTAAAAATTTCTTTGTGAACTTCCTGTTTATGGCTCTTATGAGCATTCCTGCCGAATAAGCATCCTATTACTTGGCTCATTTGAGCATCCTGATATATGTGGCTCGAGAATGTGCTCCCTGATTATGTGCCCTAATGGGTACCCTAGAAAATGAATTGACAGGTATACCTCGCGTATACTACCTGAATATCCATCGATATTTTTATAATTCAATGGAGTAAATTCCTGACATGAGAAATTATGAAATTAAAAGAATTATATCACAAATGCTTCTGAAATACCTGAAAGTTTGTAATACGATGAGCTCATCCATGTTTAATTGATGTACATGAGAAATATGTGACTAACTTGCTTATTTGAGTGTTTGTGATCAGGTAAATTTTGCCAAATTGTTGGAGAGCATGTTAATGTTATGCTTGTCTAAATGATTATAATTTGGTAAATTTAATTCCTGTTATACGAACTTACTAAGCATTGAATGCTTACTAGGTTTCTTTCCTCTGTTTTATAGTGCTTGGAAGCTCGCAAAGGTTGGAGATTGGTTGGAGTATCTTCACACTATCCACTAGCTCGTTTTGGTATAAATAGTAAACTTATTCTGGTATAATGGCATGTATAGGTTAACGTGGACAATTATTGGTTTGTAAATGGTTGTTTGTAATCTAGCCATTGGAATAGCTAGTGATGGTTTGATTTGGTAAAATTATAAAGTTATATCATGGTAATTTTCATATGTGTTTAGTATGGTTTAATTAAGTTATGTTAAACATATATGTTTACAAAAGGTAAGATTATAACATGAATGTATGTGATGTTATATTATGCTAGATGATAGAGTTAGCTTGGTAATAATATTTGAATTTTGTTGGTATAAGATTACAAGTATTGGTGTTGGAAAATATGGGTGAGAAATAAGGCTAGGAAATGGCCTTCTTTTGTCCACACGGGTAGACACATGGGTGTGTGTCTTAACCGTGTGTGACACACAGCCTGGCACATGGGCAGGTGGTTTGGTCGTGTGTCCCCTACATATTAAAATTGAGAAACAGAATGCTTAGAATTGGGTACACGGGTAGAGATGCGGGTGTGTGTCTCAGCCATATGAAACACATGTCTTAGAACACGGGCATGTGTCTTGACTGTGTGAAACCTGCACCTAATTTTCAAAAATTAAATTGACCACACGACCTAGCACATGGGCATGTGGCTTGGTCGTGTGACCCCTGCACTTAATTAACTTGCAAAACAGTGAGTTACATGGGTTAGGGACACGGGCGTGTGTCCTACCTCATATGCCACACAGCTTGAGATATGGGCATGTCACTTGGCCGTGTAAACCACACGGCCTACTCACATGGGCGTGTGACCCTTGTATATAAGAAAAATTTTGAAATTTTGTGAAAAATTCTCTGTGATTCTGACTTAGTCCCAACTTGTTTTTAATACTTAAATTTGGCCTAAGGGTCCAATCAATGGATAATATGAATAGTTTTAGATATAAAGAGTAAATGACATGAGTTATCTGTAATTGTTCTGTAGACCCTGGTAATGCTTCGCAACCCTGTTTCGGTGACGGATACGGGTTAGGGGTGTTACATTTGTTGGTATTAGAGCTACACTGTAGTCGATTCTTGAACTAATATACTGAGTATGAGTTGAGCTATACATGCCATTATATAATTTGTGATAGTGTGACATCTCCTGGTCATTTTAAATGTGTTTTTTAAATAGTAATGTCATCCAAACAAGCTAGAGCTGAATCCGAGGAAACTGAGAGTATAGCTTATGCTTCTGTACAAAGAGCTGCATCTAGTAATAGTAGAAGGGCCGTATCTGAAGGTCGAGGTGAGGAAGCAAAAGAAGCCTTCTTTCAAATGATGAATGAGTGGTTTACTGAATATTTGAGAACAAATCCTATTGTACAACAACCTCCCCCACCCACTCCTCAACCAGTTCCAGAGATGCCATAGGCTGCTGAACCTGTTAGAATCGGTAAGCCTCTAATAGATAAAATCGTAAGTATGGGGCAGAGGAATTTAGAGCTACTACCGATGATGATCCAAAAAGGGTTAAATTTAGTTAGAAAATACAATCGGGGTTTTGGATGAATTATCATGCACACCAACTATTGTACCGAGAGAAAATGTGATATGGGAATTCTTCCAGACAGAATTTAGAAAGAAGTACATTAGTCAGAGATATCTGGATCAGAAAGAACGAATTTTTAGAGCTCAAATAGGGAAACATGACTGCATCTAAATACGAGCGAGAATTCATTCGATTAAGTAAGTATGCCAGAGAATGGGTTTTGATTGAGGCTGACATGTGTAAACACTTTGAAGAAGGATTAAATGAAGATATCAAGCTATTTATTGGAATTCTTGAATTGAGGGGATTTGTAGTACTAGCTCATCAGGCACACAAAGCTAAGGAATTAAGCAAAGAGAATAGACAAGCAGAAAGGGAAGCCTAAAATTTCAATAAAAGATTTATGGCGAAGTCACAAGCATCTACTTCAAAGAAATCAAAGAAATACCATGATCATTTTACCGCATCTATGGGATATTCTGAAAAAGAGCGGGGCTCTCAATGCTCTAACCTGAAATCTTCTTCTCCATTTGTAACAAGTGTTGGAAATGTTGGTATCCCCAAATCGAAATGTAAACGTTGTAATAAATTTCATTTCGAGGACTGCCGTATGAGAAGTGGAGCCTACTATAGATGTGGATCTCTTGATCATTTCCTCAAATATTGTCTAGAAAGAATTGAAAAGGATACTAATTAGACTTCGAGGCTGAATAATCCCGCCTTGAGAGGCAGACCACCCCATTACTCTAGAAATGTTAATGGTAGCAGAGGTGCAATGAAAGATTCTATAGTTAAATCTGAAGCACGAGCACTGGCTAGAACTTATGCTATTCGTGCCAAAGAGGATGGTTCTGCTCCAGACGTCATTACTAGTACCTCGTCTCTTCTTGATACTAATATTACTGCTTTGATTGATCCTAGTTTAGCACATTCATACATATGCACAAATTTAGTATCTGTTAAAAAGCTACCTGTTGAGTCCACTAAATTTGTGGTTAAAGTCCAAAGCCCCTTGGGCCAGTATGTTATGGTGGATAAAGTTTGTAAAAATTTTTCGTTGATGGTAAGTGGTTATTGTTTCTTGGCTGATTTGATGTTGTTGCCATTTTATAAATTTGATGTGATTTTGGGAATGGGCTACCTAACCCAACATGATGCAGTGGTAAATTGTAAACAGAAGTACATTATGCTAAAATGTCAAAATGGTGAATTACTCCATGTTGAATCTGATAAACTGGATGAGTTATCTAATATGATTTCAGTGATATCAGCATAGAAATATATCAGAAAAGGGTATGATGCTTATCTTGCTTATGTAATGGATAGTAAAGTGTCTGAATCGAAGATTAAGTCAGTGTTGGTTGTTTGTGAGTTTCCTGATGTATTTCCAGAGGAATTACCCGGATTATCGCCGGTCAAAAAGGTGGAATTTTTTATAGATCTTGTTTTGAGAACAACATCGATATCCATAGCACCCTATAGAATTGCTCCTATTAAATTAAAAGAGTTGAAAGCACAATTACAAGAACTTACTAACAGGGGCTTTGCATGACCTAGTCATTCACCTTAGGGTGCACCAGCTTTGTTTGTAAAGAAGAAAGATAGATTACTGAGGTTATGTATTGATTACAGATAGCTCAACAAAGTCACAATTAAGAACAAGTATCCACAGTCTAGAATTGACGATCTATTTAATCAGTTGAAACGTGCCATTATATTTTCGAAGATTGATCTTCGCTCTAGTCACTAGTAGCTACGGGTAAAAGAAACAGATGTTCCAAAGACAAATTTCAAAACCAGGTCTGGGCACTATGAATTTCTTGTAATGTCATTTGGCTTGACAAATGCACCTGCAATGTTTATGGATCTAATGAACAGAATTTTCAGACCGTATATACACAAGATTGTGGTAGTATTTATTGATAATATCCTGGTATACTCCCGAAATGAAAATAAACATGCTAATCATCTGAGGATTGTGTTACAAACTCTGCATGAGAAACAATCATATGCCAATTTTAGTAAATGTTAATTTTGGCTACGGGAAATCGATTTCCTTGGGCATATAGTGTCTGTAGAAGGTATCAGGGTGGATCCAAGTAAAATCTTAGCTATTATTAATTGGAAGCCACCAAAAAATGTATCTGAAGCTAGAAGTTTTCTGGGATTAATCGAAGATTTGTACAAGGGTTCTCGATGATAGCTTCTCCGATGACTCGTCTATTGCAAAAAGATGTAAAATTTGAGTGGTTTGATGAATGTCAATAGAGTTTTGACCGATTGAGAGCTTTGTGATTTACAGTGATGCATCATTAAATGGTTTAGCCGTGTCTTGATGCAAGAAGGTAAAGTAGTAGCCTATGCTTCTAGACAGCTTAAGCCACATGAAAAGAATTACCCGATTCATAATTTAGAGCTGGCAACCATTGTTTTTGCATTGAAAATATGGCAACATTATGTGTTTGCTGAAAAAGTCACATTTTTACTGATCACAAGAGCTTGAAGTATTTGATGTCATAGAAAGACTTGAACTTGAGACAGCGCAAATGGCTTGTACTATTGAAAGATTATGATTTGGTTATAGATTATCATCCGAGGAAAGCTAATGTGGTAGCAGATGCTTTAAGTAGAAAGTCACTGTTTGCCTTATGAACAATGAATACTCGGTTGACTTTATCTGATGATGGTTCAATCATAGCTGAGTTAAAAGCTAAATTGGTATTTTTGTAGCAAATCTGTGAAGCTCAGAAAAATGGTGATGAATTATAAGCTAAACGGGTACAATATGAGTCAATTTCTGATACAAAATTTTAGATTGGGTCTGATGATTATCTGTTCTTTAGAGGTAGAGTATGTGTACCAAGGAATTCGGAGCTAGTACAGAAGATTCTACACAAAGCTCATGATGGTATTATGTCTGTTCATCCAGGGAGTAACAAAATGTATAATGATTTGAAAAAGATGTACTGTTGCCAGAAATGAAATGCGACATTTCTAAATTCATATCTAAATGTTTAATATGTCAACAAGTTAAAGTTAAACATCAGGTGCCTTCAGGATTATTTTAGCCCATTACAATACCAGAGTGGAAATGAGAAAGAATTACCATGGATTTTGTATCACGATTACCCCTGTCTCCAAAGAAGAAAGATGCCATTTGGGTAATCGTCGACCGGTTAATAAAGTCTGCACACTTTATTACGGTACGTATGGATTTCTCTTTAGATAGGTTGGCTGAATTATGTGTGTCTGAGATTGTTAGATTACATAGAGTACCAGTCTCCATTATTTCGGATAGAGATCCTCGGTTTACATCTCGATTTTGGAGCAAATTGCAAGAAGCTTTGGGTACACAATTGCACTTTAGTACCGCATTTCATCCTCAAACCGATGGTCAGTCAGAACGTGTGATTCAGGTTCTTGAAGATATGCTTCGGTGCTGTATTCTAGAATTTTAAGGTAATTGGGAAAAATATCTGCCTTTAGTTGAATTTGTATATAACAATGGTTATCAGTTCAGTTTTAAAATGGCACCATATAAGGCTCTGTATGGCCGTAAATGTAGAATTCCATTGTATTGGATATAGCTTAGTGAAAAAAAGATACACGGAGTTGACTTGATTCGCGAAACTGAAGAAATGGTAAAGGTGATTCAAGATAGTTTGAAAGTAGCCTCTAATTGCCAAAAGTCTTATGCCGACCTTAAATGAAAAAACATAGAATTTCAGGTTAGTGATAAGGTATTTTTGAAAGTATCACCATGGAAGAAAGTTCTCCGATTTGGTCGTAAAGGAAAACTGAGCCCACGGTTCACTGGGCCATATGAGATTATTGAAAGAATTGGGCCTGTTGCTTATCGATTGGCATTACCTCTAGAGCTTGACAGAATTCATAATATTTTTCATGTGTCCATGTTACGATAGTATCAATCAAATCCTTCACATATTATTTCCTCGATTGAAGTTGAGATTTAGCCTGATATGACTTATAATGAAGAACCTATAAAAAATTTGGCACAAGAAACAAAAGAGTTAAGAAATAAAAAGGTAGCTTTGGTAAAAGTTCTTTGGCAATGACATGGAATAGAAGAAGCTACCTGGGAACTGGAAGAAAAAATGAGGAAGCAATACCTGAACCTCTTTATTGGTAAGATTTTTTAGGATGAAAATTCTTAAAGGGGAGATTTGTAATAGCCCATTTTTAGTGAAATCGAAACAGTGGTTTCAGGACAACAAATCTGAACCTGAAAGAAAATTTATTTTAATATTATTGCATGGTCTGCATTAGGATAGGAATGTCATATGAAAAGTGTGATAAGAAAATTTTACTGATTACATGTTTAATTATGAAAAGGACCAAATTGCATAAAATGCAAAAGTTGAATTCTAGTAGCCAGAAGGACCAAATAGCTATGGAATTCAAAACTTGAGGTCCTTATATGGTAATTAGACCATTAAAGAAAAGCTAGTAGATATTTTTGGTAATTCATCCATGGAAAAGTTAGTAAAGGATAAGGGCTAAAATGGAAATGAGAATAAGTAAAAGATGATAAATTAAATAAAGGTTTAATATCATCATTTTATATCATCTTCTTCCCCAAATTTCATGAAAACCCTAGGAAAGAGAAAAGAAACTTTCTTGGCTTAATTGGGTAAGTATTCTTATCCAATTTTTAGTAATTTTTATATTTTTGAGATCGAAATAGCTTAATTTATCTATTGTGAGAATTAATTTGAAAAGATATCAAAGTATAGAAATTTTTCCATGGATGAATATGCTGAAATTTTGAAATTTATGGTAGAAAATGAAAGGTTGTTAATAGATAAACAACTTTTACAAAGAGAATTTTGATAAAATTGTGATTTAGTACTAGATTATAAAGTTGTAAAATTCATGGAAAAATTCTGATTTTTGTGAAATTTATGGAATGTTATTGTTATATATGAAAATTGGCTTGGCTTGGAATAAGGGATAAATTGCATGAATTTCATTTTCCAAGCTTAGGGACAAAATTGTCGTTTATGAAAAGTATAGGGGCAAAATGGTAATTTTGTCTAAGATGTAAATTGAATCCAATTGAATATGAAATGTGATAAATTGATGTTAAATTCAATAATATAGATCCAGAAAGATCAAATAGAGAATTAGATCGAGGTAAAAAAAAGGTGCTGGATTAGTAGACTCTTGTATACGAACAAGTCACAAGGTAAGTTCGTGTAACCTAATCATGTATTTTTAAATGTTTGAATTAAGTGTTGTATATGTGAGAATTGTATAAACGACTAATGTATGAAAATAATCACATGCTTGAAATTGCTCGATAAATGATAAGTTTCGTTTGAAGAATGACATTCGATGGATACGTGATTTTTTCGTACTAATTATTGGAACACCCCTTACCCGTATCCACACCGGAACAGAGTATGAAGCATTCTGGACTTAAACACAAACATACATACAATTTTGAGCCATAAAACTTGCGTCAAATTTAAAAATTTTCAAACATATTCATAACGTCCTTATTAGGGGCCTACGAAGCCTTAAACATACATCGGAGGTGGTTAGGGACTAAATCGAGAACTTTGGAGAACTTAAAAATTTTTTCACCAAAATAGGGTCACACGCCCGTGTGGGCAGGCCGTGGTCATACACGTCTGTGTCCCAACCCGTGTGCTAGGCCGTGTGGCAAATTTAATTTTTTCATTTATGGTGCAGATTTCTCACAGCCTAGGCACATACCCTTGTCCTAAGGCTGTGTACTTCACTCGACTGAAACACACGGCCATGTCTCTACCTGTATGTTTACTACTGGACATTCTATTTTGCCAAATTTTGTTGTAAGGGACATACGGCCTATTCACATGCCCATGGGGATAACCGTGTGTCACACACGGCCTAGACACATGCCCGTGTGTTTGCTCGTGTGGACAAAATAAGGCTATTTACCATGCCATTTTCCACCTTGATACATAAACACATTCATACCAATTTCAACAACACATAGCAGAGCATAATTGCACAACCAAATATTCATGAATTAAGACATCCACACATCAAATACATACCACATTCATCACATATACACATCGCATGTTACTCAACTTAATCATGCAAGCTTGCACCTTTATAACCACATTAACATGTGAAGTTTAGACATAACTAATATTGGCCAATTCCAAATTTCCTTTTACAAAATGAATCATCAACATTACTAAGCCAACATTTTTGGCTAAAACAATTATGATACATAACAAAATGAATAAGTCACCTATACATGCCATAATCTCAAATGTTGGAATCAAAATACCAAATAATTGTTGATAGTGTGTATGGGACCCCGTTGGTCTCCAGACCTCGAGCTAGCTTGACAACTCTATAGGGAAAAGAGAAAAGAAAGGGAGTAAGTATATAGCTTAGTAAGTCTATATGCAGACAATGAACATTTTTAACATATAAAACATACAAATACTATGAAAGAATTTGCATAAATCACACTAGGGATTTATATCCACAACTTACTCATTTCAACCTTACCCAAGGTCCAATATACACATCAACCACATTGCTTACGAATTTCCCCCCCATACCTACATCAGCTCATAACACAACCATTTCTAGTTGCTTTCACATTATGCCATGTCATTTAACTACCCGTTGAACCACTCAGAATACTAGAGGATAGTCGGATGTTTTACACATAAGTGCCACACTTATTTGTAGCCGAAGCTACCACTTATCACTTATCACTTATCACTTAAGAGCTCACTCTCGAGCTAATCATGAGTCTGGTCACACAAGCTGACAGCCATGAAGTAGCTATACAGTGCTGCTCACACAAGCTAACAGGTATCCACAACACATGCCGGATTACCTAGCCACTGGTAGGACGTACTAAACCAGCACCCAGGTCACTTAATAACATAAACATTTGGTTTTCTAGTGACATGTCACTCATATCCTATTTGATTCCTAAGGTTCAATCGTGATTTTCTCACTTATCGCTACTTGGTCGATATACACATTTTTCGATAGTTATTCACAATGCATACAATATTAAAGCATTCAAAACATAAATATAACAACGCATTATTTACATACAAACTTACCTCGGTACAAAAATAGAAATTTTACAATTTAGTCCACAACTTTGCCATTTTCCTGATCTAAGTCAATTCCTCGTCTTTCTCGATCTATAATGACACATTTAGCTCGTTTATTACTCATATTATTCAATTTGACCCAAAAATCATATTAAGGAAAATTTACATTTTTACCCTTAACTTTTCACTTCTTTACACTTTAGTCCATAGGCTTGTAAAATAAAATGTATTCATGCTTATAACAGCCCACGTTTTCTTTCAAATGAAATTTTTACCACTTATTTTACAACTTTTACAAATAGGTCCTTTTGGACGTTTTCACCGAAAATCACTTAGTAAAAGTCATTTATTACAGAACTAACATTCATTTTCTACCATTAGACATCAAAATACATGTATTTCATACATGGGTAAATTTTTAAACATGAACCCTAGTTCAAATTAATGGTAGAAATAGGTAAATTGGGAGATAACGACTTCAAAAATGTAAAGAGCATTAAAAACGGGGCTAGGATGCACTTACTATCAAGCTTGAAAGTTGAAGAAACCCAAGCTGTGGAGAGCTTGAGAATTTCGGCCAAGGTGGAAGAAGATGGACACCAATTTTGACTTATTTTCCCTTTTTATTCTTTTATTAACCAAAAGACCAAAATGCCCTTCACTTAAAACTTTGATGTTTTGTCCCTTCCATGTCCATTTTTGTCCAAACTAAACTATATTGGTCTAATTAACACATAAGGATTACTAATTTAAGAGCTCATCACAATCAAATCACTTTAGCAATTAAAACACACATTTTACAACTTTTTCAATTTAGTCCTAAAAATCAAATTGGGCACTTTATCACTAAAATTTCTTAACCAAATTTTCACACATGCATTCAATCGTATAATAAACCTCAAAAATTTATCGCAATAAATTTTTCTACTTCAGATTCGTGGTTCTAAAACCACTGTTCCGTTTATGCCCTAATTCTGGCAGTTATAACTCTCCCCACTTTATGGATTTTTGTCCCTGAAAATCTTACTGGAAAAGAGGTTTGGGTACTGTTTTCTCATGGCTTCCTTAGTTCCCACGTGACCTTTTCTACCCCATGTCTATGCCACAAGACTTTCACTAATGCTATACTTTTATTCCCCAATTATTTGACTTCTTGAGCCAAAATCTTAATCTATTCCTCCTCATATGTCATATCCGATCGAATCTCAACCTCTGTCGAAGAAATCACATGCGAAGGATCAGAACAGTATCGTCGTAACATCGACACATGAAACACATCATGGATTCTTTCCAACTCAGATGGCAAAGCTAACCAATATGCTACTGGGCTTATCCTTTAGGTAATCTCATACGGACCAATAAAACGTGGACTTAACTTGCCTTTACGGCCAAATCTCATAATCTTTTTCCATGGAGACACTTTTAGAAACACTTTATCACCAACCTAAAATTCAATCTCTCTTCTTTTCAAATCCACGTATGACTTTTGTCGATCTGAAGCGGCTTTCAAGCAATCACGGATCACTTTCACTTTTTAATCGATTTCCTTAGCCAAATCAACTCTGTATATTTGTCTCTCACTAAGCTCGGTCCAATACAAAGGAGTTCGGCACTTGCGGCCATACAATGCCTCATATGGTGCCATTTTTATACTCGACTGAAAACTATTGTTGTAAGAAAATTCTACCAACGGTAAATACTTTTCCCAACTACCTTGGAATTCCAATACACAACATCGAAGCATGTCTTCAAGTGTCTAAATTACTCTCTCCGACTATCTGTAGGTCTGCGGATGAAAAGCGGTACTAAAATTCAACTTTGTGCCTAAAGCTTCTTGCAACTTTTTCCAAAATCGTGATGGAAACCTTGAATCTCTATCCGAAATAATCGACAAAGGTACTCCGTGAAGTCTCACAATTTCAACAATGTTCAACTCCGCTAACTTATTAAGTGAATAGTCGATACGTACCGGGATAAAGTGTGTAACACCTCAAACCCGGCCTGGACGTTATGGCTAAATCCAGCGTGTCACATTGAAGTGTTTTATCGAAAACCTTATTTTTGTTGAAAACCCTTCCAAAAGAAATTTTTGAGTAAAATCCCAGTTTGTATTTGTTTTTAAAATGAGGTGTATTAAAACACAATTTCTTTGTTACGTGTTAACAATTAATTTGAAGACAAAATTCTCTTTAACTGCGAAAGCTCAATTTTATTTAAAAACATTAATTGATTTTAGAAAAATTCGAAATGTGTTTAATAGAAACAGGTCCATGTTC
The DNA here is from genome assembly GCA_020496765.1 of Gossypium stocksii. Lineage (NCBI taxonomy): Eukaryota > Viridiplantae > Streptophyta > Magnoliopsida > Malvales > Malvaceae > Gossypium > Gossypium stocksii. The sequence goes on from CM035629.1 coordinate 87,445,192, forward strand.
TACTCTCATAGCATAACAATGAATAATAGTAACCAGAGAAAAGGCCTTATTACAATCCACACTTAAATAATTAAAATGCTAGAAATTTTAATAAAGAAAAAGAAATAAGTCTAAGTTGTCTTGCTAATTGGCCACCTCTGAGTCCCTCCATCCGTCGAACTGCCTACTGAGGTTCACCTGAGAAAAATAAAAGAGGGAGTGAGTTCCGAAACTCAGTGTGTACAACCTTCAGCAACAATATATGTCATGCAACACAAGTCATCTTGGGCTGAGCCCAATACCATAGTAGCACAAAACCTATAACAATCATGTATGCAATAATGCAATATCCAACCCATCCAACCGATACACATTATCTCTGTCCAACCGAAACAAATCCTATGGGGATAACTATATTGACCCACCCATCTGATATACTCCAAGGGTAGCGCCAATTGCGGTACTACCTAATGTTGCAGCAAAGCTGCTGATCATATATGGGGCTTAAAAGCCTTCGTTGGATCCATGGTCGTCAAGCGACTATTGATAAGCGTTAATTTATACATATTTTTACCTCATGTTTAGCCTATATTTTGGATGAATTAGTATCAAATTAGTGAGAATTGGTGCTCTTAACCATTCTTTTTCATATCTTATACTCAGGAGAGCCTAGGGAAGATAAAAGAATAGAAAACGGGCCCAAAACGGTGAAAAATGAACCAAAATGCACGAATCACATGGGCCAAGAGGTGCCACACGGCCGTGCCACACGGGCGTGCCTCACAAAGCTCACACGGACAAAGTCCCAACAAGCACGGCCAATATACACGGGCGTGCTAAATCACACGGCCTCTGTCGAAACCCACACGGGCGTGGCACACGGGCGTGTTCTAGTCGTGGGAAAGACGAATTTCACTCGAATTGGGATGCTTAGGGGCTAAGAAAGAGTCCCCAAAACTTCTCTATATAAAGATCCCATGAGGCAACATAGGCGGGGGCTTCTTTCGACTTTTACACACCCTCTATACTCATTTCCTCTCATCTTTCTGCCACACCACAGGTAGAAGCAAGGGATTACTCAAAGGGAGAAGCCAATTGATTCATCTCAGAAGCCGAAATTCTGCATCAACATAGAGGATTCTCCTAAATTCCTTCAGGGGTTTTTGGTTTCTTTTATGATTTGTTATTTGATAACTTCTGAGATGTTTTCTTTTATCATTATGAACTAAACCCCTCAAATACTTGAGGGGGATGAAACCTAAGATAGATCTGGTTATTTATTCTTGATTTATATGATAATTATTTGAATTGTTCTTAATTATGTGTTTTAATCCTTGAATTAATAATCCTAGGTATTAATTCAGGAATTGGATGTGCTTAGAGCAGAGGAGCAAAATTCCCTGTGATAAGAGTAGATCTACCATAATTAAGCGGAGTTGCATGCAACCCTAGACATAGGGCGACATAAATCTGCTGGATTAGGGTCAAACCTAATATGGGGAACCATAGATCGAATTAATGCAACCTAGGGAGTTAATTAATAAAGGAACTTTAATTAACAACTTAGGCCTAGTTACTCTTCACGTCGACGGAGGGTTTAGCATAGATTAGGGATCTCTACGGATCAAGTCAAGTAAATAACTCGTATAATTCAAGAAGATAATAACAAGTGAAGTCTAGGTGGATTCTCCCTTGAGTATTAATCATATCAATTAGCTTTCCCTAAAAAGTCTTCCCAATTTACTTTTTCTTTTGTTTTATTCTTAGTTTAGATTTTAGAATTTAGTTTTAAACAAATCCCCATTTAATTTCTAGGTTAAATAATAGAAAGGAAGTGAGTAATAGTACTTTCGGTTCCCTTGGGTACGATACTCGATCTTATCACTAGACTATACTGCTATCAATAGGTGCGCTTGCCTTTAAACGTCGTGATATTAGTTAGTTTGGGTTTGATCAAGTTCTTTATAAATTTTATTACTTCTTATCATGAGGATATCAACTATGCGATCCTCATGTAACACTTCCTCCAATATAATTCCCACCCACATGCAACATCATAACACATGAGTGCAACATATAGCATACAGTATACATAAGTCATACTTATAACACACATGGGTATTTTAGTAATTCTACCCTACAGGGGTATTTTAGTAATTTACTAACGTATGGGTATTAATTACGAACTTTGGCCCGTCAACAAGTCCTCGTTGGCTAAAGTGAACAGACACTATGCACTAGGTAGGATTCCAGAGAAGAGGAGGTGGGTCATTAAGACCGCTTAAGTACCAAGCTCTCCCTAGATCCAATCCTAAACATGCATATGCCCATTGCCACACTCTAACCATACGACTTGTCCACAGTCGTTCTTGATAAATTAATTAAGTTTTATGCACTTGAGTATACATTAGAAACTAGGCCTAAAAGTCCATTATAAAATCCTAGTATGTCTGCATGCTTTCATTCATTCATATAGCCCATCAGGCCCAATCGCATTTACATGGCCCATTAGGCCCAGTCACAATCATACGACCTATCAGGCCCAATCCATTCCAAACAATTCAACAAACATATCAATTTTTGTTAGCTTGGTCCTATAAGCCCGTCGGCCCATTTAGCCCATCCTGGCCCGGTTAGCCAAAACGTGACCCAAGTCTATGAGATCACTCATGGGGCCTCTAATAACGTATCGAATACCCTCGTACAAGTGTTGGCGTACTCGCAGAACTACCGTAGCCAAATGTTTAGCTTTTCAGCATTTCAGTATTTTAGCTTTTTGGGATTTATCGATCTATCATATGTGTACAGTGTATGTACACACCTGGTAATGAATCGTGCTACAATCTCCTTAGCCACGAACCTACAATCAATACCACACTTCAATTAATCATATGCTTAACCACAATCTTCACCAAGAACCGAAGTCTTACCATAACCTTACCGTGTGCGACAAGTCCTAATAGCTTCTCCTTTAATCACTAACTACGATTTCTCCTAGATCTGCACCAACGTAACCATTAGAACCCAAGTAATAGGTGACTTGCATCCACCACCAGTCGCCCTTATATCATATGTAACCATTCGGCCAACCCCTAAAGCCAAAGTTATGAACACTTACCCAAATCCTGAAACACAAAGAGTGATTTGGCAGAGATCTAGAGAGTAGAGACTCGATACTGATTCCCTACAAACGAATTAAGAGAGGGTAAGGGAGAGAAAAGGTTGGTTCTTAGAAAAACTTGATTGAAAAGGTAAAGTCCTTACCAAGAATTGCCGGCCAAAGTTAAAGACAATATAGGCGGCACAAGAGGGATTCGGCCAAGGGTATTCAGTCTTAGAGGCTAGAATGGTGAAAAGAGATTTTCGGTACAAAATAGGAAGAAGAAGAAGTAGTTGGCTAAGACCAATGTTGATCCAAGGAAAATTTCAAAGAGAGGGAGAATGAAGAAGTCGACACCAAAAAAAAGGAAAAAGGGTTTCGACTTTTCAGCCCTTAAGAGAAAAGAATGATGAATTAAAAAGAGTCTAGGAGGAGAAGGTTCGGAAAAAGCAACAAAGAGAACCCTTTCTCTAAAAAGCACAAAGGAAATTTGGCACCTTCTATTTATGCCCAAAGTTGAAACTTGCCTACTCTCAAAGTCCCAATCAGCACCACTTCTTTCCCTACACCAATCTCCTAATTTTTCTCCATGATAAGCTCCTTGATCCCTTCCTTAAAATTCTCCTCTGATCACTCCCTTCAGAGTCCACTCCCACGCCACTGCTAGCTTTCCAAAGTGCAAAAAATAATGTCCCAAATAATGTTACTCTAGGCCTCGAACCTAGGATCTCATTGGCTCCCTGTGACGCCACCTTTAAGCTCCCTATGTGGCGTCACTTTGCCATTATACCACAAGCTCACTTGTGCCTAATTTCCACTCCATTTATTTAAAAGCCATGCAACTCGATGTCAGGGTTCTTTTAGTACTTAAACTAAATTTTCCCTACTTCTATGTTCAAATTTAAGACTTCATGGAAGCTATTCAACACTAAAGAAAAATTTACCTAACTAGAAAGTCATTTACACATTCCACATCCAAAATCGCAAAAATGAAGGTTTGGGATTTTTGGAGCGTTACAAAGTGGGCCGATTTCGTCAATCGATCAATAAGGACCCATACGACATCTTTCTTTTTAGGAGTCAGAGGCAAACCCATCATGAAATCCATCGTAATCCTATCCTATTTCCACTTGGGAACCACGACTGGCTGAAATAAACCCGAAGGCACTTGATGTTCAGCTTTCACTTGTTGACAAATTAAACACTTTGATACAAATTAAAAAATATTCTTTTTCATACCCGACCATCAATACAAATTCTTTAAATCATTGTACATTTTGGTACTACCTGGATGAACTGATAAGCAACCACTATGTTCCTCGTGCAAAATTTTCTGAATCAACTCAGCATCTTTTGGAACACAAATTCTGTCTTGGAACATCAAATAGTCATTGGTCCCGATTTGAAAATCTAACTCACTCATCGATTTACACTGGGCTCTCTTGACTTGCAAATCACTATCATTATTCTAAGCTTTACATATGTGCTGAAGAAACATCGATCTAGCTCTCAACTTCGCTAAAAGTGAACCATCATTTGATATAGTTAACTGAGTATTCATAGCTCTTAAGACAAATAATAACTTCCTACTCAATGCATTAGCAACCACATTCTCCTTTCCTGGGTGATAGTCAATCACCAACTCATAGCTTTTTAATAGTTCGAGCCACCTTTGTTGCTGTAAATTCAAATCCCTTTGAGACATCAAGTACTTCAAGCCCTATTGGTCGGTAAAGATACGACATTTCTCACTATACAAATGATAACGCCAAATTTTCAAAGCAAAAATGATGGCAACCAATATCAAGTCATGCATCGGATAGTTCTTCTCGTGCGATTTCAGCTGTCTCGAGACATAAGCTACCACTTTGCCCTCTTGCATCAATACACATACAAGACCATTTAAAGACGCATTGCTATAAATCACATATTCTTTCCCGGACTCAGGCTGCACTAGCACTGATGCCTCAATCAACATTACTTTCAATTTCTTAAAACTTTGTTGACACTTTTCGGTCCATTCGAACTTAACATCCTTTTGTAGCAACTTTCTCATAGGAGAAGCAATCATGGAAAATCCTTTAATAAACCGTCTCTCATAGCCGACTAAGCCTAAAATGCTTCTAACCTTGGATACATTCCTTAGCAGTTTCTAATCAACAATAGCCCAAATCTTACTTAGGTCAACTCTAATGCCGTCATCCGAAATAATATGTTCCAAAAATCTGACTTCTCAAAGCCAAAATTCACTTTTACTAAACTTTGCATACAACTGCTTGTCTCTCAAAGTTTGCAAAACTGTTCTCAAGTGTTGGGCATGCTCGGGCTTGTCTCGAGAATAAATTAGAATGTCATCTATAAACACAACCATAAATTTATCCAAGTATGATCGAAAAATTCAGTTCATTAAGTCCATAAAAATAGCCGGGACATTAGTTAAGCCAAATGGCATCACAAGGAACGCAGAAAGTCCATACCTCGTCTCGAATGCGGTATTTGGCACATCTAACTCTTTAACCCTCAATTGATAGTAGCTGAATCTCAAATCTATCTCCGAAAATACATTTGCCCCTTTCAACTATTTAAACAAATCATCTATTCTTGGCAAAGGATATTTATTCTTTCTGGTCACCTTGTTGAGTTGTCGGTAGTCGATGCAAAGTCTCATGGATCTGTCTTTCTTAACGAATAACATTGGAGCACCCTAGGGAGAAAAACTCGGTCTCACAAATCCCTTATCTGTTAACTCTTGCACCTAAGCTTTTAGCTTTTTCAATTCAGTTAGAGTAATTGATATCAGAGCAATCTCGGTACCAAATCAACAGCAAACTCAATTTCCCTGATTGGAGGCAAACCAGGCAACTCTTCTGAAAACACATCCAGATACTCACAAACTATTGGCACTAATTCAATCCTTAATTCAACACTCTGGTGTTCAATACATAAACAAGAAATGCTTTGCAACGCTTTCTCACATACTTCTAAGCCAACATAGACGAAATCACAATAAACAGTTCACTGGATTTATCTATTTCAACCCGAATAACCTCACCATTTTCACATTTCAATTTAATAATTTTTTGCATACAATTCACCTTGGCATCATGCGATATCAAGCAAACCATACGCAAAATAACATCAAACTCATCAAATGGCAATAACATTAAGTTAGCTGGGAAATAGTGACCTCTAATCATCAAAGGGCAATTCTTACAAATCTTATCAACTAGCACACACTTGCCTAAAGGGTTTGACACTTCAATCACAAACTTAGTAGACTCAATAGGTAAGTTCATATTAGTTACCAAGTTCGTGTAAATATAAGGATGCATAGACCTGGGATCAATCAAAGCAATGACATTAGTATCATAAAGACAAAATATACCAGTGATCACGTTAGGGGATGATGCATCTTCCCGAGCACAGATAGCATAAGTTCTTGCAGGCGCTCTAGCTTCCTATCTTGCAGTCGAATCTTTAAGTACGCTTTTGCTACTGGCCCTATCTCTCATATTTCTCATTGGTCTCCCTTTAGCAACATTGTTACTCGATCTAGCATTTTGAGTATTTTCTTTCTCAACCAATTTAGGTCAATTTTTAATGAAATGATCTTGGGAGCCAAATTTAAAAAAGCCGGGGTGATCATCCAACATTAACTGGGGTGTCGCCTACCACAATGTTAGCATTTAAACTTTTAAGATCTTATGTTACCAACACTTGCTATAGACGTAGTTCGAGCCTTAGAACTTGAATATTGCTTCCCGTGATCTCTGTTAGGGTTCCCAACTGAAACATTTGAACAAACGTGCACATCCTTTGGTTTCTTTGAGGAGGACTAAAAGGACTTACTCATTTGTCTCTTCCTCGAATCTCTAGCATCAAGCTCAGCTTTTCTCTTTTCCTTGCTTAACTCTTCGGCTTTGCAAGCTCATTCTACTAGCACCACAAATTCTTTCAACTTAAAAATTCCAACAAAGATTCTAATGTTTTCATTCAGTCCATCCTCAAACCTCTTACACATAATAGCTTTTGTGGACACACATTCTCAAGCGTACTTACTTAACGCCCTAATTTTCGAGATTTTTTCGAGAATTTTGTAATTTTGGTAAAATCTTGAAATTTTGGTGATTTAGTTATTAAATTTGTGATTAAGAGTGTTAGTGGGCCTTTAGAAGGCCCAAGCCGAGGATAAAACCTGGCAAAAATATCAACTTTGGATTTTAAATAAAGGGGACTTATTTAAGTGGGCCTTTAAGAAAAAGTTAGTAAAATAGGACACAAAGAGGCCTTCGGTAAAGTGGCAATGTGGCACCACTTAAATGCCTAAAAAGTGGCGTGTAGACTGAGTGCTAGGGCCAAGGTTCTAGTTGCATGGTAAGCGGTGGTGTTTTTATTTTTGTGCATGTGCTGGACATGTGATGGAACTCAAGTGGAACTCTGCTGAAGAGAGTTTGAGTGGTCCATGGAATTAAATTAGATAGATTAGGGAGAGAAATAATAGGAATTTTGAATGGGGACTTGTGGTGGCCGAACAAGGGATTTTTGTGGGAATATATCAATTTTGGCTTAGGGTTTTGGGATACAATCGGCTAGGGAGTGTTTAGGGTGCTAGCCAAATAGCTTTGGGGTCTCTTAGGGTTTGTTTTGGCCCTTCTTTTCTTGGTTGCCGATTAGGTATAGTGATAAGCTCTTTTCTCTTCTCCTCCCTCTTTTCACAAAAAGCCGAAAGTGTGGCAAGAACCCTCTTTTGCCATCTGTACCAAAAGAAAACCCTCTCCTCCTTTCTTTTATTCTTTTCTTTTCTTCTTTTCTTGTTAAGCCGAAACAACCTCTTCTCTCTACTCATCCCTTCTCTTTTTTTTTCTTCAAGACCAAATCTGCCATACTTTTCTTCTCAAGCCAATCGACTACTACTAAAAGCCGAAATCCCGAAAGTTTACTCTTGTGCCAATTTGTCCATAGCCAAATCTTCCTTTCTTCTTCTTCCCTTTTGGCCGAATGTCACACTCTTCAAACCCCTAGTCTCTGTCGACAACACCTTTTCAATCCATAGTCACCTTCTTCTTCATCCATCAAAAGCCGAGATCACCATATTCATAAGGATTTGGTAGCCAAACCCTTAGATCTCTTAGAGTCTTTCTCTACTTGTGGTTAGAGGCTAAACTTGTATTAGATCTAAGATAGGAAAAGGTTATAGGCACTCTTGTCCGGTGGATCTTCAGTAAGTACTCAGATCTCTTATTTCTATTCATTATTTCGGGATTTAAGGAAAAGCCGAAAACCCCTTGGGTAGGTGACTGTCGATTGGGGTTAGAGGCTCTGTTAGTCTTATTAATTAGATTATTATGTGCTAGTATGAACTGAAGGCTACCGATAGAAGGCTTGGATCATTGGAGCAACTGGTAGATCTAGATCTAGTAAACAAGATCGACAAGGGTAAGTGGTTAGGAACACCCTATTATGGCCGAATGTGGTAAGGAGTTTTTATGATTCGTTATTGATGATTTGTAATCTAAAGACTGTAGTGTCGATTTTAGGTTACCGTGGGAGATCTCATTAGCAGTCGGCCCAAAATAGGTGTGTAAACGAACACCCTTCTGTAGTCTAAATCGGCAAAAGCCGAAAAGCTGAAATGTTAAAATTCTGGCATTTCGTGGGCTTGTGAGCTTGTGAGCGCTCGTAAGTCAGATGGAAATCATGAGATCTGTAATCGCAAGTGGTAAGATGAATGAGTGCGCAATTTCGTGTACTTCAGTAATTTGGGCCTTGATGGGCTAAAATTAGGCCCAATGGGCTTACGGGCCAATATAGGTAAAAATAGGCGGTAAGTGTATTCTGAGATACTGTAGGTTAAAACTGTCAAACTAGACTTAGAATTTGGGCTAAACGAGCCAATATGGCTAAGTGACACTGTAGGGCCCATTAGGGGTTTTAGGGCACAATGACTGTAATCTGCTATAATGGGCTAAATAAGCTACCGAGATAAAAGATAGACTATTACTGGTTAAAATATGCATAAAACCCTAAAAACTAGTATAATTCATGAAATACCCCTTAAGGGTGCAAAATTACTATTTTACCCCTAAGTGCAAAAAGATCGTTATACCCCTAGGGCTAAATCTAACTGAAATGCATGCTGTTTTCTGTTTCTATTCACTACATGACTATCTGTTGCATGGGGCTGGGTTATTGATGGAGGAAGTACTGATAGTGGCTTGACCACGTACTGAAGGGGCTTTGCCTCATTACACTGTTATTTGAGCAGCTATGCTGCAACTGTGGAGTGTAGGGCTAGGTGGGTTGAGTTATTCCCCACATGGAGTGCAGGGCTGGTACGAGTGGAGTGTAGCGGTTGGATTTAGGTTGGGTTTTGGCTTGCATTCATAATTTGGGCTTCGGCCCAGTTGTTACTGAGACTGGATAGAGCTTAGGCCCAAAGGGCTTAAGCTAATTTGGGCTCTGGATGGGCTTTCTTTACACACTGAGTTTCCCAAACTCACCCCTTTTTCTTCCATCCATGCAGGTGAGCCCTAGATTGGTGGACTTGGAGCTGGGAGGGATTCAGAGTGGCTACGTGGACTAAACTATTGGTTATTAATTAAGTTTTTATTTTATTTTATTTTCATATTTATTTAAATTATTTTCGTTATGGTTTTGGATTGTAATAAGGCTGCTTTAATTGTTTTGGTTTTTCAACTTTTTACTTATACTTTACATCTAATGCGATGAACAAAGCTGCGTGAGTTTTCTTAAAATTTATTCAAACGTTTTCAAAATCAAACACACGTATCAAACGAGTAACAAAGTTAAATTTTTAAATAAATCTCTTAATAACTGGTAATGGGTAGGACATTCACCAATAAACCGAGAATTTCTCTTAAGACTTTAAATGGTAGTTTTGCAAAGCTCACCCCAATCTTAGTAACTAGGTCACATGGTTAGTTGTAGGTGATGTGACACACCAGACTTGGCCGTAACGTCTAGGCTGGGTTTGGGGTGTTACACTTACTAAGTCTGGCGAACTCTCACTCGTATTCAGATACGGTCATACGGCCTCGCTTCAATTCCAAAAATTCCTTACGTTTTTGATCGATGAACCATTGACTTATATACTTCTTTTGGAATTCCTCTTGGAAGAAATCCCAAGTGACTCTTTCCCTCGGTACCACTAATACTAAAGTTTTCCACCACTGATATAACGAATCCCTCAGAAGTGATATAGCACACTTTAAGCATTCTTCGGATGTACATGAAACCTCATCAAAAACCTTGATAATGTTCTCTACCCAGAACTCTACCCTTTTAGAGTCATCATCTACATAAGCCCTAAATTCTTTGGCTCCATACTTATGAATTTTATCAACCGGATCTCCACACCTTAAGGAGCTACGGGAACCAGTTGAGGAATGGGAGGGGGTAGAGGAGGTTGAGCATTCGGTTCGCCCGCATAAACTCTGTATACCACTCGTTCATCATATGGAGAAAGGCTTCTCGAGCCTCTCCTCTGTGACTAGTTGTCACATGTCTACTATTGGGTGGCACGGTCCCTGTGACAGTCCGAATTTGACCCTAATCAGAACAGTGGTTACGGAACCACGAAATCAAGTTAGAAAAAAATATTTTATATTATTTTATGTGTTTAATTTTGTGTGAATTAATATCCGTAAAATTTTCATACTTTAATTCGACTGTTTGTGTGCTTAATTTAGAAAAAGGGTTTAATTGCATAAAAAGAAAATTTAATGGCATAATGCATAAGGATTTAAGTGATAGTGGATTATTGGTATAAGGGTTTATGATGTAAATTTACCCTTGATTGTGTGAGTGGACGGTAAACACCATAATATATAAGAAATTCGTGTTTTATAATAAAGGTTAAAAAGGTAAATTAAGAAATAACTTATATTATACAGTACATAAAAGAATTAGGTGAAACAAAATAGGATATATGCTTTGTAATTGCCGAAATAAGAAAAGAAGAAAGAAAAGAATAGGAGTTGGGCATTCGGCACTTATAAATCCAAATTGAAGGTATGTTTTAATCCGGTTTTCGATAATTTTTACGTTTTTTGAATCGTTGCTCCGTTTTGTATTAGACCCATGTTCAAATTTTTGTTATTGATGTGTATTTTGACCATTGCCATGGTTGAGAGCTTAAGAAAATTTATAGTTTAAATAGATAAATTGAGGTTGTGTTTAAATTTTAAGTTTTATCTTAGAATTTTTGATGAATTTGAAATATTAGGACCAAATTGTTAAATTAGTAAATAGAGGGATTAAATTGCAAATTAAATCAAATGAAAAGACTACTAGTGATACAAGGAGTATTCGACTTTGACTTGATGTAATTAAATTGTGATTAATTTAGTGTTTTGTGATTTGGATTAAATTACTGAATGTGTAAATTAGTAGGGGTAAATCCGTAAATTGTTTAATTATGAATATTTGGGGTTAAATTGAATAAAATTTAGTTTGAATGGATTTCATTTGAAAAATTGAAGCTCAAGAGTGAAGAAAACGGATTCGGATCGGGGAAAAGCTAAAATAACCGAGTAGTCGAAATTACCGTTCATTAACATCTGAGGTAAGTCATTAAGCTTTTATATGCACTAAATGATAATTGTGATTATAATTATGTACTAAATTGAATTTTACAAGATTTTGTTTAAAGTATTGCCGAATGTGGATTACTAAGATGAATAATGTTTTCAATGCTTCAATGGAGATTTGCCGAAAGTGAATTGAGTAAGTTAATTGTTTTAGACAATATTTTTAATGCTCTAATGGTGGTTGCCGAATGTGAATTAAGTAAGCTAATTTTTCTAGTCATGAGATGTAAAATTTACTACTTGTGATGTGGAGTGATGAATTGTATTTGCAAGGATATGCCTGTAGTTGATGATGATGGAAATTGCTTGGAGGGTGGTCGTGAAATTAGTTTGCGATAGTCTTTAGGTATAGGAAAATTTTGTATTCAGTACTTAAAGGTATGAATGCTAATGTTTTAAGTGTGGAAGCGCAGATTTTCAAAATTTAAAATGAATCAGGTGCCTAGCAGGCTTTGTGCCGGTGAATTTAATCAGGCTTTGTGCCAGTGAACGTAATCGGGCTTTATGCCTAGCAGGCCTTGCGCCAGTCATTAAATATCAGACCTTGGGTCTAGTGAATAAATCAGGCTTACACCTAGCAGGCTTATTGCCGGTGATTAAATTTCAAATGTCTACTTATAAGATTTTAAGTGAGATGTGAGTTGATTAATCTTGTTTATATACATGTGTATATTCGGCCATGAAGGTATATTTTATTTAAAGTTATTTAAATATCGTATGTTATGTAATGAAAGTATGAGTGAATGTGATTTAGTACTAAATGTGAAGTAGTTAACTATGCGAATATCATATGGACTTGTAATGGGATAATCATTACTTATAGTATACATGTTTGAGATGTGTCAAGAGCAAATGTGAATAGATTTAATGAAATAGATCGGTAAGTCACATGGTTTCAATTTCAGACAATGACATAGGAATGTAAGAAAATACTTTATAAGTTAATTTAGCATATGTGTATAGAAGAGTTTACATTGGAGACGGTTTATAAGATGAAGAAGCATAGGTTAAGTATTTGATTTATTGATATTCAAGTGTGATATTCGAAACTAACCATTAGTATTTTGATTATTTTAGCTAATGACTTATTTAAGTTTGAAAACTTACTTTGGTGATTATTTTTCTATGTTTTATAGATTTTCGGATCTAGCTACAAGCTCGGGGATCAACAGAAGCCTCGTCACACTATCTTTTGTTTCGGTAGTATTTACTTAAACTTGGTCTACGACATGTATAGGTTAGACGAGTTTGGTGTGTTATATTTTGGATGATGTGTATATATGATGAGCCATGCGAAAATGGCTAATTATCTAGTTATGTGAACTTATGATGTCTAATTTATGTTAGTTTAATATGCATACCTATAACGTGAATGATATGTTCTATTAATCTCTATGGTTGTTTTGATAATTTGGTTGACGCCTATATGAGGAAGTTGTTAAATGCCTTAAACGATGAAATTGTAATGATTAGGTGCATATATTTTGTACCAATGTCATCTTTGAAAATTTGAATTATATGTAGGTAAGTAGTTGAATGTTTTAGTCGAGAAATTAAGGTAGATTTCGTTTAGTTGATATATATTTATATATATATGCAAATGATGCGTGTATAAACAGTAAACTATAGTAAACTTCAAATTGTTTCCTTAATGTTAGTATATTTCTTTGGATGTAGGCTTTTAAGTTAAAATGTGAAATGGTCACATGCTTAATTATATTCGGCTAATAAAGTGTTTTTGACCAAATGAATAGTAATCCTTATATATGTATGGCATTATTATAGCTTATGATATTTTAGTTATTTATGCGCATATATTAGGGTTTAAATGAGATGTGTTATATAGCTTAGGTACTCTTTCATGTGTATGTGAGATGCTCAAATGATGAGTTTGGTTTTGTAATGCCTCGTGACCTATTCCAGCTATGGATACGGGTTAAGGGGTATTACAGTCCCTTCGGCGGGAGCCGGCGCATTACTTTCTACGTCATCAGCTACAGCTCAGTCAAGATCCATTTACTATATGAAAACACAATTTAACAAGGTCAAGAACCATCACACTATCACAATTTATACTTATGGCATGTATAGCTAAACTCTCACACATGCTATGTTAGTCCGACAAACGACTAAACCATAGCTCTAATACCACTAAATGTAGCACCCCTTACCCATATCCATGTTGGAACAGAATACGAGGTATTGCTGGACTTAAACACAAACATACGTACAATTTCGAGCCATAAAATTTGTGTCAAATTTAAAATTTTCAAACATATTCATAACGTCCCTATTACGGGCCTATGAAGCCTAAACATACATCGGAGGTGGTTAGGGACTAAACCGAGAACTTTGGAGCACTTAGAAAATTTTTTACCAAAACAGGGTCACACGCCCGTGTGACTTGGGACACGCCTGTGTAGGGAGGACGTGTGGTCACACACGCCCATGTCCCAACCCGTATGAAAAATATTGAGCATTTTATTTATGATGTCACCAATCATTTAAGGTCACGCAATCAAGTCACAAGCCCGTGTGCTAGGCCGTGTGGCGAACTTAGTTTTCGCATTTATGGTGCAGACTTCACACGCCCTGGGCACACGCCCCTGTCCTAAGGCCATGTCCTACACATGACTGAAACACACGGTCATGTCTCTACCCATTTGTTTACTATTAGACATTTTGCTTTGCCAAATTTTGTTGCAGGGGACACATGGCCTATTCACACACCCATGGGAATGACCATGTGTCACACACGGCCTACACACATGCCCGTGTGTCTACCTATGTAGGCAAAATAAAGCTATTTACCAAGCCATTTGCCATCCTGAAATGTAAACACATTTATACTAATTTCAACAACACGTAGTAAAGCATAATTACACAATAAAATATTCATGAATTAAGACATCCACACATCAAATACATACCACATTCATCACATATACACATCGTACATTACTCAACTTAATCATGCAAGCTTGCACCTTCATAACCACATTAACATGTGAAGTTTAGACATAACTAATATTGTCCCATTCAAAATGGCCTTTTTACAAAATGAATCATCAACATTAGTAGGCCAACATTAGTAGGCCAAAACAATTATGACACATAACAAAAATGAATAAATCACATATACATGCCATAATATCAAATGTTGGAATCAAAATACTAAAATAATTGTTGATAGTGTGTATGGGACCCCGTTGAGCTCTAGACCTCGAGCTAGCTTGACAACTCTATAGGGAAAAGAGAAAAGAAAGGGAGTAAGCTACATAGCTTAGTAAGTTTATATGCAGATAATGAACATTTTAAACATACAAAACATATAAACACTATGAAAGAATTTGCATAAATCACACTAAGGATTTATATTCACAACTTACTTATTTCAACCTTACTAAAGGTCCAATATACACATCAACTACATTGCTTACGAATTTCACACTCATACCTGCATCAGCTCAAAACACAACCATTTCCACTTTCTTTCACACTATGCCATATCATTTAACTACCCGTTGAACCACTCAGAATACTAGATGATACTCGGAAGTTTTGCACATAAGTGCCACACTTATTTGTAGCCGAAGCTACCACTTATCACTCATCACTCAAGAGCTCACTCTTGAGCTAATCACGAGTCTGCTCACACAACCTGACGATCGTAACATAGCTACATAGTGCTGCTTACACAAGCTGACAGGTATTCGCAACACATGCCAGATTACCTAGCCACCGATAGGACATACTAGACTAGCACTCAGATCACTTAATCACTTAAACACTTAGTTTCCTAATGACATGTCACTCGTATCCTATTAGATTCCTAAGGTTCTATAACACCAAACCCAGCCCAGATGCTATGGCCGAATCAAGCGTGTCACATTAAAGTGTTTTTGCGAAAACCTTATTTTCATTGAAAGCCCTTCTTAAGAAAAAGTTAAGTAAAGTCCTTATTTGTATTTCTTTTCAAAATGAGATGTATTCAAAAGCTATTTCTTGTTATAAATTACTAATTACTTGGAAAATATTTACTACGAAAGCTTAATTAAAAAAAACCATAAATTTTAGATAATCTTGAAAAGTGGATGAAGCAACTAAATCCATGTTTTGTTTCCAAGTATAAAACATAATAACAATAATGAAATAAAAACCAGAGATAAGGCCTTATTAAAATCCGAACTAAAATAATTTCAAAATACTAGGAATTCTAAAGAAAATCTAAATAATAATATCTTGCTAGCTAGCCACCTCTAAGTCCCACCATCTGTTGAACTGCCTACCGAGGGTCACCTGAAAATATTAAAAGAGGGAGTGATTTTCGAAACTTAGTGTGTACAACCTTTAACAAACAATAGAATGCATTAATCAATCATTTTGGGCCTAAGCCTAATACAAGTACGGTGGCCATTGGCCTTAATAGGGTCTTAGCCCATATCGATTTCCACATAGCACATTTAACTAGGTCGAAGCCCATTTCAACATCAGATCACAGTTCATGTATGCAATGCTTATATCTCATCATCTTGTACACCCTCTTCCAACCCACACTCTTGTGGGGAGATACTCGACCCACACGTCCTTATTACAACCCGGTGTGGAACCAATGTGGTCCATTTAACGATGCATCATAACTGCTTATATACGGTGTAGTACTGGTTACAGCACTACTTAACGGTGCAGCAAAGCTGCTCGGTGGCTTAAAGCCTTACGGTGGATCCACAGTCGTCAAGCAACCGTGCGACCCTCAATTACACTTCCTCCATTCAAAATCCCTACCCATATGCAATATTGTAATGCATGAATGCAGCAAATAACATGTAACATGCTTTAATCATACTCATACACATAAGGGTATTTTGGTAATTCTACCTTACAAGTGTATTTCAGTAATTCTACCCTACAGGGGTATTTCAGTAATTTCTAATCATTACGGGTTTTATTAAGAGCTTTGGCCCGTTAACAAGTCCTCATTGGCTAAAGTGAACAAACACTATGCATCAGGTAGGATCCTAGAGAAGAGAAGGTGGGTCACTAGGACCGCTTAAGTACCAAGCTCCCCCTAGATCCAATCCTAGACATGCATATGCCCGTTGCCACACTCTAACCTTGTGACTTGTCCACAAACATGCTTGATTAATTAATTAAGTTTTATATTGCTTAAGAATTCATCAGATCTAGGCCTAGAGTCCACTATAAAACCCTAGCAACTCTACATGCATCCCTAAAATCTCATATGGCCCATCAAGCCCAATCATATCCATATGGCCCATTAGGCCCAATCACAAATATACAACCCATCATTCACTATCACTTATCAACTTTTTTTGATTTGGGCCCACGAGCCCTTTGGGCCTATTTAGCCTATTCTGGCTCGGTTGGCCAAACAGTGGCTCCAGACCATGAGATCGCTCTCTTGGCCCTGGTAGTCATAACAGTATCTCCACATGAGTGTTCGCATGCTCGTATGGTTGCCAGCGCCAACCTTTCGGCTTTTTGGGATTTCAACTTATGCTGATTTGTCGTGTGTGTGGTGTATGTACACACCTGGCAATAAAGAGTACTACAATTCCTTTAGCCATGAACCTACAACAATATCACCCTTCAATTAATCAAATACTTTGCATATATATATATAATATTACCAAAACCGAAACTTCATCAACCCCGTTACCTTGAGCGATTACCTTAAAGACCCTTCTTAAATCACTAGCCTCAACTGTATTTCAGATCTGCATCAAAATAGTGAATGATTCACAACTAATTTAAGTCACCTAGGCACATTTGACCCATTCTTGAAACCAAAAATAGGGAATACTTAGTTAAACCCAAAACGCTTAAGGAATAATTCGGCAGAGACTTGGATGATCAAGATTTGGTACTAAACCCCTACCAAACCGGTTAGAAAGAGTGAGGGAGAGGAGTATCGATATTAACAATAGTAACCAAAAAAGAAATAAGGTACTTACACCCACAGAGTAATTAGCCCAGGGACTTTCCGGCTTTTTGGCTTTTAAACTAATATAGTGAATAAGGTTTATTCGGCACATATTAAAGAAGAAGAGTAGAAGAAGGATTCGGGTAAACTAAGGGTAAATCTAGGAGAATTTGAGAAGAGAAAGAATAGAAAAGATTTACAAGTGACGGAAAAAGAATTTGACTAAAACTAACAAAAATTCAGGAGGTGAAAGAATGAAAATTAGCATCACAAAGAAAAAGAAAAAAGATGAGGGATTCGGCATTAACTAGGACCTCAAATTTGGCACACATATATATAGCCTATAGCAAAAACTTAGCTAACCCTAAAGTCCCAATCGGCTCCACCTCTTCCCTATCTCATCTCCTCGTTTTTCTCTTTGATAACTCCCCAATCCTTTTCCTAAATTTTCTCTTCTGATCACTCTCCTTAGAATCCATCATCACACCACTTCCAACCTTCTAAAAGGCTAAAATTAAACTCCTAAAATAAATACTAAGCTAGGATTCGAACCTAGGATCTCCTTGCTAGCCCATAACGCCACCTTTCTATACCCTAAGTGGTGTCTCTTAGCCATTCCACCACAAGGCTCTTTTAATAATTAATTAAAAATTCCTTCACCTTAAAGCTTGGACTCAAAACTTAATCAAGGGACTACTAACACATACATAACGCTTGGTTACAATATTAAGCTCACATTTCTCATCAAAACCGAAAAAGAAAGGTTCGGGATTTTTGGGGCGGTACAGGTTCAATCCTGATTTTCTCACTTATCGCTACTTGGTGGATATACACATTTTTAGATATTTATTCACAATGCATACAATATTAAAGCATTCAACATAAATATAACAACGCATTATTTACATACAAACTTACCTCGATACAAAAATAGAAATTTTGCGATTTAGTCCACAACTTTGCCATTTTCCAGATCTAAGTCAATTCCTCGTCTTTCTCGATCTATAATGACACATTTAGCTCATTTATTACTCACATTATTCAATTTGACCCAAAAATCATATTAAGGCAAATTTACATTTTTGCCCTTAACTTTTCAGTTCTTTACACTTTAGTTCATAGGCTTGTAAAATGAAATGTATTCATTTTCCTCAAACCCAAGCCTAGCTGAACCTATCTCATGCTTATAACAGCCCACATTTTTTTTCAAATGAAATTTTTACCACTTATTTTACAACTTTTACAAATAGGTCCTTTTTGGATGTTTTCATCGAAAATCACTTAGTTAAAGTCGTTTATTACACAACTAACATTCATTTTCTACCATTAGACATCAAAATACATGTATTTCATACATGGGTAAATTTTTAAACATGAACCCTAGTTCAAATTAATGGTAGAAATAGGTAAATCGGGAGATAACGACTTCAAAAATGTAAAGAGCATTAAAAAGAGGCTAAGATGCACTTACTATCAAGCTTGAAAGTTGAAGAAACCCAAGCTATGGAGAGCTTCAAATTTTGGCCAAGGTTGAAGAAGATAGACACCAATTTTGACTTATTTTCCCTTTTTATTCTTTTATTAACCAAAAGACCAAAATGCCCCTAACTTAAATCTTTGATGTTTTGTCCCTTCCATGTCCATTTTTGTCCAAACTAAGCTATATTGGTCTAATTACCACATAAGGACTTCTAATTTAAGAACTCATCATAATTAATTACAACACACATTTTGATACTTTTGCAATCTAGTCCTAAAAATCAAATTGGACACTTTATCACTAAGATTTCTTAACCAAATTTTCACACATGCATTCAATCGTATAATAAACCTCAAAACTTTATTGCAATAAATTTTTCTACTTCAGATTCATGGTTCCGAAACCATTGTTCCATTTAGGCCCTACTTTGGGCAGTTATAATTATAATCCTATAGATGTTGTGGATATTATAGCTCAGACAAGCATCCTGTTAAAAGCTTTCTCGAGCATCTTGTTATATAGCTCTTGCGAGCATCCTGATCGGTAGTGATTATGCATGTGTTTCGCACTACCGCAGCTCTTATTGAACGTCCTGTTACATGATTTGACCAGTTGTGATCTTGCATATGTTGCAGAGACAAATGTAGGTCTTTGTGAGTGTCCTAATATGGCTTGCCTGAACACCCTGAGATATGGCAATCTGAAGCTCATGTTACATGGCTCTTTATGAGCATCTCTAATAAGCTCTTCATAAGCTTCCCGGTTAAAAAGTTTTTCGTAAACTTCCTATTTATGGCTCTTATGAGCATTCATGCTTAGCCCATATAAGCATCCTATTACATGGCTCATTTGAGCATCTTGATATATGTGCTTGAGAATGTGCTCCCTGATTATGTGCCTAATGGGTACCCCAAAAAATGAATTGACAGATTACTAATTCGTATACCTCATATATACTACCTGAATATCCATCAATATTTTTATAATTCAATGGAATAAATTCTTGACATGAGAAATTATGAAATTAAAAGAATTATATCTCAAAAGCTTCTAAAATACCTGAAAGTTTATAATATGATTAGTTCATCCATGTTTAATTAATGTACATGAGAAATATGTGACTAACTTGCTTATTTGAGTGTTTGTGATTAGGAAAATTTTGCCAAATTGTTAGAAAGCATGTTAACATTATGCTTGTCTAAATGAATATAATTTGATAAGTTTAATTCCTGATAAACGAACTTACTAAGCATTGAATGCTTACTAGGTTTCTTTCCTCTGTGTTACAGTGCTCGGAAGCTCGCAAAGGTTAGAGATTGGTTGGAGCATCTTCACATTATCCACTAGCTCATTTTGGTATAAATAGTAAACTTTTTTTTTGGTATAATGGCATGTATAGATTAACTTGGTCAATTATTGGTTTGTAAATGGTTGTTTCTAATCTAGCCATTAGAATGGCTAGTGATGGTTTGATTTGGTAAAATTATAAAGTTATATCATGGTAATTTTAATATGTGTTTAGTATGGTTTAATTAAGTTATGTTAAACATGTATGTTTACAAAAGGTAAGATTATAAACATGAATGCATGTGATGTTAGATTATGCTAGATGATAGAGTTGGCTTGGTTATATTGCTTGAATTGGTAGGTGGTTTGGTCGCGTGTCCCTTGTATCTTAAAATTGAGAAATAGAATGCTTAGAATTCGGTACATGGGCAAAGACACGGGTGTGTGTGTCAGTCGTGTGAAATACATGGCCTAGAACGCGAGTGTGTGTCTTGGTCATGTGAAACCTGCACCTAATTTTCAAAACTTAAATTGACCACACGGCCTAGCACATGGGCGTGTGGCTTGGCCGTGTGAGGCCTGCACTTAATTAAGTTGCAAAATAGAAAGTTACATAGGTTAGGGACATGGGCGTGTGCCTTACCTCATATGCCACACGGCCTAAGACATTTGCTTGTCACTTGGCCGTATGAACCGCATAACCTACTCACACGGGTGTGTGACCCTTGTATATAAGAAAAATTTTGAAATTTTTCGAAAAATTCTTTGACATTCTAATTTAGTCCTAACTTGTTTCTAATGCTTAAATTAGGCATCAAGGGTCCAATCAAGGGATGATATGAATAGTTTTAGATATGAATAGTAAATGACATGAATTATCTGTAATTATTCTGTAAACTTGGGTAATGCTTCGCAACCTTATTCCAGTGACAGATACGGGTTAGGGGTGTTACCAAAAACATTTGAACAAAGGTCATAGTGGGATACACATACTTAAATGACTTTTTTAGGAGCAAAAAAATTGTTTGGTGATAAAGAGACTATGATTTATCTCTCACCTATTATGAAATTTCATTGGTGTGGTTCAAGCTCAATTCAATAGCTCATATTATCACTAGGTTCTCACCTTGATATTTGTAAATGTAGTTAACATGAATATGCAATCAATTAATACGACCCTAGATCATAAATGTACAAATCGTGGTCACGGTCACTCATAAGCAATTCTCACTTTTTCTTTCCCTCTCAAAGATTTCGTGTCGACATTCACTAAGAATAGTCACAAAACATAACACATTACCAATTTCTGAAAAATTCATCACTAAATACCAATTTACGCATATTTTGCACTTTATTCAATTTAGTCTCTAAAATCGGGACAAGCATAACTTTCAATTTAAGGCTTCAGATTAAAATTTCATTTCACCAAAATTCATTAACCACCTTCTATTTTCTATTACTATCAACATTTCATAACAGTTCTATATTTTATTCAATTTGGTCTTTAATGAACGAAACTAATAATTAAGCCTTACAATTTAGTCATTGTCATAAACTGAACTTAATTTCTATCAATTTCACATCGATTTCATCTAATTCTCAAAAATAGTAACTTTTAAAAAATTGAACAGTTTTACAAATTGATACATGGGCTAGCTAAATCAAGCTCCTATGACCTCAAATTTATAAAAAACAATGAAAAATGGCTATAGAATTGGAATTAATAGCCGAATATCACTTAGGTTAGAAGCTTTCTTCTTTGTTTTCTTAATGGTGGACAGTTGTAAATTGGAGAAGATGATGCATTCTCCACTTATTTTTGGTTTATATACTATGGCTTAATGGTAATTAAACTAGTTTAATTAACTTAATTTTAATTACTTAAGCTTTAATTACCATTTAAATTAATTAAAAGACACCATCCACTAACATCCATTTAAAATGGGCTTATTTTTCATTTTATTCCTTTGTATAATTGTCATTTAAGTTCTCAAGCCTTTTCTTAATTAAAAATCTATAATGATTAAACTTTTACAATTTAGTCCCTAAGCCTTAATTAACCACATTTTCAACTAAATTTCTTAGCCAAATTTTAATTCATCAATATAATAACTCTATAAATATCTCTAATTACTATTTATGAACTCGATTTATAGAAAAAAATATTGCAATTTTCAACACTGCTAGAAACTGAATCGTTACAAACAATATCAAAGACAAAAAAATCACAAAAACAAACGGAAAGACGATTGAAGAGTTTGAATCTGGTAAAAAAATACAATATTAGAGAAGGAAGCAACCAAGCGAAAAATCAAAGAAAACTATAGAAAGAATCCAAACTTAACATCCAAGAGTTTGAAATATGAGATTTGCAATCAAAAAGTTAAAGAAACTATTAGTGATTGAGTGAAGGTAAAGACCTATAGGAAGGGAGGGACAACTTATCTTGAATTTATAGTTGAAAATTTCTAAAAAGCCTTTTGCAGATCTGAATGGTCAAAGTGTTTGTTGGACCAAGGAAAGGTTGCTTCTAAAGCTTTACGTTGATTTAATACTGAACAATTGAGATCTGATGGAGACAACTTCCAAAATAAAGATGAAATTTAAGGGTTTTAAGTAGTTGATTTTGCAATGACCTAAAAGTCAGTGGAGTTGGAAACAATGGTTTTGAAATATTGTTTCCGATGACAGAATTAGTGAATATTATTCTTCATAGTTACGAAGGTATTACAATATCATGTTGAGGTTGATCTAATAATTTTAATTATTTGGAAGGTTAGACAAGGTACAAGTGTATCAATTTTAAAGTCGATGGTTTTGGAAATTGAGGTATCGAGACCTCGTTTCCATAAACCAGACTCTGTAAATATTTAATTTAAATATTTACAGAGTGACTATATAGGTATATTGAAATTTGGTCCAAATATTTTAGTGATTTAATAGTTAATTAAAGAAAAATGACTAAATTATAAAAAAGTGCAAAAGTCAACTTCTATTATTAATTTGGGTCAAATGGTTATAAAAATATTATTACAAGGCTTAAAGTGTTAATTTCTCCATATTGGGATTTAGTGGAAGGTAAAAATTCATTTTATTCATATATTATATCATATATATATATATATATATATATGTTAAATTAATTAATAAAGTGAATATATAATTAAAACAAAAGAATAAAAGTGTGGATCTTCTTTATTTTTCTTCTATCAACAATTGAAAACTCCATCTCTAAGCTTTGGAGCTTCGATTTTTCTATTTCAAGGTACATGTAAGGATTTCTTAGTTCATTCTTCATAATTTTGAAGTTTTAAGCTAATTGTGATGAAATCTAGCTAGTTAGTAGGCTAATTTGTTAAATTATTAAAGTATAGAGATTATGCCGTTGATAATTTTTGAATGTTTTTTGTGCTACTTGGTTTTCTTGGAAGCTTGATTGTTATATATGATTAATTTGAAAAGTGATTTTTATATTTTTTAATTTAAGGACTAAATAGGTAAAATGATGAAGTTTCCTTGGTTTTATTTTGAATTTTTGAAATTTAAGGGCTGTACCGAGATGGCTTAAAACTCAATTACATGGGTAGAGAATTTAATTGTGGAAATAAGCTTGTTTCGGCTTAAGGACTAAATTGTATAATGTGTAAAAGTTTGAGGCAAATGTGTAAAAATTGTAAATAATAAATTATATGTATTAAATTGAATAAAATGTGAAATTGAGGCTCATACTTGCAATAAATTATATTATAGATCAAAATCAAGTTGATAATCATAGAAAAGGGAAGATTGCTTATTAGTCTCTGAACTTTTGTTGTTTCTATAGTTTAAACATGGTAAGTTTGTGGACAAAGAGCTCAAACATAAATTATTTTTATTGTAATAGCCCGATTTTAGGCCTAGTCGAAATCGTGGTTTCAAGACCATAAATCCGAAGAGGAAAATTTTATTTTTATTATATTTTTTTGGTCTACAATTTCACGGAATGATTTCATGAAAGTATCGTTCGAAAATTTTGACGTTTGGGCACTCAATTTAGTCAAAAGGACTAAATTGTAAAGAGTGCAAAACTTGAGTTCTAGAAGCTAGAGGTGTCTAATTGCTATGAAATTTTAAATTAGAGGTCCTTAGACGGTAATTGGACCATTGATTAAATTGTTGGACAAAAATGGACATGAAATAGGTGAAATAGAATATTTTTATGTTAGGGGCATTTTGGTCATCAATAATTAAAAGAATTAAAAAGCCAAAATTAAAGCCAATTTTTGTCCATCTTCAAGCTCTAGCCGAAATTGCCATGAAGAAACCATGGTTAGGGTTTTTTTTAGATTCCAAGCTCCATGGTAAGTCTATTATAGCCCCGTTTTTAATGATTTTTACGTTTTTGAAGTCATTATCACTTGATCTATCTATTTCTACCACTTATTTGAGATATGATGAAGGTCTAGGGTTTGACCCATGTTAGAAATTTGTGTATTTTGATGATTAATTGTGGATTATGCATGTTTATTGTTAGAGAAACGACTTTTACTAAGTGATTTTCGGTGAAAATGTCAAAAAGGACTAATTTGTAAAAGTTATAAAATATGTAGTAAGAAAAGTGTTTTAATGGAAATTTTGGGCTGTTATAGT
This sequence comes from Gossypium stocksii, assembly GCA_020496765.1. Classification (NCBI taxonomy): domain Eukaryota; kingdom Viridiplantae; phylum Streptophyta; class Magnoliopsida; order Malvales; family Malvaceae; genus Gossypium; species Gossypium stocksii. Next base: position 87,470,220 of record CM035629.1, read on the forward strand.
TATGAAAATGGTTCAGCTAGGCTTTTATGTTAAAGAAATTGAATAAGTTTCATTTTTCGAGCTTAGCGGTAAAAATGTAAATATGTCAAACTTTAGGGGAAAATGTAATTTTGCCATAATATGATTTTTGAGTCACATTGAATAATGTGACTAATAAATAAGCTAAATGTGATACTATAGATCAAGGAAAATGAGGTTCAAAACTAGAAGGAGGGAAAAACGAGTATTTTACGGTTTGGTCCTTTTTCACCATTTTTGGTATTGAGGTAAGTTTGCCTGTAAATAATGCAACATTTCATTATTATGTATTTAATTCTTTAATATTGCATGAACTGTATAATTGTCTTATTTGATTAACGATGACCCAATAACGATTCGACGAAGATTTGATACCTCGAAATCCAGATTGAACCTTAGGAATAGATAGGATATATATGTCATGACATTAGGGTTATTGAGATCCTGTATAAGACTATATCTGGGATATGAATTCGGCATGTGATTTCGTGTAAGACGACATCTGGGACATGGCTTCGAAATGCGACTTTATATAAGACCATATTTGGGATATGGCATCGATATGAGACATCGTGTAAGATAATAGCTGGGCTATCGGCATCAATATGGGATCCCATGTAAGACCATATCTGGGATATGGCATTGACATCTTACTATGTGTATGGGATTTCCCAGGTATCCTTTGGTATTCCAAGTGGTTCAACGGGTAATTCAAAGATTATGTCAAAGATGTGAAAAGATATGACTAGGTTATGAGTTTATACAGGTATGTACATAAAGTTTATAAGCATTGGCTTCATGATATTATGAGTTCATGATCACTATGAAAGTGACCTTAAGTTAATCTTGTGAATAAGTATTTATGTTGATGATATGTAAATTCATGGTAACTTCAGTTGAGAATCATGTGTTAGGCTTTTGAGCCATATCAAATTGAGAGATAAGATGTTCATTTCACTTGATTTGTGATTCATTTGATATGTGTGAAAAATGAATGATTTGCACAATTGCCTATTAAAATGGTTATGAAAGTATGTGAATTTAAGAGTTTAAAGCATTGAAAGATGTTAAGCATTGGGCTTGAAAATATGAATACACATAATTAATATGCATGTTACTACGAGGCTTGAAATGATTTGTTAATGATTATTATGGTATGTTAGATGTTAAGCATTGGGTTTGAAAATATGAATACACATAATTAATATGCATGTTACTATGAGGCTTGAAATGATTTATTAATGATTATTATGGTATGTTATATTGGAGAAATTACGATCGTTTGGCAAACGTTAAAATGTACTAAATTATGTTTAAAAATTGAAGGGGGTAAGCATTGTGATTGAGTAAGTTATGCCTATAAAGATTAATGACGTTTATGTTGTGTTACGTTATGTTTATTGTATGAAAAATGTATGACCATTGTTGCTTATTATTTTCATTCGAACTTACTAAGCTTTGTAGCTTACTCCCCTTCCTTTCCTATATTGTATAAGGTTGTATGCTAGCTCGAGTTGGAGATTGCCAGAGACGTTATCACACTATCAAGCTATCATCGTGCAGTAAAAGTGAATACAAACATCTTAAGTTTATGGCATGTATAGGGACGTGGTCTTCTTGTTATATGTCATATTGGTTTAGCCAAATGTGTTGGCTTATGATGATAATTAATTCATTTTGTATAAGGCCATGAGATGTGGCTCATATTGATTACTGGGTTGTAAACCTATTCATATATGCATGCGTGTGCCAATATTGTTGTGATATGGCCTATGATTATCTATATTCGATTGATGATATGTTGCATGTGATTTGCTAAACTTGAGTTTGATGAAAGATGATAGTCTGTGTAGGTATATATTGGTATGAAAATGCATGCAAGCAAGTGAATGAAGTTTAATTGTATGATGGTGGTGAAATTGGTCTTGATAAAGTATGAAGTCTTATGCATGTATATGTAGAAATGAAATGATTATGATCATGTCTTGTTTGTGAATGTTAAGTATTCAATCATGCCTTGTTAAATGTCATTGAAAGTGTACATGTGAGTGAGCAATTAAGGATGGCCAATGGCTTGGAAAATAGCCTCCAAATTGTCCACATGGGAAGACAAACGAGCATGTGTCTAGGCCGTGTGTGACACACGGCCAACCCCACAAGCATGTGAATAGGCCATGTGTCCCCTGCAACTTAATTTTGAGAAACAAAATGCTCAGTATGGAGCACACAGAGGGAGACACGACTGTGTGTCTCAGCCGTGTGAAGGACACAATCATAGGACATGGGCGTGTGCCCAGGCCGTGTGAAGTCTGCACCTTAAATGTAAAAAATTCAATTCGCCACATAGCCTAGCGCACGGGCGTATGACTTGGCCGTGTGACCCTATTTTTCTAATGATGTCATAAATAGAGAGTTACACAAGTTGAGGACACAAGCGTGTCCTGAGCCACACAGGCGTGTGTGACCACACGGCCTACCCACATGGGCATATGACTCTCCAAAACATGGAATTTTCAAAGTGTTCCAAAGTTTCTAGTTTAGTCTCGAACCACTTCCAATGTATGTTTAGGGCCTCGTAGGTTTGTAACACCCCAAACCCGGCCCAGACTTTATGGCCAGATCCACCGTGTCACACCGAACTATTTAAGAAACCCCATATTTCATCCCAAGTCTTTCTTAGTGTTTTAAAAGGTTGTCTTCGCTAAGTTAATAAAGTGAATGGAAGTTGTGCACCAGGTAGGTATCCGAAGCAGAGGAGGTGAACCATGAAGGCTGCTTAAGTACCAAGCTCTTGATTGGATCCAATCTTAGACATGCCCACAACCATTACCACACTTTAGTTTAGGGATAGATTTTGGAAAATGTATTGAGTTGGAGTTCACTTAAGTAGATGTTTTTGATAAATCGTTTTATTATATCATTGCGTCATTTTGAAAACACGTATCATTTTGAAAACGCGTCCTAAGACTAGCCTATTTTAAACCAATATCAGATTAGTAAAATAAAATAAAGTATAAAATATAAAAATCCTATAAAAATAATTAAAATGGCCTTATTACAACCCAAAACCAAATAATAATACTTAAATTGTAAATTTTAAGGAAAAACCAAGTAATTTATGAAAATAGTCCGGAAGCGGTCGCTATGGCCACTCTGAATCCCCTCCACCTCCAAGTCCCCACATCAAGGCTCACCTGCAAGGTTAAGGAAAGGGTGAGTTTGGAAACTCAGTGTACAACAAGCCCTTTCAGAGCACAAAACAATATCAGCATACTAGGCCTTAGCCCCAAATCAGTCTCAACAACCACTAGACCGAAGCCTTTCGTTTAACGGTTACTGGGCCGAAGCCTTTCTCATAAATCAAATTATTGGGCCGAAGCCTTTTCTGTAAATGGTATGGCCCATAGGCCCATTCCAATATCACATGTAATGTTAATAAAAGTATGCAAGCCCAATTGGGGAGACTACTCAACCCACCATCTGCTACTGTCCACCCATACCAACCAAGCTCTCCATGTGGGGAATAACTCAACCCACCCAGCCAAACTCTCCACTGACAGCATAGCTGCTTTATCATATAACTGGAGGCCTAGCCTCTTTTAGTAACTGGGGCAAAGCCCTTTTCGGTAAACTGGGGCAAAGCCCTTTAACACTTCCTCCATTCATATAAACCCACCCCATGCATATAATGACTATAACATGGCATATCGTACACATATCATAGCATATAATGTATAATAACAATATCACAAGCATCATAATCATAATAAGACCCTAGGGGTATAATGGTCATTTTCACCTATGGACAAAATAGTCATTTTCATGCTATAAGGGTAATTACGTAATTTTATCAATTATTAGGGTTTTCCATGCTCATTCATCAATTCCAAGTGTTTGAACGATAATTTTAATCCATTTTAATCAATTCTAGCATTTGGGCCCAAAACTCCTAATGGGCCCTACGTAGCCAATTAATCATCTAGGCCCATTTAGCCTATATTCCATAACGGTATTAACGGTCTTGACATGCAATTTAACCAAATTCTATTTTCTACCACTTTTACCCAAATGGGCTCGAAAACCCATTGGGCCCAATTTCAGCCCAACGAGGCCCAACTTACCATCGTGCGCAAAATCGTGCCCTTACCTGTTCCATCGATCCAATCACCGACCTTATCACATTTATCGCGTCTATAACCATTTGTAAAACCACAAGTTCCCGAAATGCCGGAATTTCAGCGTTTTGGCTTTTCAGCAAATATCAATCTAGGCTACTATGAAGATTCGTTACACACCTGATTAGTGACGATCGCTTCCCAAAATCCACTACGCGCTTGTTCTACAAACAATTACCTACCACGTTAGATCTTTAACATTAACAACCATACCCAAAATCCCCTTATTCACAATCGGCCAAAAACCCCTACTAGCTAGACATAATCACTTACCTTTGCAGGATCCGATGATTAGATCCAAGTTTATCCATACCGATTCTACAAGCCTTGCTGCTCCTCCAAGATGGTATATTTCACAACATTAAACCATAAAAACTGAATGAAAAGACCTCATAAGGTCTATACCTCAAAACGACAACCTCCCTAACACAGGGGTTTCTGGCTTTTCTTACTCCATAGTACCAAAATATAACCAAGGTTTCGAACTCATACCAAGGGTCCACTTACGCCAACGATTCCAATCCCGTATTGACTCAGATTCGACACAAACCAAGCTCCCAAACACCAGTAGAAATCGCACCACAAAGATCTTAAGATTCGGCCACCAAGTCTCTACAAGTGCTACGCTTTTGGCTTTTGATTCAATGGAGAAGAAGGTGATTTGAGATGATAGTTTTGCAATGATTTTTGTTGACAGGGAATTAGAGTTTAAAGGTTGCAAGAATCAGCTACAAGATATGGAGAAAACATGAAGGGTTTGGCTTAGAAGAAAATGGCACAAGATGATTTTTGGGATTTGGCTTATTTAGAGTGTTCGGCTAAAAAGAGAAGTAGGGAGGGGAATAAGGTTCGGCTTTTCTAGAGATTAAAAGGAAAGAAATGAGGGAAAATAGAATGTGGAAGAGAAGAATAAAAGAAAACGAGAGGGATTTTGGTGTGGGTCAAACGGTACAAGGGAAAAAAATGCCGACAATGACAAAACTTAACTCAAATGGCAATTTAGCACCACACACTCCTTTGGCTGGCCACCACTTCTCCACTTTCAAAATCCCCTAAAATCTCTCCCAATTATCTTCCCCTTTATCACTCCTTGCTTTTAGCTCATGACCAATTCAAACTCTTGTCAACAGAGTTCCTATCAAGCTTAAATTCTAGCCTGCTCAAGACACAAAAATAAACAACATAAATACCTGCTTAGTGAGTCGAACCTTGGCCTCTTCCCTTCCACTTACACTGCACTTTTTTAGCAACTAAGTGGTGTCACTTAGCCACTTTTCCAGGAGCTCATTTGTGTTACATTTTACCCACATCTTTTAATAAGACCACCTATCCACGACCCCTAACTCCCTAAGTCCAAAATTCAATAATTTTATCAGGTTTTTTGCCAACTCATGGGCCTTCCATAGGCCCATTTACACACTCCAAATAAGAATTGCACAACCAAATACCAAAATTTAAATTTTAACCAAATTCACCCAAAAATCACAGAATCCCAAAAAGCAGGGTGTTACAAGGTCTGTATAAAGGACGATATGTATGTGTATGAATGGTTTTGAATTGAATGAAATTGTATGGCCGGTTTTGTATGATTGGTTATGTTTAAGTCTGGTAATGCCTCATACCCTGTCCTGGCGTTGGACTCGGGTAAGGGGTGTTGCATTAATTCAATTTGATAGCTGCTAATTATTATTGAATTATGTTTTCATATGTGTAATACGATAATCTCTATTGAATGAATGATGTTAAGACTATATAATTATCAGTATGAAAAAGGACATTATGGAATTAAATAATGAATGTTTAGTAGTTAATGGAGATAAATGTGATATGGAATTATAAAAGGTTTATTGAATTATGTATATATTATTATGGATTTGCAATGGTATAATTGTTTTCGATTCATTTGACTAGTGTTGGGCACAACCATCTTCGATTATCTGACTAGCATAGGGTGCAACTTTTGTGAGTTTACCTGACAAGTGCTGGGCACATTATCATATTCATTGGTATATCTGGCTAGCGCTGGGTGCAACTTCTGTCAGTTTATCTGACTAGTGTTGGGCACAACCATCGTCGGTTATCCAACTAGTGCTAGGTACAAAATGTTGTTCGACTAGTGTATGGCACACAAATGATCTTGTCGAGTTAAACGACTAGCGCTGGGTGCAAAACCTTAATTACAGTCTAACCGTTAGGTACCGGGTGACATTCATTGGATGATACAATCAGTAAGATGTGAAAATTCATGTGATGATATTTGTATATAAATGATGTTATGGATATGATTCTATGAGAATTATGGTAAACTTTTGGTTAATAGTTGTAAGTGGGATCTTTTGAGAACATGAGTTGCTTATTCTTTAACATTTCACTTGTCTGCAGGTTAGGTAATTATCGTTGTCCTAGACCTCAGCATCCACGACAAATCTCGTACTCAATATTGGTGATGTATTTCTTTTTGAGTCTTGCCATGTACCTAGGATGTCAATATTTAAATATTCATATTTTGTTTTAGTGAATCCTAGTGAATGTAGCCCTATAAGTTATAAATGATGTGTAACAGCACATCTTAGACACTAATCGGAACGAGTGGTTTTGGGACCACTTAACCAAGTCAAAATATTATTTTAACTGCTTTTATATGTTTTACAGCATGATAGATTCATTATGTGAAAGTTTCGTCTAGAAATTTTATCACTTAAATAGTTAATTGGGTAAAAAGGATTAAATTGCATAAAGCGATAAATAGGAGTTCTATTTCATAAATGACTTGTTTGATCATGGCTTTAGAAATGGGAGTCCTTAAATGATAAATTTTCCATTTCTAAATTGAGTGGACATCCATGTCCATATATTTATGGCTTTTAAATGATTTTTATCAAAGGTTAAAATAGTCATTTGGTTTTATAATAGGTTTTAATTAAATAAAACATGAAAATAGCTTCATAATTCTTCTTCTCCACTGATTCTTCAAGCAAAAATAAGGGTTTTTAAGCTTTGTTCCATTCAGCTATCATTTTGTGTAATTAAGGTATGGTTTTGTCTCAGTTTTTAGTAATTTTTACATTTTTGAGATCGTTGCTTCGTATACTAGCTAACCCGTACCTCAATTTCTGAATTTGTTCATGTTTTTGAAAAATGTCATTGATGAATCCATGTTGTTTTAATAATTTTTGGTGAATTATTGAAGGTTGTTTTGAAATATACAAGTTTTACAAAGTAGTTTTTGATGAAAATGAGTTTTATGGAATTGATTGAAAAGAAATAGAAATTGTGTGGTAGGAAATGTGATTAAATATAAGATATGTGCTTGTATGGGTATGGAAATATTCGGCTTTGATAATTTGAAGGTCTTATTGTGCACTTTGCTATGTTGTGTTAAAAGGACTAAATTACAAGGTGTTGAAAATATAGGGGTTAAATTGCAAATATGTCAAAATATATGTTTTTCGATTAAATTGAATGTGTTAGTGATTAAATAGCTAAATTTGCATTAATATAGATCAAGATAATCAAATCCCGAAACCTGATCAGGGAAAGAGAAAGGTAGAGAATAGACTCGAGATTCGACTAAACCGAGGTAAGTTCGTATAATTTAATTTGTAAATGTTTAAATTAAATGTATTAATGCTAAATGAATGAATAAAACATCATAGAATGTGGTTACTTATTAGATATATGTATAAGGATTGATGTGGAATTGCTTGAAGATTTCAAGTACGATATAATTACCGAGTCTCGTTTGAACCGTAGAGAGTCGTAGGATACATGTGACATGTCACTAGGGCTACAAGGTGGTTCGAGCTCCTGCATTTGTTGCGGACTCACCACAGCTCATAAGCTATATGTTCATCCTTCGGGATTACATGTTTAGTCTTCGGACTTACCATTCAGCCTACGGGCTTACCGATCATCCTACGGGATTACATGTTCAGCCTTCGGGCTTACCGTTTCAGGCTTGAAAGAGCATATATGATGCATTGATGGATTACAGGTTATACGTATATACACTGTGTGTGTATCACCTGAGTATCCCTAAAAGTTCTTAAAGGTTTAACGGGCAATTACCGATACAGGTTACATGAAGTTCTAGAGATATATGTATTACATGTTATATGAGATTTACATGGATTATATGAATTGATTTACATGAATTACATTTTATAAATATTGAAGTTATGCTTATGATACATGAATGTTGTATCTTATACATGAATGGTTATGAAATTACATGGACTAACAAGTGTATGCTTGTGAAATAGGCAACATGAGTATATGAATTGAATTGGCATTGTTTATGTGTCTATCTAATCGATTTCGTAAATTTAATTTCTATGTTATACGGGCTTACTGAGCTTTTGAAGCTTACTCCTTTTACCTTTCCCTCGTTTTATAGATTCGGAAGCTAGCTCGATTTTCGAATGAGTTGGAGACTTGCTATCACACTATCCATCAAGCTTTTGGTACTTTGAATCTTTGTAAATGAAAATGGTTATGGCATGTATAGGCCAGTTGTTAAGTGAATGTATATGGCTATTTTGATGATGAATGTGTTATGTTTTGGTACCTATTCAAGTTATGAGATATGGCTTGTTTTTTATGTGTTTAAATCATTTTGAATGTCTTATATGATGTGTTCTATATGGCAATGTTGTTGATGAATGATTTGGTAAGAAATGATGCATATTTGGTGCATGTTAGATGATGAATAATGTTTGAATTGGTTAGCTAAGAAATGGTTTATTATATGTTTTGAAATGGTTGTTTTGGTTGCCAAATTGTCTATAAAATGGTATGGCTATAAGATGCTTGTAGGGATGACCCATTTGGGTGGCAAAATGGCTTAAACCAAGCCTACATTGTGCAACACGGTCTGAGCACACAGGCATGTGACTTAGCCATGTAAACCCTGCACCTAATAGATTTTAGGTAGTCTTGCACACTGCCTAGACACACGGGCGTGTCTGGTAGCCGTGTGGTAGTTGGCAGTGTTGCACACGGGCTAGACACACGGGGATGTCTGGTGGCCGTGTGGGGTTGGTCAGCTTCAACCACGGGCTGAGTGTGTGAGGCGTGTCTTGTAGGGCATGACCGTGTTGATGTACACGGGCTAGGGACACGGCCGTGTGTCCCTAACTTGAAAGTTTTCTCAATGTTCTCCCTATCTTTCACATGTTTTCAATTTGGTCCTAAATGAACGTGTGTATGGTTATATAAGCTTTAAAGCATGATTGGATGAATGAGTATAGAACTGTATTGTGTTTGTAAAGTTCAAAATTTTACTGATCTGATCTAAGTTACAAGTCCGGTAATGCCCCTTACCTATTCCGGCAACGGTTACAGGATTGGGGTGTTACATTTTATTGGTATCAGAGCTACGGTTTAGTTGATTCTAGGACTACCGTAGTAAGTATGAGTCTAGCTTTACATGTCATGTTCATGAAACGCGATAGTGTGATATCTCCTGACATCCTCTGAAATCTGTTTTATATAGGAATGGATCTGAATCGAGCAATAGCTGACGATGTTGAAAGTATTGCGCCAGCACCTGCTCAAGGAGCTGTGCCTTCTGAATCAGGCCCTGTTGCGGGCAATCAGGAAGAAGCTAAGCCAGCTTTCTTCCATATGATGTCTTAATGGTTTAGCGAGTCTGTGCGAGCAAACCTGGCTGCTCCACAACCTCCACCCCTCCTGTCCCTCAACCTAACCCTGAAAATATACGAGTTATAGATCTTCTGAGACTGAGTAGACCTTCGGTTGACAAGATACGGAAATATGGGGCCGAAGAATTCAGAGCTTCAGTGAGTGATGATGCTGATAGGGCCGAGTTTTGGCTTGAGAATACAATCAGGGTTTTTAATGAATTAGCTTGTACACCTGATTAATGCTTGAGATGTGCAATATCTTTGCTCGGGATTTGGCATATAAGTGGTGGAATACTTTGATATCGGTTGTACCCAGAGAACGAGTTCACTGGGATTTTTTTCAGACAGAATTCAAAAAGAAGTACATTAGTCAACGATTCATCGATTAGAAAAGAAAAGAGTTTTTAGAACTGAAACAGGGTCGAATGTCTGTGACTGAGTACGAGAGAGAGTTTGTACGACTCAATAAATATGCTCGTGAATGTGTCTCTACCGAAGCAATTATGTGTAAACGATTCGAAGATGGGTTAAATAAAGAAATTCGATTATTAGTCAGGATACTTGAGTTGAAAGAGTTTGTAGTTTTAGTTGATTGGGCTTGTAAAATCGAAGAACTTGCTAAAGAAAAACGGAAAGCTAATTTCAAATCCAGAGAATTTAGAAAAGGAATTGCGAGTAAGTCACACCAGTCCAGATCCAAGAGGTTAAAAGACTTTCATCCTCATTCTGCTGCTTCTACGGGCATATCCATCAGAGAAAAAAATGTTAGATATTCTCATTCGAGACCACAGGCAACCTCTGTGGCCAGTGCGGATAGTGTGAGAACTCCTGGACCTAATTGCAAACACTGAAACCGAAAGCATTTTGGTGAATGCCGATTGAAGAGCGGAGCTTGTTTCAGATGTGGATCGTTGGATCACTATTTGCGAGATTGTCCTGAAAGATCCGTAGCTAATAAAGAATAGTCAACTAAAATAAATAATACCGTAACTAGAGGTAGATCGTCCCGTAATACCGGGAATCAAAATGGAAATCACAATGCTTCACGAGATACTAATGTGAGAACCGAGACACGCACTCCTGCTAGAGCCTATGCAATACGTGCACGTGAGGAAGCCTCGTCGCCTGACGTTATTATTGGTACTTTTTCTCTTCATAACTCTGATATAGTTGTGTTGATAGATCCTGGATCAACTCATTCATATATTTGCATGGAATTAATGTTTAGAAAGAGTTTACATGTTGAGTCTACAGAATTTGTAGTTAAAATATCGAATCCATTAGGCAAGTCAATGTTAGTTGATAAAATATGAAAGAATTGTCCATTGATGACTTGGGGATATTATTTTCCAGCTGACTTGATGCTCCTCCTGTTTAATGAGTTTAATGTGATACTGGGTATGGATTGGTTAAATGTGCATGAGGCAGTTGTGAATTGCAGACGAAAGAGTATAGAGTTGAAATGTCAGAATGGTGAAATTCTTCAGATTGAGCCAAATGATTTGAATGAATTACCGATAGTTGTATCTGCTATGCGAGCTCAGAAATATGTGAGAAAGGGCTGTGATGCTTATTTAGCGTATGTGTTGGATACTAAAGTGTCAGAATCGAAAGTTGAATCTGTACTAGTTGTTTGTGAGTTCCCAGATGTTTTTCCAAAAGAGTTACCGGGTTTACCACCGATTAGAGAGGTTGAATTTGGTATTGAGTTGTTACCTGGTACAACACCGATATCAATAGCTCCGTACAGAATGGCACCAACTGAATTGAAAGAGTTGAAAGCACAGTTACAAGAATTAACTGATAGAGGCTTTGCGAGACTGAGCTTTTCACCTTGGGCTGCTCCAGTATTGTTTGTGAAAAAGAAAGACGGGTCAATGAGAATGTGTATAGATTATCGGCAGCTGAATAAAGTAACCGTGAATAATAAATATCCTCTTCCGCGAATTGATAATTTGTTTGATTAGCTGAAAGGGACTACGGTATTTTCAAAGATTGATTTGCGATTGGGTTAGTACCAGTTACGAGTTAAAGAGTCAGACATACCAAAGACTGTTTTCAAAACACGATACGGTCATTATGAATTTTTAGTTATGCCTTTTGGGTTAACTAAAGCTTCTGCAATGTTTATGGATTTGATTAACTGTATTTTCAGACCGTATCTAGACAGATTTGTTGTGGTATTTTCGACGACATTCTAACATATTCACGTGATGAAATAGAGCATGCTGAACATCTGAGAATTGTGTTACAGACTTTGAGAGATAAACGGTTCGCTAAATTTAGCAAATGTGAATTCTGGCTTCGGGAAGTCAGATTTCTGGGTCACATTGTTTCTACGGAAGTCATCAGAGTTGATCCTAGCAAAATATCTGCTATTATAGACTGGAGACCACTGAGAAACGTCTCTGAGATTAGAAGTTTTCTGGGATTAGCTAGTTATTACCAAAGATTTGTGAAAGGATTTTCGATGATTGCGGTACCGTTAACTTGAATGCTACAAAAAGATGTGAAATTTGAGTGGACAGATAAATGTCAGTAGAGTTTCGAACAGTTAAAAGCTTTGTTAATCGAAGCACCGGCTTTAGTTCAACCTAAATCGGGAAAAGAGTTTGTGATTTGCAGTGACGCATCGATAGTTGGATTGGGTTGTGTATTGATGCAAGACGGGAAAGTTATAGCATATGCTTCCTAATAGTTGAAACCGCACAAAAAGAATTATTCGACACATGATCTTGAATTAGCTGCTATAGTCTTTTCATTAAAGATTTAGCGACATTATCTATATGGTGAGAAATATCGAATCTTTACATATCATAAGAGTCTGAAATACTTGATGTCCCAAAAAGATTTGAATATGCGACAATGGAGATGGCTTGAATTATTGAAAGATTATGAGTTTGTAATTGACTATCATCCGGGAAAAGCTAATGTTGTAGTTGATGCATTAAGTCAGAAATCTTTATTTACTTTGCTGGCTTTGAATACTCATATGAAGCTTTGTGATGACGGATCTGTTGTAGCCGAGTTAAAGGCTAAACCGATGATTCTGCAACAAATTTGTGAGGCTCAGAAGAATGATCATGAACTGCAAGCTAAGTAGCATCACTGTGAGTTAAATTCTAATTTTGAATTTTCTATTGGGATTGATGATTGTTTAATGTTCCGAAATTGAATTTGCATACCGAAAGAAAGTGAACTCATTTAGAAAGTTTTGCATGAAGCACATGATAGTCGTTTTTCAGCTCATCCGGGTAGCACTAAAATGTATGATGATTTAAAACAATTATACTGGTGGTCGGGAATGAAACGAGATATCTCTGAATTTGTATCTAAATGTCTGATCTGTCAACAAGTTAAGGCCAAACATCAAGTACCGTCGAGTTTATTACAGCCTATTCTGATTCCGGAATGGAAATGGAACAGAGTTACAATGGATTTTGTATCAGGATTTCCCCTAACTCCGAAGAAGAAAAATGAAATATGGGTCATCGTTGATAGATTGACCAAATCTGCTCATTTTATACTGGTACGTACAGACGATTCTCTAGATAAGTTAGCTGAATTGTATTTATCAGAGATTGTACGACTACATGGTGTACTGTTGTCTATTATTTCTGATCGAGACCCGAGATTTACTTCGAGATTCTGGAAGAAATTGCAAGAAGCTTTGGGAACGAAATTGAATTTTAGTATATCATTTCATCCCCAGACTGACGGTCAGTCTGAAAGAATTATTCAGAATCTAGAAGATATGTTACGGTGTTGTATTCTTGAATTTGAAAGTGGCTGGGAGAAATATTTACCCCTAATTGAATTTGCGTATAACAATAGTTTCCAGATGAGTTTGAAAATGGCTCCGTACGAAGCACTATACAGTCGTAAATGTCGAACACCATTGTACTGGACTGAGTTGAGTGAGAAAAAGTTACACGGGTTGATTTGATCTGAGAAATGGAAGAAAAAGTAAAAGTAATTCGTGACAACTTGAAAGCAGCATCTGACAGACAGAAATCATATACAGATTTAAAACGAAAAGAAATAGAGTTTCAAGTCAGGGATCATGTATTTCTGAAAGCGTCAAGTGGAAGAAAATTCTTCGTTTTGGTCGGAAAGGAAAGTTAAGTCCTCGGTTTATCGAGCCGTATGAAATTGTGGAAAGAATAGGACTTGTAGCTTATCGACTATCGTTACCGTCTGAACTCAAAAAGATTCATAATGTGTTTCACGTATCAATGCTTCATCGATATCGATCTGATGTTCTCATGTCATCTCTCCCATTGATGTAGAAATACGTCTGATTTGTCGTACACTGAAGAACCAATCAGAATTCTAGCTCGAGAAATTAAAGAATTAAGAAATAAACGTATAGCACTAATAAAGGTTCTCTGGTGTAAACAGGGGATAGAGGAAGCTACGTGGGAAACCGAGGAACCTATGTGAAAACAATGCCCTAACCTATTTACCGGTAAGATTTTCGCAGACGAAAATCCCTAAGAGGGGAGAGTTGTAACAGCCCATTTTAGACTTAATTGGAACGAGTGGTTTTAAGACCACTTAACCGAGTCGAAATATTGTTTTAACTGCTTTTATATGTTTTATAGCATGATAGATTCATTGTGTGAAAGTTTCGTATAGAAATTTTATCATTTAAATAGTTAATTGGGTAAGAAAGATTAAATCGCATAAAGCAATAAATATGAGCTCTATTTCATAAATGACTTGTTTGATCATGGCTTTAGAAATGGGAGTCCTTAAATGATAAATTTTCCATTTCTAAATTGAGTGGACATCCATGTCCATATATTTATGGCTTTTAAATGATTTTTATCACAGGTTAAAATAGTCATTTGGTTTTATAATAGGTTTTAATTAAATAAAACATGAAAATAGCTTCACAATTCTTCTTCTCCACCGATTCTTCAAGCAAAAATAAGGGTTTTTAAGCTTTGTTTCATTCGGCTATCATTTTGTTTAATTAAGGTATGGTTTTGTCTTGGTTTTTAGTAATTTTTACGTTTTTGAGATCGTTGCTTCGTATACTAGCTAACCCGTACCTCAATTTCTAAATTTGTTCATGTTTTTGAAAAATGTCATTGATGAATCCATGTTGTTTTAATAGTTTTTGGTGAATTATTGAAGGTTGTTTTGAAATATACAAGTTTTGAATTACATGTGGTGACAATGAGGGCACATTGGTTAGGCAGTTACGATGCTTGTTTTGGCATGTTTTAAGCATGTTTGATTGTATTTTGAATAGGTTAAATGATTGATGAATTGGTTGCTTAGTAAACTTGAGTTTTAAGGTACATTTAGGTGCACATGGCCTGAGATATAGTCTGCCACATAGCCGTTTATCACACAAGGGCAACACACACGAGCATGTGCCCTGAGCTTGTAGAATAATACTATAGTGTATATTCCACATAGGATGACACATGGCCTGCAATACAACCGTGTGAGCCAAGCCAGTGAGTTACATGGGCTGGCACACAACCGTGTGTCTCAAGTCAGTGAGTTACACAGGTAAAGACATGGGCTGGGACACAGCTATGTGTTTTAATTTCGACAGTCACACGGCCTCGTCACATGGCCGTGTGTCCCCTGTTTCCAAAAGTTTTCAATTTTTCCCAGCTTTCCTATTTTGGTACGATTTGATCCCGAAATGTTTCCAATCTATTTTTAGGGCATCATAGACTCGTTTTAAGGTCTGTAAATTTATTAAAGCTTATGAATGGAATGTGATTAATTAATTGTAATCATGATTGATTGATTATCGTATGAAATGTTAATGTCTGTAATATTATTGTAATACTCCATGACCCTAATTCGGCAACAAAGATGGGTTAGAGGTGTTGTAGATTTTGGTATCGAAATTAATAAATAAAGAAGGGAGAGGAAGAGAAAAAGCTTGGTAATACCTAATCGACAAACGACAACGGCGATGGCGGCATTATTGTGAGAATTGAATTTAGTTCTAAATATACGTGACGATTTACGTGTGAAGGAATTTCAACCGTCATAATTACTTCATTAAAAAAATAAATTTTAGAATGAAAAAGAATGGTATGGTCTCAAAAATGATTAATAATAGTGAATACCTAATATGTTGTAACTATTACATCATTTTCCAAGAAAAAAAGAACTTGGTGACAATTTGAGCATTTTTTGTGACAAATTGGTAATGACCAATGATTTGGTAACAGTTATATACATATAGTGATGATTTACTTGTTATGTAATTTAAACCATCACACATACATCATTATAGAAAGTAAAATTTATAGTGACAAAAACTTGTATTGTCATAATAATGATAAATAATAGTGACTACTAGATATGATGTCATTTTTACATTATTTCCTGACAAAAATAACTTAACACAAACTTTCTGCATTTCTTTAGTGACGAATTTATAGTGACCAATGGATTTGGAAACAATTGTACACTTATAATTTTACTTGCAATATAATTTAAATCGTCCACCTAGTTTCATAGAAGCGACTAAATATTCATAAATCACAATTACTTATTTTATTAGTATTACATAAAAAATTCTTCACAAATAATCAACAATTTGGGACAAAATTATTTATATCACAACTATATTAACACTAAAAATCTTAATTGTTGTAATGCTTGGTGATACAAAGGATTATGTTGGCAACAAAGAAAAATTATACTACCTAGTACCACCAACATTTCCAAACCAATTGCTTCATTAATGTAACATTTGTACTTAATAATTGATTGTGGAAACCAAGATAACATCATTTACGATCGTTACTTTAAAACTTCAAAAATATTATACTTGAGAAGTTGTTTATAGATTTACTACTTATGCTTCGGACAAGCTTGTTAAACCTACCTTACTATCAAATGAGAAAAAAAAGTAGATTTTATGGGAGAAAGTTAAGGAGTTGTTGCCTAAAAGACATTTTTGAATGAAAAAGCTAACTTGAAAAAAAAAATATAAAAGGAGAATTGGTATTGTTATAATTTTTATTAGGGTTAGCTACATAAATAGTCACCCAATTATGTTATTTTATTTTAGGCACGCATGTTGCATATTTCAGTCATTTTGATCACTCTAGTTAAAAACACAAATGACAAGCTGACATGGTAGTTAAAAATGATATAATAATAAATTTAGCCCTCAATTTTTACAAATGATCTCAATTTGATCCTAATTCTAAAAACTTCAAATAAATATATAAAAATAAATATTTTTAAAAAATATATAATAAATTTAAATATTATATTAATATAATTATAATTATATTAATATTAAGTAAAATAAAAATTCCCTTCACCCTGTCCCTTTCCCCCTTCCCTATTGGACCTCCGGGAATCTAATAGAATTACATTTAGAAAGGAATCGATTTTCTAAGAAAATTCCATTGTTAAAATACCGAGCTGTGATGAAATCACTTGATTTAAAAGGTAATAAACTTGTAGGAAACCATTAGAGAAACATTGTAGGAAACCATTAGAGAAACATTGTAATAAAGCTGATTCCGGAAAAGTTCAACAAGAAAATGAAAAACAAGAAGAAGAAAATTCTTCTTCTTCTTCAAATGCCATGGTGGTTGTCTCCGCTATGACACTAGTGGCCGTGGTGTTTTTCGTGGTGGTCATTGTTATTTCAATGAATTGTAAAAAAAAGATGATTTAATGAACCACCATAGTTCTAGTAAGGAACCATTAAGGCAAGGTAATAACATACCTGAGTTAACTCGGTAAAAACCAATTGAATTAAGTTAAAAGAGTATTTCTAATTGGAAAATCAAATGTTGTCGTCACGAAAAGGGTTATTTACCACAACTGTGTTTTGAACCATGAGCAATGAAGCACGGACACAGATACGAAATACAAGTACGACACAATACTGACACAGTGACATAGTAATTTTTAAAAAATGAGGACACAAATACAATAGGGTACGACAATAAAAAAAATTTATGTTAAAATACTTATTGTAGATGAAAATATTTATATTTTGTTTAATATATAATCAATTCTTTTCATTAAGCTCTCTTGTCATTACATAAAATATGACAAAACATAGTAATACATTGTCCAAGTTCATTACACAAAACATACCATATCAAATCTAAATTTGAAGTTCAACCTATATCCCTAAGAAGGCTTGTACAAAAGCAAACAAAAAGAGAGCAATCTTCTAGTTCAATTCACAGCATTAACATTTTCCATATATTCTTCTTTATTGGCAAAATTTACCATCTCAATATCAGATTCATCAAGAGATAAGCTAGCAAATTCAAGAACTCCATCTCCTTCAAATGAGTCATACATCACCTCCAATATCCCACATATTGTTCTCTCATTCTTTATAATGAAAAGTACTTCTAGAAAGTAATCGAAAATTAGCATCCAAAAATACTAAATCTTCGACACGTTGAGGATCAATCTTGTTCCTCCTCATGGAATGGATAAACAAATATGTAGTCCAATTCCTTTCACAAAAAGATGATGATAAAGGTTGTCCAAGAAGTTTTAAAGCTAAGTTTTGGAGCAAAGGTATTGAAGCTCCATGAACTAACCACCAAGACTTGGGATCCAAAAACCATCTATCCTATAGTGAATTAAAAGAACCAAAAACATCTAATGCTCCCGAAAATCTCACAAACTTTTGGAATGTCATCTTTCTTTCTTCGGCAGAAGGAAAATTTCTTCTTAAGAACTTATTCCTTTCCTTTGAGATTTCTACATCTTTATTTGGAGGAAGGCGATTTGGAACCTCATTAAGCTAATCACTAGAATAATACCTATATAAACAATTAAATATGAATTTTTTTAATTGATAATAAATAAAACAAGTATAAAAGAATAAAAACAATCATAAATAGAATATATGTTATCTAAGTTTACCTTGGATTTAAATAATAAGCCATACAATGAAATGGTGTACTACACTTAGTCCATCGATCAATAAGACTATCATATACCACTTCATAAAATATTGATCTCTCGTTTCCTTTCCTCTCTTTATGCCTCTAAATGATTGTCTTCACTTTTTCAATCATTTCATCCCACATCTTATAAACCAAGTGAAGAGTGGGCCTATCCGTGTTCATAATTCGAAGCATATCATATATAGTCCTGTAAAAGAAAGCATACAATGAACCTTATCCCACCAAAAGTCATCCAAAATTTTTTCCTTCACCAAATATGTAACACCCTTTACCCGCATCCATCACCGGAATAGGGTAGGAGGTGTTACCTCACTTAAACACAAACAATCATAGCAATTCGAGTCATAAATTTTCATTCAAATTTAAAACTTTTCATACGTAATCATATTGTCCCTACTATAGGCCTAAGAAGCTCAAAACATACATTGAGAGTGGTTTAGGACTAAACCGAGATCTTTGGAACACTTAGAAAAATTTCATGTTTTGGAGAGTCACACGCTAGTGTGGTTTAGGACACACCCATGTGGGTAGGCTGTGTGGTCACACATGCCCGTGTCCTCAACCCATGTAACTCTCTGTTTATGATGTCATGCACCAAAAGGAGTCACACGGCCAACTCACACGCCTGTGTGCTAGGCCGTGTGGCAAATTTAATTTCTAAAAAAAAGGTGCAGACTTCACACACCCTAGACACACGCCCATGTCTGAGGCCCGTGTCCTTTACACGGCTAAGACACATGGCTGTGTCTCTGCTCGTTTGTTTACTACTAGACATTCTGTTTTACAAAACTAGGGTGCAGGGGACACACGGCCGGACTACATGCCCATGGTGTAGACTGTGTGTCACACACAACCTAGACATAAGCCCATGTGTCTACCCATGTGGACAAATATAAGGCTATTTACCAAGCCATTTGCCACCCTAAAACACAAGCACACTTACGCCACTTCAAAGGCACATAACATAATATAAGTAAGCTATCAAACGTCCTAAAATCAAGTCATCTACACATCATTCACATACCACATCCATCATGCATATATCTCACATACTTAGCAACTTAAACATGTAAACTACCTCAATCATGAATAACATCATCATATGCATACACTAAGTATCAATATTGGCCAACTTTTAATGGCCTTATACAAAATGATCATTCATCAAAATAAGCCAACATTTTTGGCTTAATCAAATATGACACATATAACAAAATAACCAAGTCCTCTATACATGCCATAACTCAAAATGTCAATAACTATATATATCAAAAGATAATTTTATAGTGTGAGACGATCCTTTAATGTTCTCCCAATCCGAGTTAGCTTGGTGACACTATAAGACAAGGGAAAAAAATAGCTTAGTAAGTTTATATGCAAATAATGAGCATTATAAACACACATTTAACATACATTTGAAATTATAATAATTTCATGGATACTATCAAAACCTTACGATCACAACTTACTCATTCACAACCTTACCAATAGTTATCACATAACAAACTCATCTTTTAGGAGTTTCACATGCGTACCTGTGCCAACCTTTACATAATCTCTTGCACTCACACTTCGTTATTTCGCTGAATCACCCGTTGAACCACTTGGAATTCTAAAGGATACTCGAAAGTCTTGCACATAAGTGCCACGCTTATTTGTAGCTGAAGCTACCACTTATCACTTATCACTTATCACTTAAACACTTGGTTTCCTAGTGACATGTCACTTGTATCCTATTCGAATCGGGATCTTTCACACTTGTCAAAGCTTGGTCGATGTACACATTCAAATAGTTATTCACAAAGCATACTAATGTTAAAGTATTCAAAAATATAATTTAGCAACGCATTATTTACATGCAAACTTACCTCGATCCAAAATGACAAGTTATTTGATTTAGTCCAAAATCTTTTCTTTTCTCCGATCAAGGTCAATTCCTCGTCTTTCTTGATCTATAATACAAAATTTAACATATTTAATTATCACATTACTCAATTCGGTCCAAAAATCACATTGTGGAAAAATTACATTTTTGCCCCTAAAGTTTGACATATTTACACTTTAGTCCCTGGGCTCGTATAATGAAATGTACTCATTTTCTTTATTACCCAAGCCTAATCGACACATATACATACTCATAACAGCCCATATTTTACACTAAATCTCATTTTATACACATGTTTACAACTTTTACAAATAAGTCCCTTTTACGCATTTTCTTCAAAAACCACCCAGTAAAAGTTGTTTATCACACATCAAACTTTCATTTTCTACCATTAACAATCAAATTACTTGCATGTCACACATGGGTAAATTTTTAAACATGAACCCTACTTCAAAATAATGGTAGAAATAGGTAAATCGGGCTACGAGGACTTCAAAAATGTAAAGAACATTAAAACGGGGCTTGAAGGCACTTACTATGAAGCTTGGAAGTTGAAGAAACCCTAGCTATGGTGTCCTTAGGGATGTTCAGCCAAGGTAGAAAGATGGACAACATTTTGGCTTTATTTTCCCTTTTTATTCTTCTTTTATTAATCAAATAACCAAAATGCCCGTCACTTAAAACTTTGATATTTTATCCATTCATGCCCATTTTTGTCCAAACTAAACTATATTGGTATAATTACCATATAAGGACTTCTAATTTAATAACTCATCACAATCAAATCGCATTAGCAATTAAAACACACATTTTGCGACTTTTTCAATTTAGTCCTAAAAAATCAAAGTGGACACTTTATCAACAAAATTTCTTAACCAAAATTTTCACATATGCATTCAACCATATATTAAACCTCAAAACTTTATCATAATAATTTTTTTCTACTTCAGATTCGTGGTTCCGAAACTAGTATTCCGTTTAGGCCCTAAAACGGGCTGTTACAAAAGAGGCTTTAGAAATGCCATCTTCTCTATAAGTAGACTATTCATCACTAATAACCATATTTTGGAGACCCCTTTAATGAGTTTGAGTCTTTTTAACATCATAATCATGGAAGTAAATTGAGTATTTGCAGCAGCAAGTAATTTCAAAGGCACAAAAGAATGAAATATTGCCAACTTCATTGAGTGATACATTATGATGTTTCTTATAAAGATAGCATCATCACCAACATTATTTATGCAACAAAAAACATCATATGTAACCTCATTACTTTTGATGTTTTTTGTATTACATTTATTTTAAGAGCAAGGTTAAGTGTATGTGCCACACAAGGTGTCTAAAAGATATGAGGATGTTGTGTCTCTACTAATGATGCCGCGTCTTTATAAATCGGTGCATTGTTTGTTATCACTTGAGCAACATTTTTTGTTGTAACCTCACTTATGGCATCTTTAATTAAAGTTGTCACATAAAACTTATCCTTGTACTCATTTTCAAAATTGATGGCTTTCAAGAAAATAACTCCACCTTCAAAAATAGCCATAAAGTTAATTAATGGTCGTCTTTGTGCATTTGTCCATCCATCACATACAACACTAATACTGTAACACCCCAAATCTGGCATAGACATTATGGCCGAATCTGGAGATGTCACATGAGAGTGTTTTTTAAAACCATTTCCATACATAGAAATCGCTCAAATTATTATCTTTTACTTCGTCGAAAAACAAGTACTAGTTGATTTGCTTGAAAATATTTCTTTCACACGGAAGCCATAAAAATCAATCATCTTTCGGTGTCAAATTAATTACGAAAACCTTAGTTAATTTTAGAAAACAATGCTTTGTGGTGTTGCAGATTATAAAACTGAAAATAACATTTCAACGTCCCAAGTTAAACAAAAACAGTCCCAAAGTCCAGAAAATTACATAAAATTTCCCAAAATAACAGTTTAAGCAATAAAACCATTAAGTTCAATGCATGTGGCAGTGGTTACTGTAACAGCCCAATTTAGACCCTAATCGAAACGGTGGTTTCGGGACCATGAATTCGAGTTAGAAAAATATTTTAAAAATTTATTTTCTATGTTTATTATGCGTGAATTTATATTTATGAAATTTTCATGATTTAATTTTATCGTTTGGGTGTCCGATTAAACAAATGGGCTTAATCGCATAAATTGAAAATTTGATAGTATTAGTTGTGAGGACTGAATTGATAGTGGCTTTTTAAGTGGAAGCACCAATGTTGTAAATGACCCTTTTTCTTTTATGCTATTGGACGACATGAGGTAAATAAATAAAATAAAATATGTTTTCTATTTTCATACATATGTTATAATGATAATAAAATATATATATTTATAAGTGTATAAGATAAGTCATGAGTGGAAAACCATGTGTTAATAAGGTGGACGAATATGTCCTAGTGCATAAACTTTAATTAATGATTTGTAAAGGGGTAAAATAGGAAAACATGTTATAATAATAAAACTTTAGTATATATGTTATAATATATGATAATTATCATTAGTTTACTTTAGGTTTTATGCTTCATTTTGTCGAAACTAAACAAAGGAAAAGAAATAAAAGAACAAGGGTTTGGCCATCCATTTTAAGCTCGATTCAAGATTCATTCTTAGTCGGTTTTTGATAATTTTTATGTTTTTGAGATCGTTGCTTCGAGTACTACAAAACCCAAGCTTTAATTTTTTATTTTGATGAATATTTTGAATGGTGCCATTGTTGAGAGCTTGTGATTTTTGTTGTTTGATGATGAATTATGAAAGGTATGGATTGGGTTAATATATATTGTAAAGGAATTTTTGATGATTTTGAGTAATTAGGACTTAATTGAAAAAATAAAAATGTGGGGGGGCTAAAATGTGAAATTTATGGAAAATATGAGCTTATTTGGACACTAGGTGTATTTAGCTACCTTAGATGTGATTAATTTTGCATAATTTTGTGTTTTGTGCACTAGGGACTAAATGGTAAAAATTGTAAATGTTAGGGGTAAAATGGTAATTTTCTTATTTACGTGTTTTTGGACTAAATAGAATGAAAATATATTTGAATAAGCTTAATTTGAATAGGTTTAGATCAAGAACCAAAGAAATCAGATTTGGATCGGGGAAAAACGAAAATTGTCAACTAGCTGCCCGATTCCGTTTTGTATCATTCGAGGTAAGTTTATAAACAAATAGACATGTTTATTGATATCTTAATGTTATATTTACTTGCTATTATGAAATGTTAGAAACTAAATATATTATGGCCGAATATGATTAAATGTGGCTAATACACTTCCGAGTTCGATTCGACCAAATTGCGACGTCCGAAAGCCCCGTATGAACCTTAGGAATAGCTAGGATACATATGTCATGGCATAGGATTCCTATATATGTGCGCGAGTAAGTCCATGGAATTGATTTGTGATTTTTGACATGTGTTTACGAGTAAGACCCTATTTGGGACAGTGGCATCGATATGCGGCTACATGTAAGACCACGTCTAGGACGTTGGCATTGTACGATTTATGTGATTATCTGAGTGTCCTATTCAATTTCGAATGGTTCATCGGGCAAAGGTATAATAAGTTCGAAAGTGTAAAATGACCTATATAATAGGTATGAATTTACATGTTGCCTACTTGAGAAAAGGGTAAGTAAAAACCTTGACTCTTGTTACGAATCTTGTAAAATGCGAATGTAGAAAATATACCTATATAATATGTGTATCCGGTTTGTAAATGAATAGTAAACATGTTATGGACAATTCTTGTGTATAGGTGTATAAGTGATGAGTAGTATATATATATTCGATTATATGATGAATGTATGTATAAGAGATTATATTAAGACCTATGAATTTTGTATATGTGTATGTGAACAAGGTACATAATGAATATTCGGCCTTGATGAATAAATGATAAAATGTTAGCGTTCGCTTTACATATATTCGGTCAAAGTGATAATATAAAAGAAAACAATTATAATTGTTGAAAATACTTCATACGAATGTATGTATATATAATATTGGATTTAAATGTGGAATGATAAAATATTCTGGTTTAGTTAGTTAATTTTATCAATATCATTGGGTTGTTTATTTGGTTATGACTTACTAAGCTCTAATAGCTTACTTTGTGTTTTCATCTTTACACTATTTTATAGATTTTGAATCCAAGTTACGAGCTCGGGAATCGTCGAAGAAGCTTATCACACTATCGACCGTCTTCGGTATTTTATAAGCTAAAATTTTTGGAATTTATGGCATGTATATGCTGGAACGTGTTTTAAATTAGTGAATTTGGGTTGTGTATAAAAGCCATGCGAAGATGGTTTATTTTTCCATGCTTGAATTTGGTTTTGGTTTTGTTTGTGTTTTGAGCCTATATTAATTACTGAGTCGTAGGCTATGCATGGTTACATATTGTGTCTCATGATCATATAGTAAGATTTAATCGTTGAATTCGAGTGTGGCATGATTAAATTGGCTATAAGCATGTTGATTCGGTTTGGATGTATTTTATATTGAAATATAGTATATATGTATATGAACTTGCTTACTGTGTTTAGACTTGATTTAGTGTATTCATAGCATTAACGTTTAATGAATTTAATGTGGATAATTTGGTGATGGAAATTTTAGTTGTTAAGAATATTCAGTCATATACTGAAATTTAGGTAAGGTTAATTCTCGACTAGTAATTCAGTTCTTGCTCATATTCACATTTGTTAGTACATAATGTGGTAATGGTATAGGTTAGTATGCGATCATTAGATATTTGTAAATTTATGACGGAGTTTGAATTTGTGTTTTGGCTATGAAGTATTAATGATTACTTTTAGTTATAGATTAAAATAACTAAGATGGTTTAAATTGATTTGGCATGTTTGTTAAGGTATGAAACTATGAATTTGGATCATATGTTTAAATATATATTTAACAGCATACGTGATTATTGAGTTTATCTTGAATATGACTTTTGTTTATAAGGCTTGATAAATAATAATAATGGTATGTTTAGATTCGGTTTTGATATATTAAAGTATTAATATATTCGGTTATAAGATGCACTTGAATAAGAAATTTTGATTTATTTGTGACTTGGCATTGCCATATGAATATTTTTGTATATGATAATTTGACTTGATATAATTGATATAAAGTATGTAATAATTACGTTCTGTATACGTCTATATGAGTGATTAATATTTTGAAATTTCAGAAATAAACTCTTTTGGTTATTAAGTGCTTTCGATCAACTAGTTGAGTTAAGCATGCATGATTTTGGATGGGTATATGTTGTTTAAATTCAGTTGTGGAAGCTAATCAATGCCTTGTTCTAATAATGACATGTAAGGATTATTATATAAAATCATTAATTTGTATTGTATCATATTTCGGTAAACGTGATTAATATTGGTAATTATAGTGAATTTGTATTCAACTGTAGCATGTTAAATCTTGTAATATTACATTATAGAATAAGTATAATAATTTAGACAATTGATTTGAATCGGGAAAGAGTAATAGATAAGATCAAGCTGGGCTTAGCTAAATGCATGAAAGAATGACTAGATGAACATGGCTTATGCAATACTAAATTATAATAATTACATGTGTTTTGTTGTGGTGAGTAAGTGTTTAACTTAATACTAGATGGATGCGAATTTGATATGAATTTTATAAAAATAAAAAAATAAAAAAATAGTGATACCTTTGAGTAATGTAATTGTATATGGTTACAGTGTGCTATTAAAGCGTAATGAGGTCTGTATATTTGCATGTATTATGAGTTTGAATTAAAAGTATATTCAACTATGTAGTACTAGTAATTAAATAGACTACGAAATTATTTAATGATTGTTTATATTTTCCTTCTTTTAGTTATTCTAAGTGTGTGTACGTGATCATCTGAAAATGTATTTTTGACTGGTGATACCCTGTAATCCTAATTCGACGACGGATAGGGGTTTCAGGTGTTACAGTCAAGTCGAGTTGTCCGCTGCACTGATCTATCTACTGCTGGGGATCACCTGACAGATAAAACAAATAAAGGGTTGAGTTTTTGCAAACTCAGTGTGTAATCCCCACAGACAACATGCATACAAACATACATCAATAACAAATAATTCGGGCATGAGCCCTTTACAGAAACGGTGTGGACCTTAGTCCACTCAGCTACAGAATCATATACAATTTTAGGGCCTTAGCCCATCATAAATACCGCATGCATATCAGATCAGAATATCAGAAACATGCCCACGAACCCTACACACCATCTCCATCCAACCCTACACACCATGTGGGGATAAAATCGATCCACCTAGCCCTACACACCAAATATGGGGATAAAATCAATACCGTAATGTGACACATGTCATAAATATGCAACATAGCTACCAGATAGCAGGCTTAGAAGCCTTTCAAATACTTCCTTCACTTCATCAATCCCACCCCAATGCAATGCAACATACATAAATGGCATGCTATGATGCAGATAAACAGATCATACATATATTTTCAGAATAGTACAAATATACATACATCATGTATCTCATGCTTTGATCATGCATCATATAAACAGAGTACAAAATTAGGGTCTAAGTACTGCTTACCGACACTACAATAGGTCATAGTTGACTTGGGCAACCTGTGCAGCCTTACAACATATTTTAGAAAGATAGGCTCACACGCCCATATGGCCTGTCCGTGTAGGTCCACAAGCCCATGTGGCCCACACAGCCCAAATTGGCCTTGGCCATGTGGATTACACGACCTAGCCTAAAATCCCACACACCTGTATGGTTTACCCGTGTAAGCCCACACGCCCGTGTAGCCCAGACGGCCCAATTGGTTAAGCCCATGTCTTGCACACGACCTTGCCAGTAATCAAATGGTCGTGTCATGCGTCCGTGTCATGCGTGCACGGCATAAACAATCACCACTTCAAATCAACTCGACAACTCGTTAATTTCAGTCTCCTAAATGGCTCTTAATAGCAACCAAAACCACCATTAAGCACTTAATAAAACCCGAATTTGAGTAAGTAAAACGAAGACTTACCATACACATTCCTAAAAATGATTAGCAGAACGATTGGAAGCGTGAAAGGGAAAATGATCGAGATAGGAGGAAAATCCAAAGAATTTTTGCAGCAAAGGGTTATTGGGAAGAGCAGACGGCAGCAGGTAGAGGGAGCAAAAAGAAAAGGAAAATAGGGAAAAAAGAGAAGAAGTGGTCAAATTTTGCAGAGAGAGGAGTCAATACTGCACAAAAACTGTTAACCCCTATCTATTCCCCTAAATTCTCTCAATGAATCACTCTCCCACATCCCACTTCACAACAAACACTCAGAGTCCCAACTCAACCCATCTCTTACCGAAATTAATGAGCAAAAATACTAACCCTTGCTAAAGTAAAGAATTGAACCCAAGACCTCCCTCACACCATCACTCCTCTTAACCACTAGACCAGTAGGCTCATTCTGTCTTATCTTAACCAACTTCCACTTATAAGCCTATTAACCCAAAGATAAGGCTTTATTTAATAAAAACCAAAATTTTACCCAATCTAAGGCTTGAACTTGGGACCTCTCAAACACACCCAGAATACATAACCACTGAAGCAAACAGATATTTACGTCATCAATTCACAATATCAAATACACAAATTTTGGGGCATTACAAATACCTTTTTCCCTCTACATTCCTTTTATAGGTTGTTGATATGTGTGATATGAAGTAATAAAATTTATAATAATGATCACACCAAAAACTAACTATTATCATGATTTCAAGGCAAGCATACCTATCGAACAGTAGTATAGCTTAGTGGCAAGACCGAGATATCGTACCCAAGAGAACCAAAAGTACTAGTACTAACTTTCTTTTTATTATTTAACCTAAAAATAAAAAGGGTTTTAAGAAACTAAACTAATTCTAAAACTTAAACTAAGAATGCAAAAAAAGTAAATTGGGGAAAAACTCTTTAGGAAAAACTGATTGATTTGGGCAATACTCAAGGGATAATCCACCTAGACTTCACTTGTTATCAATTCTTGAGCTAGACGATTTATTCACTTGACTTGATCCGTAGAGATCCCTAACTTATGTTAATACCTCCATCGAGGATAAGAACAACTAATCCTAGGTTGATTAACTGGAATCTCTTTCTAGTTAAAACCCCTTCTTTTGCATTAACTCGATCTATGGATCCCCTTATTAGGTTTGACCCTAATCCGGCAGATTTATGTCGCCCTATGTCTAGGGTTGCATGCAACTCTGCTTAATTTTGCTAGATCTACTCTTAAACAGGGACTTTTGCTCCTCTGAATAAGCACATCAATACTTGAATTAATACCTAGGATTATTAAAACAAGAATTAAGAACAATTCAAGTATTTATCATATAACTCAAGATAAAATAATAACAAGATCTGTCTTACGTTTCATCCCCCTCAAGTATTTGGGGATTTAGTTCATATTTAATAAAGAAAACATCTCAGAAGAATAAAAATAACAAAACATAAAGAACCCAAAAATCCCTGAATGATTGAAGGGAGATCCTTTGTCTTGGTGTAGAATTCAGCTTTTGGGATGAATCAATCGACTTCCCTTGGGGTAATTCCTTGCTTTCACTCTCTGTGTTGGCAGAAATACAGTACTCTCTTGTGGGAAAAAAAGGCACACCTTTGGAGTTGCCTCCTAGGGTCTTTATATAGAGCTTTGGAATGCCTTTCTTAGCTTCTAAGTATCCTTTTTCGAGTGAAATTGCACTTCCTCACGACAGGGACACGCCCGTGTACCACGTCCATGTGCCACGACAAGAGGCCATGTGCAAGACTGTTGATGGTGGCACGGCCGTGTGATCTGACCGTGCTTGTCGGGGATTTGGAGCTAGGAGAGATTTAGAGTGGCCACACGGACGACGATTCCGGTTTAATTAAGTTAAGTATTTAATTATTTATTTTAATTGTTTCTATTTTTTAATTTGGGTTTGTAATAAAGCCTCTCTAATTATTTAATTTGTTTTTAGCTTAAGTATTATATTATTTAAATTGTTTTGAAATCGGATAGCTCCAATGCACTTTTATAAAAGTTACTTGTTTTCAAAATATCACGATAACAGAGCAAATCTTTCGCAATGTAAACATTTTCATAAATAATTATTTTAAATAGACTTAAACCTACTTTGTTGTTCGTGAACAAGTCATAAGGATAAAGTGTGGCAATGGATGTGTGCATGTCTAGGATTGGATCTAGGGAGAGCTTGGTACTTAAGCAGTCTAATTGACTCACCTCCTCTCTTCTGGAATCCTACCTGGTGCATAGTGTCCATTCACTTCAAGCCATAAGGAAGAATGTCTGATTTTCCGATACTTAAACCGTTTTAAAATAACATGTTCCGCAAACTACAACGGTTTACAAGCTTTCACAATTTTCCATAAGATTTTACAAAGTTGTTAACAATGTTTGAAAAGGGAATGATTATTACAATGAACCACCCTTTTGAAAAAAATAAACAAACACAAACTAAGGTTTTATACAAGTTTAACGGTAAAAGTTTCTAAACACTAAGAAGGGTTTTCAGTGAAAACATGATTTTCGAAAAATACTTCAATGTGACACACCGGACTTGGCCATAATGTCTGGGCCGGGTTTGGGGTGTTACATTTAGTGGTATCAGAGCCCGGTTGCAACAACTCGACTGTGGATCGGGTCTAAAAAGGTTTTCAAAAAATTTTACAATCAAGGCCTAAAAAGGGTATGTTTTGGAAATTGGTTTTTGAAAACTTTAGAAAAACCTTATTAAAAGTTATTTTATTTTTGTTTTAAAAGTTTTGTTAAAATTGGGTTTTCTAAAATCTGGTATTGGAAGAGGTGGCACACTGAATCCCCGGCACCAAGTCTGTAAGTACTTCTTTTTCCTATACTGTACTGAAATATTACTGTAGATAGTACTGAGACTTTACAATGATACTATAGCTAGGTTAATAGTGAGACCATATAGACTGAGACAGTAGGAAAACTGAAAACCCTAAAAGATTGAGACTGTAGCTAGGCTATGATTCTGTAAAAACAAAAACTTTGAAATACTATCCCAGCATAAAATATATGAATAAAATACTAAAATACTTGAATTGAGATCTTTGTAGTTATTTGATATGTATATTGGTAATGTAGAGTTTTGATATGATTTCTGAGGGTAAGTATAGTTTGCCCACTTCGGGGAGCAGTAACTCAGAGCTTGATATTGAGGCACTGGCTGAGTTAGTAAGGAAAGTGGTAGAGGAAGTTTTGGAGACCAAAGTTAAGGAAATTAGGGAAATGCTTCAAGCAGGGTGCTTAGAATGTAAGAAGAGGAAGGATCCTCGTTCGCAGAGGACAGAGTCTGATTCTGTGAAACATGTTAGGGCACGACCAAACTATCTGACCTGCAAGAACTGCAACAGTCGTCATCCAGGTGAATGCCATAGGGAGAAAAGAGCATGCTTTAGATGCCGGTCCCTGGAACATCAAGCTCTGGATTGCCAAGCTTATTCTGGTTAGGTGTGTGTGATGTTTGGATACGAATTGTATGCACGCTTGATGAATGTTTATTTACCTCGGTGATTAGATGTTTTAGGTCGTACAAAAAATTATTTAGATCAGAGTGTGCAGCGATAGCATAGTAGAGTAGTGATGCAACGACTATCTTATCATTTAGAAATTTCGAGGAAGAAATTATTTTAGGAGTGGTGAATTGTAACACCCTGAATTTGGGCCTAGAAGTATTGGGCTTGTGTAACGCCTTGATTTTTGAGATTTTTCGGGTTTTTGTGATTTTTGGTGAAATTTTGAAATTTTGGTGTTTTGGATACTGAAATTGTGTTTAAATGTATTAGTGGGCCTTTAGAAGGCCCAAGCCTAAGTTAAAACCCGGCAAAAATATCAATTTTGGTTTTTAAGTGAAAGGGGACTTGGTTAAGTGGGCCCTTAAGGAAAAGTTAGTAAATAAAGACACAAAGAGGGCCTTGGTAAAGTGGCAAGATGGGGCCACTAAGTTCCTAAAAAAGTGGTGTGTGGACTAAGTTTAAGGGCCAGAGTTCAAGTCACAAGGTAAGCGTGTTGATACTCTTATTTTTGTGTGCATGTGCTGGGCATGTGATAGAGCTTAAGTGGAAATTCAGCTAGGGCTTTAGAAAGGTTGGGCCGTGGGCCTGAATGGCCATTAGGGCAAGCTTTATTTTCTTTTTGTCTTGCTGAATTAGGTTTAGCCACCTAGAGCCTTTACTTTCATTCTATTCTCTTCTCAGGGTCGCAAAAAGCCGAAAATGCAAAGTTAGATCTCCTAAGTGCCGAATTCTTCCTCCTCTTCTCCTCTCTTCTTCTATTTTCTTTTCTTCTTCTTTTCTTCTCTAGTCGAAACATTCCTACCGTTCTACTCCTCTCCTCTTTCATTCCCATTCTTTTCTAAACCTCTATAGTCGATTGCCATAAAAGTCGAAATCCCGAAAGTTGTTTCTTGTGTCGATTTCTTCTAGCCAAAATCCTCCTATTTTCTTCATCTCTTTTGGCTGATTTTCACATCCTCTAAACCCCTAACCCCTGTCGGCAACACCAATGCAAAACCACCACACCAAACCATCTTCCTCTTCACAGTTTTAAAAGCCGAAAACACCATAGTTTTTAGGGACATTGCCGAATCTTTAGATCTCTAAGATTCGAAATCTGCTAAGTGGTTAAGGGCTAAGTCTGCATCAGATCTAAGTAGAAGAATCGCCTTGATTAAGTAAAACCTGTGGTAAGTACTCGACATCTCAGATCTACTCGTTACCTTTGGATTTAAGAAAAGCCAAAATCCCTAAACTCTTTAGGGAGGCTGTCGAATGTGATGATAGGTAAAAATAGTTCTTTTAATTGGTTCTATGTGTACTTGTTGTGGAAGGGGCGATCTAGCAAGGAGCATAGGAGGCTTGGATCTTTGGGACGATCGAATTTAGACCTGGTCATTAGCCTAGGCAAAGGTAAGTGTATAAGAGACTAAGGTTATGGTGGCCGAATATGTATGTGGGGGTAGTAGTGGTTATTCGATTTGATATTTAGATGTTAACGTGATCTAAATGAATGTAGGATTGTTTTGGAGCATGTCATTGTTCGTCGTAAATCAAGTGTGTATCGAACACCCTTTTGTAGTTCAAATCGGCAAAAGCTGAAATACCGAAATTCTAGCTTTTCGTGGACTTACGAGTGTGCGAGTGCTCGTGGGTTGGTTGGAAGCGATAGATCTGTAATCGAAATCGGTAAGGTTGGTGAGTGCTTAATTTCGTGCACTTCAGTAAGTTTGGGCCTCGATGGGCAGAATGTGGGCCCAATGGGCTTATGGGCCCATATGGGTAGAATAGGCAATAAACATATTACTGGTAAGTTGTAGGTTCAAAACTGCTAGGACTGGTAAACCGATCACTAAACTTGGACTAAATGGGCTTAAGTAGTTAGTAAACACTGTAGGGCCCATTAGGGGTTTTAGGGCTCAATGATTGTAATCTGCTAAAATGGGCTAAACAAGCTACTGAGATAAAAGTTAGACCGTTACTGATTAAAATGTGCATGAAACCCTAAAAACTCGCATAATTACCAAAATACCCCTTATGGGTAGAAAATACTATTTTACCCCTAGGTGCAAAATGACTGATATACCCCTAGGGCTAAATTCGACTGAAATGCATGCTTTACTGTTTCTGATCACTGTATGCCATGACATGATTATTTGTTGCATGGGACTGGGATTATTTGATGGAGGAAGTACTGAAAAGAGGCTTTGCCTCAGTTTACTGAAAAAGGGGCTTTGCCCTACTTTACTGAAAGAGGCTTCGCCTCGTATTACTGTACTGGTGGCTTGGCCACATTATCTAATTTTGCAGCTATGCTGCCACTATGGAGTGTAGCGGTTGGGTGGGTTGAGGAGTTTCCCCACATGGAGTGTCTGGTTGGTACAGGTGGAGTGTAGCGGTTGGGTGGGTTGATTAGTCTCCCCACATGTGATGGGCTTTGCATTCATGCATGATCTCTGTTCTGTTACTGTAATGGGCCTATGGGCCGTACTGTCATCTGAATAGGGCTTCAACCCAGTTTTACTGTATCTAGAATGGGCTTCGGCCCAGTTATTACTGTCACTGGATAGGGCTTAGGCCCAGTGGGCTTGAGCTGACTTGGGCTCTAGATGGGCTTCTTTACACACTGAGTTTTCCAAACTCACTCCTTTTCTTCCATCCATGTAGGTGAGCCTTAGACTGGTGGACTTGGAGCTGGGAGGGATTTAGAGTGGCCACGTGGACGACGATTTCTGTTTAATTAAGTTAATTATTTAATTATTTATTTTAATTGTTTCTATTTTTAATTTGGGTTTGTAATAAGGCCGCTCTAATTATTTAATTTGTTTTTAGCTTAAGTATGATATTGTTTAAATCGTTTTGAAATCATATAGCTCTAAGGCACTTTTATAAAAGTTACTTATATTCAAAATATCACGATAACAGAGCAAAGCTTCCGCAATGTAAACAATTTCATAAATAATTATTTTAAATAGACTTAAACCTAATTTGTTGTTTGTGAACAAGTCATAAGGATAAAGTGTGGCAATGGATGTATGCATGTCTAGGATTGGATCTAGGGAGAGCTTGGTACTTAAGCAGTCTAATTGACTCACCTCCTCTCTTCTGGAATCCTACCTGGTGCATAGTGTCCATTCACTTTAAGCCATAACGAAGAAGGTCTGGATTTTTGATACTTAAACCATTTTAAAATAACATGTTCCGCAAACTACAACGGTTTACAAGCTTTCACAATTTTCCATAAGATTTTACAAAGTTGTTAACAATGTTTGAAAAGGGAATGATTATTACAATGAACCACGTTTTTGAAAAAATAAACAAACACAAACTAAGGTTTTATACAAGTTTAACGGTAAAAGTTTCTAAACACTAAGAAGGGTTTTCAGTGAAAACATGGTTTTCGAAAAACACTTCAATGTGACACACCGAACTTGGCCATAATGTCTGGGCCGAGTTTGGGGTGTTACAAATTGCACTTCCTCACGACAGGGCTACGCCCGTGTGCCACGGCCATGTGCCATGCCCGTGTGCCACGACAAGAGGCCGTGTGCGAGACTGTTGATGGTGGCACGGCCATGTGAGCTAGCTATGCTTGTCGGGGCTGGGCCGTGTTGGACCTTATATGGCACGGCCGTGTGATGAATCCTTGGGCTGTGTTGTTTTTACACTTTGGCCCATTTTCTCCGTTTTCAGCCCGTTTTTCGTTCTTTTCTCTTCCCTGTGCTCTCCTGAGTATAAAACATGAAATAGAAGGATTAAGAGCACCAATTTTCACAAATTCAATGATAATTCATCCAGAAATTAAGCTAAGCATGGGGTAAAAATATGTAT
Source organism: Gossypium stocksii (assembly GCA_020496765.1). NCBI lineage: Eukaryota > Viridiplantae > Streptophyta > Magnoliopsida > Malvales > Malvaceae > Gossypium > Gossypium stocksii. The sequence continues at coordinate 87,505,314 of CM035629.1, forward strand.
AATTTATCATTTATCAGTCGTAACAAACTCTCTATCTTTGCTTCTTCTTTTTGCAATAATGTAATCCTTAAAGTATTATATCCCAGAATTATGTAACTCGAAATCGAATTATTACTAGCTAAGGTGAGTGCGATTCACATAATAAAGGTTCCTAGCTAGATGAAAAGGCAATCCAACTGAATAAAACATTCAAACAATTTCACTATCTAAATTCTCTTGAGAAGCAAAGTTTAATGATTGTTCTAAAGGGCTTTTTCTTCTTTTCGAATCTAAACTATGCCCTTGAAGTGAGGTTGTGTTTGGCCTAAAGGAATATGCTAGTGTTTGAGAACTAGGTGACATTGAGACTATTTTTGGTTGCAACTGTAATGCCCTCTAACCCTAAATCGTCGCCAGAATAGGGTTACGAAGCATTACCGAACATTTCAGACAATTTACGATTAATATACAAATAATTAATATACATACAATAATTAATTTATTGAGTCCCTTTAATGGACCTTTGAGGCCCAAAATACGTGTTAGAAGTAAATCGAGACTTACTCGAATACTGTAAAAATTTTTTTTGAACTCAATATAACCCATTTATAATACCTTAACCAACCCTGCAAATTTAAAACGCAACCAATTCAAGAAAAATGTCTCAACCAATACAATTTATATTCAGTTACATCTAGATCACATTAAAATATTAACTTATTAACTTACTTAATATATATATTCAAAAGTATTTCATAGTATCATTTTAATTAGATTAGTAAACTTTATTCATTCCCATTTCAAACTTTATACCAAATGTGCCATATTAATCTTCTTCGCATATCTTTTAACCAATCAAAAACATTATATATATCATCATTTACAACCAAAATCACAAGACCCATACACATAACCTAGGTATATGCCAGATTTACCAAAAAGAAAGATACATCACCAAAATTTCTCTGAGTTCGGGATTGCTCTGGATGCTAAACCGGGACACTTGACTTCTACTAACTTGCACACAAAAAACAACCATACACTGAGTATGGATATACTCAGTGGTATTACCATAATTCAAACTATTAGAACAATAATAAATTATATGCATACAACCTGTAACAATATAATCATGAATATTAATTTTTACATTAATTTCATATTACAACAATAGCATTTTATCAATTGACATCATATATCATTAATTTGAACCTCAACCATTCCATGAACCTTTGATTCATGCTTTCAATCTCATTTCTCAATTTCAATTCATAATTCAATTTTCTCATTTCAATTCGATAGCTTAATTAATCAAATTTATTCAATTTATCAGTTCATTTATTTTCCCTATTAACAAGACTCGGACCTTGGCGGATACACTAATCCAACCAAACACACCAGTACGGCACATTGTGCCTAATAAATATTGCCGAAGCAAATGGTACTCAGTACCTAATCAATATATCAGAAGCAATAATACGACACCCATGGTGCCTAATACAACACATATACTGCCTAATCGACTCAAAGTCAAATATCTCTGAACACTTCCAATTCTATGGCATGCCAATTATATTTGACTCAGCCCAACTAGTTAATAGGGTTTTCAAATCATTTCTCAATTTCAAACAATATTCACATTTCATATTCATTCTCAATCCAATCTCAATTCAATTCAAATACACTTTTCCACTTTCAATTTAAATTCACTTTTTCACTTTCTCATCAGTATACGATTCAATATCAATACATATTCATCACTCTATTTAATTCAATCCACTTTTCAATCAATACACAATTCAATTTCACTTTTATTTCGAATTTACTTTCAAATCAATATGCAATTCAATTTCTTATATATATATATATATATATATTCATTACTCACTTAAATTTTCATTCAACTCAATAATGATACTTGCCTCATAATTTACTTACCATACATACAATTTAAAATTTAATATTTAATAATAAATAACTTGAATTATAGTAATACAAACCGGATCTTTTCTCGAATCACTCCTCGATAACCTTTTCCTTTCCCTTCTGAGTCGATGCCTCTAGTTCTTTGTTAGCTACGAAAATTAAAATAATTCATAATCATTAATACAACACTAATTCACATTAAATACTTGAATTTCCTTTCAATTTATACCTTAATTTCAATTTAATCTTAACTAAGTTCATTTATGTTTCTATCTTAATTCATACTTTATTTCTATCAAATTTTCAACCAAACTAAAATTTAACTATCTAATTTTCATCATAAAACCCTAATTTTAAATTTCTTTCAATTTAGTCCCTTTAAGACAAAACTTATAGCTTCTTTTACAATTTAATCCTTTAATCAAGTCTAACTAAAAATTCTATCAATTAAACCCCTAATTCATCAATTTGTTTAACATGAATCATGTCCAAAATCTAAGAACTTTCAAAATTTTAACTTGATTTCAACAAAACTTTGTTCTAAGACTCCAAAAACATCAAAATTATAAGAAAATAGACTAAATTAACTTACGAAATTAAGCTTGATCCCTTAAACCTTAATTTTTCCTTCCTTTTTCTTTCTCCTTTTTGCTTCCCAATTTCCTCTCTATTTCGTCTGCCTTAATCATTTTGTTTCTTTTTATTCATTTATTTTATGTCTATTAGTTAATAGTAATAATATATATATTATAATATAATTTAATAATATTTTCTTATATTATAAGTAAACATATATGTATTTTACAAATGTACACATATATTTATTACACATGTATATTATCACCACCATACAATTGTCAAAATTATTTAATTTCTATTATAATATAATATTATTATAATAATTTAATAAAATATCTTTTTACCTAAATTATAAGTAAATACATATTTTTAATACAAGTGTACACATATATATATTATTACCATTACACATGTAAAATTTTATCACCATACACTTGTCATTATATTAACTTATTTCATAATAATGATAATAATAATTTAATATAAAACAATAATAATTAATAATAATTATTTATACATTTTAACATACCTAAAAATCTTAGGTTTTTAAGCTTTTGCCACCTCATTAATGGTAAATGGCATATTTGCAATTTTGGTCCCTTTTTCTTTCTTTTAATATACAATTAAATTTTTGCACCTTATTCAATTTAGTCCTTTTTACTAATTACTCTTCATTAAGCTAAATTCACCTAATTAAAACCTAATTAAACCCACAGCAACTTCGTAAGTATTTCTAATAAATATTTACGAACCCATTTTACTAAAACAAAAGCTCGCTAATGTACTTTTTTTATGCCCGTGAATTTTGGTCCATTATATTTCTCCCCCTTAATAAATTCCGTCCTTGAATTTTACCTGAGAAAAGATGGGAATATTAAGCTCTCATTGTTTCCTCAGTCTCTTATATTAACTTTGACCCGATTATTTTTCTTTCTTTTAATCCCATCTAACATACCGGCATTCGACATCTTCGACCATATAATGCTTCTTACGGAGCCATTTGAATACTCGATTGGAAACTATTATTATAAACAAATTCTTTCAATGGTAAGTAACATTCCCAACCTGATTCAAAATCAATAATACAGGCTCATAACATGTCCTCTAGAATTTGAATTACCTGCTCAAACTATCCATCGGTTTGTAGATGGAAAGCTGTGCTAAAACTGAGTCAATTGCCCAAAACTCATGCAACTGTTTCCAAAATCTTGATGTAAACCGTGAATCCCAGTTAGAAATTATTGAGGTAGGAATACCATGTAATCTCACAATTTCTTGAATATAAATCTCAGCAAGTTTCTATAGAGACCAATTGGTTCTAACCGCTATAAAATAAGACGACTTTGTGAGCCGATCAACAATCACCCAGATAGCATTCTTTTTACTTGCAGATAATGGCAACCCCATAACAAAATCCATCGTAATACAATCCTATTTCCATTTGAAAATGTTACTAGGTTGAAGCAAACCAGTAGGTACCTGATGTTCTGCCTTAACTTGCTGACAAGTCAGACATTTACCAGCATACTCAGCTATATCTTTTTTCATCCTTGGCCACCAATACATCTCTCGTAGATCACGATATATCTTTGTTCCTTCGGGGTGTAAAGCAAATAGGCTATCATGTGCTTCTCTAAGAATCAACTCTTTCAACTCAGAAGTAGCTCAGATGGAAATTTGATTTTGGAACCTCAAACAATCTTGTTCATCAATGCTGAATTTTCCACCATACCATTCTGTACCATTTCTCTTTTTTTCATCAACTTTTCATCTTCTAGATGAGCTGCTGTAATCTAGTCAAACATTACCAACTTAACCCTTAATTCAGCTAGCAAGCTTTCATCATCATTAATGCTAAGCTGAGCGAACATTGCCCGCAATTCAACCGTAGCTTTTCTACTCAATGCATCAACTACTACATCTGCCTTTCCCAGATGATAGTCTATAACACAATCATAATCTTTCAAGAGTTCAATCCACTACCTTTGTCTCAAGTTCAACTCTTTCTAAGATAAAAGATATTTGAGACTCTTATGATTAGTATAAATGTAACATTTCTCACCATACAAGTAATGCCTTCAAATCTTCAATGCAAAAATTATAGCAGCTAACTCCAAATCGTGTGTCAGGTAGTTGCATTCATGCGGCTTCAATTGACGAGATGCATATACTATGACATTTCCATCTTGCATCAATACACAACCCAAACCATTTAGAGAAGCATCACTATATACAACAAAGTCCTTTCCCGACTCTGGTAAGGTTAAAATAGGTGCTTTGGTCAACATTTGCTTCAACGTCTCAAAACTTGTAACGCCCCAAAATTTCTAATTTCATTATTGTGAAAATATGACACAAATATCTGTCAACTTTAGTGGTTATGTGTTCTGAGAGTGCTTGGGAGGTCCCAAGTTCAAGCCTTCCCTTGGGTAAATTTTGGTATTTTGAATAAATTAGGCCTTACTCTTATTTATTAGGCTTTTATTTGATTATTGGTAAAAATATATCAGAATGGGCTTGCTAATTTGGTGGTTAAGCGGAGTGTTAGTGTGTAGGAGCTCCTGTGTTCGAGTCTCTATGAAAGCATGGGAATTAATTTTTGTTTGAGGCGTGTGATGTGATAGAGTTCAAATTAAATTGGACTACTGAGTAGTTGTGTTTTAGTAGGTTAATGGGTAGTGTTTTTAGGAGATTATTGGGGAGAAGTTATCAAAAGTAAATTTTATTCTTATCAGTTTTCTATTTTTTTCCCAAAAAATTTTCTTACGTTAAACTTTTGTTTTTCTGCCATTTCTTCTCCCTTCTTGTTCACTTTTGGTTTTTGTTCCACATGGGTTGAATCTTGTTTCATCTCTTTCCCCTCTCTTTTTGTTTTCTTGATCGGTTCATCTCTTGCTCTATAGCCAATATTCTCTTCTCTTTTCCTTTCTCTTTTCGTTTCTGTATTTTCTAGCAAGTCATCTCTTTAGGCGCAACTTTCGACTTCATCTGTTTCGGTAAGTGGAACTTTCCCCTTAGTTATCGTATTTCGATTAGGCAATTAATAAAGGGTTTGCTTTACTCTCATTTAGGTGTTGTTCAAAGGTTTTAAGCGGATATTCCAGTGTGTGGAGATAACTAGTTATCAGATTCGTCGCAGTATGTTTTTGAATCGTCATTGGTTTAGTTTCTTGAGTTTTATGTTTGGGATATTTGGCTTGATTGACGAATCAAGTGATTAATTAAGGGATCTATTGGTCAAATATAGGTTTTTGAAGGCTCAGGTTACAGTGAATTGATACCAGGTGTGTACCCAAAACGCGAAAAACGGGATTCGACAAAAAGCCAAAATTGCTTGCTGTTGAGAAATAAGAGAAATAAGAGAAAATGATGCAAAAAATTTGTAGAGAAAGGGAATCAATATTTTGCACTAAAATAGTTTTTGACAACAGCAGTAGTCTAACTTTGAATAATCATTAAAAATAGTGGAAATTGAGTTAGAGGTTGAATAATATTAAATTAAAGTTTATTGAGTCTAGCTTATCATGGAAGAAATAGTGTAAGCAATGGAATTGTAATGTCACACCCCTAACTCGTATCTGTCGCTGGATTAGGGTTAAGAGGCATTACCGGACATATCGAAACTTTTAAGAATACTTAACAAACTTTTATTCATCATCATCAAATCATAATCAAACATACACATAGAGTCCCTTTAGAAGGTCAATGAGACCTTAAACATGCAATAGAAGAAGGTAGGGACTAAACTGAATAATTAGAAAATTTTTTCGAATTTAAACATTTTTCAAAGCTACAGAGGTCACACGCCCTCTGACTTGTCTACACAGCCACAAGACACGCCCGTGTGTCTAAGCCGTGGCAAAACAGGGCATACATACTGACTTGTCCACACGGCCACAAGACATGCCCATGTGCCAGGCCATGTGAAAATTAGGGAGGCTATTAACTTGCACACATGGCCAATCACATGCCTGTGTGTCTAGCCTATATGGTCTGTTCAGGCACATTTTCAATGGCCCTCGAGTGACACGGTAGAGACACACGCTTGTGTCCCTACCCGTGTGGGCGTAAAATAGGCCATTTACATAGCCAATTAGCCACCGATTTTGAGTCCTCCCTACAAGCAACAATTATGCAACATTTGCACCAAAATTTTTAGCCAATTCATGCCCAAAACGTACATCATTCATATCATATGGTCCACAATCAATATCATACTCAAATTCCATACTAAATTATCTCAAAACATAAGCCAAATTCATATCAAAACACATGTTCCATAAGTCATCATAATCTATTTCATTTCATATCCAAACCTTACCAAAATCACAACATTTTTCATACCACAATGACCATTTCTCATTAAGCCATATTTGTACCATAAAACATACCATATTTGCATCATATGACACATACCAACTTCAAACATAATCACATCCTTTAGTTAGCCATATCACATGGCATAACATATATACATATCAAAGTCATATCCCAAATTATCTAGACTATACATGCCATACTTAAACATTTACACTTTCAAAATGTACCAAAACAAGGTTCGATAGTGTGGTGATGATCTTCTATGATCCCGGAACTCCCGGTAGCTACTATATCTATAAAATAATGTAAACACACACAAAAAAAGCTACAAAGAGCTTAGTAAGCCATATAAAAAATAAATTCAACTCATGAATCACATATAATTCAATTCATTGGCATAAAAATCATAACAATTTCACGTAGGTATTTCATGAATCATATCACACACACTTGCTCACATATATTACATCTTCCCAATTTAAATTACACATATAACATCTTTTATTTCTATGTACTCATACATATATCAAACATAATTGATGTCACAAATGCCTACCTTTTGAGATTAAATATCGAACATATCACCACATACCTGATTTGGATATACTTTAACATAGTCATACATTTCTCGAAATTGCCCGTTGAATCGTTTGGAATCAAATAGGATACGCAGATAGCTCCAAAAGCTCATACAATGCCAACATCCCAGACGTGGTTTTACATGTAATCAATATTGATGCCACTATCCTTGACAATGTCATACACGAAATCAAATATGAAGCCAATGTCCCAGACATGATCTCATATGTAAATCACAAATTGATGCCAACATCCCAAACGTGGTCTTATACAAAATTAGATATCAGATCCTATGTCATGACATATGTACCCTAACTATTCCTAGGTTCATACGAGAGTTTTTGAATGTCGTCGCATACTCTTTCTTCGATTTCACATATTAAACTTTCGTAATCATTTATCACATATCAGTATCAAATATAAGCATAATTAAATCAGCTCAAACACATTTATTTGTATATTGACTTACCTCGTACGGGAATGAACGGAAACGAATAGCTATTCAATGACTTTCAGCTTTCCCCTATCTAATTGCGTTTTCTTTGGTTCTTGATCTAAACACATTCAAATTTAACTCTTTTATTCAACAAATCATTGTTACCCCTCACATTTTCACTTTTTGACATTTTAGTCCCTAATTCACAAAATCACAAAATATGCAAAATTTCCTTACACATAAACTTAGCCAAATTTTCCTTTAATCTATCTAAGCCCATATATTTTATTTATTTCATATTTTAGTCCCTCAAAATATAATTTTCACAATTTAGCCCAAAATACTGAATTTCATAAAAAATTCAAAGACAAAATATATTTATCTATCACATATCTTTTATTTTCCAACAACAAACATCACAAAGCTTCTAATTTCATCAATGGCACATTTCAAAATCTTCATCAAATTTAGAAATTGAGGCATGGGCTTGTTAATAGACTAAGCAACGATCACAAAAATATAAAAATCATCAAACTCAGATAAAAAACACATACCTAATTAAATCTTTCAATGGTCGAATGTTAAGGAAACTTAAAACCCTTATTTTGTTTTTGTTTTTCGGTGATGAACATAAAAGATGATGATATATTTTGGTTTTTGTGACTCCCCAAAATTTTATGTATTTGATTTCGTATATTTATGGCAAAAATATTTGTCTCTGCTTCAGTGGTTTAAGTATTTTGGGTGTGTGTGTGAGGTCCTAAGTTCAAGCCTTATCCTAAGCAAAATTTTTGTTTTCATTTAAATAAAGCCTAACGCTAGCTCAGTAGGCTTAAGTTTAAATGTTACTGAGTTTATATCAGAATGGGCCTGTTGGTCTAGTGGTTAAGTGGAATGTTAAGTGCCTAGAGGTCTGGAGTTCGAATCCCTGTGCGAACAAGGGATTTATTTTACTGCTTGTACCGTGTAAGAGTTTGGGGTAGGATGGGATTCTAAGTGGTGGAGTTAGTGGGGAGATTGTATAGAGAGATTTAGGGAGATTTTAGGGGAGTAGTTACCAGGATTTGATTCTTTTTCCCCATTACCGAAAATTTTTCTTCTTTTTCCCAAAAAAGTCTCTGTCGATTTCTTTCTCTCTTCTAGTTCTTTTTTGCTACCAAAAATTCAATTTCCCATCTCTTCTCTTTTTTATTTTGTTCTGCTTCCTTCCTATACAATGGTTTCCTCATTCGTTTTGGTAAGTATAGTTTCGATTGATTTTAGTTGTGCTCTGTACAAGTGCTAATAGGGATTTTGGTTGGTGTTTAAGAGTGATTCAGAGGACTGCTTATCATTCTTGAACGAGTCAAGCACATAGAAGTCATCGCTGTTCATTGAAGGTAAGGTTGTCGGTAATTTTTGAGAGTTGTCTTTCTTTAATAAGTCAAACTAAGTGACTGAAATTGGACTTCCTATTGATGAATATAGGTTCGAGAGTGCTTGGGAGTGATTATGCGTCAAAATCAAACCAGGTGTCTAACCGAAACACTAAAAATGCTTCTCGGTGAAAAGCCAAAAAACTTAATTGTCGACGGCACATGGGTGTGTGGTTGCCCGTGTGGTAGATCGTATAGCTGGACATGGTCGTGTAAATGACGAGCTAGGCCGTGTACACAAGACACGGGCGTGTGACACGACCGTAGATGGCTGGAGAGGTCGTGTCTGAGACACAGGCTCGACCAATTGGGTCGTGTAGGCTACACAGGTTTGTAGGCCCATACAGGTGAACTAAACGGCCAAGGCCAATCTGGACCGTGTAGGCCCACACGGGCAAGCCAACACGAGCGTGTGAGCCCATTTTATTGATTTGTTTGTAAAGGTTGCATGGGTCGCCCGAGACGACTGTGGACTTACTATAGGGTCGGTAAGCCATACGTAAACCCCTATCTATATGATATCACTGCTTGACTGAGATGCGTTATTGAGCATGAGTTATTCTGTTAAATGATACTGTATGTACTGACATCATGACATGGCATGATATACCGTATGTTACATTGCATGGGGTTGGGTTGACTTATATGGTGGAAGTGTCCTGAAACATTTAATGCTTGTTATACTGGCAGCTATGATACAATTCATAGATGAATATAGGTTCGAGAGTGCTTGGGAGTGATTAAGCGTCAAAATCAAACCAGGTGTGTAACCAAAACACTGAAAATGTTTCTCGGTGAAAAGCCCAAAAACTTAACTGTCGACGCCACATGGGTGTGTGGTCGCCCATGTGGTAGGCCTTATGGCTGGACACGGTCGTGTAAATGACGAGCCAGGCCATGTGCATAAGACACGTGCATGTGACATGACCGTGGATGGCCGGAGAGGTCGAGTGCGAGACACAGGCTCGACCAATTGGGTCGTGTAGGCTGTAACACCCCAAACCCAGCCCAGTCATTACAGTCGAATCCGGTGTGTCACGTTGCCTACAACTAACCATGTTACCTGGCTACTAAGATTAGGGTGAGCTTTGCAAAACCGTTATTGAAGTTTTTAAGAGAAATTCCCGATTTACTTAATGAGTATCCTATTCACTATCGATCGTTAAGGGTTTTATTAAAAACCTGACTTTTGTTACACTTTTAGAATGTGTGTTGGGTTTCGAAAACGTTCAGTTGTCGTGTTATTTGAAAACAAGCAACTTTTATAAAAACGCGCATAGAGCCATCCGATTTTCAAAAATACTTTAAACAATATTAATCTTAAGTAAAAACAAATTAAATAAGTAAAGAATTAAACCCAAAATAAAAATAAAATGAGCGGCCTTATTACAACCCAAAATCATAACAGAAACAATCTAGATAAAAGAAGAAATAATACTTAGTTGAAAACCAGAATTTCAGTCCTCGTGGCCACACTGAATCCCTCCCAGCTTCAAGTCCACCAACTCAGGCTCACCTGCATGGATGGAAAAAAAAGAGGGGGTAAGTTTGGAAAACTCAGTATGTATAGAAACCCATCCATAGCCCAAGTCAGCTCAAGCCCATTGGGCCTAAGCCCTAATCAGCCTTAGTCTTTAACTAGGCCGAAGCCCTATTCAGTTACAGTATACTGGGCCTTAGCCCGTCTCAGTTAATAGTACGGCCCATAGGCCCATTTTAGAACGGAACAGATAATAACATGAATGCAAGCCCAAACCCACCCTAAATCCAGTCGCTACACCCCACCTGTACCAGCCCTACACACCATGTGGGGAATAACTCAACCCACCCAGCCCTACACTCCACAGTTGCAGCATGGCTGCTCAGATAATAGTAAGTTGAGACAAAGCCTCCAGTACGTGGTCAAGCCACTTTCAGTACTTCCTCCATCAATATCTTAGTCCCATGCAGCAGATAATAATGACATGACATGAAGAAAACAGTAACAGTAGTCTATTTAACTTAGCTTAATAGTTTTAGCTATTGGGCCCTACAACCCCTAATGGGCCCTACAGTGTCTATTAGCTATATAAGCCCATTTAGTCCAGATTTTATGATTAATTTATCAGTTTAATCAGTTTTGAACCTATAGTCTGTCAGTACACATTAATTACCCATTTTCACCCTTATGGGCCCATAAGCCCATTGGGCCCATTTTTAACCCATCGAGGCCTAATTTCTAAAGTACACGAAATTCCACACGTGATTAGCTTACTACTTTTCAATTTCAGATCTAACGATTTCTAAATATCTTGTGAGCACTCGCACACTCACAAGCCCACGAAATGCAAGAATTTCAGCATTTCAGCTTTTGCCGAATTGAACTATGAGAGGGTGTTCGATACACACTTGTTTCGCGACAATTGTTAATGTGATCTCCTACGATATCCTACAATCGATTATCACAACTTTTAGATTGCAAATCTACAATAACCAAACTTAATATTCACTTACCATATTCGGCTATCAACACCTAGGCCCTCAAAAACTTACTTTTGCCGAAAATCAATGACTAGATCTAGATCTAGTCGTTCCAAAGATCCAAGCCCTTGATCAATCGCCTCTAGAACACACTAGCATCAAAAGAAATCATCGATTAATAACTCTTAGAGCCTTAAGCCCCAATCGACAGCCTCCCTAGACTTTAGGGACTTCGGCTTTTTCTAAATCGCAAAATAACGTAGATCTGGGATAATGAGTACTTACCACAATTTCTCCTTATGTTTCTATTCAGATCTGATGTAGATCTATCCCCTAAATGCTAGTAGAACCCGAATCTTAGAGATCTAAAGATTCGGCTGTGAGCTTCTATGGATGTGGCGTTTTCAGCTTTTTGACTGGTGAAGAAGATGATGATTTGGGGTTATAATCCTAGAGTGGTGTTGTCGACAAGTACTAGGGGTTTAGAGAAGGTAAAAATCGGTCAAAAGGGATGAAAGGAGTAGAGTGGTTTTGGCTTGGAAAAATCGACACAAGAGCAAGTTTTTGGGATTTCGACTTTTATAGAAATCAACTAGATGGCTTGAAAAAGAATAGGATCGACAGAGAGAGTGAGGTGAGTGGTAGGAATGTTCGGCTAGAGAAGAAACAAAAAGGAAAAGAAAAGAATGAAGGAGAGGGGAAGAAGAAGAAGAAAAAATCGGCACAGAGGGGGTGTACCTTGCGTTTTCAGTCACTAAGTGAAACTGAGAAGAGAATAAAATTAAGGTGGCTAACCCTAATTGGCAAAACAAATGAAAAAGAAAAGAAACTAACCCTAATGCTCACTAAAGCAATCAGCCCAACCTCCCTAAGGCCTTTGCCAAAATTCATTTAAGTTAATCACATGCTCAGCACATGCCTAAAAATTAAAAGTAACAATACGCTTACCTTGCAACTTGAACCCTGGCCTTGAAACTCAGTCTACACGCCACTTTTTTAGGAGTTTAGTGGCACCACCTTGCCACTTTACCAAGGCCCTATTTGTGTCATATTCTACGAGGTTTTTCTTAAAAGCCCACTTAGCCAAGTCCCCTTTCACTTAAAATCTAAACTTGATATTTTACCGGGTCCTAACTTAGGCTTGGGCCTTCTAAAGGCCCATCAACACCCTTAAACATATTTTCAACATTCAGAACACCAAAATTTCAAAATTTTACAAAAAAAATTCACGAACCCCGAGAAATCCTAAAAATCAGGACGTTACAACTCTACCCCCTAGAGAAATTTCGGCCTCGAAATTTACCTGATCCAAACAGTTGAGGGTATTATTGACGCATCGTCTCTTCTGGCTCCCAAGTCGCCTCTTCTCTGCCATGATTTCGCCATAGCACTTTTACCAACAGAACTGACTTCCTTCTCAATACTTTGACTTCTCAATCCAAAATATGCAGAGGCTCCTTCTCAAAAGTTAAATCGATCCTTACTTCAATCTCCTCTACTGGTACCACATGTGAAGGATCCGATCGATACCGTCTTAGCATGGACACATGAAAGACGTCATGGATGCGATCCAACTCCGATAGTAACTCCAACTGATACGCCACTGGCCCTACCCGTTTAAAAACCTGATAAGGCCCAATAAACCGCGGACTTAGTTTGCCATTCTTACCAAACCTCAAGATCTTCTTCCAAGGCGAAACCTTCAAAAAGACCATATCCCCAACGGCAAACTCGATTCCTTTACGTTTCAAATCTGCATACGACTTCTACCTATCAGAGGCCTCCTTTAACCGATACCTAATCAACTTAACTTTACTCTCAGTATCTGTCACTAATTTCGGTCCAAGAACTTATCGCTCTCCCAACTCCGTTCAACATGTAGGAGTACGACACCTTCACCCATACAATGCTTCATATGAAGCCATCTAAATACTCGCTTGATAACTGCTGTTGTACACAAATTCTGCTAATGGTAAGTAGTCCTCCCAACTACCTCGAAAGTCGATGACATAACCCCTTAACATATCCTCCAGAACCTGAATAACCCTTTCTGATTGTCCATCTGTCTGAGGGTGAAAAGCAGTGCTAAAGTCCAATCGCGTACCCAACGCCTCATGCAACTTCTGCCATAATCGAGATGTGAACCTAGGGTCTCGATCAGAAATGATCGACACTAGCACCCCATGCAATCGCACTATCTCCACCACATACAACTTGGCCAACTTTTGCAGTGAGTAATCGGTACGGACAAGTATGAAATGGGTAGATTTCGTTAACCTATCCACAATTACCCATATAGAATCTTTCTTGGAGGGTGTCAAAGGTAGCCCACTCACGAAATCCATAGTTATTCTCTCCCACTTCCATAGTGGAATTTTCACCGGTTGAAGTAATCCAGAAGGCAGTTGGTGCTGAGCCTTAACTTGCTTGCACGTCAGACATTTCCCAACAAATTCAGTCACCTATCGCTTTAATCCAAGCCACCAATACACCTCTCGCAAGTCTCGATATAACTTATTTCCTCCAGGATGCATGGCACAAGGTCCACCATGAGCCTCCTTTAGAATTGACTGTCTCAACTTAGAGTCCTTCAGAATACAAACCATTCCACGAAAACACAGAACTCCATCAGTATTCAGTCCAAAATCTAAATTCTTATCTCCCTCAGCTTGCTTAAATTGAGGAACCAACGAATCATCCTTTAACTGCTTCTCCTTAATCTGTTCAGTCCAAGTAGGTCTCACTTGCAACTCCGCCAACAGACTTCTATCATCGTACAGACTCAAACGAGCAAACATAGCTCTCAAATCAGTGACAACCCTTCAATTCAATGCATCAGCCACCACATTAGCCTTGCTTGGGTGGTACTCAATCGAACAGTCGTAATCCTTAAGCAACTCTATCCATCTTCGTTGCCTAAGGTTCAACTCCTTTTGAGTTAGCAGATACTTGAGACTTTTATGGTCTGTGTATATGATACACTTTTCTTCATATAAGTAATGTCTCCAGATTTTCAACGCGAAGATCACTGCTGCTAATTCCAAATCGTGTGTAGGGTAGTTTGCTTCGTGAGGCTTCAGCTGTCGCGAAGCATAAGCGACTATCTTACCTTCTTGCATCAGTACACAGCCTAATCCCACATGTGATGCATCACTGTACACAACGAAGTCCTTCCCAAACTCTAGCTGAATTAACACTAGTGCCTCAGTTAATACCTTTTTCAACTTGTCAAAACCTCCTTGCTGTTTCTTAGTCCAGGTAAACACTACTCCTTTCCTCAACAGTTTCGTTAGCGGTGCAGCAATCAGAGAAAATCCCTCTACAAATCTTCATTAGTAGCCTGCCAGACCTAGAAAACTCTAAATTTTCGATACTGACCTTGGTGGCTTCCATTCCAGAACTACCTCAATTTTTCGTGGATCTCCTCTAATCCCTTCGGCAGAAACAATGTGACCCAGAAAAGTCACTTCTCGCAACCAAAAGTCACACTTACTAAACTTCGCATAGAGTTGCTTCTCTCTCAACACTTGCAGCACAATAGGAGATGCTCATCATGCTTTTCATCAGTTTCTGAATACACCAGAATATCGTCGATAAAGACGACTACAAATTGATCCAAATACGGTTGGAATACTCGATTCATCAGATCCATGAAAGCTATAGGTGTGTTCGTCAATCCAAACGGCATGACCAGAAACTCACAGTGACCATATCAAGTTCTGAACGTTGTCGTATGAATATCTACCTCCTTTACCCTTAATTGATGGTATCCAAATCAAAGATCGATCTTAGAAAATACTGAAGCTCCTTTAAGCTGATCGAACAGATCATCGATTCTAGGTAGAGGATACTTGTTCTTTATCGCCAGTTTGTTCAACTGGCGATAATCGATGCACATGCGCATCGTCCCATCTTTCTTCTTTACAAACAACACTGGTGCTCCCCACAGAGACACACTCAATTTAATGAAGCCTCTATCCAATAACTCTTGGATTTGAGCTTTCAATTCCACTAGCTCCTTCAGTGCCATCCTATAAGACGCGATGGACACTGGAGCCGTTCCAGGTAGCAAATCAATCCCAAACTCGACTTCTCGATTCAGAGGTAATCCAGGAAGCTCCTCAAGAAACACATCTTGAAATTCATTAACAGTTCTGACTGTCTCCACAGTCACATTCTCAGTTTTAGTTTGGCTTACAAGAGCCAAGTATGCCTCGCATCCCTTGCGAATTAGCTTTTCAGCCCTTAAGGCTGAAACCATATTAGACAAGTAATCCCTTCGCTCTCCAATAACCATTACCTCCTCACCCACGGCAGTCCTTAACACCATTCTCTTTGCCACACAATCCAAAGTCACCCTATACTTAGTCAACCAATCCATTAAGATCAGATCAAACTCTCCGAATGGTAACTCCATCAGGCCCCCACAGAAAATACTACATTGAGTCTCTAAAGGCACCTCCCTAAAGAGTTTATCTACCCTAACCGAGTGACCTAGATGACTTATCACATTTACCCCACTCACAGTTTCCTCAGAGTGCACACCCAACGACCCAGAGATGTCACATGCAACATACGAATGGGTTGATCCCACATCTATCAGAGCAGTATAAGGTGCGCTAGAGATTAAAAACGTATCGGTTATGACGTCAGGTGTATCACCCTCCTCTCGGCGATGAGTAGTATACACTAAAGCTGGCTGACGAGCCTTAGCATTACCGGTACCCCTTCTAGGTGCTTCACGACCACGACCGTTTCCATTGCCACCTCTACCTTGTCCACGACCTATCGACGGTGGCGGTCCACCTCGCACAGGTTGTACAGCCCCTTGTTCAGCAACTTGAGTCTTGGCTGGCCTCCTAGGACAATCCTTAATCCTATGCTCCTTTGACCCACAACGAAGACATGCCCCAGTACGCTTCCAGCACTCCCTAAATGCACTCTCCCACAGTCTCTGCAAGCCGGTGGTCTAACTGTGTTCACCGGAACTACTCGAACTGGTTCTTCCACCCTAGCTCTCTTAACATTTCTGTTGGCAGCAGCAGATGGTTCAAATTCTCTCCTAAATTGGTTTCGATCCCTATCGTAATTCTTTTGTTCAGCTTGCTTCACCTCCTCAGCTATCTTAGCCTTCTCTACCAATGCAGTAAAATCGCACTCTCTCTACGGAGCTATCAGCACCCTTAGCTCATCCCTGAGGCCATCCTCAAAGCGAACACTGCGCTCGTACTTAGTGGCAACAATTCCGCTGGTATATCGGCTCAACCTCTGAAACTCCGTCTCATACTCAACAACTGACCTGCTACCCTGGGTCAGATTCAGAAATTCCTTCCTACGTGTATCCACATAGCTAGCTTTGATGTATTTTCCCTTGAAAACTTTCTTAAACAATTCCTAGGTTACCCGCTCAGCTGGGGTACTCTCTCTCATAGTAAACCACCATTGATATGCTCGTCTCGTAGCAGAGACACCGCTCCCTTTAGTTTTTGCTCAACTGAGCAATCTAGGTCGTCCATAATCCTTTCCATAGCTTCCAGCCAATACTCAGCTATGTTCGGGGCTACTCCAGATACGCCCCTAAAAACCTCTGCTCCGTTAGCCTAGAGTCGCTAAAAAATGTATCCTCTGTTTATAGGCCCGACATTAGCTCTAGCCACCTTTTCCAGAACCCTTAACATCGCTTGGAATAAAGCATCATCCCTTGCGGCCCGATCATATGACCCATTTTCTACTACTAGTGGCGGTCGTGCCCCACCAGCTGGCGTGTGCTCCGAAGATGAAGACCTAGCTTGTGCACTGCCTCGGCCACGTCCATGGCCTCGTCCACGAGTAGCTCTCGTACTCATATTGACTTATCTGATTTAGAATTTTATGACAATAGGTTAATATTTCAGTTATTTATTACAAATGTCTTATGTATAAATTGAGTTTTAGAGTTTGTTCTCGCGAATACGTTGGCTTGCTACAGTCTCAATTTTTCTAGGGCTTAATTTCCCTACAGTCTCAATCTTAATAGTTGCAGTACTACCCTATCTATAGTGTCATAGTAGAGTCTTAGTACTATCTACAGTGATATTACAGTACAGTATAGTATAAGTAAGAAGTACTTACAGACTTGGTACCGGGGATTCAGTGTGCCACTTCTTCAGTTGTCAGATTTCAGAAAAACTTAGAAAGATTAAAACTTTGCAATATTCAACCCTTTAACACATGTATATTTTGAAGAAAACCATCTTGAAAAAGTTTTTCCTAAATTTTTCAAAAACCAATTTCCAAAAATACCCCTATTGGGCCTAAGTTTAAAAATTTACGAAAACATTTTTGGACCTGATCCACAATCGATTAGTGAAACTTGGCTCTGATACCATTAAATGTAACACCTAAACCCGGCCCAGTCGTTACGGCCGAATCTGGTGTGTCACATTGCCTACAACTAACCATGTTACCTGGCTACTAAGATTAGGGTGAGCTTTACAAAATCGTAGTTGAATTTTTTAAGAGAAATTCCTGGTTTACTTAATGAGTATCCTATTCACTTTCGATCGTTCATGGCTTTATTAAAAATGTGACTTTTGTTACACTTTTAGAATGTGTGTTGGGTTTCGAAAATGTTCGGTTGTCGTGTTATTTGAAAACAAGTAACTTTTATAAAAACCCGCCATAGAGCCATTCGATTTTCAAAAATACTTTAAATAATATTAATCTTAAGTAAAAACAAATTAAATAAGTAAAGAATTAAACCCAAAATAAAAATAAAACAAGCGGCCTTGTTACAACCCAAAATCATAATAGAAATAATCTAGATAAAAGAAGAAATAAAATAATACTTAGTTGAAAACCAGAATTTCAGTCCTCATGGCCACTCTGAATCCCTCCCAGCTCCAAGTCTACCAACTCGGGCTCACCTGTATGGATGGAAAAAAAAGAAGGGGTGAGTTTGGAAAACTCAGTGTGTATAGAAACCCATCCAGAGCCCAAGTCAGCTCAGGCCCATTGGGCCTAAGCCCTAATCAGTCTCAGTCTTTAACTGGGCCGAAGCCCTATTTAGTTACAGTATACTGGGCCTTAGCCCTTATTAGTTAACAGTACGGCCCATAAGCCTATTTTAGAACGGAACAGATAATATCATGAATGCAAGCCCAAACCCAACCTCAATCCAGCCACTACACTCCACCCGTACCAGCCCTACACACCATGTGGGGAATAACTCAACCCACCCAGCCCTACACTCCACAGTTGCAGCATGGCTGCTCAGATAATAGTAAGTGGAGGCAAAGCCTCCAATACGTGGTCAAGCCACTTTCAGTACTTCCTTCATCAATATCCCAGTTCCATGTAGCAGATAATAATTACATGACATGCAGTAAATAGTAACAGTAAAGCATGCATTTTGGTCACACTTAGCCCTAGGTGTATAACGGTCATTTTGCTTCTTGGGGTAAAACAATAATTTTCCACCTATAAGGTTTTTTCAGTAATTTTATCAGTTTCCTAAGGTTTTATACAGATTTCAGTCACTTCTAATCCATTCGTCATCACAGTAGTCTATTTAACTTAGCTTAACAGTTTTAGCTATTGGGCCCTACAACCCCTAATGGGCCCTACAGTGTCTATTAGCTATATAAGCCCATTTAGTCCAAATTTTATGATCAATTTATCAGTTTAATCAGTTTTGAACCGACAGTCTGTCAGTACACATTAATTACCCATTTTCACCCTTATGGGCCCATAAGCCCATTGGGCCTATTTTTAGCCCATCGAGGCCCAATTTCCGAAGTACACGAAATTCCACACGCGACTAGCTTACTACTTTGTGATTTCAGATCTAGCAATTTCTAAACATCTTGTGAGCACTCGCACACTCACAAGCCTACGAAATGTCAAAATTTTGGCATTTCAGCTTTTGCCGAATTGAACTATGAGAGGGTGTTCGATACACACCTGTTTCGCGACGACTGTTAATGTGATCTCCTACGATATCCTACAATTGATTACCATAACTTTTAGATTGCAAATCTACAATAACCAAACTCAATATTCACTTACCATATTCGGCCATCAACACCTAGGCCCTCAAAAACTTACCTTTGCCGAAAATCAAAGACTAGATCTAGATCTAGTCGTTCCTAAGATCCAAGCCCTTGATCAATCACCTCTAGAACACACTAACACCAAAAGAAATCATCGATTAATAACTCTTAGTGCCCTAAGACCCAATCGACAGCCTCCCTAAACTTTAGGGACTTCGGCTTTTTCTAAATCGCAAAATAACGTAGATTTGGGATAACGAGTACTTACCACAATTTCTCCTTATGTTTCTATTCAGATCTGATGCAGATCTATCCCCTAAACGCTAGTAGAACCCGAATCTTAGAGATCTAAAGATTCGGCTGTGAGCTCCTATGGATGTGGCGTTTTCAGCTTTTTAACTGGTGAAGAAGATGATAATCCTGGAGTGGTGTTGTCGACAAGTACTAGGGGTTTAGAGAAGGTAAAAAATAGTCAAAAGGGATGAAAAGAGTAGAGGGGTTTTGGCTTAGAGAAATCGGCACAAGAACAAGTTTTTGGGATTTCAGCTTTTATGGAAATCAACTATGATGGCTTGAAAAAGAATAGGATCGATAGAGAGAGTGAGGTGAGTGGTAGGGATGTTCGGCTAGAGAAAAAGCAAAAAGGAAAAGAAAAGAATGAAGGAGAGGGGAAGAAGAAGAAGAAATTAGCACAGAAGGGGTGTACCTTGCGTTTTTGGTCACTAAGTGAAACTGAGAAGAGAATAAAATTAAGGTGGCTAACCCTAATTGGCAAAACAAATGAAAAAGAAAAGAAACTAACCCTAATGCTCACTAAAGCAATCGGCCCAACCTTCCTACGGCCCTTGCCGAAATTCATTTAAGTTAATCACATGCTTGGCACATGCTTAAAAATTAAAAGTAACAATACGCTTACCTTGCAACTTGAACCCTGGCCCTTAAACTCAGTCTACATGCCACTTTTTTAAGAGTTTAGTGGCGCCACCTTGCCACTTTACCAAGGCCCTATTTGTGTCATATTCTACGAGGTTTTTCTTAAAAGCCCACTTAGCTAAGTCCTCTTTCACTTAAAATCCAAACTTGATATTTTACCGGGTCCTAACTTAGGCTTGGGCCTTCTAAAGGCCCACCAATACTCTTAAACATATTTTTAACATTCAGAACACCAAAATTTCAAAATTTTACCAAAAATTCATGAACTCAAAAAATCCCAAAAATTAGGGCGTTACATAGGCCACACGGGCTTGTGGGCCCATACAGGTGAACCAAACGGCCAAGGCCAATCTGGGCCGTGTAGGCCCACACGGGTTGGCCAACACGAGCATGTGAGCCCATTTTATTGATTTGTTTGTAAAGGTTACACGGGTCGCCTGAGACGACTATGGACTTACTATAGGGTCGGTAAGCCATACATAAACCCCTATCTATATGATATCACTGCTTGACTGAGATGCGTTATTGAGCATGAGTTATTCTGTTAAATGATACTGTATGTACTGACATCATGACATGGCATGATATACAGTATGTTGCATTACATGGGGTTGGGTTGACTTTTATGGTGGGAGTGTACTAAAAGACTTAATGCTTGTTATACTGGCAGCTATGCTGCAATTCACTGATGGCTTTTAGCCTACTTTATCACTTGCAGCTTTGCTACGAATATAGTTTAGTGCCACGACCAGTGCTAATTTTGTAAATGTAGGGATGGGTGGGTGATTTATTCCCCACAAGAGTGCAAGGTTGGATAGGAGATGGTGTATAGTGGATGGTTGGGTAAGATTTGCATACTGTACACCGCATATCTACGTACTGATACTGAGATGGACTAATGCCCTATAGTTACTACCACTGTTATTACTGTTATGGGCTAAGGCCCTATTGCATACTAATTACTGATATTGTGAAGGGCATAGGCTCAGACTGCTACTGCTTGTATTTCTGACTGTATAATGGCATGGGGATTACACACTAAGTTTTTGTAAACTCACCCCATTTGTTTTATTGTGCAGGTAATCCTCAGTCTTAGGCGAATCAGTGCAGCGAGGGACTCAGAGGTGGCCACACTGTAACATCCCGAATTACGGCCTAGTTAGAATAGTGGTTTTGAGACCACAGATCCAAAGTAGAAACAATTATTTTATGATTGTTATTAGGTCTATGATATGTTTATATGCTTGCATGAAAATTTCGTGAAAACATTTTATGTGAAAGGTGTTCAATTTGATTTTAGGGACTAAATTGAATAAGTTGTAAAAGTTGAGTTGTAGAAGCTTTTAGCATGAAATTGAATTGGAATATTAATTACAGGTCCTTAAATAGTAATTTGACCAAATTCTAAAAATTTGGACAAAAATGGACATGGAAGGGTAAAAATATCAAAGTTTTAAATGAAGGGCATTTTGGTCATTGGGCCATTTAATGAATTAAAACATAAAATAAAAGCCAAAAAGTGTCCATATTTCTTCTTTCTTGGCCGAACCCTTCGTCTTCTCCATGGCTAGGGGTTTCAAGCTTTTCAAGCTTAATAGTAAGTGCACTCAAGCCTTGTTTTTAATGTTCTTTACATTTTTAAAATCCCGGTAACTCGATTTACCTATTTCCACCCTTATTTTGAGCTAGGGTTTATGTTTAAAAAATTACCCATGTTGAATAATTGTGCATTTTTATGGATTATGGTAGATTATGCATGTTTATGGTTAGAGGAACAGTTTTTACTAAGTGATTTTCGGCAAAAACGTCCGAAAAGACTAAATTATAAAAGTTATAAAATTGGTCATAAGTGTGTGAATTAGTGGGAATTGTAGACTGCCATAGTTATGAAAATGATTCAGCTAAGTCCAAAATATAAGAAAATTGAATAAAAATTAATTTACAAGCCTAGGGGCAAAAGCGTAATTTTGACAAACTTTAGGGGCAAAACGTAAAATTTTAAAAGTGTGATTTTTGGACTAATTTGAATAATGTCAGTGTTAAATGAGTTCTATTTGATATGTTAGATCAAAAAAACACGAAATTCAGGCTTAGATCGAGGGAGAACGAGACTTTGAGCTAAGATAGAAAATTAACCGTTTTTGCATTCGAGGTAAGTTGGTGTAATAATAATAAAGCAATGATTCTATAGTTTCTTTGTGAAGTATAAATTAGTATGTTGATTTGAATATGTTACATGAAATGGTTATGGTGCTATGTACATTAAATGATATAAAAGTATGTTTATGACACATGGAATTGAGTTGAATCCTTATATTCCAAGTGCTTTTTATGCATATAGTTATTATGTGAAATTTGTGATATTTGTTATCATTATAAGATATGTGATTAAGTGTAAATCGACTAAGTTTCGACAAGTGTAAAAAAGTCCTGATTGAACTTTAGGAATCGTTTAGGATACAAGTGACATGTCACTAGGAAACCATTGATAGTGATCAATTGTCAATGTGATTCCGGGTGTTGGTTTAGCTCGATTTCCAGTGGCTAGGTAATCCTGCATTTGTTGCGGATACCTGTCAGCTTGTGTGAGTAGCACTAAGTAGCTTCGATTATGCCGTCAGCTTGTGTGAGCAGACCCGTGAATAGCTCATTATTGAGCCTTTATGTGATATGTGATGTGTGGTAGCTTCGGCTACAAATCATCAGTAGCTTTGGCTACATTCCAGTGGTAGCTTTGGCTACAATATGTGTGGCACCTTGTGCCTTTTTCCGCGTATCCTTTAGAATTCCGCTTGGTTAAACGAGTATTAAATTGATATGGTAATGTTGTGATAGAAAGTGATTGACCATGTGTGGCGAGGAAGTAATGTATAAATGTGTTTCTTGCCATGAAGCAATTATATGCGTAAGTGTGAATACGAAATCTTATGAATAAGTGCAGGTGTGTATGTGTAAATCATGAGCAATATGCTCATTATATGATCGAACTTTGGTAAGTTTGATAAGAGGTAAGTGCTACAATTTTAGCTATTATAATGAAAGCATGAAAGAGTGAAAATGAAAAATAAAACAAATTTGGATAGCAGTAGTGTTGTGACTTTGAAAAATCACCAAAAATGGTGGGAATTTAATTAGAAGTTGAATTAGATATGAAATTAAAGCCCATTGAGTCTAATTTCACATAAAATAAATAGAGTAAGCAAATGATCCTCAATGTGTGAGATATCTATATTATTGTGGGATAGGGTTAGGTGGTTTTGGGAATCCCCTATTCTGACTTTGGAAAATCACTAAAACTTGTATAAAAATGTTTAGTGAAACAAATATAAAGATCATCCAAATTTTTTATAATTAGAAAATTGATGTTTAGTGAAGAGGAGTCAGAACTGTCGAATAGCAAAACAAGGGAAATTTTAATGAATAAACTGTACTAATTGGCCAAACCAAAAATTCTAAAAATTTTATGGCAAGAAGATATATGAGTTTAATTTCAAGGAAATCTAACAGAACTTAATTTCAAGTTGCATATCTTAAGATTTAATTAACTTAGCGAATATGACTCAGGAAAACAAGTTGAGCTAAACATGAGTAAAAAGTAAAGTTATGTGAATAATGATTCTATTTTCTTAAGAATACTTCTTGAGGAATGAAATATCTTGTTAATTAAATTTCTTATTATTATATGCCAACTTACTAAGCTTTAAATCTTACACCCTCCCTTCCATTTCTTTTAGTGTTGTCAGGTTGGCACAGGGTTGGAGATCGTCAGAGGCAGCATCACAGTATCGATTTGTCAAGATGGATTAATAACAATTCTTATTTGCTTACAAGTGAGTGGCATGTATTGAGAATTAGTTATTGATAGTATATGTTATTGTCAATTGGCCAAATGTATTGGCTTATATCGCTTCATTGTATATAGCCATGAGATGTGGCTCATAATGGTTATAGGTATGCAAATTCTATTTTATGCATGTATCGCGGAACTGCTTTGATGTAGATAAGTATACTACATGTGTTTGATGGTTAAGTTAGGATTAATTAAGGGTATAATATGGGTATATGAATTGTATATAAGTGTGAAAAGTTAAGAGCAACAAAAAGGGCTTGAAAATAGCCTAAGTGTTAGCCACACAGGAAAAGACACAGCTGTGTGTCTCAGCCGTGTGTAGGACACGGCCTAGCACACGGACTGTGACTTGGCCGTGTGCCCTTAATGGTATGCTGATGTCATAAACAGAATGCTCGATGTTTTTAACACGAGCTAGGACACGGGCGTGTGTGACCACACGGCCTGCCTACACGGGTGTGTCCTCAGTCACACGGGCGTGTGACACCGTTTTGAGTCAAATTTTCACAAGTGTTCGAAAAGTTCTGGTTTGGTCCCAGATCATACCCAATGTATCGTTTGGGCCTTGTAGGCCCATAATGTGGATGTCATGTGTATGAGTGAAAAAGTTTTAAATTTTACGTGAAATATATGTGTCAAAATCAAATGATTGTGTGAGTGTATATTTGGTAATGCCTCGTACCCGTGTCTGGCGACAGTTACGAGTGAGGGCCATTACACAGACGATCGCATATATTTTCGTACTAGATTCTATTTTTAATTATTATTATTATTTGGGGTATTTTTTATTATAACATGGCCATTATGGATTTTTACTTTGATTTGGGTTTGAATTTACGTTGTTTATGATTTATAACGTCTAGTGATAGGAAATTCTGGTTTTCAAAAGAGACAAACATTTTATCAAAACAACACAATAGATTTTTTTAAAGCTTCCACAAAATTTATAATGTCTTAAAAATAACTGGTTAATGTTTAAAAATGGATGACGTTCTAAAAACAAATGATTTGAAATAGGGATATTATAAGATAACAAGATTTATTCAATAAGGAAAATGGTTTTGAACGAGTTAGTTTTCGAAAGCACTTACATGGGACATTACCAGATTCGGCCATAGCGTCTAGGCTGGGTTTAGGGTGTTAAATTAGTGGTATCAGAGCCAGATTGTAAAACTTGGCCGTGGATATGGGTTTTGAGTTTTAAAAACTTGAATTTCTAAAGAATTGTTTGAAATGTTTGAAATGTTTTAGTGAATGTGTGGAACACCGAGTCTCTGGCATTGATTTGTAAGTTCTCTGAAACTGTTGTCTGCCTTAAACTAAAATGTTATAGATAGTATATACTGAAACTACTATAGGTAGTAGACTGTACTAGAAACACTTTAGTTAGTGTAAACTAGAAATTATAGGAAATTGAAAACTATAGTGAGACTGCGATTTTCGAAAACAAACTCTGAATTACTGACACTGTGTTCCATAAAATATTTGTTAATAAATACTAGAACTATAAACTGGTCTGCATAAAACTGTTAATAGAGATAAACGTAATTACACAATGAGCACACATGGTACTCAAGGACAAGGTACAGGAGGCCGTGGTAGGGGCCATAGAGGAGCTTGAGCAAGTTCCTTGTAATTTGGCAATATATCTAACCTAAACACTAGTGGGACACCCGTGTCACCTATTTTTGAGACTAGATTTGGGTCTTATGATCAAATAGCTGGGGACGACGCACTGTCCCAAGCCATGCTACGGATTCTGGAGAGGGTCATTGGGCCCAATACTGGTACTGAAGGTCGAGGGTCAGTTATAGAACGACTTCGATCTAATGGAGCTGAGATTTTTAGGGGTGTTGCTGGAGTGGCCCCTAATGTGGCTGAGTAGGTCGAGGCCACAGAAAGGATTATGGATGACTTGGACTACACCTCTGAGCAGAAATTAAAGGGGGCAGCATCGCTGCTGAAAGATGAGGCTTACCAATGCTGGCTTATGGTAAAGGAGGGCACTCAGCCCGATCGTCTAACCTGGGAGTTCTTCAAATCTGCCTTTCAGGGAAAATATGTGGGTGCTTGTTATGTGGATGCCCGGCGGAGAGAGTTTCTGAATTTGACTCAGGGGGAAGGTCAGTGGCTGCGTATGGGGCTGAGTTCTTACATCTGAACCGCTATGCGCGAGGTATGGTGGCGGCTGAGTATGAGTGATGTGTTCGCTTTGAGAATGGCCTCAGAGATAGTTTAAGGGTTTTGATAGCTCCACAGAAGTAGCGAGACTTTGCTACACTGGTTGAAAAGGCGAAGATCGCTAAAGAGGTTAAACGTACTGAGCGCCAGAACCGCGAGAAAGAGAGAGACAGTAACAAGAGGGATTCAGAGCCCTCCAATTCCAGTCAGAGGCCTAAGAAAAAGGCCAGGGTTGATGGGTCGGTCAGCGTTGGGGCCCCTATTACTGCTACTCACAGTAACCTTGTACCGATTGTGGGAAATGCCATCAGGGAGAGTGCTAGAAAATGATTGGGGCTTGCCTGAGGTGCGGTTCACTAGAGCACCATATTAGAGAGTGTCTACGGAGGCCCGATCAGATGCAAACTACTGGGTTGGGTACTGCACAGTCGCCGAGGGGTATTCAACAGCCATTGAGAGGTCGCGATCAGGCTCGAGGTGATAATAGAATGGGCCATAGGTAGAGAGCACCGAGCAGGCGTACTAGCTAGACTGAGGCAAGGCAGCCAGCTCTAGCCTATGCTACACGTCGCCAAGAGGAGGGAGATGCTCCAGACGTCATTACGGGTATGTTCTTTATTTACGATGTACCTTATACTGCATTGATAGATGTAGGATCCACTCATTCCTATGTTACCCTGCTTTGTTACTGAGAACTTGGGATTTCCATTTGAGAGTACTGCTAGTGAAATGACAGTATTAAGTCCATTGGGGCAGTCGGTTAGGGTAAATAAATTGTTTAGGAATATTCATTTGGAGGTTCAAGGGGCTATCCTTCTGGCTGATCTTATGGAACTTCCTTTTTAGGAATTTGATCTAATATTGGGAATGGATTGGCTAGTCAAACACCGAGTGAGCTTGGACTATGCCACTAAATGGGTTGTACTGAGAACTGAGAAGGACTACTAGGTAGTCATAATTGGGGAACATCGGAATTACTTGAGTAATGTGATTTCTGAACTGAGGGCTGAAAAGTTAGTTCGCAAGAGATGTGAGGCGTATCTGGCTTACATCAGTGTTTCAGATTCTGGGCATTCTTCAGTTAAGGATATCAGGGCGGTTAAGGACTTTCTAGATGTGTTTCCTGAAGAGCTACCTGGGTTTCCTCCGAATCATGAAGTAGAGTTTGGGATTGAGCTCCTTCCTAGTACAGCTCCAGTGTCTATTGCTCCTTATACAATGGCACCGAAGGAGCTTGTGGAGCTTAAGGCTCAAATTCAAGAATTACTAGATCGTGGGTTCATCTGCCCTAGTGTGTCTCCGTGGGGAGCACCAGTTCTGTTCGTGAAAAAGAAGGATGGATCCATGCGTATGTACATTGACTACTGCTAACTGAACAAGCTGACTATCAAGAATAAGTACCCCCTACCAAGGATAGACAACTTATTTGATCAGTTATGTGGAGCTTCAGCTTTTTCTAATATTGATCTTCGATCAGGGTATCACCAGTTAAGGGTTAAGGAGGCCGATGTGCAAAAGACGGCGTTTAGGACTCGCTATGGTCATTATGAGTTTTTAGTGATGCCATTTGCACTGATGAATGCACCAGTAGCTTTTATGGATTTGATGAACCGAGTGTTCCAGCCCTATCTAGACCGATTCGTAGTGGTTTTTATTTACAACATACTAGTGTATTCAAGGATTGAAAACGAGCACGATGAACATCTCCGAATGGTTCTACAGACTTTGAGGGAGAAACAATTGTACGCCATGTTTAGTAAATGTGAGTTCTAGTTACAAGAAGTGACATTTTTGGGCCACGTGGTACCTGTTGAGGGGATTAGGGTTGATCCTCGAAAGATTGAGGCTGTTTTGGATTGGAACCAGCCTAAGACTGTATTTGAGATTCGTAGTTTTCTGGGTCTGTCTGGGTACTATCAACGATTTGTAAAAGGCTTTTCCATAATTGTTGCACCCTTGACGAAGCTGCTATGTAAGAGTGTGTCGTTTAACTAGACTGATGCATAGTAAGAGAGCTTTGAGAAGCTCAAGACTATACTGACTGAGGCCCCTGTTCTGATACAGCCATAGTCTGGAAAGGAGTTTATTATGTACAATGATGCATCACATGTCGGTTTGGGATGCTGATGCAAGAGGGTAAGGTAGTGGCATATGTGTCTTGACAACTAAAGACTCATGAGGCGAATTATCCGATGCAGGACTTGGAGTTGGTCGCAGTGGTGTTCGCACTAAAAATTTGGAGGCTTTACTTGTATGGTGAGAAGTGTATCATTTACACTGATCATAAAAGCCTCAAATACCTCCTCACTCAGAAGAAGCTGAATCTTAAGCAGCGTAGATGGATTGAGCTGCTTAAGGATTACAACTGTACGATTGAGTATCATCCTAGTAAGGCCAACGTGGTGGCCGGCGCACTGAGCCGTAGGGCTATGACTGATTTGAGGGTGATGTTTGCTCATCTAAGTTTATTTGATAATGGTAGTCTGTTGGCCGAACTCTAGGTTAAACCGACATGGATTGAGCAGATTAAAGGTAAACAGTTGGAAGATGAGTCACTGGGTCTTTGGTTTCGTCAGGTTGAGAGTAGGAATACTGTAAATTTTGGACTAAATAGTGAAGGGGTACTCTCTTTCTGTGGGAGAATTTGTGTACAAAAAGATGTTGATTTCAAACAGTCGATACTACGAGAGGCGCATAGTAGTCCCTATGTTATGCATCCTGGCGAAAATAAGATGTATCGAGACCTTCGTGAGTTATACTAGTGGCCAGGACTTAAGTGGGAGGTTACTGACTTTGTGAGTAAATGTCTGACATGCCACCAAGTTAAGGTTGAGCATAAGTTACTATAACACCCCTAACCCATATCCGTCGCCAGAATGGGGTTAAGAGGTATTACCGAACGAGACACAACTTTTTGACATTCATGGATACACATTGGAAATAATCATTTTATTCACTACATATGAACGTATACTAAACCAAATAAAAACATTACAGGTTGCACGACAATCAACAAACATACAATCATAAATATCAAATGGGCCGAATATAGGCATAGGAATTAAACAACTCATAACTTATTATCCAAGACCAACTATACATGCAACCTTATTATAAATTTGACAAAACCAAGCTTACTTATAAGCTAATCCATTAATGTACACAAAAACGTCATATAACATATACTTAATAATTAAAGCACAATTAACAAAGCCACTTACTAAACTTGCCTTAAATCATCTTATTTAATAAAAACATAAGTTACTATTCATATGGTCAATTTCTAAAGCCTTAGCCGAAGGCAAATATGCTTAATACTTATGCATTAACCAATGTCCATTTCCAACTTTATTCAATCCTTTTACACACCTAAACATTTCAAAGAACCAAACTAATATATCAAACATAGTTTACCATTCATATTAACACTCCACAAATATGTATATACGCATAATACATAGCAACCATTTGTCTAATACTTTAACATACCAAAACTGAATCTAAACATGCTAAAATTACTATCATGCAATGTAACAAAGGTCATATTCAAGACTAATTCAATGATCATATATTCGACTAAGTACATGAATATACATATAACCAAAATTTATATCATGTCAAAAATATTACAACTGTATCTCAACTAATGCATAATTATTAAACCAATTCAGCATATACCTATATATATAAATGCCGAAACATGTTTGACTTACTAATATGATTCATATCAATTTCTTCTATATACCAATACCGAATTCACTTAAATACTAAATCATAGGTTCATGCCTTAACAAGCATATCAAACCAATTTCACATATATTTACTTATATACAAGTCATAACCGAATCACCCAAAACCAAAACCAAGCATAACCATCATTGGATTCAAACTCAAATGCCAAATCTCAATCAACTTACATCTTTTACTTGTATTTAATATCATAGTCAAATTTATTGATCAATCACATAGATATATATATATATATATATATCACAATCGAATTTACCTTGATACTAGATCACATAACGAAGCATAACCTAAACATCAAAACCAAACATGTCCATAATTTGATCAAGACATAAAATCCAACACAACAAAATAATAAGCTATTTTTGCATGGCATATTATATACACAACTTCAAATATATTCGAAGAGTAGAGTAGTATAGCCTATACATGCCATAGTATTAAAATTTAGCCTTTAAAAGTACCGATAAATAGACGATAGTGTGGTAGACTTCACTAATGATCCCCGAGCCCGTAACTAGTCTCCAAAATCTATAAAACAGAAGCAAAAATACACACACAGTAAGCTATCATAGCCTAGTAAGTCATAAGCAAATAAGTTACTAAAATGTACATATCTTATACATGATTTCTCATTTCATTAGAATTTTCATTAGCATTAATATCACATAGCCGAATATACAATTAACTTTTAGTACAAATATGTATTTCACACTTTAACTAAATCAAATATACATAATCAAACTTATATATCTCTTAAATCATCTCATATATAGTCATCAGGCCGAATACACCTATATTTAATATCAAAGTATCATTCAATTTTCAAAACCATAATATCAATATATAATCGAATATACATTGTAATGCCCCTGACCCGTATCCGTCATCGGAACAAAGTTATGAGGCGTTACCAGAATTTATCAAACCTTTTTCAAATTAATCACACAATAACTCATTTTATAAGAAATTGTACAACTTAAAATTATCACTCTTCCATGAGCACAAGTATATTTTCATTTGATCACTCACACTTTCGACGTATCATATGATAAACATATTA
Organism: Gossypium stocksii; assembly: GCA_020496765.1. Lineage (NCBI taxonomy): Eukaryota > Viridiplantae > Streptophyta > Magnoliopsida > Malvales > Malvaceae > Gossypium > Gossypium stocksii. The sequence continues at coordinate 87,536,812 of CM035629.1, forward strand.
CCATTTAACTAATAAGTTGGCACTTGTCTAAGCGTCAACAACAACACTTGTTAGCATACTGGAGCATATTTCATATAATTTTAGGATTGATAAACTCATTTTATCAACATATCATACTTGAAATTATTACTTACCACAGCTTACATAATTTCCATGTATTAGCACATTAAAGATAGTCACATATTCATGTATCATGATATATATTATTCTCTTGCCATTTCTTCAAAAACATAAATCATTCATTATACAAAATTTCATGTATCATTGTTTTAATAAATTTTGAATATATTTATTCTGAAACAATGCATAATTTCGAATATGTATAATTACCAGATAAGTTTCACAAACATGTATTTTCCATGTCATATTTTAAAATATCGAATAAATATCATTTTTGTGTATTTCAAGTTCAAAATTCATGATTATTTGTTTCGTTCTCGAATTATTCCATGTAGGTACTTTATTCCTTAAATTACTCGAAATATCATCGTCATACAAATAATATTTTCAAGGTATACAAATCTATAGTCATGGATGCATATATACATCAATAAATTCCATGTACAACTATCATCATCTTATGTTTCCATATATCCAGTATCATTATCATTTTTCATGTACTTCAGGTAGATATATGTACGAATCTTTTTATATACATATTCCCTTTCTGGTCAAGATTTTTAACTACTAAATTTATCGGAATATTGATAGTTAAAATCATATAGTACACTTAAAGTATACAAATCCATAATCCATTAGTTCATATTTACCCCTTTTTAGCTAAGTGTTCACCATCTTCTATATTTATCCTTGTGAATTTCTCAGAATTTCTACAGATTTCCAGTAGTACAATCTTGGTGTACAGTCTCATTAACCGTCAATTCGTACAGAGGTACACTTTTAGTGTGCAATTTCGGGTCCGTCAATTCATATTCATGTGCACACATTTCCTTTTCAGAGAGCACACTCCCGTGAACCTCATTTCTTACAGCGGGATTACCAGCCCAGGCTAAATCCCCTGTAAGAGAGCACACTCCCACGAACCTTATTTCTTACAGCGGGATTACCAGTCCAGGCTAAATCCCCTGCAACGACAATTACTCTAATGAGCTTCGATCTGAATTACCAGTCCATGCTAAATTCAGATCCTATTTTGGATTACCCGTCCGGGCTAAATTCATTTTCCAAATATTCATCGGGAGGTCTATATCAGGATCACCCGTCCGGGCTAGATCTTTTTTACCGTCAATTTCTTTTCCAATGATCCATCGAATTCCATTCTATTCAACCGAGATTTAATTTCCCTTTTATCAAATATATCAATGTTTCACCGATTGTCATACAATGAACATTCAAATCATATTCACATCAATAACATATATTTCAAGCATTTAAAAATATAATTCAAGTTACACGAACTTACCTCGTTGCTTGCTTGTGTTTATAAATTCATTAATCCAATATCTTTTCTTTTCCATGTTCAAGTCTCGCATTTGAGTCGTTCGGATCTTTATAAATAAATTTGACCATTGTTTTCATTCATTCCATATTTTAATACATTCAATTAAACCATTTTGCCCCTAAACTTTTACTTAATAACGATTTCATCCTTAGGCTCAAAAAAATAAAATTCTTGCAATTTAATCCTTATTTCCAGTTGTTATTATTATACATATTGATAACAGCCCATAAATTCTATAAAATATCAGAATTATCCATAATTTCAACAATTTTCAATTTAATCTCTAAAACATGTTTTCCCCCGACTTTGAACTAAATTAATAATTTCATTTAAATTTTGCAATTTAAATAATAAAATAATCAATTTCATGTAATTTGATCATTTCTAACATTTTTACAAAATTTCCCATAAAGTTTTACTTTTATTCAATTTAGTCCTTGAGCATAAAACATACAAATTAGCCATGCTAACTGAATATTCATACACATTTTCCTCCTCCTCCTCTCCATTCCACATCCTTAATTTATTTAACATGCTTATAAGTATTTTCAAAATTGTCCATTTGAGTCATAGTTGCTAAATTATTTATATCTTGAGATAAAAAACTCCAAATTAAGATCCGCTAATTTTTTCTAAAACTAGACTCACATATATTCTAGCCATAAAATTTTTAGAATTTTTGGTTTAGCCAATTAGAACAGTTTATTCATTAAAATCTCCCCTATTTTGCTGTTCAACAGTTCTGACCACTCTTCAGTAAGATTTAATTATCTCTTTGTACAAAATTTAAATGATGTTCTAATTTGTTTCTTATAAAAATAGACTCACTAAAGAATCTAACCATATAAATTATGTCCCATAATTATTTTTATACAATATTTAATGATTTTTCTAATTTAGAATAGAGGATCTCGAAATCATTCTGAACTAGTCTCACAAAAATCTAAATATCTCAGTATACAGAAGTCCTTTATTTTTTAGGTTTCTTTTATATGAAAATAGACTCAAGAATATTTAATTCCATATATTACTAAACTTCTAATTCAGTTTCTACCATTTTTGGTGATTTTTCAAAGTTAGCTTACTGCTGCTATCCAAAACTGTTTTACTGCAAGATATTAATTACTAAGTTTATAACACCCTTATTTTCTTTCTCTACAATATTTCCCATCACTTTCTCCTATTTCACTTCACTAATAAATTAAGAACATAGAACCATATATAAGAAAACTCTACTTTAACATCATTTTCATGGTTTTTCAATAATATCAAACTTAAAAATATATGGAAATCTTGATGTTCTTACCTTGTCCCCTTGGTTTCAATCTTTAACTTGATATTCTCTCTCTTCTAGCTTCTATTTCTTGAGTCTAACATGACATTCTAACTCCCCATAGTCTCCTTAACATTTTTCTCTTTTGGTAGCTATGGAAATTCTTTTGATTTCTAGGTAAAAATTGTGAATTTTTTAGGGAATGACCAAATTGTAAAGAAAGAAAAGTTTCTTCTTCTCTTTTCTTTCTAACGTGGGATGCATGGAAATGGATGGTGTTGTTCCTTTTTTTTCTTTCCACACACACACATATATACAATAAATAAAATAATAAAATAATAAAATATCCTATTAAAATATTATATAAATAATAATTATCTAATTGAATAATTATAAAATATCACCAACATCATCATTACTTTCTAGATTTCTCTCTCTTCCAATTGACCATTTTGCCCTTTGTGATCTTTTAATATTCCATCCTTGAGTCACCACTTAATTTGGTAAAATTGTGATTTAGTCCCTCATAATTCTTCACCTATTCGATTTGGTCCTAATTCATCCATTTTCCTTAGTTTTTAGATCATTCCACCCTTAAAATATTTGCACTATTGGTCCTTTAACTTTTCGATATTTACACTTCAACCCCTTAAATTTTGTGTATTTACTCTTGGGCCACAAGACTTTTCTTAACTTTTACAATTTAGTCCTTTCTTAAATTAATACATTAGAATATACTTCCTAAATAAATTCTGTTGACATAACTCAAAATTTTCCTTTTTATTCCTTTATTTCTTTACTTTACTATATCAGGGATAGAAATTTTCGTGGTATTACATACATCAATCTTCATTTGCATATATTCATGAATTAAACTTTAATACCACATACTAATACATAACATGTGACCAAATATACTTCTCTTATACACATATATTTTCATTAGCATCATGTATAATTTCTATCACGTATCTAATAACCAACTTACCTTGTTTTCAAATAGGAAATCAACTATCACATACCTGATCACTTTAGCTCAATTCATACATTCGACCACAACTTATCATTTCCCTTTGAACCATTCGGAATTGAATACGATACTCGGATAGTCGCACATATCACACAATGCTAACGTCCTATTCGTGGTCTTACATGTAATCACATATCGAAGCCACTGTCCCAGACAGGGCCTTACACGAATCACAAATATGATGCTGATGTCCCAGACATGGTCTTACACGCAATCACATATCGATGCCAACGTCCCAGATGTGGTCTTACATGAGAACACATATCGAAAATCCTATGTCATGACATATGTATCTTAGCTATTCCTAAGGTTCGTACGAGGCTTTTGGATGTCATAACTCGATCGAATCGAACTTGTACACATTACTCCCATGTATATAAACATTCGACTAACATATATATATATATACTCATAAAATTCAATTTAGCATTTTAAGTTCACATATATTAAAAATTAACAGCATTTATTTGCTTACAGGCTTACCTCAGACAATGATAATCGAAACAAGACGATTATTCGACAACTTTGGTTTTCCCCCGATCCAAATATGATTTCTTTGGTTCTTGATCTAAACATATTCAAATTAAACTCATTCAGACACAAACTTTATTCAATTTATCCAAAAAACACATAAGTGGGAAAATTACCATTTTTCCCCTGACATTTTACATATTTTACAATTTAGTCCCTATTGTACAAAACACAAAATATGCAAAATCTCACAACAACATAGCTAGGCCGAATCTTCCTTATGATCATATAAGTCCATACATTTCATTAATTTCACATTTTAGTCCCTCAATTTATTATTTTTGCAATTTAGCCCTAATTACTCAAATTCATGAAAAATTCCAACACAAAACATATTAATCTGAAACATATCTTTCATAATTCATCAACTAACATTACAAAACTCAAACATTCATCAATGGCATAACTCTAAATATTCATCACAATAAAAAATTAAAGCATGGGCTTTGTACATTATACTGCAACGATCTCAAAAACGTAAAAATTATCAAAAACCGAAACCAAACTCACCTTGAATCAAGATTATCTATGGCCGAATGTTGCTTTCTTTCTCTTTTTCTTTTTCTTTTCTTTAACTAGTTTCAAAAGAATAAAAGATGAACACATGTTTTTATTTTATGTTTTATAATATATTAACTTATTAATCATTTTACAATTCTAACCTTTATAATAAAATGTAAAACCATTATATTATAAGGTCACAACCCTCCATCATCTTTAATGATCATCAAATTGCATCTTAAATACCTCATGCTATCAAAACAACAACAATTCGGCCATTACAAATTAAACCATCAAAATTTCATTTTATGCAATTTAGCCCTTTTATTAAATCAGGCACTCAAATGACAAAATTAAAACACAAAAATTTTATAGATATAAATTCACACATAATAAACATAGAAAATAATTTTTCAATATTTTTCTGACTCAGATTCGTGGTCCCAAAACCATCGTTCTAAATAGGGTGTAAATCGGGCTGTTACAGTTACCCACGGGATTATTCTAGCCAATCAAGATTCCACTTTGGAAGTGGGAGAGAGTGGCTATAGACTTTGTCAGTGGGTTGCCCCTAACACCCATTAAGAAGGATTCAGTATGGGTCATCGTGGATCGATTGACCAGGTCTGCCCACTTCATACCAGTCCGTGCTTATTATGCACTGCAAAAGTTGGCTAAACTATATTTGTCGGAGATAGTGAGACTACATGGTGTACCAATATTGATAATATATGATAAGGATTCTCGCTTCACGTCTTGGTTCTAGAAGAAGCTATATGAAGCTCTAGGTACACGGTTGGACTTTAGTATTGTGTTCTATCCTCAGACAGATGGTCAATCTGAGAGGGTGATTTAGATACTGGAGGATATATTTAGGGATTGTGTAATTGACTTTCGAGGTAGTTGTAACGTCCCCACGCCCGAAACCGTCACCGGAGTCGAGCTTGAGGTGTACTAAACACAATTTACCATTTTAAACAACTTTACAAAATCTATTTTCATTTTCGGAATAAATTGTTTTCTGCGTCATGGTCGCTCAAAAAATCATATCTCGAGTTACAAAACTCAAAATCAAGATCCGTAAATTTTTCCTAAATATAGACTCATATATATATTCACTAATTTTTTTCTATAATTTTTGACTAAGCGGATTAGTACAGTTTATTAGTTAAAGTTTCCCCTGTTTCAGAACTCAACTGCACTGACCTCTACTCATTACGAATCACTTTTCTCCATGTAAAAATTTCATATAACTATACCGTTTATTTCTATTAAAACTAGATTCAATAAGGAATCTAGGCATATAAAGTAATCCTCATAATTATTTTTTTACAATTTATGGTGAATTTTCAAAGTTGGAACAGGGGATCCAGAAATTGCTCTGGCCCTGTTTCACTAAAACTCAAATATCTCATAACGTATAACTTCTTTACTATTTTTCTTCTTCCATATGAAAGTAGACATGATAAGCTTCAATTTCATAACTAATCCATCATCAAATTCGATTTATATGATTTTTAGTGAATTTTCAAACTCACGTCAGTGTTGCTGCAATGTTCTGTTTTATGGCTAATTTCATTTTCATAAAAGCTTTTATATACTAGATAACCTATTATTCTTTCATGACATCAAACATAATCTATATTAGCCATTTCAATGACTCAACATTATCAAGCATTTCCTCAACCAAACCACCACTGTATCACAAGATTATTTACACAAAGTAGGTATATTACTATACATGCCATACTAAATCTTACAAGCCATTTACCAAAAAGTCCTTTGGATAGTGTGAACGAGTCTTCGACCTATCCCGATTCTCGAGCCGGCTTGTCCAAAACTACAATGAATGTAAAGGAGGGAGTAAGCATAAATGCTTAGTAAGTTCACATGCAAATAACAAGTAACATGACAAAGTCATTATGCCAAACAACATTAACATAGCATCACCAAAACATATGTCACAATTCTAGTCATCATACTTCATCTTACCACATTTTTGTTGTTGTCTCGGGTTTCAACCCAAGTGTTAAGTACATACCTGTCCAATATGGCCATTTCTCAACATTACCGAATTGTCACTTACATCTTGAGTGCCTTTGCATTTCACTTGAATTTTACCCGTTGAACACATTGGAATACAACTCGGATACACGGATCATTTGCACATAAGTGCTGAATATGTAATCAATCAATCATGTAACCCGCCCATAAACGAACTCGGACTCAACTCAACGAGCTCGGGCGTTCGCATCCATAAGTGAACTCGGACTCAACTCAACGAGCTCGGATGCCTAGTTACATCTCACGAACTCGGACTCAACTCAACGAGTTCGGACATTCGCACCCATAAGTGAACTCGGACTCAACTCAACGAGTTCGGGTGCCCAACCATCCTAGTGACATGTCACTTGTATCCTAATCTATTCCCAAGGTTCAAACGGGATTTTCCTCAGTTACACATTTCCCAGTCGTTCTCCTCGGAATATTGGAACCAATACGTTGCTTGCATCTCATACTTATCAATTTAATCACATACTTTTCATACCAATACATAATATTTCACAAAGCATAATATTCATAATAACAAGTATCATATCATATAAATAGCATTAAATCACTTAAAATAGCAATTATGTTACATTATTTACACATGAACTTACCTCGGTACAAAATATAGCAATTTTGCAATTTAGTCCAAAATCTTTTCTTTTCCTCGATCAAGGTTGATTCCACGTCTTTCTTGATCTAAAATAACACATTTAGCTTATTTAATACTCTCATTATCAAAATAGTCCTAAATTCAAATTTTGACAAAATTACAATTTTGCCCCTAAACTTTTGCATATTTACACTTTTGCCCCAAAGTTTGGAAATTAAATTTTATCACAAATTCTTATGTTTTAGGACATGCTGATCATTTATTTACCATTAGCAAGCTCAAATTCCCACTAAAACACATACTTATAAACAATATGTACTTTTACCGATTAAGCCGTTTTACTCGTTTTTACTTAAAACCGAGTAGCACAAGTTGTCTAACATAATTTAAAACCTCATATTCTATCATAAAACATCAAAATACACAAATTTCACCTATGGGTATTTTTCCAAATATGAACCCTAACTTAAATTATTGCTAACATAAGCTTTATCGAGTTACCGGGACTACGAAAACGTAAAGAACATTAAAAACGGGGCTTGGAATCACTTACCATGAAGCTTGGAAGCTTGAAACAAACCCTAGCTATGGAGAACCCTTGAAATTTCGTGGTAATGAAGAAGATGACCAATTTTGTGTTATTTTTCCCTTTTTATTTCATGTTAATATCCAAAAGACCAAAATGCCCCTCCTTACTAAACTTTCAAAAATTCCATCCATGTCCAAATTTTGTCCATGAACTTAAAATTGGTCAAATTCCTATTTAAGACCTCCTAATTAATATTCCAAAGCAATTTCATACCAGAAACTTCTAGAATGCAAGTTTTGCAACTTATTCGATTTAGTCCCTAATTTCAAATTAAGCACTTTACGCTTAGAATTTCTTCACGAAATTTTCACACCATCATAAAATCATATCATAAACATCAAAATAATTATAATATAATTATTTCTACCTCGGATTTGTGGTCACAAAACCACTATTCCGATTAGGCCCTAATTCGGGATATTACAACTCTCCCCCCTTTTAAGGATTTTCGTCCTCGAAAATCTTACCGGTAAACAGACGTGGGTATTGTTTTCTCATAGTTTCCTCGGGTTCCCATGTAGCCTCTTCTATCCCATGCTTTTGCCACAACACTTTCACAAGAGCAATACTTTTGTTTCTTAGTTGTTTGACCTCTCGAGCTAAAACTTTTATCGGTTCTTCTTCATAGGTCATATCTGGTCGTAATTCAATTTCTATCGGTGAAACTACATGCGAAGGATCCGAGCGATACCGACGTAACATAGATACATGGAACACGTCATGAATTTTCTCTAACTCAGATGGTAATGCTAACCGATAAGCTACTGGTCCAACTCTTTCAGTTATTTCATACGGCCCAATAAAACGCGGACTTAACTTACCCTTCTGTCCAAATCTGAGGACTTTCTTCCACGGAGACACCTTTAAAAATACCTTATCACCAACTTGAAACTCAATTTCTTTTCGTTTCAAATCTGCATAAGATTTCTGTCTATCCGAAGCGGCTTTCAAACAATCTCGAATTACCTTCACTTTTTCTTCAGTTTCTTTAATTAGATCGACCCCATAAATCTGATTTTCCTTGAGTTCGGTCCAATACAAAGGCGTCCGACACTTACGACCATACAATGCTTCATAAGGTGCCATTTTCAAACTTGTCTGGTAACTGTTATTATAAGCAAATTCCACCAACGGTAAATATCTTTCCCAGCTTCCTTGAAACTCTAATACACAACATCGAAGCATATCTTCAAGAATCTGAATTACTCTTTCTGATTGCCCATCCGTCTGTGGATGCAAAGCAGTACTGAAATTTAACCTTGTACCTAACGCTTCTTGCAACTTTTGCCAGAACCGCAAAGTAAATCTCGGATCTCTGTCTGAAATGATTGACAATGGTATTCCGTGTAGTCTAACAATTTCTCTAACATACAATTCAGCTAACTTGTTAAGAGAATAATCCGTACGTACTAGAATGAAATGAGCCGATTTAGTCAATCTCTTAACTATTACCCAGATGGCATCTTTCTTTCCTGGAGTCAACGGTAACCCTGAAACAAAATCCATAGTAATCCGATCCCATTTCCATTCTGGAACCATAATAGGCTGAAGTAATCCTGAAGACACTTTGTGTTCAGCTTTCACCTGTTGACAAATTAAGCATTTCGATACAAATTCCGATATATCCCTTTTCATTCCATTCCACCAGTACATTTTCGTCAAATCATTATACATTTTCGTACTGCCTGGATGAATCGACAAATAACCACCATGTGCTTCCTGCAAAATCTTTTGAATTAATTCCTTATTCTTTGGTACACAAATTCGATCTTTAAACATCAAGCAACCATCAGGACCGATTCTGAAATCTGACTCTGTATCAACCTTACATTGCTTTCTTTTGGCTTGCAAGTCTTCATCGCTTTTCTGAGCTTCACAAATCTCTTGTAAAAACATCGGTCTTACTTTTAGCTCTGCCAGAATGGAACCATCATCTGACATTTCCAACTGAGTGTTCATAACTCTCAAAGAAAACAATAGTTTTCTACTCAAAGCATCAGCAACTACATTTGCTTTTCCTAGATGATAGTCAATCACAAGCTCGTAATCTTTTAATAACTCCAACCATCTTCGCTGCCTCAAATTCAAGTCCTTTTGTGACATCAAGTATTTAAGACTCTTGTGGTCGGTATATACTCGACACTTTTCACCATATAGATAATGTCGCCAAATCTTCAAAGCAAACACCACTGCAGCCAATTCCAAATCATGAGTCGGATAATTCCTCTCGTGAGGTTTTAACTGCCTCGAAGCATAAGCCACAACCTTTCCTTCTTGCATCAGTACACATCCCAAACCATTTAGAGAAGCATCGCTATATACCACAAATTCTTTACCTGACTCGGGCTGTACTAACACTGGTGCCTCTGTTAATAACTTTTTCAATTCTTCAAAACTTTGTTGACATTCTTCCGTCCACTCAAATTTAACATCCTTGCGAAGTAATCTAGTCATAGGAGCAGCAATTATAGAAAATCCATTTACAAACCGTCGATAATATCTAGTTAGTCCCAAGAAACTCCTAACCTCGGTTACATTCTTCGGTGGCTTCCAATCAACAATAGCTGAAATTTTACTGGGATCAACCCGTATACCATCACCCGAAACAATATGACCCAAAAATCCAACTTCCCGAAGCCAAAATTCACTTTTACTAAACTTGGCATATAACTACTTGTCTCGTAAAGTTTGCAAAACTATCCTCAAGTGCTCAGCATGTTCTGTCTCATCTTTCGAATAAATCAAGATATCATCTATAAATACCACAACAAATTTATCAAAGTATGACCGAAATATTCGATTCATCAAGTCCATAAACACAGCAGGAGCATTTGTTAATCCGAACGGCATAACTAAAAATTCATAATGACCATACCTTGTTCTAAAAGCAGTTTTAGGCACATCTGACTCTTTTACCCGCAATTGATAGTATCCAGATCTCAAATCAATCTTTAAAAACCATGTCGCTCCTTTCAGCTGATCAAACAAATCATCAATTCTTGGCAACGGATACTTGTTCTTAATTGTCACATTATTTAATTGCTGATAGTCTACACACAATCTCATCGAACCATCCTTCTTTTTCACAAACAAAACCGGAGCACCCCAAGGCGAAAAACTCGGTCTCACAAAGCCTTTGTCGGTCAACTCTTGCAACTGCGACTTTAATTCTTTCAACTCTGTTGGTGCCATTCTGTACGGAGCAATCGAGATCGGAGCTGTTCCCGGCATCAAATCAATACCAAATTCTACTTCCCTGACTGGAGGCAAACTCGGCAATTCTTCAGGAAATACATCCGGAAATTCACATACAATCGGCACTGATTCCACTTTCTTTTCTATTTCTTTTGTATTTAATACATATGCTAGATAAGCTTCATAACCCTTTCTCAAATATCTCTGAGCCGACATTGAAGAGATTACACTAGACAATGCCTCTGATTTATCTGGTTCAACCCGCAGAGTTTCACCATTTTCACACTTTAGTTCAATAACTTTCTGTTTACAATTTACTATGGCATCATGCGATGTCAACCAGTCCATACCCAAAATAACATCAAACTCATCAAACGGCAACAACATCAAGTCGGCCGGAAAGTAATAACCCCGAATCATTAAAGGACATTTCTTGCATACTTTATCAACTATAACACATTTGCCTAACGGGCTTGACACTTTAATCATAAATTCTGTATTCTCAACAGGTATATTCATGCTAGACACCAATTTCATGCATACATATGAATGAGTAGAACCAGGATCAATTAGAGCAGTAACATTAACATCATAAAGAGAAAATATACCGGTAATCACATCAGGAGAGGAAGCATCTTCACGAGCTTTAATAGCATAAGTTCTAGCCAGAGCCCTTCCTTCAGGTCTAACTGCTGCATCTCTGGCTACATTCTTGCTGCTTGCTTCACTCCCAGCTTTTCTTGGATACCTTCCTCTCGAATCTGCACCACTAGCTTACGGATTTTATCAACTGGAGTTCTTTGGAATTTTATCATACCCACATCTTGAGGCATCGGAGGTACAGGTTGAGGAATTGGGGGAGGTGGGGGAGGTCGTACATTCGGGTTCGTACGAACGAACTCAGTGTACCATGCACTCATCATTTGGAGAAAGGCTTCCCGATCCCTTTCTCCTCCCTGACCAACAGTAGGTGGTGGATTTTCAGTCGGCGCTGCCCCTTCAGCCGGAGCTGGCGCATTACTCTCTACTTCATCAGCCACAGCTGGATCGGGATCCATTTACTATAAAAAAAAATCATTTAAACGGTCAGAAGTCGTCACACTATCACAATATACACATATGGCATGTATAGCAAAATCCGTACATAAAACATGTTAGTCCGAGAACCGACTAAACCTGCTCTGATACCACCAAATGTAACGTCCCCACGCCCGAAACCGTCACCGGAGTCGAGCTTGAGGTGTTACTAAACACAATTTACCATTTTAAACAACTTTACAAAATCTATTTTCATTTTCGGAATAAATTGTTTTCTGCGTCATGGTTGCTCAAAAAATCATATCTCGAGTTACAAAACTTGAAATCAAGATCCGTAAAGTTTACCTAAATCTAGACTCATATATCTATTCACTAATTTTTTTCTAGAATTTTTGACAGAGCGGATTAGTACAGTTTATTAGTTAAAGTTTCCCCTGTTTCAGAACTCGACTGCACTGACCTCTACTCATTACGAATCACTTTTCTCCCTGTAAAAATTTCATATAACTATACCGTTTATTTCTATTAAAACTAGATTCAATAAGAAATCTAGGCATATAAAGTAATCCTCCTAATTATTTTTGTACAATTTATGGTGAATTTTCAAAGTTGGAATAGGGGATCCAGAAATTGCTCTGGCCCTGTTTCACTAAAACTCAAATATCTCATAATGTATAACTCCTTTACCTATTTTTCTTCTTCCATATGAAAGTAGACATGATAAGCTTCAATTTCATAACTAATCCATCATCAAATTCGATTTATATGATTTTTAGTGAATTTTCAAACTCACGTCAGTGTTGCTGCAATGTTCTGTTTTATGGCTAATTTCATTTTCATAAAAGCTTTTATATACTAGATAACCTATTATTCTTTCATGACATCAAACATAATCTATATTAGCCATTTCAATGACTCAACATTATCAAGCATTTCCTCAACCAAACCACCACTGTATCACAAGATTATTTACACAAAGTAGGTATATTACTATACATGCCATACTAAATCTTACAAGCCATTTACCAAAAAGTCCTTTGGATAGTGTGAACGAGTCTTCGACCTATCCCGATTCTCGAGCCGGCTTGTCCAAAACTACAATGAATGTAAAGGAGGGAGTAAGCATAAATGCTTAGTAAGTTCACATGCAAATAACAAGTAACATGACAAAGTCATTATGCCAAACAACATTAACATAGCATCACCAAAACATATGTCACAATTCTAGTCATCATACTTCATCTTACCACATTTTTGTTGTTGTCTCGGGTTTCAACCCAAGTGTTAAGTACATACCTGTCCAATATGGCCATTTCTCAACATTACCGAATTGTCACTTACATCTTGAGTGCCTTTCCATTTCACTTGAATTTTACCCGTTGAACACATTGGAATACAACTCGGATACACGGATCATTTGCACATAAGTGCTGAATATGTAATCAATCAATCATGTAACCCGCCCATAAACGAACTCGGACTCAACTCAACGAGCTCGGGCGTTCGCATCCATAAGTGAACTCGGACTCAACTCAACGAGCTCGGATGCCTAGTTACATCTCACGAACTCGGACTCAACTCAACGAGTTCGGACATTCGCACCCATAAGTGAACTCGGACTCAACTCAACGAGTTCGGGTGCCCAACCATCCTAGTGACATGTCACTTGTATCCTAATCTATTCCCAAGGTTCAAACGGGATTTTCCTCAGTTACACATTTCCCAGTCGTTCTCCTTGGAATATTGGAACCAATACGTTGCTTGCATCTCATACTTATCAATTTAATCACATACTTTTCATACCAATACATAATATTTCACAAAGCATAATATTCATAATAACAAGTATCATATCATATAAATAGCATTAAATCACTTAAAATAGCAATTATGTTACATTATTTACACATGAACTTACCTCGGTACAAAATATAGCAATTTTGCAATTTAGTCCAAAATCTTTTCTTTTCCTCGATCAAGGTTGATTCCACGTCTTTCTTGATCTAAAATAACACATTTAGCTTATTTAATACTCTCATTATCAAAATAGTCCTAAATTCAAATTTTGACAAAATTACAATTTTGCCCCTAAACTTTTGCATATTTACACTTTTGCCCCAAAGTTTGGAAATTAAATTTTATCACAAATTCTTATGTTTTAGGACATGCTGATCATTTATTTACCATTAGCAAGCTCAAATTCCCACTAAAACACATACTTATAAACAATATGTACTTTTACCGATTAAGCCGTTTTACTCGTTTTTACTTAAAACCGAGTAGCACAAGTTGTCTAACATAATTTAAAACCTCATATTCTATCATAAAACATCAAAATACACAAATTTCACCTATGGGTATTTTTCCAAATATGAACCCTAACTTAAATTATTGCTAACATAAGCTTTATCGAGTTACCGGGACTACGAAAACGTAAAGAACATTAAAAACGGGGCTTGGAATCACTTACCATGAAGCTTGGAAGCTTGAAACAAACCCTAGCTATGGAGAACCCTTGAAATTTCGTGGTAATGAAGAAGATGACCAATTTTGTGTTATTTTTCCCTTTTTATTTCATGTTAATATCCAAAAGACCAAAATGCCCCTCCTTACTAAACTTTCAAAAATTCCATCCATGTCCAAATTTTGTCCATGAACTTAAAATTGGTCAAATTGCTATTTAAGACCTCCTAATTAATATTCCAAAGCAATTTCATACCAGAAACTTCTAGAATGCAAGTTTTGCAACTTATTCGATTTAGTCCCTAATTTCAAATTAAGCACTTTACGCTTAGAATTTCTTCACGAAATTTTCACACCATCATAAAATCATATCATAAACATCAAAATAATTATAATATAATTATTTCTACCTCGGATTTGTGGTCACAAAACCACTATTCTGATTAGGCCCTAATTCGGGATATTACAGTAGTTGGGAGGAGTTTTTACCATTGGCAGAGTTTGCTTACAAGAACAATTACCAGTCTAGCATACAGATGGTACCTTCTAAGGCACTCTATGGTTATAAGTGTTGCTCTCACATGTGTTAGACTGAGTTGGGTAAGCATCATGTTCTGGGTTCAGATCTGTTCTCTGATACTAAGGATAAGGTCAAGTTGATTCGAGATCGACTAAAAGAGGCATTGATAGAAAAAAGTCGTACGCAGACCTAAAACGCCGAGAGATAGAGTATTCTGTAGAGGACTACGTGTTTCTCAAGGTCTCACCATGGAAGAAGATACTGAGATTTGGTTGTAAGGACAAGTTGAGCCCCAAATTTATTGGACCTTATCACGTACTGAGATGAGTGGGACCAGTTGCCTACCAATTAAAGCTACTTCTAGAGTTGGAGCAGATTCATAATGTATTCCATGTCTCGATGTTGAGGCGCTACCGCTCTGATCCCACACATATTATCCTAGTAGAGGAGATTAAGGTTAGACCGAACTTATCTTTTGAGGAGGAGCCGATTCAGATTTTAGATTGTGATGTAAACATTCTGAGGAGGAAGTCGATCCTACTGGTTAAGGTTATGTGGTGTAATCATAGTTTGGAGGAGGCCACGTGGGAGCTTGAGGATGTGATGCGATAGTAGAATCCTCATCTGTTCTGACCAGGTAAATTTCAAGGCTGAAATTTTCTTTTAGGAGGGTAGAGTTGTAACGCCCCAAAAATATACGTACTTGATTTCGTGTATTTATGGCACAAATATGTGTCTACTTCAGTGGTTAATTGTTTTGGGTGTGTGTGTGAGGTCTTAAGTTCAAGCCTTATCATAGGTAAATATTTTGTTTTCATTTGAATAAAGCCTAACGGTAGCTCAATAGGCTTAAGTTTAAATGTTAGTGAGTTCATATCAAAATGGGCTTGCTGGTCTAGTGGTTAAGTGGAGTGTTAAGTGCCTAGAGGTCTAGAGTTCGAATCCCTACGCGAACAAGTGATTTATTTTGCTACTTCTGCCGTGTAAGAGTTTGAAGTAGGATGGATTCCGAATGGTGGATTTAGTGGGGAGATTGTATAGAGAGATTTAGAGAGATTTTAGGGGAGTAATTATCAAGATTTGATTCTTTTTTCCCATTACCAAAAATTCTGCTTCTTTTTTCCCAAAAAGTCTCTGCCAATTTCTTTTCTCTCTTCTTGTTCTTTCTTGCTACCGAAAATTTAATTTCCCATCTCTTCTCTTTTTGATTTTGTTCTGCTTCCTTCCTGTACGATGGTTTCCTTCTTCGTTTTAGTAAGTATAGTTTCGATTAATTTTAGTTGTGCTCTGTACAAGTGCTAATAGGGATGACTGTGGACCTATTGTAGGGTCGGTAAGCCATACGTAAACCCCTATCTGTATGATATGACTGCTTGATTGATATGCGTTATTGGGCATGAGTTATTCTGTAAAACGATACTGTATGTATTGATATCACGACATGGCATGATATACTGTATGTTGCATTGCATGGGCTTGGGTTGACTTATATGGAGGAAGGGTACTGAAAGGCTTAATGCCTATTATACTGGCAGCTATGCTGCAATTCACTGATTGCTTTTAGCCTACTATATCACTGGCAGCTCTGCTGCGAATACTATTTAGTGCCGCGACTGGTGCTAATTTTGTAAGTGTAGGGATGGGTGGGTGATTTATTCTCCACAAGAGTGTAGGGTTGGACAGGAGATGGTGTATAGTGGATGGTTGGGTTGGACTTGCATACTATACACCGTATATTTGCATACTGATATTGAGATGGTCTAATGCTCTACTGTTACTGCCACTGTTATTACTGTTATGGGCTAAGGCCCTACTGCATACTGATTCTGTGAGGGGCTAAGGCCCTACTGCTACTGTCACTAGTACTATTACTATTACGAGCCAAGGCTTAACTGATTACTGATACTGTGAAGGGCTAAGGCTCAAACTGCTATTGCTTGTATTTCTGAATGTTTAATGGCATGGGGATTACACACTGAGTTTTTGTTAACTCACCCCGTTTGTTTTACTGTGCAGGTAATCCTCAGTTTTAGGTAGATTGGAGCAGCAAGGGACTCAAAGGTGGCCACACGACTGCATATATTTTCATACTATATTCCATTTTTAATTATTATTATTATTTGGGGTATTTTTTTTTTATTGTAACATGGCCATTATGGATTTTTACGTTGATTTGGGTTTGATTTTACGTTGTTTATGATTTATAACTACTAGTGGTAGGAAACATTAGTTTTCAAAAGAGACAAACATTTTATCAAAACAACGCAGTCGATTTTTTTTAAAGCTTTCACAAAACAGTGCGATCGATTTTGAAAACAAATAATTTGAAATAGGGATATTATAAGATAACGAGATTTATTCAATAAGGAAAATAGTTTTCAATGAGTTAGTGTTCGAAAGCACTTACATGTGACATTGCCAGATTCAGCCATAATATCTAGGCTGGGTTTGGGGTGTTACAGTTTTAATTTTATTAATAAACATTAATACATACTTTACTATTTTGCCCTTGATTAATAAACCATTTATTCATCAAATATAAGATCATTAATGTCCATTAACAAGGACAATGGTTTATTAACATAATAAGGGCTCTCACATTAAAGAATCATAGAAATTAAGCATTTAACAGATAGCATGCCACTTTTACAATTTCTGTGGTTTAGTCCTTTTCACAAATTAAGCACTCAAACAGAAAAATTAAATCACGAAAATTTCACACCTATTAATTCACATACTTTAGGCACGGAAAATAATATTCAAATATTTTTATACTCGAATTTGTGGTCTCAAAACCACTATTCTAACTAGGGTCTAAATCGGACTGTTACATGTAAATTATGAGATATAATGAATTTTGTGAGACAAGGTCAGAATGGTTTTAGGTTCCCCTATTCTGATTCAAATTTCATACTAAGAGATAAATAATTTTTAGTAAGGAAAGGTTGAAGCTACCAAACAAGAGAATAGGGATAAATTTGAAGATTTTACTATACTTATTTGATAAATTATAAATTCTAAAAATTTTATAGTAGAAAGGTATTTGAGTCTAGTTCCAAAAACATCAATCATATCTTAATTTGGAATTTTGTAGCTAAAGATATAAATTATTTAGTAACAATGACTCAAGTACATAACTAGGAATGAAAATATAAGTAAATAGTGAAAACATATATGAATATTTAGCTAGCATGGGTTACATTAAGAATGGATCACGTGGCCAAAGCCAATTTGTTCTGAGTGGGCCACACGAGCAGGCTACATGGGCGTGTGAGCCTATTTCTCTAAAAAGTTGTCTAAGGTTGAACAGGTCACCCAAGTCGATTATGGACATACTGAAGGGTCGGTAAGCCCTACTTAGTCCCCTATATGAGTGATCTACCTGTTTGATTTCTTTATCGAGCATGAATTATGATATCTGAATGTATGTACAATAATTGCATAATAGTATGACATCTTTTGTATGTTGCATTGCGCCGGGGTGGGTTATTGTTGTTTGGAGGAAGGGTCTGAAAGTCTATTCAGCCTGTTATCTGGCAATTCTACCGCAAATTTTTGATAATGTACTACATTTCAGTACATCATGGTGTGTAGGGATGGGTGGGTTGATTTAATCCTCACATGGTGTGTAAGGATGGATGGAGATGGTGTGTAGAGGCTGGTGGGTAAGATTCAGATTTTTTGCTATTACATATTGTATCTGAGATGGGCCAAGGCCCTAAATTATATCTGAGACTGTATCCGAATGGGCCAAGGCCCAAACTGAATCTGTAATGGGCTCAGGCCCCAGACTGTAATTGATTATTTCTTGATGTGTATCTGTATGTATGTTTTCTGTAGGGATTATACATCAAGTTTGCAAAACCTCTCCACTTTTTATGTTTAATCTGTACAGGTAATGTAACAGCCCGAATTAGGGCCTAGTCAGAATAGTGGTTTCGAGACCACAAATTTGAAGTAAAAATATATATTTCATGATTATTTTTAAGCTAATGTTATGCTTGCACGATAGTGAGAAAATTCCATGAAGGAATTTTTATGAGATAGTGATTAATTTGTCATTTAGGACTAAATTGCAAAAGTTGCAAAATATGAGTTTCTAGAAGTTTTAAGGATGAATTGACATTAGAAAAATTATTAGAGATCCTTATTTAGAAATTAGACCATTTATTAGCATGATGGACAAAAATGCCCAATGAAGGAAAATTTTCTAAAGAAAGGGTATAAAGGCATTTTGGTCATTTGGACAATTAATGAAATAAAAAAGGGAAAAATAAGTCAAAAATGTGCTCATCTTCTCCATGCTTGTGCCAAAATTTCAAGGGACTCCATAGCTAGGGTTTTGACGTTTTCAAGCTCACTAGTAAGTGCAATTTAACCTCGTTTTTAATTCTCTTCGTATTTTTGAAATCCTCTTAGCTTAATTTAGCTATTTCTACCACTAATTTGAACTAGGGTTTATGTATAAAAATATAACCATGCATGACATGCAAGTATTTTGATGCCTAGTGGTGAAATATGAAAGTTTAAAGTGTAGTAAACATCTTTTACTAGGTATTTTTCATGAAAATCCCTAATAGGGACCAAATTGTAAAGGTAGGAAAATGTGTAGTAAAAGTGTGAATTGATGAGAAATAGGGGCTGTTATGAATACAAATAAGCTTCGGCTAGGCTTGGGTACCCAAGAAAATAAGTGCATTTCATTATACGAGCCTAGGGACCATTTTGCAAATATGCAAAATTTTAGGGGGAAAATTAGAAATTTTGGTAAAGTATAAATTATGGGCTAATTAGCCAATGTGAATATTAAATAAGTGAAAATTTTCATTTCAGATCAAGAAACATGAAGCATGGACCGAAATCAGGGAAAAAGTAAGGTGGTGGATTAAATCAAACATTCACCCATATTTTGGAACTGAGGTAAGTTGTATGCAATAAATTAACGTTATGCATGTTGAAAAATATTGTGACGATATTCTATGAAATTTATGTTATTTCTATGAAATTTATTGATATGATTTTTATAAAGAAATAATAGAGTGATAGTTGAGAAATCCTGGTTAAATTTTAAGGAATACGAGGGATACCGTAGTCATGACATGAGAAATTGTAGGTCTCGTGTAAGACCATGTCGGGGACATGGCATTGGCACCAAAATTGAGATCCCATGTAAGACCATGTCCCGGACATGGCATTGGCATCGGCATGTAGTTCTGTATATGACTATGTCTGGGACATGGCGTCAGCACCGAGATGAGATTTAGATCCCCTATAAGACCATGTCTGGGACATGACTTTGGCATCTAAGAGCGATCCCGAGTAAGACCATATCTGGGATATGGCTTCAGCATCAACCTGAGACCCCATGTAAGACCATATCTGGGATATGGCTTCGGCATCTTACCATGAGAATGACACTTCGGGTATCCTTCCGTATTCTAAGTAATTTAACGAGAAAAGTATTCAAGTTGATGAATTTGACGAAAAAGACTAAAGTTCTGTGATGAGTGATACAGGTCTATATAACTAAGTTACGAGAAAATGAACACGAAATTATATGAATGTGTCGGTAAGAAAAAGCATGAGTAAGCCATGTTAATGTGTAAAGAATTTATATGATATTTCATGATACCTTATTTGGATGCTTATTTCATGATTTATGTTGCTATTTTATTTCATGCAACTTGCTAAGCAATTATGCTTACTCCCTTTCTTTTTCCTTTTTCCTTGTAGTTTTGCCAAACTAGCTTGGATCATTAAAAGTTGGAGCTCGAAGTCACACTATCAAGCATCCCATTTTGGTATAGTAAAGTTAGTTATTTTGAGTATGACATGTATAGAAAACTTGGTCATTTTTATATTTGTCATTTTGGGAAGCCAAATGTGTTGGCTATTGATGTTACTTAAGTCAAGTTGTAATGGCTTTTGGAAATGGACTAATATTGATTAAGTTTAATTATGCAAAGTGAATGTCAATAGTGTTAGCATGAAATTGCATAATTAAGTAGGAAAAATGAATGATGATGAATTCATGATTAATGTTGTATTTTGTGCCATGTGAATGCCTTAAGGTTTGGGTATTAGATGTTTATAAATGTCATATTATGTGTTATTGAAATTGGCCTTGTGATTGTTTAAGTTTCAGGGTGGCAAAAGGGCTTGGAAAATAGCCTATATTTATCCACATGGGTAGGCATATGGGCATGTTTCTAAGCTATGTGTGACACACGGTCAGCCTCACGAGCGTGTAATCAGGCCGTGTGTCCCCTGCTCCTAAATTATGCAAAACAGAATGCCCTATAGTAAACACAAGGGTAGAAACACGGCCGTGTGTCTCAGCCGTGTGGAGGTCACAACCTAGCACATGGGCATGTGGCTTGGCCGTGTGACCTAAATTGCATGCTAACGTCATAAACAGAATGTCTAGGTTTTCACACACGGCCTAAGGCACGAGTGTGTCGAGGCCGTGTGAAGGACACGGCCCGGAGACACGAGCGTGTGCCCGACCGTGTGAAAACCCCTATAGGTTCGAAATCAAAAATAAATTTGACACGGGCTAGGGACATGGGCATGTGCTACCACACGGCCTACTCACACGGGCGTGTGACCCTGTTTTGAGTAAAAAATTTCTAAATGCCCGAAAGTTTCCGGTTTGGTTCCGAACTATTCCTGCAGTATGTTTTGGGCCCCGTAGGCCCATGATAAGGATTTTAAGAGAATGTATGAAAAGTTTTTAAATGGAAATGAACTTTTATGGTTTGACTTTACACGTTCGAGTAAGTTAAGTATGGTAATGCCTTGTACCATGTCCCGGTGTCGGACATAGGTAAGGGGTGTTACAGGTAATCCCCAAACTTAGGCAGATCAGTGCAGCGAAGGGCTCGACGGTGACCATCACTACTGGACTGCATTATTATAGTTTTTGGTTTTATATTATTCTTAGGTATTTATTATTGTAATGTTGGGACTTTGGACTGTTTGGTTTAAATTTGGGATTTTATATTGTTTTTATAGAGTTTTAAACTGTAGCTCAACAAAACACAATTTTATTAAAACTAAGATTTTCAGTTTCGTAAAATAATTGGTTTCAAAAGCTTCTGCTTAAAAGACATGTTTTAAGGCAAATCAGCTAGTTCACGTTTTTTTGAATTAAATCAAAGCTAATTATCTGGAATGGTTTTAACTTGTCAATCTTGATTTCAAACCCCATTCCATGTGACATCAACAGATTCGGCCATAATGTCTAGGCCGAGTTTAGGGTGTTACACAACTTATTTGGCACTGATCATCCCAGATAAAAGGAACATTCTTTTGTAGCAACTTTGTCATTAGTAATGTTATTTTCGAAAGCCCGTTAACAAATCTTCTGTAGTATCCAGCTAATCCCAGAAAACTACTTACCTTAGATACATTCTTTGGTGCTTTCCATTGAACAATTGCTTCGATCTTCTTCGGATCAACTCTGATTTCATCAGTTGATACAACATGTCCCAAAAATACAACCTCTGACAACCAGAATTCACATTTACTAAGTTTCCCATACAATTGTTTCTTTTGCAGAATCTGTAGAACTACTCTAAGATTTTGATCATGTTCAGACTCTGACTTTGAATAAACCAAAATAACATCAAAGAAGACCACCACAAATTGATCTAAATACGGCTGGAAAATACGATTCATGAGATCCACGAAAGCAGCTGGAGCATTAGTTAACCTGAATAGCATTACCAAGAATTCATGTGGCCATACCTAGTATGAAATGCAGTCTTCAGCACATCATTTTCTTTTATCTTCAACTGGTAATACCTGAACCTCAAATCAATCTTCAAAAATACTGAAGCTCACTTTAATTGATCAAACAAATCATCTATATGAGGTAGCGAATGTCGGTTCTTAATTGTCACTTTATTCAACTGCCGATAATCGATACAAAGCTGCATTGAACCATCTTTCTATTTAACAAACAATACTGGTGCTCCCCATGGTGAAATACTCGGTCAAATGAAGCCACGATCTAGTAAATCCTGTAATGGTACCTTCAGCTCTTTTAATTCTGTGGGCGACATACGGTACGGAGGTATAGATATCGGAGTGGTACCCGGATACACCTCTATCGCAAATTCAACCTCTCTGTAATAGTTTATTAGCCTTTACTACTAAAATAATACTTGTTGATCCACTAGTACGAATACCATTTACCTCGATCTTATCTTCATCTTCTATCTGAATATTGAACTTCTTTTTATAGCAATTCACAACTACCCCATGCTCACACAACCAATCCATTCCCAAGATTATATCAAAATCACCAAATGGCATGATCAACAAATCAACGAGGAACATCTTATCCTATATTATCAACGGGCATCTTCGGCATACTTGATTTACTAACACCGTTTGTCCCAACGGACTAAACACTTCTATTGATACTCTAGACATCTCATATTTTAATTTCCCTAACTCAACTAATTTTGAATTAATGTATGAATGAGAAGAACCTGGGTCAACTAATGCATAAACAGGTTTTGAATACAATAAAAATATACATGTTATGACGTCATTTGCATCACCTTCCCCTCGAGTCTGAACCACGTATGATCTAGCCGGTGTTCTAGCTTCTGACTGCTAAGTGACTATATCACTACCTCTTTTTGCACCTCTACCTCTAGAAATAGAACTGCCTCTACCTGAACCTCTGCCTTGAGTAGTAGATAATGATCTTTGCGATGTTGCAGGTGTAGTACCTTAACCTTTCAGACAGTCTCTAATAAAATGATCTGTAGACCCGTGTCGGAAACATTCTCTAGTTATTTTCCAACACTCACATTTATGCTTATTTCCACAATGTTCACATTTCAAAATATCAATGTCTCGGATTAGGCCTTTTACACTACCAGTGAAAACTATAGTCTATTTTCCTCGACTTCTATCACCTCTATCAGATCTAAAGCTCAGCCTCTAGCCACATCGAGATTCTCGTGATCTTTTTGGTTGAGGATTTTAACTAGTGGTTCCAGTACATTTCCCAGTTGGTCTCGCAATTTTTGACTTTTTATCCATACCCAAAACTTGTTCTACCATCTTTTCCCTTTCAACCAGATCCTCAAATTCAATAATCCAAAGAGATACCAACTATACTCTTATTTCATCTCGTAATCCCCGTAAAACCGTTTGCAATTACCGACTACACTTTAACCGTTGCAAAAGTCTTTTAGCTGACTTCATCCAATTTTCCACTGCGGATGGATCAACTCCCTTTAGACCTATAAATTCAGTGGAACCGTACTTTCTTAATTCTTTAATTGGGGCCTGTCTAGGAGTAGGTACAGATGTTGTAGCAGGAGCAGTCCCCGCTACTCGTTGAAAGGCATCAACAATAACTCGTAATAAGTGAGAATAATCTCTATTTCTACCATTTCCCCTATCCACATTAGGGGGTTGATTTCTCATTGGGTTTACACTAGGTGTGATCGATTCTGTTTCATCTAATCCATATGATTCATCATCTTCGGTATACATTTCTTGGTCAGTATCATTAATACATTCATCTAACATCTTTTATGTAATAAATAGAAATAAACAAATAGGTCAGCACCCAAATCCCGACTTAGTTTCAACTCAATAATGGAATGTACCTCTAGACTCAATTCTGAGCTCGATTTAGCCCAAGAACTGGCTAAACCTGAATAGCTCTGATACCAATAACTATAACACCCCTAACCGTAAACCATCGCTGGAATAGGATTACGGAGCATTACCGGACATTTCAGACAATTTACGATTAATATACAAATAAATAATATACAATAATTAATTTATTAAGTCCCTTTAATGGACCTTCAAGGCCCAAAATATGTGTTAGAAGTAAATCGGGACTTACTCGAATACTTCAAAATTTTTTTTTTGAACTCAATATAACCCATTTATAATACCCTAACCAACCTTGCAAATTTAAAATGCAACTAATTCAAAACCAATGTCTCAACCAATATAATTTATACGCAACTATACCTAGATCACATAAAAATATTAACTTATTAACTTACTTAATATATGTATTCAAAAGTATTTCATAGTATCATTTTAATTAGATTAGTAAACTTCATTCATCCTCATTTCAAATTTTATACCAAATGTGCCATATTAATCTTCTTCCCATTTCATTTAACCAATCCAAAACATTATATATATATATATATATATATATCATCATTTAAAACCAAAATCACAAGACCCATACATATAACCTAGGTACATGCCATATTTATCAAAAAGAAAGATACATCACCAAAATTTCTCTGAGTTCAGGATTGCTCTGGATGTTGAATTGGGACACTTGATTCTACTAACCTGCGCACGGAAAACAACCTTACGCTGAGTAGGGGTATACTCAGTGGTATTACCATAATTCAAACTATAATAACAATAACAAATTATATGCATCCAACATGTAACAATATAATCATGAATATTAATTTTTACATTAATTTCATATTATAATAATAGCATTTTATCAATTGACATCATATATCATTAAATTGAACTTCAACCATTCCATGAACCTCTGATTCATACTTTCAATCTCATTTCTCAATTTCAATTCACAATTCAATTTTCTTATTTCAATTTGAAAGCTCGATTAATCAAATTTATTCGATTTATCAGTTCATTTATTTTCCCCTATTAACAAGACTCAAACCTTGGCGGATACACGGATCTAACTAAACACACGAGTACGGCACATTGTGCCTAATAAATATTGCCGAAGCAAAAGGTACTCAGTACCTAATCAATATATCATAAGCAATAATACGACACCCATGGTGCCTAATATGACACATATAGTGCCTAATCGACTTGAAGTTGAATATCCCTGAACACTTCCAACCCTATGGCATACCAATTATATCCGATTCAGCTCGACTAGTTAATAGGATTTTCAAATCATTTCTCAATTTCAAACAATATTCACATTTCATATTCATTCTCAATTTAATCTCAATTCAATTCAAATACACTTTTCCACTTTCAATTGAAATTCACTTTTTCACTTTCTCATCAGTATATGATTCAATATTAATACATATTCATCACTCGATTTAATTCAATCCACTTTTCAATCAATACACAATTTAATTTCACTTTCATTTCAAATTTACTTTCAAATCAATATGCAATTCAATTCCATATATATATATATATATATATATATATTGCTCAATTAAATTTTCATTCAACTCAATAATGATACTTATCTCATAATTTACTTATCATACATACAATTTAAAATTTAACATTTAATAATAAATAACTTGAATTATATTGACTTATCAAATTAAGCTTGAACCCTTAAACCTTAGTTTTTCCTTCCTTTTTCTTTCCCCTTTTTCTTTCCCAATTTCGTTCTCTTTCGTCTGCCTTAATCTCTTTTGTTTATTTTTATTCTTTTATTTTATGTCTACTAGTTAATAGTAATAATATTTATTATAATAATATAATTTAATAATATTTTCTTATATTATAAGTAAACATATATGTATTTTACAAATATATACATATATTTATTACACATGTATATTATCACCACCATAAAATTATCAAAATATTTATATTATAATATAATATTTTAATAATATTTAAATAAAATTTCTTTTTACTTAAATTATAAGTAAATATATATTTTTAATGCAAGTGTACACATATATATTATTACCATTACACATGTAAAATTTTATCACTATACACTTGTCATTATTTTAACTTATTTCATAATAATGATAATAATAATAATAATTTAATGTAAAACAATAATAATAATAATTAATAATTATTATTTATACATTTTAACATACCTAAAAAATATTTCTAATTACTCTTAATTAAGCTAAATTCATCTAATTAAAAATTAATTAAACACACAGCTAACTTCGTAAATATTTCTAAGAAATATTTACGAACCCATTTTACTAAAATGAAAGCTCGATAATGTACTTTTTTTTTATGCCTGTAAATTTTGGGTCATTACAGCAATTGAGTTTTGCATCTTCAACTATTTTTTTACATTTCAACAAGATGCTGTAGGGTTTCTTTAGCACACACTCGAATTCCTTGCCCATTTAGTTTCAATAAATGTGCTTTAACCCTAGAGTATGATCCCTTAAATGTAGCATTGCAAAATCACACACAAAACAAACATTCTCGCCTCCTTCAACAATTTTCGGTAATTTAGTAACATAACTCCAAATAGGAGTGTTACTAATATCATCTTGAGACACACTAGCATTAGTAACATTATTTGATGAGCCAACACTTATACTACCACTTTGAGATGTCATAATTAAAAACCTAAAGTATTAACAAAAATTAAAAAAAATCAATGTATACTTCAAGAGTGATCATCACAAATAAAATAAATTATTTAACAAAAAATATACAAAATAAAAATAAAAAGTAACTAAACAAATAAAATAATGTAACCCATTCAAACATTCCAAAAAAAATGTAACACATTCAAAGCATAAACAAAATAAAATATTAAACTTACCTTCAATTGTTCCAAACTTCCATGTTCGTTGAAAGTAGGAAAATGGAAATAAGAGTGATGAATGTCTAAAATATTTTTTGAAATGAGAAAAATGGAAACCTCAAAGGAAAAAAAAGCACGTACAAAGCTCAAAAGCTTCTCAAATAAGCTACTTTTTTTTAGTTTTTATTTTACTATTTTGATTGACTATTTAATGTTTTAACTTTTAAGCCTTTTCGTTGTTTACATAGGCTGATAATAAAACTTAGCGTTTTATTAACAAACTAATTGTAAAACTCACTGTTTCATTAATAGGAAACCCTAAACTTCACATTTCTTCTTTACATCATCTTCTTCCCGC
Source organism: Gossypium stocksii (assembly GCA_020496765.1). Lineage (NCBI taxonomy): Eukaryota > Viridiplantae > Streptophyta > Magnoliopsida > Malvales > Malvaceae > Gossypium > Gossypium stocksii. Next base: position 87,564,960 of record CM035629.1, read on the forward strand.
CGCTAACTCTTCGTCTGCTACTTTTGAAAGCCAAAATTTTAGCCGCCGTCCGTCAACCACCATCTACTTTTCCTGCGTCTATCACATGTCTATTTTTAAACGCTCGTGTCGTGACCGTGTGGAACGACAGGAATGTGGAAGTTTACACAATTGTATCAAGTAATAAAGTGACAAGAATGTCGAGTTATCGTACCCACAAGGACTATGCAAGAAAATATTTATGAAATGTAGGGATTAAACAAATTGGTAAGGAAAAATATGTTGATTTGTAAGAGGTTATCTAAAGACTAAAAATTAACGAAGTAATTAATTAAAATTAAAATTAAAATTCTAATGTACAATTTCTAAATAAGGGTTTAATCAATATGACATAAGTGTGCTAGATTAATTTTATTCCTTAACTTAAAATTATTAAAATTATGTTTATATTGTTACAAATAATTACATGGCAACTTGGTCTTTTGTTAACAAATGCACATACATACTTACTAAATCAATTAATCCTTTAAACATATTTCTATGTCAATTCAAACAATTAATCAATTTTCATAAGCAAATATAAGATAAAGTGAGGTAACAATATATTCCTATATTGAAACAATTTAATCGCAATAATCTTACAAGTTATACAAGGCTAAAGTATTATTTAATATCATCGCTAATTTAACCCTCAACTACCTTAGAAGATTAAACATGCACCAATTAAATACTGTGTCAATTAATTATAATTTCAATCCGATTAATAATTAATTCTTTTGCTACCTTACAATTAAAATGCAAGCATAACATAAGCATGATTTTATTTAATTGAACAAACTATCAAGACCTATAACAACACAAAGAGGATTTTAACCAAGTAAGTGGATAGAATGCAATTAATCTAACACGAATGAAATTTAGGTCATTTAAATTAATTCAAGAACATCAACACAACAAGTATTCATAATCATGATCACAACATAAGCTGAAAAGACTAAGAGAAGGGAACTAGAAAAATAAATCTCGGTGATCTTCCGAAGCTAGACTAGTGTGCTCCTCTTTTGTCTACTCATTCTGTTGATTCAGATCCTTCATGAACTATTGATTGCTACTACTCCAAGAACCATGCTAGAACTTTTTTCAAGAGGGGAAATCGACAAAGCAAGGAAGAAAATTGGAAAGTAACTAGAAGGGAAAAAGAGAAAGATGAGAGAAAAGATGTGTGAGAGAGATGTGAGAAGTAAGGGATGAAAAATGAGGAAGGAGGGCTATATATACTTGAGTCTTATAGCTCAAGTTGGCTAAAAATAACAGCCAATCCCTCATCTTATGGCCGGCCATGCTAGTGGAAGGAGTGGTTGAGTTTGAATTTGCTATTTTTAACTTATGGCTAAAAATAGAATGCATGAAAATGTGAGGGGTTTGAATGGCATTTATGAAAAGCTCAAGGGCTGATTTGCTAGTGTTAAAATCAGCCAAAATAAGTTGATTGGGTTATGGGACGGTTTGGGCTACTTTTTTGGGCTTGTCATTCCTCCTTTTTTACTTGCTCAATTCAAGCCATTTTCTTTACTTCAAGCTGCCTATTTTTCGGATAAAAATTAAATCCGACCAATTGATTTGAGGAAGTCTGAAAACTTAAATTTAAGTATTTCATGGCTGTTAGTTGATCATCTTGAACTCCCACGATGCCTCGTCAATTAATTCTTTCAAGGTGATTGTCGAGCTAGTTTTTCACCCTTTGTGCAAAACTACAAAAAATAACTCAACTTATGCAAAATTATTATAAAAATAATTAAAATTCAAAATGATTTATAAACTAAGCTTAAATTAATTATTTTATAATAAAAGTGTAAAATTCGACAGAAATTACTTGAATTAGTGCTTAAAAGGTGCTGAAGAGTATATATTTTAGTGTTTCCACTTTGTTCAACCTCTTTTTTTGACATATTTCAGCATGTCCTGTATGTATCGGGGCGTTTTCGACGAGTGTCCGTGTTGGGCACATGTGTGACACCAGTATGAGGAGGGATGAGCCTTGTCCATGCTTCCTAGACCATGAGTGTCGTAAAATGGAACCGAAGGTCCAGTGGGGGTGGGCGAGAGGGGATAAGGATGGTGGTAGAAAGAAGTCCAGTGGGGGAAGGGGACGGGGAGAGGGAGAGGGAGAGGGAGAGGGATGGGTGGGTGGGTGGGAGGGAGGGAATTTTTATTTTATTTAATATTAATATAATTATATTTATTTAATATTAACATAAATATTAATATAATATTTAAATTTATTATCATATATTTTTAAAAATATTTATGTATTTTTATATATTTCTTTGAATTTTTTAGAATTAAGATTAAATTAAGATCATTTATAAATTTTGAAAGTTAATTTTTTAAAATTTTGACTAAATTGATATAATATGTAAAAGTTAATGGTTAAATTTATTATTATACTAATTTTTTAACTATCAGATCAACTTGTCATTTGTGTTTTCAACAGGAGTGCCCTGAATAACTGAAAATATGTAACGTGTGTGGTTAAATTACAAAATTTTCATTTTAAGTGCCTAAAATGAAAATTACAAAATACCCTTTTATTAATTTATTAATTAGCCCAAAAATGATATATTTAATTGATCATTTTATTAGTTTTTATCTAATGGGTTAAGTAGTGATAATTAGTTTATTTATCAGTTTATTTTAATGTTTTATTGCTAAAACATTAAATAATTTTAGGCATATAAATAGATAAAGTCGTGAGTTTTGTAAATCATTCAAATCATGTTAGAAATAATAATTTAGTTTTCACTCATGATGATAATTTTTTTTTTTCTGTTTTCTATTTCTTTTTCTTTAATTACTAAGTTTTCTTTTCCAAGGCTACGTCAATAACAATAGTATATGATCTTTGTCTATATAAGATTAAACGAATCCGAAAATATCTAAATTCATAAAAGAAAAAAAATGTAACCTTTAATAATATCTAATATGTTGAATTCTTGATTATAATAGCCAACCTTAACCAGTTGTAATTTTTTAGTTGGAAGGTTCCTCGTGTAATCATTCACTAAGTTTTATGTGATGAATAATGATTGTATTAAATTAAAAAAATATTATAAAAGATATTGATTCAGTCTTAGGATATTGTTGTTAATATAAAAAAATAAATAAATCTGAATGTGCTTAAACATATTATTGTTAAAAAATATATATTATAAAAGATTGTGTTATTTACTTTAGTAATCAAGATTTGAGTGGTTTATAAGAAGTAAGAAGGGAGAAGAGTACTCCACTTGCATAAACCTTGTACTGTTTTAGCTTTCTTGTTTTCCAACTTTCCACAATAATTTTTCTTAGTTTTTCTTAGTTGTTATATTTTTTAGAGAATATTTAAAATTATCTATAATTATTTTTCAATATTTAAATAAAAATAAAAATATATTTTATTATGTTTGAATTTATATTTCTACACAACAACAATGTCAATACTAATAAAGTTAGTACTCAATAACTAAATTTAAATTTTAACTATTTTATATGCAAAAAGGTTTTGGTATGATTGTAAGTCTTAGGTTAGGAAACCAAAAATAAAAAAAATTATAGTTGACAAATACATTTATGATTTAAAATCTAGGATTTTGTGCTTGTACTTGATGTATTTATCGATTTATAAATCTTATACATAATCATTAAATCTTAAAAATATAATATATTTATATATTTGATGTGTAAATTATATAATATGAAACTAAATCTTATCACTAAAAAATTGATTTATTAGCATTTAATATTGAAGAATTTTCATACAAGTAAAATAGAAAATGTTTGAATTTCTTTATTATTATTATTATTATTATTATTATTATTATTATTATTATTCCTTTTAGACTTTAATTATGATTTAAATTTCTAATATTTTAATTATTAAAGTAGTTAATATATTTTAATTATTTTAAATAATTCAAATAATATTAATTATATAAAATAAAAATATTCTATTTAATGAATTTAAAAATATAAATATAAAATCACATAAAATTCATATCACGTTAAAGGTTAGTAAACTAAAAACTAAGCCTTATTTATATATAACCAATGAGACTTCGGCTTATTGGTAAGGTTAAGGCTACGAGACTTTGAGATTCCTAGTTTCAAGTTTTGTCTTATCTTAAACCACACTTTTCAAAAATATTTCTTAAAAGTATTTTTTCACAACACTTTTTAAAAGTACTTTTCAAAAATATTGTTAAACTAGCCTAATCTTTTAGTGTTTGTAATGATTAATTCTATTGGAACGATTACAATTTTAAAAATAAAACTTATTTAAGTAAAAATTAAAACATTATTTTGGTACAAATTAAAAATTAAGCATTCATTTTATTTGAATATATATAAACACAAATTTAAACAAAATGATAAAATTCAAAATTTTGATTATTTTAACCAAATTTTAATTTGGACGCATAAGGTGAGATTTTGAAGACTAATAATTACTAAATTAGAAAACCAAACTTAAAAGGCTTTACTTTTCATTACTTCCCAAAATTACTGTTAGAAGTTCTTTTTTTTTTTTTTTTTTTGTTTTGTTTACTGAAAAGTTTTAATTTTTTTTTAGAATTTTAAAATATTGGTATTTTAGAATTCATAAATTTAAATGTTAGATTTGCAATTACTTTGTTTGAATAAATAATTGGTGTAGAAAAAAGTAAATTAATAGAATTTTACAAATTAAAAAATAATAATTATATAAAAAATAACTAATATAAATAATATTCAATATGGATGTAGTTATTTTTGTAAAATTTATAATTAGTTTTAATAAAAACAAATTTAAAAATCTTATTATAATTACGTAAAATAATTTTTGAAGTTTAAGGTTTTATCTTATAGTGGAACTCTATGTATTAGATCAAACAAAGTAAGGGGGAATTTAAAAAAAAAAAAAACCACCTATTTAGCTGGAGTTTGAAAAAAGAAATTGAGTCATTAAAATTCCCTCATGAAATTTCCTAGAAAGTTTTAAACTCGCTAATATATTTACCCAAACAAGTAAATTCATTTTTAGAATTTTGAAAACCTTGATACAAATGAAATCTCTCCCACAAATTCCTCATCCAAATACACCCTTAAAAGATGATATTTTTTCCTTCGAGCCATAAGTATGATATGGTCGTTAAAAGCAGTTATCAAAACGCCACTCTTATCTGCATTTCAATTTAAATAAAACGATGTGTTTTGAGTTATTATGAGAATGGTGCATTTTATGTTTAGGGTTGTCAATGAAACAATGCGTGTCATTAGTTTATTTTGACAGCTGTATGCAATGTCTGTTACAACAGTTTCATTTTTTTCCTTCTTTATTTTTGTTGTTTTGTGCAGCAGAAGGTTAATCAAAAATTGAATAAGTTTTCTTCTCCCTCTTAATTATCTCGTTTTTCTTCTCTATTCTTCTTTTCTGTGTGATGTAGTTTAGCTCGTAACAAGGGTATCAGAGCCATACATTCTTCATGGCCAGCGAGGGTGTCATCACTATATATCAGAATGATGCAGCTTAGGTTCAATAGGAGTTGACCAAGCTCCAGCTAGAAATTTCTCAGTTGGATAGCACCCTTCATGCTCAAATGAAGGAATTTAGGGATGATTTCATATTAGAGATAAAGGGATTGTTTGAGCAATATCTGGGCAACTCCACGCAAGCTACACCTACAGCTTCTACACTTGACAATGGGAAAGGAGTGATAGGGGGTTATCCACCTGGATTTCCATCTAAGGAACATCTACCTCTCTCTTTCTTGAGTGAGTTGAGTAGTTTGTTGCGTTCGAGCAACTGGAAATCCTTGCAGAATTCTCCCAAACTTGAGTTTCCCTGATTTGATGGCTCAAATTATTGGGGCTAATGAGCCAAACTCGAGTAGTTTTTTGAAGCAGAGGGCATTAGATTAGCACTTCTTCACTCAAGACCAAGGTGGGTTCCATTCACTGACTTGGCCACCTTATGCTCACCACCACAACGAGCGTTTTGGATCTAACACCTATAAGGACCCTATGACTAAACTGGTCACTGTAACTATAGCGCCCTGAAAAATTTATTTTTAATTCTGTAAATATCTTGCACAAATGTGTATCTACTTTAGTGGTTAAGTGTTCTAGGTGTGTGTGGGAGATCTTAGGTTCAAGTCCCATGTTTGCCAAACTTTGTTATTTTTTTATCCAAGCCTTACCCTTGTCGAGTAGGCTTCTGTAAAATTGTTTGTTAATCTCTATCAGAATTAGTCTGCTGGTTTGAGTGGTAAGGGGGTTTGTTGTGATGGAGGTCCTGTGTTCAAATCCTTGTGTTAGCGAGGGAGTTAATTTTTGCTCGTGGTCTGATAGAATTTCTGTTGAGTTAAAATTCAGAGGGAGTTATGAGTAGTGGTGTTAGAGGGAGAAAAATAAGGGATTTTCTTAGCATATCTTTTGTTTTCTCATTTTCAAATTTTAATTAGTTTTCTCCTTTTTTCCAAATTGATGTCAGTTTCTGTTCCTTTTCAACTATTTATCAATTTTCTTTTTGTTCCTCCTCTTTCTGGCATGATCATTGTTCCTCTATTCCATTCGATTTTCTTTGTTCATTATTTCTGTTATTCGCGTGGGTTCAGTAAGTGTAACACCCTTACCCGTATCCACGTCGGAACAGGGTACAAGGCATTATCGGACTTAAACACAAACACACGTACAATTTCGAGTCGTAAAGTTTGCGTCCAATTTAAAACTTTTCAAACATATTCATAACATCCCTATTACGAGCCTACGAAGCCCTAAACATACATTGTAGGTGGTTAGGGACTAAACCGAGAACTTTTGAAACTTTTACAACACTTTGAAAAAATTTCATGTATTGGAGAGTCACACGCCAGTGTGGGCAGGCCGTGTGATCACACACGCCCATGTGGTTTAGAACATGCTCATGTCCTCAACTCGTGTAACTCTCTGTTTGTGATGTCATCAACCATTTAGGGTCACACGACCAAGTCACATGCCCGTGTGCTAGACCATGTGGCAAATTTAATTTTCGCATTTAAAGTACAGACTTCACACGGGCTGGGCACATGCCCATCTCCTAAGGCCATGTCCTTCACACGCCCTAGATACACGGTCGTGTCTCTACCTGTGTGCTCTATACTAAGCATTCTATTTCTCATAATTAGGGTGCAGAGGACATACGGCCTATCAACACGCCCATGGGGCTGACCGTGTGTCACACACTGCCTAGACACACGCTTGTGTGTCTACCCATGTGGACAATTTTAAGGCTATTTTCCATGCCTTTTGCCACCCTTAACTTCCTTCACACACTTATACATCTCAATAGCATTTAACATGACATTAATTGTCCATTAATATCTATAAACATGGCTTGAACATGTCATTCACACAGCAACAAATGCAATAACTTGTGCATGCGCACGTAAATAGGTTTACAACCTAATTAGCCAATGTGAGCCAATTTATGTGGCTACAAACCAAATCAAATCCTTAATCATTACAAGCCAATACACTTGGCCATATCAGTAACACATACATAAAATGACTAAGTCCCTATACATACCATAGACTCAAAGGTTTGCACTCATTTACCCTACTTGATAGCTTGATAGTGTGATAGCATCTCCGGTGATCTCCAACTCGAGCTAGCTTACTACCCTATGAGATATGAGAAAGGAAGGGGAGTAAGCTACAAAGCTTAGTAAGTTCATATGCAAATAATAAACATCTTGCAATTTATTTAGAAGTCAAAAGCTTTCCATTATAACAAAATACCATAATTTGCCAATCATTTCCAACCGCATATTATACATACACATTAATTATGATTATTCATTTTCTAATATATATATTTTAACATCTTTTAGTTGCTCAAAGCACATATTTCTCATCATCATTTTAATAGGCAATTATGCCAATCTTTCTTTTTTCTCATATCTGATAAACCATAATTTATGCGAATAAAACATGCTACACCATAATTCAATTTGGCCCTAAATCCAATTACTCAATTGCCAATCGAATTTAACATGTATTTCATACATCACAAGCACGGTCCGATAAACACAACTCTTTTCTCATATTCATTATTATACACACTTAAACCATTCATTTAATATACTAAAAACTTGCATAAATGCTATTATCCTCACAATCAGAACTTACTCAATCTCTATCTTAACAAAGTTGGATACGTATCGAACTCATTTCTTATGAGGTTTACGTACATACCTGTACCAATTCCCAACAAAGCCACATACACTTTCACATCTTTAACTTATCCCAGTGAACTCTCGGAATACTAACTGATACTCAAACAAATTTGCACATAAGTGCCACATATATGTAGCCAAAGCTACCACTTATCATATTTCACATATATGCTCGTTCTCGAGCTAGTCACGGGTCTGTTCACACAAGCTGATGGTAGGGACGTAACTGCTCAATGCTGCTCACACAAGCTAGTAGGTATCCACAACATATGCAGGACTACCTAGCCACTGGTAGACGAACAAAACCAACACCCAGACATCACATAATCATTGAATCACACTTGGGTCCCTATTGACATCTCACTCGTATCCTACTCTATTCCTAAGGTTCAACCGGGATTTCTCACTTTTCACTTATCGAACTTTGTCAAATACATTCGTTAGATTATTTACACAATTCATACAATATATATGCATATAAACATAAATTATCGATATATTATTTACATGCAAACTTACCTTGAAAGCAAAATCGGTGAAATGGACTTATTCGTCAATTACTTATTTTTCCTCGATCTAAGTTTGAACTTCGCTTTTCTTGATCTATAACATCACATTTAACTTATTTAATCATTATGATATTCAATTTAGCCTAAAATCACATTTGGAAAAAATTATGTTTTTGCCCTTAAACTTTGTCATATTTATACTCTTACCCCTAGGCTCATAAAATGAAATTTATTCAATTTCTTTAACATACAAGCCTAGCCAAACCATTTTCATAACTATAATAGCCCACAATTTCCACTAAATCACACTCTTATGACAAATTTTATAACTTTTACAAATTAGTCCTTTTTATGCATTTTTATCGAAAACCACTTAGTAAAAATTGATTCTCTACCCATAAACATGTATAATCTACCATTAATCATAAAAATACACAAATTTCTAACATGGGTCAAACCCTAGACCTTCATCATAGCTCAAATAAATGGTAGAAATAGGTAGATCATATTACAAGGATTTGAAAAACGTAAAAATCATTAAAAACGGGGCAAGAAAGGACTTACTATAGAGCTTGGAAGCTTGAACAAAACCCTAGCCATGGCTTCCATGGTATATTCGGCCAAGGCATGAAAAAAATGAAGAAGATGACATCTTTTTCTCATGTTATTTTGGCTTTATTAGCCAAATTACTAAAATACCCTTAACGAAAAATAATCTAAAACATACCTTACTATGTCCATTTTTGTCCATCACATAAATCAAGGGTCTAATTACTATCTAAGGACCTCCAATTTAAAAACTCACAGCACCTCTAGCATATAGAACTCAACTTTTGCACTTTTTACAATTTAGTCCTTTTGACCAAATTGAGTGCCCAAACGTCAAAATTTTCGAACGAAATTTTTATAAAATAATTTCATAAAAATGTAAACCATAAGAATATAAAATAAAAACACATTTTTCTATGTCAGATTTGTGGTCCAGAAATCACTATTCCCATTAGACCCAAAATCGGGTTGTTACAGTAAGTCTTTCATTCCTAGCTCGTTGTAGTAGCGAAACGATTGTGTAAGAATATGAATTCTGTGAACGGTTGTGTAGATGAAGGTAGTGAATCTGTGAGCTTCACTTTGAAGGTTTAACTTTCGTGTGTAGACGTCTTTGCGATGGTTTTGGAAAGCTCGGGAGTGGTTTCACATCAAAATCGCATCAGGTGTGTTCCCAAATAGTGAAAAATGAAGTTTTGGCGAAAGCTAAATTGCTTACTGTCGATGCCACACGATCGTGTGCTTGCTCTTGTGGTAGATTGTGTGCGAAACACAGCTATGTGATCGATGAAGGCTTGGCCGTGCGCTAGACATGGTCGTGTGGTGGTGTGAGCGTGGCTGTGTGAGCCATACTGGCTAGGCTGAGACGGGCGTGTGGGCCCACACGAGCATATGGGCCCATATTTTTAAAATTTTCCCTAAGCTCGCACGGGTCATTTCAGTCAATTGTGGTAACCAAACCCTATAACTATGTGATCTGGTAGTTGAAATCCTATTTTAAGTATGTACTGTTATGCATGTTTGACTATTCTACTCTACGTATATCTGTTATTTGTATATAAGCATGTTGAGCATATTTACTCTGTTATTTCTGTATCTGACTTTTGCATCTGTTATTAGGGTGGCATTTGCATATATAGAGGAAATGATTTGAAAGGTGACCTTTGCCTCTATTCTGGTAGCTTGGCTGCACTTTATCTGATATGTGTCTTAATGGCACGATATGGTGGTGGGTATTTTTAACCCCACATGGTGTGATGGGATGGTCGAAGTTGGTGTGTAGAGGATGGGGGTAGGATTCTATTTATCTGTTCTGCCTATCTGTTTCTGATATCCGTATCTGAAAAAGGACTTAGGTCTGAATCTGTATCTGACTATTTTGAGACCACTGTATGTATTGCATGTTTAATTTTGTTGGGTTACAAACTGAGTTTACGTAAACTCACTTTTATTTGTCTGTTCTGTTCAGGTAATCCACAGACTTAGGCGGATCGGTGCAACTGATTTCAATTAAAGGTTTTATTTATTTAAAAGATTATTTCTGGAAGTTTTGTATTAGTTGGACTCTCTAGACTGTTTATTTAATTTTTTGGGGGATTTGGATTTTTCATTTAAATATTTTATTTGGACAACTCGCTAAAATCATAGTTTTTATTGAACCAAAGGTTTTCTAGAAATACGAACTGTGTTTTTAAAACATAATGGTTTTAATAATTCCGCTGCAAATTACGTTTTGGCAAATAAATGGGTTAAGTAACACTTTCGAAAATTGACATAAATGATATGAATTATGAAACTTGAATGATTTGACAAGACGACTCTATTTTGAAAACCCTACCATGTGACACCTCTGGATACGGCCATAACGTTTAGGCCAGATTTCGAGCGTTACATTTAGTGGTATTAAAGCCAGGTTGCAAAACTCTGGCTCTAAATTTTGGGTTCTAAAATTGTGTTTTTAAAAGAACTGGTTTTCAAATGACTTAGAATATTTTGAGAAAGTATGTGATACATCGAGTCTCCGGCGCCAGTCTTATAAGTACTTTTGAACTTAGAATATTCTGAAATACTATAGATAATATTGTCTAAAACTATATTGAGCTCATTAGCTACTGAAACTTTAGAAAACATATCTAAATTTTTGACAAATTACGCATAAAATATCTTTTAATAAACACTGGAACTGATGCATAAAACTTTATAATGTAGAAAAAATTTGAGATATACAATGAGCACTCGTGGAACTCGCGGAGGTGGTATTCACAGTCGTGGTAAAGGCCGTAAGGGGCTCGAGCTAAGTCTTCCTCTTTGGGTCGTACTTAAATACAAGTGATACACTAGTTTCACCTACTACTGAGACTGAGTCTCAAAGCCGTTCGGCTAGGGACGATGCACTATCCCAATCCATGTTAAGGATATTAAAGAGGGTCGCTAGACCCCATTCTATATATTGGGGCCGTGGGTTGGTAACTAAACGACTCCGGTCCAATAGAGCTGAGTTGTTTAACAGTGTCATTAGAGTGGCCCCTACCGTAGCCGAGTATTGGGTGGAGGCTACTAAGAGGATCATAAATGATATCAACTGTACATCTGAGTAGAAACTAAAGGGTGCAGTCTCTTTGCTTCGCAATGAGGCTTATCAATGGTTAACAGTTGCAGAGGGTACTCAGCCTGATCATCTAAACTGGGATTTCTTTAAGACTGCCTTCCAGGGGAAGTATGCAGATGCGAGTTATGTGGATGCTCATATGCGTGAGTTCATAAATCTCACGCAAGGTGATAGATCAGTGGCTGAGTATGAGGCCGAGTTTTTGAGCTTGAGCCGCTACGCTCGTGGCATGGTGGCGTCTGAATATGAAAAGTGTGTCCGTTTTGAGGATGGATTAATGGACAATTTGAGAGTTCTAATTGCTCCACAGAGGGAGCGCGTGTTTTTTATTCTTATGGATAAGGCAAAGAACGTTGAGGAAGTTAAGTGCGTGGAGCACCAAAATCAGGATTGAGAAAGAGGAAAGAATAAGAGGGATTCAGAGCCCTCTAGTTCTGTTTCGAGGCCTAAGGAAAAGGCTAAACCTAATGGGCCAATTAGAGTGGGGGTTCCTGGAGCCTCTACTTGGATTCAACCATGTGGAGATTATGGTAGGCGCCATCCATGTGAGTGTTAGAGGAGGATAAGAGCTTGTCTGAGGTGTGGATCTTTAGAGCACCGCTTTAGAGTGTCCTCAGCGAGCTGATCAGATGCAAGCTTCAGGACCGGGTTCTTACAGCCTTAGAGGGTAGTTCAACAACCATTTAGGGGTTGTGGACCGGCTAGGGGTGGTACTGGTATGAGCTGAAGGCAGAGAGCACCGGGCAGAGGTGTTAGTCAGATTGAGGTGAGGCAGCCTACACTAGTTTATACTACTCATCCCCGAGAGGATAGAGATGCTTCAGATGTTATCACTGGTACGTTCTTTATTTTTTATGTACATTATACTGCTTTGATAGACATAGGTTCTACACATTCCTATGTAGCAAGTTCTATTTCAAAAAACTTTGGGATTTCTTTTGAGAGCATTTCTAGTGAGGTCACTGTACTGAGTCCGTTGGGACAGTCTGTCTGGGTTAGTAAACTCTATAAGGATGTTCCGTTAGAGGTGCAAAGGGCTATCTTTTTGGCAAACCTGATGGAGATTCCATTTGGAAAGTTTGATTTGATATTAGGTATGGATTGATTGCTTAAGCACCGTGTAACACCCTATACCCGTGTTCAATACCGAAACAGGATACGAGTATTACGATAATAACATACGTGCAATCATATCAAATTGAGACATAAAATGATTATCTAAATTAAAACCCGTCAATTATTCACACATATTTTAAACATTAAATTCACATATATCTTAAATTTGTAATTTAACTAATATTAGATTATATCGATAACATAATACAAGTGATATATGTAATATTAGAAATCAACTTTTCAAGTAATATTACTAAAATTTACAATAAAATACTCAAGTCTTCTATACATGCCATATATCCAAAATATGTTTACAAAATACCAAAAGGAAGGATGGATAATGTTGGTAAGCCTCCGACAATTTTTTTCCCGAATCACGAACAAACTCGATTATACTATAAAATAAGACAAGAAAGAAAGATGAAGCAAAGTAAGCTTGTAGCTTAGTAAGTAATATGTAAATAATAATAATAACAAACTGATAATGGCATTTATAGACCCCAAAATATGTATCCCCAATTACACAACCTTATTCTCACATGCATTTATCATTTACTTAAGTTCAGTACAAGCTATCCATTCAAGTCCTAGTCACTAAATTATTTTTATCTAGAGCTACAGAGCTCCAAATTAAGATCTAATAATTTTCCCAGAAACTAGGCTCATATGTCTTCTTATCATAAAAATTTCATAAATTTTGGTTGGACCAATTAATACAGTTTATAATTTAAAATTTCCCCTATTTTGCTACTTGACAATCCTGACCACTCTTCACTAAAATTCAATTTCTCTTTATACAGAATTCGAAAGATGTTCACGTTTGTTTCTACTAAAACTAGACTCAATAAGGAATCTACCCATATAAATTATGTTCCATAAATATTTTATTAAATTTTTTAATGATTTTTAAAAATTAGAACAGGGGATCACGAAATCAATCTAAACCAGTCTTACAAAAATATAAATATCTCAAAATACAGAATTCCTTTGCTTTCTCTATTTTTTTATATAAAAATAGACTAAATAGGATTTAATTCCATGTCTCATTTAACCTCTAATTCAATTTCTATCATTTTTGGTGATTTTTCAAAGTTACCTAACTGTTGTTGCCAAAAACTGTTATATTTCAAGTTTCACTTTTTCATAAATTTCCTTGTATCAATTTTTCATAGTAACACTTAACTATATCAAACTTACCAAAGTTTGATTACTTATCGAACACATTGCTCACAACACATATATTCATATCCCTATACTTAACCCCATATTTTCATATGAATTTGCAATTAATAGCTTTTCCTGTTGAACATGTCAAAATAGTAACAGATATTCGGTGGCCTGCACGTAGTACCACCCTTGTAGCTGAAGCTAATTGGTGCACATAGTAGTCTACACTTAGTACTACACATGTGACCAAAACCATTTCTTACACATAATGGCATGCACTTAGTACCACACATGTGATCGAAATAAACGAGTACGCATAGTAGCCTGCACATAGTACTACACATGCGACCCAACCATTTGCTACACGTAGTAGCCTGCACTTACTACTACACACATGACCTAAACCATCTTGAACACATAGTAGCCTACACATAGTACTACACATGTGTTCTCACAACGGATCATTCATATATTTTATATTCCAAAGGTTCAACCAGGAAATTCTTCACTTTTCAACATTTTACCAATTCATCCATAATTTCTAGTCATAATTTACCTCAAGTGAGTATTCAATATGCAACCACGACTCATATAATAACAAAATATTATAACATAAGTAAAAACAATATATTATTTACATACAAACTTACCTCGGTGCAAAATATAGAAATTTTGCAATTTAGCCCACAATCTTTTCCTTTCCCTGATCAAGGTCGATTCCACGTCTTTCTTGATTATGGAGTTTAAAAGCTTGAAACAAACCCTGGCTAGGGAGAACCCTTAAAATTTCATCCTAATGAAGAAGATGGACATATTTTGATATCTTTTTCTCTTTTTTAATCTTTTAACTACCAAATGACTAAAATACCCTTCATTAAAAACTTTGGTTATTTCTACCTATGTATGTCCATTTTTGTCCGTGAAAACCTAATGGTATAATTACCATTTAAGGACCTTTACTCCAATTATGCTCTTCAATTTAATCCTTTAACATCTAGAACTCATATTTATCAACTTCTGCAATTAGGTCCTAATAGGAAAATTAGACATGCAACTCATGAAATTTTTTATCGATATTCTGACACCTGCATCTAATCACTCAATAAATTATAAAAATTCATTGGAATAAAATTCTCTACTTCGGAATTGTGGTTTCGAAACCACTATTCCGTTTAGGCCCTAAATTGGGCTGTCACAACTCTCCCCCCTTAGAGATTTTCGTCCCTAAAAACCTTACCGTTAAAAAGGTTTGGGTACTGTTTTCTCATAGCTTCTTCTGATTCCCGTGTTACCTCTTCTACTCCATGTTTTTGCCACAATACTTTTACTAACTTTATCTTTTTATTTCTGAGTTCCTTGATCTCCTATGCCAAAATCTTAACTGATTCTTCACTGTAACTCATATTTGGCTGAATTTCCACTTTTGTAGGGGAAATAACATGTAAAGGATCTGATCGATATCGTCGTACCATAGATGCATGAAAAACATTATGAATTCTATCAAGTTTTGGTGGTAATGCCAATCGATAAGTAACCGGTCCAATTCTTTCTATGATTTCATATGGTCCGATGAATCTTGGACTCAATTTACCTTTACGACTAAATCGAAGAACTTTCTCCAAGGTGATACTTTTAAAAATACTTTATCCCCAACTTGAAATTCAATCTCTTTCCATTTAAGATCGACGTATGATCTTTTACGATCAGAAGCAGCTTTCAAACTGTCCCGAATTATCTTTACTTTTTCTTCTATTTCCCGGATCAAATCAACCCCATGTATTTTCTTTTCACTGAGCTCTGTCCAATATAACGGTGTTCTGCATTTTCTACCATATAAAGCTTTATACGGAGCCATTTTAATACTGGACTGATAGCTATTATTATAAGCAAATTTGATCAAAGGTAGATACCTCTCCCAATTAACTTCAAACTCTAGTCTACAACATCAGAGCATATCTTCCAATACCTGAATTACACGCTCAGTTTGGCCATCAGTTTGTGGATGAAATGCAGTGCTAAAATACAACTGAGTACCCAAGGCTTTTTGCAATTTGTTCTAGAAACGAGATGTAAATCGGGGATCTCTATCTGATATGATGGAAACAGGCACTCCATATAGCCTGACAATCTCAAATATATACAATTCAGCCAATTTATCTAAAGAATAATCCATACGTACTAGAATAAAGTGCGCTGACTTTGTTAATCGATCAACAATCACTGTAACACCCCAAACCCAGCCTAGAAGTTAGGCCCAAATTTGACGTGTCACATTGAAGTGTTTTCCAAAAACCAAGTTTTCATTCAAAACCCTTATTGTTTAAAAATTTGTGTAAAACCTCAGTTTGTGCTTGTTCAATTCCCGATGTGGTTCATTAAAAAGATTATTCCCTATTAAAGATGTTATTAATTATAAAATCTTAATCGTTGCAGAAGCTTATTTCAAAACAGATGTTGTCTTGGAAAAACTCATTTTTTTTTACTCACTAGCAATTATAAAATCAATCAAATCCCAAATTTAAAAATAATCCAGAAGTTATAAAAGCCTTATTACAACCCAATAAAAATAATTTTAAAAAATATTGAAAATAAGTTATGTCTAAAACATCTTGCCAGTTGGCCACCTCCGAGTCCTTCTATCCGTCGAACCACCTACTGAGGATCACCTGAAAAATTAAATTAAAGAAGGGATGAGTTTGCAAAAACTCAGTGTGTAAGCCCCTTGTCAAACAAATAACATGCAATAAACAATCTGGGCCTAAGCCCTATTTCAATATCGATGGCCTTTGGGCCTTAGCCTACAGTGGCCTTAGCCCACAGTGGTCTCAGTTGGGCCTGAGCCCATATCTCAACATACAGTGGCCTTAGGCCTTAGCCCAAATCACAATCAATATCAATATGATCATGCAATGTGCAATTTCCTATAACCAACCTGTACAGCCCCTTTCCAACCAACACTTACTGTGGGGAGATACTCGACCCACCCATCCTTATTACAACCCGGTGTGGACCCAGTGGCCACACTTAACGGTGTAGCATAGCTGCTTACATACGGTGTAGCACCGATTACGGCACTACTTAACGGTGTAGCAAAGTTGCTCGATGGCTAAAAAGCCTTCGGTGGCCACAAAGCTTTCGGTGGATCCACAGTCGTCAAGTGATCGTGCGACCCTTATATACACTTCCTCGAATCATAATCCCGGCCCATATGCAATATAATAACACATGAATGCAATAGATAACATATAGCATGCATAAGTCATATTCATGGCACATACAGGTATTTTGGTAATTTTGCCAACTAAGGGTTTTTCTATAATTTTGTAGGTCAAGTGTATCTCAGTGATTCTATCCTACAGGGGTATTCCAATAGTTCTACCCTATAAGGGTATTTCAGTAATTCTACCCTACAGGGGTATTTCAATAATTTACCCTACAGGGGTATTTCAGTAATTTCTTATCAATAGATAACAAGTCCTCGCTGGCTAAAGTGAACAGACACTATGCACCAGGTAAGATTCCAGAAGAGGAGGTGGGTCACTAGGACCGCTTAAGTACCAAGCTCTCCCTAGATCCAATCCTAGACATGCATATGCTCGTTGCCACACTCTAACCTTGCGACTTGTCCACAGACATGCTTGATTAATTAATTAAGTTTTATGCTACTTAAGAATTCATCAGATCTAGGCCTAGAGTCCACTATAAAACCCTAGCAAGTCTACATGCTTTCCTAAAATCACATATGGCACATCAAACCCAATCATATCTATATGGCCCATTAGGCCCAATCACAAGTATACGGCCAATCAGGCCCAATCATATTCAAATCATTCAACCAACAATACCAACCCATCATTCACTATCACTTATCAACTTTTGCCGATTTGGGCCCACGAGCCTGTCGGGCCCATTTAGCCCATTCTAGCCCGATTGGCCAATAGTGGCCCGAGACCATGAGATTGCTCTCTTTGCCCCGGTAGTCATAATGGTATCTCTACATGAGTGTTCGTACGCTCGTATGGTTGCCAGCGCCAACCTTTCAGCTTTTCGGCATTTCGGCTTTTTGGGATTTCGGCTTTTGCTGATTTGTATGTACACACCTTATTGGAAATCGGTACCCAAGATCACCAACCCTATGAACCGCTAACCACCCCTGATTCCAAGATCTGCATCCATATATACACCAACAAAGTATGAACACAAGTGGCTCATATCCCACACAAGTCCCCCCTAAAACGCCATACTTACATTCAGCCACTTATTAATAAAAAATCAGAAACGAATACACTTACCACTTGATAGCGATCCCTAACACGTTTGCGACCTCTGAATCCTACTCTTGCTAAGATAGGATTGACGAAAAGAAAGAGTTAGATAAGCCCTCTGGCTTTTACCAAAACGCACTGAAGAAAGATTGATTTAGAACTTACTCCATTTGATTTTTGATCACGCGGCCTGATAAACGATAAATTATACATATTTTTACATCATGTTTAGCCTAATTTCTGGATGAATTGTTATTAATTTTATGAGAATTGGTGCTCTTAACCTTTCTATTTCATGTTGTATACTTAGAAGAGCATAGGGAAGAGAAAAGAACGAAAAACGGACCAAAAATGATGAGAATGGGCCAAAGTGTGAAAACGACACGGCCCAAGGAGTCACCACATAGCCATAGCACACAAGATCCAACACGGCCCAGCCTCGACAAGTACGGCCAGGCCACACGGCCGTGCCACCCTCAACAGGCCCACACACGGCCTCTTATCGATCCACACGAGCGTGGCACACGGGCGTGTCCCTGTCTTGAGGAAGTGCAATTTCACCCGGATTTGGATACTTAGAGGCTAAGAAAGGCATCCTAAAGCTCTATATAAAGACCCTAGGAGGCAACTCTAAGGGGGTACTCTTTTCTCCCAAAAGGAGCGCCATATTTCTACCAACACAAGGAGTGAAAGCAAGAAATTACTCCAAGGGAAGCCGATTGATTGATCCCAGAAGCCAGAATTCTACATCAAGACAAAGGATCTCCCTAATTTCCTTCAACGGTTTTTGGGTTCCATATGTTTTGTTATCTCATTTCTTTGAGATGTTTTCTTTATTAATTATGAACTAAACCCCTCAAATACTTGAGGGGGATGAAACCTAAGACAGATCTTGTTATTATTCATTCTTGAATTATATGATAAATACTTGAATTGTTCTTAATTATGTGTTCTTCAATCTTGATTTAATAATCCTAAGTATTAGCTCAAGAAACTTATGTGCTTAGGCAGATGAGCAAAAGTCCCTGTTTTAAGAGTAGATCTACCATAATTAAGCGGAGTTGCATGCAACCCTAGACATAGGGCGACATAAATCTGCCGGATTAGGTCAAACCTAATAGGGGGATCCATAGATCGAAAAAATGCAACCTAGGGGGCGTTAACTAGAAAGAAACCTTAGTTAAACACCCCGGGATTAGTTGTTCTTATCCTCGACGGAGGTATTAACATAAGTTAGGGATCTCTACGGATCAAGTCAAGTGAAGAAATCGTCTAGTTCAAGAAGTTAATAACAAGTGAAGTATAGGTGGATTCTCCCTTGAGTATTGCCCATATCAATTAGCTTTCCTGAGAGTTTTTCTCCAATTTACTTTTTGTGCATTCTTAGTTTAGTTTTAGAATTAGTTTCATACAAACCTCTTTTACTTTTAGTTTAGATAATAGAAAAGAAGTGAGTACTAGTACTTTTGGTTCCCTTGGGTACAATAACTTGGTCTTACCGCTAAACTATACTACTGTTCGATAGGCGCGCTTGCCTTAAAATCGTGATATTAGTTAGTTTTTGGTGTGATCAGTTTTTATAAATTTTATTACTTAATATTGCGCATATCAAGTTTTTGGCGCCGTTGCCGAGGAACTAAAATATTAAGAAAACTCGATTTCTATTACTTTAGCATTATTATATTTATTTATTTTTAGTTTTTATTTATTTTATTTTTATTATTATTCTATTTCAATTTTCTTTGCTTTTTCCTTCTAGGTATTTCTAGTTTATGACTAGAAATAACCCAGTAGGACCATTGCTTTTTAACGAAGATTTAG
The DNA here is from genome assembly GCA_020496765.1 of Gossypium stocksii. Taxonomy (NCBI): domain Eukaryota; kingdom Viridiplantae; phylum Streptophyta; class Magnoliopsida; order Malvales; family Malvaceae; genus Gossypium; species Gossypium stocksii. The sequence goes on from CM035629.1 coordinate 87,585,205, forward strand.
TACAGTTCGCAGAACTTGTAGAGAGATCAGAAGAAGCTTACATTATCTAGAACAAGGACAAGAACAAGAACAAGAACCAGAACCAGAACCTACTGAAGAGATGGACGTAAATCAAAACATTCAACCACCTCCAGCATTACCCGCAGAACCAGATGAAGCTCCTCGTACTATGCATGATTATGCTAAACCTAGTTTGGCTGGTACTCAAACTAGCATTATTAGACCTACTATTGCTGCTAACAATTTTGAGTTAAAACCTAACACTATTCAGATGATACAGCAATTGGTGCTGTTTGATGGTTTACAGGATGAAGATCTAAATTCACACATAGCCAACTTTTTGGAACTTTGTGATACTTTTAAAATTAATAGCGCTTCTGATGATGCCATTCGTCTAAGGCTATTTCCATTCTCTTTGAGAAATAAAGCCAAACAGTAGTTAAATTCTTTACTACGAGGCTCAATCACTATATGGGAACAGATGACTGAAAAATTTTTACTTAAATATTTTCCTCCAGCTAAAACAGCTAAATTACGAAACGATATCTCTTCTTTTGTGCAGATGGATTTAGAAACACTTTACGATACCAGTGAGAGATACAAATATCTTTTGAGACGATGCCCTCATCATGTATTACCTTTGTGGCTGCAAGTTCAAACCTTTCACAACGGTTTGAATCCTTCAACAAGGCAAATGATCAATGCAGCCGCAGGAGGAACAATCAACAATAAAACGCCTGAAGCAGCCTATGAGTTTATAGAAGAGATGTCACTGAATAACTATCAGTGGCAAGTCATAAGGACAAAGCCGACAAAAGCCGTAGGAGTTTATAATCTTGATGCTGTCACTATGCTTACTAACCAAGTAGAACTTCTAAATAAAAAGTTTGATAATTTTGTTGGTTCTATGCAAGCACAGCCAGTGATGCAGTGTGACGCGACTCATGGGAATATGTTCACTCCAGACTGTTCATCTTACGGCCATGGCACAGAAATGGAGCAAGCCAACTATATAGGTAACAATTTTAGATCTCAAAATAATCCTTATAGTAATACTTACAATGCAAGTTGGAGAAATCACCCCAATTTTTCCTGGAGAGGACAAAGAAATCAAAGACAACAGCCTCCTCCGAGATTTCAGTAGCCACCACCACAATAGGAGAAAAAACCGAATCTTGAAGAAATGTTCACCAAATTTATGGCCGCATCAGAAACCCATTTTCAAAACACTGAAACGGCACTAAAAAACCAAAAAGCATCAATTCAAGGGCTTGAAAATCAAATCGGTCAACTTGCGAAATTAATTTCGGAGAGACCACAAGGTGGACTCCCAAGTAATACTGAGCCAAATCCCAGAGAACATGTCAAAGCAATTACTTTAAGAGATGGGAAAGTACTGGCTGAACTAGAAAAAAAGCCTGTTCAAGAATCTCCAGGAGACAAGGTAGAGGAACCCAAAGAAAACACTCCACCAACACTCAAGGAATACAAACTGCCTATTCCATATCCGGCAAAATTGAAGAAAGACCGTACAGACACTCAATTCGGTAAATTTCTTGAACTTTTTAAACAATTATACATTAACTTACCTTTTGTTGAAGTAATTTCGCAGATGCCGAAGTACGCGAAGTTCCTTAAAGAACTTCTGACAAATAAAAGGAAGTTGGAAGAATTAGCCACAATGGAACTCAATGAGGAATGCTTAGCTATTCTCCAAAATAAACTGCCGACAAAGCTGAAAGGTCCAGGGAGTTTTAGTATTCCTTGTTTAATTGGTAGTTTAATTATTGATAAAGCCTTAGCTGATTTAGGTGCTAGCATTAATCTAATGCCTTACAAAATGTTCAAGCAACTAGGTCTAGGGGAACCAAAGCCCACTAGGATGAGTATTCAACTAGCTAACAGATCTGTTAAATATCCTAGGGGAATCATTAAAGATGTGCTAGTAAAGGTAGATAAATTTATATTCCCTGTTGATTTTGTTGTGCTTAACATGGATGAGGATATTGAGGTGCCTTTAATTTTGGGACGTCCATTCTTAGCCATTGCTAGAGCTGTTATCGATGTAAGGAATGGTAAATTAGTACTTAGAGTTAGTGAGGAAGAAGTCGTTTTTAAAATCTATGATGCCATGAGATTTTCTAAAGAACAAGATGATTCCTGTTATTTTGTTGATATTATTGATTACTTTGTTCAAGATAGCTTTCAAGAACTTTCTCTCGCAGACACGTTGAAACTATGTCTTGTTCAAGGTGGGGGGGAAGATGAAGCCACCACTGAAATTGAGGAAGTAAGAAAGGAATTAGATTCTAATGAAATTATCACGAGACACATAAGTTATGAAAGTATAAAGATGAATGATGAGTTAAGACAGAAACCTTCCATTGATGAACCCCCTAAATTAGAGTTAAAGTAACTGCCAGATTATTTAGAATATGCCTTTTTAGGGGAAGATTCAACTTTACCAGTTATTATCATATTAGATTTGAGCATTGCAGAAAAAGAAGAACTACTCCATGTGTTAAAGAAGCACAAGCAGGCTATAGCTTGGAAAATTTCAGATATTAAGGGAATTAATCCTTCTTTTTGCACCCACAAAATTTTAATGGAAGATGAATATAAAGCATCGGTGCAAGCTCAGAGATGATTGAATCCGAACATGAAGGAAGTCGTAAAAGCCGAGGTAATTAAAATTCTAGATGCAGACATTATTTATCCTATTTCTGACAGTTCTTGGGTAAGTCCTGTGCAGGTTGTTCCTAAAAAGGGAGGCATGACCGTGATGTCTAATGACAAAAAAGAGTCAATACCTACAAGAACAGTCACTGGATGGAGAGTTTGCATTGATTATAGAGAGCTGAATGATGCAACTCGAAAAGATCATTTTCCCTTACCTTTTATTGATCAGATGTTGGAAAGATTATCAGGTCACATGTATTATTGTTTCCTAGATGGCCTCTCTAGTTACTTCCAAATCCCGATAGCTCCAAAAGATCAGGAGAAAACGACATTTACATGTCCATACGATACTTTTGCTTATCGTAGAATGCATTTTGGTTTATGTAACGCTCCTGCTCACTTTCAGCGATGCATGCTAGCTATCTTCAATGAATTCGTGGAAGACATCATGGAGGTATTTATGGATGATTTTTCAGTTTTCAGTAATTCTTTCCAACTTTTTCTTAATAATTTAAAACGTGTTTTGATAAGATGTGAAGAGACAAATTTAGTGCTAAACTGGGAAACATGCCACTTTATGGTTCAAGAGGGTGTTGTATTAGGACATAAAATTTCTAGTAAAGGGATAGAGGTAGGTAAAGCAAAAATTGAAACCATTGAAAAATTACCTCCCCCTAATCCAATTAAGGCTATAAGAAGTTTTTTAGGACATGCTGGTTTTTATCGCAGATTTATTAAAGATTTTTCTAAAATAGCTAAGCCTTTAACAAAATTACTAGAAAAAGACATGCTTTTCAACTTTGACCAAGAATGTTTAAAATCTTTTAACATTCTTAAGGAAAAGTTAATCAATGCCCCGATTATGATTTCACCTGATTAGAATCTACCTTTTGAACTAATGTGCGATGCAAGTGATTTTGCAGTAGGTGTAGTTTTGGGACAGCGAAGAGACAAGCACTTTCAACCGATTTATTATGCTAGCAGAACTTTAACAACCACTCAAGCAAATTATACTACCACAGAAAAAGAATTGCTAGCCGTTATTTTTGCATTTGACAAATTCAGATCTTATTTGATTTTGTCAAAAGTTATTGTTTATACTGACCATTCTGTTCTTCGCTACCTTTTAACTAAAACTGATGCAAAACCTCGATTAATAAGATGGATTTTATTGTTATAGGAATTCGATTTAGAAATAAAAGACAAGAAAGGAGCTGAAAACTTGGCAGCAGATCACCTTTCAAGACTAGAAAACACCCAACCCAAGTACCTTGATAAAATAAAAGACTTATTTCCTGAAGAACAACTCCTAGCCTTAGCAGATGCAGCAGTTCCTTGGTTTTCTGATTTTGCAAATTATTTAGCCGCTAACATAGCCCCAAAAGGGTTGACCCATCAGCAAAAGAAGCGATTCTTCGCTGATGTGAAAAACTACTTTTGGGAGGATCTTTTTTTCCGAATTTGTGCAGATCAGGTTATTCGAAGATGCGTTGCTGAAACAGAAGCATACCAGATTTTAAATCACTGTCATTCAGGATCCACAGGAGGACATCACAGTGGAGCTAGAACTACTCATAAGGTACTCGAATCAGGCTTTTACTGGCCTACACTTTTCAAGGATGCCAACAGGTATGTTACCTCTTGTGATAAATGCCAGAGAACAGGTAATATTTCTCAACATAATGAAATGCCTCAAAACTATATACTTTTATGTGACATTTTTGATGTATGGGGTATTGATTTCATGGGTCCATTCCCTACTTAATTTGGGAATAAGTACATCCTAGTAGCAGTAGATTATATGTCAAAATGGGTGGAAGCCCAAGCCTTACCTACTAATGATGCTAGAATAGTAGTACGATTTTTGAAGAAACTTTTCTCTCGATTTGGAACACCTAGGATAATTATTAGTGATAGGGGCACCCATTTTTGCAATGCCCAATTTGAAAAAGTTTTAAAAAGGTATGGAGTACACCATAGAACAGCTACCCCTTATCATCCACAAACCAGTGGCCAAGTCGAAGTGACAAATAGGGAGCTAAAACGCATCTTAGAGAAAACAATAGAAACAAATAGAAAAGATTGGTCAAGAAAGATAAACGATGCTTTATGGGCCTATAGAACTACTTTTAAAACACCCATAGGTACATCTCCCTATAAACTTGTCTACGGAAAAAGTTGTCATCTGTCATTTGAACTTGAACATAAAACATTCTGGGCTATTAAATTTTTAAACCTTGATTTTAAGCTTACATGTGAGAAAAGATTAATGCAGTTAAATGAGCTAGATGAATGGCGTTGCAATGCCTACAAGAGCTCACGACTATATAAGGAAGCTATGAAGCGACACCACGACAAATGACTGAGACAACCTAAGCAGTTCAAAACGGGTGATCTTGTCTTACTCTACAACTCAAGGCTGAAACTATTTCCTGGGAAACTCAAATCAAGGTGGTTAGGTCCATTCACTGTTCAAATTGTCTTTCCATATGGCACAATTGAGGTAACTCACCCTAACCACGGTACATTTAAGGTAAACGGCCATAGGCTTAAACATTATAGAGGTGAGAATTTTAAAAATAACAGGAAGGGGCTTCAGCTCCACGAAATCCCTCCATGATACATCCAGGAAGAGTCGAGCTTAGACTCTAAACAAGCGCTTCTCGGGAGGCAACCCGAGCACTAACTTAGTAACTTTTCTTTTTAATTTAATTTTAGTATTTTTTATGCATCAACTAACCCTTTTTAAATGCAGAATTTTAGGACCACACGGCCATGCCCACGGGCGTGTCCAATGCCGTGTGAACACTTTAAACAGAGACACGGTCGTGCACTCAGGACGTGTACAAACAGAGAGCAATTTTTCCCAAAACACGGGCTATCGACAGAACGCCACGGCCGTGCGACATGGCCATGGCAACCTTTCAACTTTCACACGGGCTTGCACAACTCCACACGACCGTATCCCCAGACCGTGGCCAACACTGTCGATTTAGACACGGCCATGTAACTACCTACACGACTGTGTGAATAACAAAAACCTCATCGCAAACGGTCGTGTGACCTACCACACGACCGTGTGAAAAAGGAACGAGAACGCAAACGGCCATACGAGATGGCCAACACGGGCATGTACTTCGAACCAGGCATGCCTAAACCACCAAATTTCAAATCACACGAGCAAAACCTGAGCCACACGGGCGTGTGCCATGCCCGTGTGACCCAAAAACTATAAATAAGGGCCACTATTCATTCTCTCCCTCACTCAAACCCTAAAATTTTTCTCCCCCAACCATTATAAACGCCGCCGCCGATCCTCAAAACAGCACCACACTCGTATAGGACCATCCCACGCCCGTGCAAAGCGCCCCACGACCGTTCAATCCTCTCCCACGGCCATGCACCTCTCCCATTTGGTTCTATTTTCTTATTTTTCTCTCTAATTTTTACTAATCTATTTTATTTATTTTTATATTTAGATTTAGAATTGATTCAAGCATGGAATTAGTAATCTAGAATATTATAGAACATTTCATGATTGCATGCCACTTAAAATCACATGTGATTGCCATTTTTCTCATGCATTTAGTATAAATACATACTCATGTTACTTATATCACACTAGGATGGATAATTTATACTATTTCGGTTAGTCCCCATTTTTAGGAACATTGTCATATTATTTTTATAGTTTTTCGATTTAAATTCCAATTCCTTTTAAAGACTAATGCTTGTTATTTTGTTTTTAGGCATCATGTCGTCATCACGCAGTAGGAAAGCTGCCGTCCCGCCTTCAAAGAAATGCAAGGGACCCAGTGGTTCATCATCACGACCCATTACCGAGAATCGCCATCCTTTCCTTTATTTTTCACAAGCCCCTCAGGAGGAGTGATATGAAATACTCCGAGCTCGCACTCTAACCATTGGCCGATGCATAGATTGGGCCGCCCTCGAGCAAATACACCTAGTGGACGAGGTCAGGGCCCTATTAATGACTGATCCGTGGGAACAGTTCTTTCAGATCATAGAGCCCACATACTTAGAACTCACTCTCGAGTTTTGTTCCACATTTCACCTCCAGACCGTGATGATCAGATACGATGATCCGGGGACAGTAAATTTCGTCTAGGAAGTCTCGTGCGACAGCTTAGTGTCCCAGAATTTGACATAGCTCTCGGTCTCTCCACCGAGTAATTTATGGAAGAGGAGGACCTCTCCAAACTTCACCGCCACATTCATTTGGCACCATCTAGGTGTTGGGAGGCTCTAGTCCCTGCGTCATCGACATATGACCCTAGTCGCTCTAAAGTGACTAACCTCGTCCCAGCCCTGAGTTTCAAAGGAGCTTTACAGCTCAAATCTAAATTCTAAAGGGGACCTTGCCACATCCTCACCAAGATGACATCTCCAAAGCCTACACTCACAACATGAAAGCTGTGGACAAATGAATGCTACCATCACCGGAGTATCTACGTCCACATCTTCCCCTGTCCCAGACACTCTATAGGCACCATTACCTCACTAATCCATCCAAAGTAGGGAGTTTTCATTCATTTCCCTATCTTATGATCTTGTGCTTTTATTGCTATTAATGATATCTTTGTACATTGAGGGCAATGTACATCTTAAGTGTGGGGGGGAAATTTACTTTCAGTCTTTACACTCTCTTTGAAATCCCTGAACTTTTTTTTCTACAAGCATTTTGCATTGTTCTCAATTGCATTATCTTCAATCTCCTATTAGGAATATATTCTAATTGATTTATGATTTTTTATTGATATGTTGAGAATTAAGACATAAATGCTTGTACTTTGATTATTCAAACTTTAAAACATTAGGGAATCAAGCATGATAAGTTGAAATTTTTGAGAACCCCATTTTTTTTCATAAGTTAATTTCTTGAATTTTAAGTGTTATCTTGAGATTTGAAATTCACAGGATTGACATCAAAAGCCATAATTCTGGTGAGATTTTGAGCCTTTTGAGCATACATTCTTTCGTGCTCACTTTTATTATTACTTTAAGTGAGTTAACACTGATTTGTTATTCTAGAACTTCCTTCGATTATACATGTCGAGACCACATCATTGATTTGATATACTGAAATGATAAAGGCACCTAGGATTTAAACCACTTACTCTACAAAAGCCTACCTATAAATTAACCCCTACTGAACCCCAGTGAGTCTAACAACCTTTTCTTTAACTTACCCTTAATATTAACCAATAACCCATTTTTGTTGAATTTCATTCAATTACTTTGATCCCTATTTTTGTCGAGATTCAAGTTGAATTATTATCTAGCTTTATTCTCTTTTCCAGATTGTAAAGTTGTAAATATTCAATTTATTGTATTGTATTGTTCTTAAAAAAAAGTGTATATACAGTTAAAATCAGTTGTAATATGTAATAGTTCAAAAAATTTTGCATATTTCTATTTTAAGGCTACCAAGGCATAAATGAAGTTATCATAAGAATTAGCCCTAGAAGTATGTTCTAAGTGATAGAGATTTTTCTAGCTAGATAATTTTTTAGTTCAATCTCGATTCTAACCCTCTTTTGTAGCCTGTGACAACACCCCTAACCAAGCCCCGTTACAACCATTACAAGACCTTTTGATCGATGTGTCATGTCAATCTATAGTGGTGGAAATGTGATTTTCTTGCAAGCCTATGGTAATAACTTTTCAGATTGACTAGAGAGTACTTAATTCTTGAACCCTAAACACTTCGAGTGGATAGAGTGAATCTTTAGTGAGGATGTCAACTTCTGTTAATTAAGATGGAGAGATAATTACTTAAGGAGAAGGGAGAAAACTTATGTTTCAATGATAACATTCTCAACTTAGAGTAATTGAATCTTTAATGTTCTTTTGATTGAGTTTTCATTGTATGATTACCTATGATCCCTATTTTTGTCGAGATTCAAGTTAAATTATTATCTAGCTTTATTCTCTTTTCCAGATTGTAAAGTTGTAAATATTCAATTTATTGTATTGTATTGTTCTTAAAAAAAAAATTAGTTGTAATATGTAATAGTTCAAAAATTTTTGCATATTTCTATTTTAAGGCTACCAAGGCATAAATGAAGTTATCATAAGAATTAGCCCTATAAGTATGTTCTAAGTGATAGAGATTTTTCTAGCTAGATAATTTTTTAGTTCAATCTTGATTCTAACCCTCTTTTGCAGCCTGTGACAACACCCCTAACCAAGTCCCGTTACAACCATTACAAGACCTTTTGATTGATGTGTCATGTCAATCTATAGTGGTGGAGATGTGATTTTCTTGCAAGCCTATGGTAATAACTTTTCAGGTTGACTAGAGAGTACTTAATTCTTGAACCCTAAACACTTCGAGTGGATAGAGTGAATCTTTAGTGAGGATGTCAACTTCTGTTAATTAAGATGGAGAGATAATTACTTAAGGAGAAGGGAGAAAACTTATGTTTCAATGATAAAATTCTCAACTTAGAGTACTTGAGTCTTTAATGTTCTTTTGATTGAGTTTTCATTGGATGATTACCTGTGAATTAGTTTGAAACATTACTGATAAGGATTGCAAGTTGAGAGGAATGATCCTTAGGGATTGAGATTTTGCTTGAGGACAAGCAAAGGCTTAAGTGTGGGGGTATTTGATAAACGATAAATTATACATATTTTTACCACATGTTTAGCCTAATTTCTGGATGAATTGTTATTAATTTTGTGAGAATTGGTGCTCTTAACCTTTCTATTTAATGTTGTATACTCAGGAGAGCATAGGGAAGAGAAAAATATGAAAAACGGACCACAAACGATGAAAATGGGCCAAAGTGTGAAAATGACAGGGCCCAAGGAGTCACCACATGGCCATGGCACACAAGGTCCAACATGGCCCAGCCCTGACAAGCACGGCCAGGCCACACGGCTATGCCACCCTCAACAGGCCCACACACGGCCTCTTGTCGATACACACTGGTGTGGCGCACGGGCGTGTCCCTATCGTGAGGAAGTGCAATTTCACTCAGATTTGGATACTTAGAGGCTAAGAAAGGCATCCCAAAGCTCTATATAAAGACTCTAGGAGGCAACTCTAGGGGGTACTCTTTTCTCCCAAAAGGAGTGCCATATTTCTACCAACACAAGGAGTGAAAGCAAGGAATTACTCCAAGGGAAGCCGATTGATTTATCCCAGAAGCCAGAATTCTACATTAAGACAGAAGTTCTCCCTAAATTCCTTCAGGGGTTTTTGGGTTCCTTATGTTTTGTTATCTTATTTCTTCTGAGATGTTTTCTTTATTAATTATAAACTAAACCCCTCAAATACTTGAGGGGGATGAAACCTAAGACAGATCTTGTTATTATTCATTCTTGAATTATATGATAAATACTTGAATTGTTCTTAATTATGTGTTCTTCATTCTTGATTTAATAATCCTAGGTATTAGTTCAAGAAATTGATGTGCTTAGGCAGAGGAGCAAAAGTCCCTGTTTTAAGAGTAGATCTACCATAATTAAGCGGAGTTACATGCAACCCTCGACATAGGGCGACATAAATCTGCCGGATTAGGGTCAAACCTAATAGGGGGATCCATAGATCGAATTAATGCAACCTAGGGGGCGTTAACTAGAAAGAAACCTTAGTTAAACACCCTAGGATTAGTTGCTCTTATCCTCGATGGAGGTATTAACATAAGTTAGGGATCTCTATGGATCAAGTCAAGTGAAGAAATCGTCTAGTTCAAGAAGTTAATAACAAGTGAAGTATAGGTGGATTCTCCCTTGAGTATTGCCCATATCAATTAACTTTCCCGAGAGTTTTTCTCCAATTTACTTTTTGTGCATTCTTAGTTTAGTTTTAGAATTAGTTTCATACAAACCTCTTTTACTTTTAGGTTAGATAATAGAAAGGAAGTGAGTACTAGTACTTTTGGTTCCCTTGGGTACGATAACTTAGTCTTACCGCTAAACTATACTACTGTTCGATAGGTGCGCTTGCTTAAAATCGTGATATTAGTTAGTTTTTGGTATGATCAGTTTTTATTTATTACTTAATATCACGCATATCACGGCCTAGTTAGCTTCTTAAGTGAGATCCAACTTTTAAAACTCGATTAATAATAGTAGATGACAAGAACAGATCCATGGTGGAGGAAAAGCAACAATGAATTTGGCAAAGTAATAGGCTATTCGGTCACCAGAAACATAGGGATAGTGTTCTAAAAGTAGATTGGCCCTCAACACAATTGATTGTGGAAGTATATATCTGAATCTAAGAATCAAAGCAATTGTTTTGGAAGAACAAGTAAAGAATCGGCACTTGAAAAGAGAAAGGAGCACAACATCAAAAGGAATTTTGGCAAAAGATGATAAGGTATTCGGTAAAAGAAGAATTCGGCTCACACAAATGAATATGGAAAAACAAGAAATGGGTTTTATAATTGACAACCTCAATAGCCGAATTGCCTAAAGAATTCGACACTACTCCCCCTAGCCCCCTTTTAAAATTGATTCCATGCCCCTAAAGTCCTATTCTACTCCACTTCATCCAATCCTTGATCACCTCCTATTATTTCTCCTTATTTTCCACCTAAACTCTCTCTTCTCTATCCAAAATTCTCATACAAGAGTTTAAGTCATCACCACTACTTGCACAGCATGAGTACAAAAATAATACTCTTAATGCCAAAGCCGTTCCTTGAACCTTGGACCTCTTGCTCCACACATGGCATCACCCTCTACTCCCCAAGGTGGCGCTACCTTGCCACTAGCCACAGGCCCATTTGCGTCTTATTTCCCCTTAATTTGTTTAAAAGGCCTAATACCTGAGATTAGGGTTCCACTAAGGCAAAAATTAAAATTTTCCCTATGGTCTACCTTAACCCCGAGACTTCAAAGAACCCTTATAATACCTTAAAATTAATATTTTAATAGTGCTAATCATACATGTCAACTTCAGCACACAAAATTTAAAAGTTCCAGAATTTTGTGGCGTTACAATCACCTAAATGGCATCTTTCTTCCTTGGAGACAACGGTAACCTAGATACAAATCCATAGTAATTCTTTCCTATTTCTATTCCAGTATGGTGATTGGCTGAAGTAACTCCGAAGGTACCTGATGTTCAACTTTAACCTGCTGATATATCAAACACTTTGATACAAATTCAGAAATATCACGTTTCATACCTGGCCACCAGTACATCTTTTTCAGATCATTATACATTTATTACTCCCCATATGTACAGACATAGTACCGTTGTGGGCCTCGTGTAGAATCTTTTGTATAAGCTCTGAATTCTGAGGTACACATATCCTACTTTTGAATAACAAACAACCATCGGTCCCTACTTGAAATTCAGAATCAGTACCCGACTTACATTGTGCCCATTTAGTTTGTAACTTTTCATTATTTTTCTGAGCCTCACAAATCTGTTCTATAAACATTGGTCTAGCTCTCATTTCGGCTATAACTGAACCATCATCAGACAAGGAAAACCGGGTATTCATAGCTCGCAAAGTAAATAAAGTTTTCCAGCTCAAAGCATCAGCTACAACATTAGCCTTACCTGGATGGTAATCAATAATCAAATCATAATCCTTTATCAATTCAAGCCACCTGTGCTGTCTTAAATTCAAATCTTTCTGTGTCATCAAATATTTTAGGCTTTTATGATCAGTATAAATATGTCATTTTTCACCATGCAAGTAATGCCGCCATATCTTCAACGCAAATACAATAGTAGTTAATTCGAGATCATGTATCGGGTAATTTCTTTCATGTGGCTTAAGTTATCTTGAAGCATAGGCTATTACTTTACCTTCTTGCATCAAGACACAACCTAAACCATTTAATGATGCATCACTATAAATAATAAATTCCTTGCCTGGTTCAGGCTGTACCAGTATAGGTGCTTTTTTCAACAATTCTTTCAATCGATCAAAACTTTTCTGGCATTCCTCGGTCCACTCAAATTTAACTTCTTTCTGTAGTAAACGGGTCATCGAAGAAGCTACCATAGAGAACCACTGAACAAATCTTCGATAATAACCAGCTAAACCCAAGAAACTTCTAACTTCAGATACATTCTTTGGTGGACTCCAATTTATAATAGCTGAGATTTTACTCGAATCTACTCTGATGCCATCGACGGATACAATATGTCCAAGAAAACCCACTTCTCGAAGCCAAAATTCACATTTACTGAATTTAGCATATAATTGTTTCTCTCGTAGAATCTGCAACACAACTTTCAAATGTTCTACATGTTCCTTTTCATCCCGAGAATAAACCAAAATATCATCAATGAATGCTACCACAAATCTATCTAAGTATGGTTTCAATATCCAGTTCATCAAATCCATAAATACTGCAGGTGCATTAGTTAACCCAAACGGCATAACCAGAAACTCATAATGCCCTTATCTGGTTCTGAAATCTATCTTTCGCACATCTAACTCCTTTACCCGTAACTGATAGTAACCTGATCGGATATTAATCTTTAAGAATACTATGGCACCTTTCAACTGATCAAATAAGTCATCAATTCGGGGCAACAGGTACTTATTCTTAATAGTTACCTTATTAAGCTGACAATAGTTGATACACAATCTCAAGGACCCGTCTTTCTTTTTCACGAACAGAACTGGAGCACCCTAAGGTGAATAACTTGGTCGAACAAAACCCCTATCCACAAGTTCCTGTAACTGTGTCTTTAATTCCTTTAATTCCGTAGGAGTCTTCCGATACGGAGCTATAGAAATCAGAGTAGTTCCTGGAATAAAATCTATAGAAAATTTCACTTCTCGTTCTGGTGGTAACCCTGGTAATTCCTCCGGAAACACATCAGAAAAATCACATACTACCGTCACTACATGAATCTTCGACTCTGATACTTTAGTGTCGAGTATATAAGCCAAGTAAGCATCATACCTTTTTTTAACATATCTCTGTGCTGTCATCACTGAAATCACATCAAATAACCCTTCTGTCTAATTAGATTTAATCCAGAGCAACTCGACATTCTGACATTTTAACAAAATATGTTTCTGTCTACAATTTACAACTGCATCATGCTGAGTTAGCCAATCCATACCCAAAATAACATCAAACTTATCAAATGGCAACGACATCATATCAGCTGGAAAATAGTAGCCTTGAATCATCAAAGAACAATTCTTGCAAACCTTATCTACGAGCACATGTTTGCCCAGAAGATTTGATACTTTAACTACAAATTCAATTAATTCCACAGGAAATTTCTTACTATGTACTAAATTTTCACAAATATAAGAATGAGTGGACCTGGGGTCAATCAATACAATAACATTAGTATCATAAAGTAAGAAAGTACCAGTGATCACATCGGGAGATGATGCCTCTTCACGAGCTCGTATAGCATAAGTCCTAGCAGTTGTTCTTGTTTCTGACCTTGCGCTAAGTCTTTTACCATGTCACCAGTTCCACCTCCGACATTCCGCGAGGGTCTACCTCTACCAGTAGTATTACTCTGCCTAGCACTTTGAGCTTTTTCTTCTTCTACCTTCTCAGGATAGACTTTAATAAAATGCTCTTTGGAGCTACATCTATAACAGGCATGACTATTCATATAACACTCACCGAAGTGTCGTCTACCACAATGCTAGCATTCGGGTCTATTTCATCTTACATTTCCCACACTTGACATCGAAGTAGTTCGAGCTCTAAAACCCGGATTCAATTTTTCTGTCTCGATAAGAATACTCAGCTGAAGTTATGTTTTGAAGATTCACTTCTTTGAGTCTTTTTGATTGGGATTGAAATAAGTTGTACATCAGTTTTTTTCTTTGATCTTAGGCCTCGATATTAGCTTTTCTCTTTTCTTTATTCAATTCCTTAGCTTTACAAGCTCTGTCAACCAGCACCACCATTTCTTTTAGTTCTAGAATTCCCACTAACACCTTGATGTCTTCATTAAGTCCATCATCAAACCTTCTGCACATCATTGCTTCAGTAAAAACACATTCTTGTGCATATTTACTGAGCCTTGCAAACTCACGTTCATATTCAGCCACCGTCATCTTACCTTGTTTCAATTCAAGAAATTCCTTCCATTTCTGACCGATAAATCGCTGACTAATATACTTCTTTTGAAACTCTTCCAAGAAGAAATCTCAGGTTACCCTTTCTTTTGGAACTACCAGTATCAAAGTCTTCCACCAATGATAGGTCAAATCTTTTAGTAATGATATTGCACATTTTAAACACTCCTCAGGTGTGCAAGATAATTCATCAAATATCCACATAGAATTCTCAAGTCAGAACTATGCTTTTTCTGGATCATCATCAATGTTTGCTCTAAATTCTTCAGCCCATTGTTTATGGAGCTTATCTACCAAAAGTTTTGTCAATCGTACCATATCAATACTTTGCGGAGCTGCGGGGACGAGTTGTGGTATAGGTGGGGGAGGAGGAGGTTGAACATTAGGATTTGCTCTAATAAAATTAGTATACCAGTCATTCATCATTTCAAGAAAAGCATTCCTAGTTTCGTTTTTCCGCCCCGATGCCTCATGTCTACTTTCTACAGGCGCGGTCCCTTATGCGGGAGCTGGCGCATTACTTGCAGCTTCATCAGCCGCTGCTCGATCAGGATCCATTACTATATAAAAACAAAACATAGTTTAGTAATGTCGGAAGTCACCACATTATCACAATATATTTATGGCATGTATAGATAGACTTTCACACTATAGTGGTCCGAGAACCAACTAAACCATAGCTTTGATACCACTAAAATGTAACACCCCATATTCGTGTTCAATATCGAAACAGGATACGAGTATTACCAAAATAACATACATGCAATCATATCAAATTGAGACAAAATGATTATCTAAATTAAAACCCGTCAATTATTCACTCATCTTTTAAGCATTAAATTCACATATATCTTAAATTTGTAATTTAACTAATATTAGATTATAACGATAACATAATACAAGTGATATATGTAATATTAAAAATCAACTTTTCAAGTAATAATACTAAAATTTACAGTGAAATACTCAAGTCTTCTATGCATGCCATATATCCAAAATATGTTTACAAAATACCAAAAGGAAGGATGGATAATGTTGATGAGCCTCCAACAATTATGCTCTTAAATTTAATCCTTTAACATCTAGAACTCATATATATCAACTTTTGCAATTAAGTTCTGAAAGGCAAATTAGACATGCAATTCAAGAAATTTTCTATCAATATTCTAACACATGCATCTTATCACTCGATAAATTATAAAAATTAATCAAAATAAATTTTTCTACTTTGGAATTGTGGTTTCAAAACCACTATTCTGTTTAGGCCCTAAATCGGGTTGTCACACACTGGGTAAGTTTGGATTGTACAACTAAGAGGGCCGTTCTGAGGACTGTGGATGATAAGAAGGTAGTTGTGATAGGTGAGCAACGAGATTATCTGTCCAATGTGATCTCCACTCTTGTGGTTGAGAAACTGGTTCGAAAAGGGTATGAGGCGTAATTGGCTTACGTTAGCTTTTTAGATTTCGGAAACTCTTCTATCGAGGATATCAGAACAAAAAGGGATTTTTTGAATATCTTTCCTGAGGAGTTACCGAGTTTACCTTTGAATTGGGAAGTTGAGTTTGGGATTGAGCTTACAGAACTAAAGGCTCAACTTTAAGAACTTTTGGATCGTGGTTTCATCTGCCCTAGTATGTCTCCATGGGGGCACTTGTTCTGTTTGTAAAGAAGGATGGGGCTATGAGGATGTGTATTGATTATCGACAACTGAATAAACTAACGATGAAAAACAAGTATCTGTTTCCATGGATCGACAATTTGTTTGATCAGTTCGGACGAGCTTCTGGGTTTTCAAAAATTGATCTCCAATCTAGGTACCATCAGTTTAGAGTTAAGGAAGCTGATGTTCATAAGACTACATTTACTCGTTATGGACACTACGAGTTCCTAGTTATGCCTTTTGGTTTGGTGAATGCTTTGGCGGCATTCATGGATTTGATGAACCGAGTGTTTCAGCCATATCTAGATCAGTTCTTCATGGTTTTCATCGATAATATTTTAGTTTACTCTAAGATCGAGGAAGAACATGATGAGCATCTTACAGTAGCACTTCAGATACTCCGAGAGAAGTAGCTCTACACTAAGTTAAGCAAGTGTGAGCTTCGGTTGCCTGAGGTGACTTTTCTAGGTCACGTGGTTTCTGTAGAGGGGATTTGAGTGGATCCTAAGAACATTGAGCCTGTGCTTGATTAGAAAAAGCCTAAGAATGTAGCTCTTTTAACTAAGCTCCTGCGCAATGATGTTCTTTTATTTAGATTGATGTGCAACAATCAAGCTTCAAGGAGCTCAAGTCTGTTCTAACTCAGGCTCCTATTCTGATACAGCCTGAATCTGGGAAAGAATTTATGATATATAGTGATGCGTCACATGTTGGTTAGGGTTATGTTTTGATGCAAGATGGGAAGGTTGTGGCTTATACGTCTCATCAACTTAAGACATACGAGTGGAATTATCCGACACATGATCTTGAATTGGCTATTTTGGTTTTTGTGTTAAAGATTTGGAGGCATTATCTGTATGGTGAGAGATGTGTTATCTACATTGATTACAACGAGGCTCAAGTATCTCTTTACCCAGCAGGAGTTGAATCTTGGGCAGTGTTGCTTGATTGAGCTACTAAAAGATTATGACTGCTCGATAGAGTATCATCTTGGTAAGGCTAATTTTATGGTCAATGCTATCATCCTGGTAAGGCCAATGTGGTGGTTAATGCTCTAAGACTTAGAGCGATGACTGATTTGAGAGCGATGTTCACTCACCTTAGTCTGTTTGATGATGGGAGTCTGTTAGCCAAGTTGCAAGTTAAGCCAACTTGGATTGATTAGATTCGGCAAAAGCAGTTAGGGGATGAGTCTCTGGGTTTGCGGTTTCGTCATATTGAGAGTGGCCGTACTTCAAACTTTGGGCTGAATAATGATGGAGCTTTGTGTTTCCGAGGTCAGATCTTTGTGCCTTCGAGGTCAGATCTTTGTGCCAAATGATTTTGATTTGAGGCAGTCGATTCTAAAGGAGGTGCATAGTAGCCTTTATGCTATGCATCCTGGTGGTCATAAGGTGTATCGTGACCTTCGTGAGCTGTATTGGTGGCTGGGTTTATGTAACACCCCTAGACCTGGTCCCATCGCAGGAGGGTCGAGAGGCATCACCAGACTATTTATTTGAAAAGCCGCATGATAATAAAAGAAGATCCTTTACTAAACCTATCGATATAATTGACAAAGGTTGCGCAAAAGCTCATCAACCGAACACAACTAAACCAATTTATCGCATTCAAAACAATGTGCGAAATGAACTCATCCCTAGTCACATTCATCACTTTTACTTCATATATTTCCATATTAGAAGTATGACATACTTCAAGACTAGTTTCCAAACATGCATTCACAATCATTCATGTATAACATAAACGAATTATTACCATAACTATCAAAGTGAAAATCTTAAGAGAGCCATTTTCGCATGGCCTAATTTAGTTACAAAATTCAAAAGATTTTTGTTTGAACACCGAAAGTCAACTTATACAAGCCATTCCTAGATTTAGTTATCAGTACCAAAAGATGAGCGATAGTGTAGATGACTTCAATTCTGGAACTCCCGAGACCGTAGCTTCCGATCAAGATCGACAAAATCGATAGCAGGGATAACAGAGTAAGCAATGACTTGCCTAGTAAGTACTTAAGTAATTTAATCAAAATAAGTAAAGGGCGTAATATTAACAACTCATGATTAAAACCTTCTTTGGCCGAATATGCTCATACCCATATTACTAACTCACTCACATGTTTATCACAAACAGAAGCTCAAATGCATTCAACGAGTTATTCACTCAAAATCGAGTAGTTCAGATTTCTTCTTTGCAAAATCAATCGAGTATAAAATTACACACCTCAACATCAAATTTCTTATACATACTCGTGATATCAAATAATAGTTCACAGATCCTTACTGACTCAACTAAACGAATTCAATGACCTGCTAAATCATTACAAGCGTAGAATGCATACCTGCCTTCCTTACATTAAGTGGCACATATGTTTTGTTAAGGCATACTATTTATATAATTATTCGTACATGAGCTTATACATTTAACCCATACCTGATTTCCACCACGAATGGACTTCAAGGCCAAATCCGGTTCTTATCACTGGCTTTAAGCCCTTCGAGACTAAGCTCGGCTTAAACTCTGGCTCGAAAGCCCTTCGAGACTAAGCTCGGCTTTAACTTTGGCTCGGAAGCCCTTCGAGACTAAACTCGGCTTTAACTTTGAAATTTCTACTTACATATATCGGCATACATATCATATCATCTTTCAATAACATTTCAAATACAGAAACACAAGTTTCGGCATACTACCAAACATATTTCATACGGCTTATTTATTTGTAAGCAAGGAATACAAATTCATATCCAAATACATTAAGATTCCACTTTAGTATTCGGTATCCCATATTAACTCCTACTCTCATTTCCAAAATTTTGCATTTAGACACATCATTTGCCATTTGAATTCGCATATTATGCATATATAATATTATAATTTCACTTTATCATATTTAAGGATTTGTTACTCAAGAACTTACCTCGTATTTTTCGGAGAAATTTCGATTTGACTATTCCGTGACCTTGGCCTTCCCTTTATCCGAAGTTGCCCCTCTAAGCTCTTGAGCTTCATTTGAACAATACGATAATATCAAACTCTATTTAAACATTTCTATTGATAATTACACTTTCATTCCAATCAAAACATATATGTAATACCCTCATCACCCATACATTCGGCAAAGCACCATTACATTACAATTTATAACTAAATTCATTGATCAATGTAGTAAACAAAGTCTTTTAATCCAACTCAATACTCATGCCACCCCAATTAACAAAAACCGAATATGTTAGCACCAAAATGCTTTAGCCATAAACCGTTTCTAACATTTTTAGTACATACTTTCCCCCATTCGGTTAACTTCTCAATTGGTTTAGGCTCAAACATTCACAACCACTTTAGAAGCTTTTATTCCATTTCTTAGTTTTACTACCAAATCATTTGACCCACATGGATTTCATAACACATGAATATTTTCAAATCAAAGCATCAAACGTTAAAAATTGCAATGGAAGCACATATAAATTAGCTCAATTTCAACTAAACTCCCTATCTAATAATAATATGGAAACCATCTAAATTTAAAAAAATCTCCATGGCCGAATGTCTAATGTATTCCCTAGCTCAAAATTCAATTCATCAAACGAATCCATGTTAACTAAATTTTCCAATACCAAACAAAAAAAAAAACATCCTTATAAGTATAATTCATCCATTTTCTTCCTACAATCACATTCGGCAAAGTACTTATTTTTGTACAAGTATTTTAACAACATGGCAAAATTTCACACCCCACATATTAATCATATAAAACATGCTAATTTTTATTCTTTAGCAACCGTGTATCTCCCCTAGCACTCACATCCACAATTTCCCCAAGTCTCACCTATTTCTATATTCGGCCAATACCCCAAATTGTTAGTCAATATACTCACACTCATATAAACCTCCATTGAAACTCACTTTAACCAAATCAAAGTCTTCCCTATCCGAAATCCCAAAGAGAACATAGCAAATAAGTTCACAACCATTTCCTTAGATCTTTCACATTACCGAAAACTCAAAATACTTTCTCATTCACAAAAATTTAAACGTGGGCTAGCTAGAAGATGTGCTAACCATTCCAACTTCTAAAAAATCAAGTAAAACTAATCATAATTTCATACCTTAACTTGGTTTTGAAGGTGACCGAATGTTCAAGCTTCACACCTCTCCCCTTCAATCCTCACTCACGGCAAAAGAAAGAAGGAAATGGCTTCCTTTTGATTTTTTTTTTCTTCTTTAATAAATCTTATTTTATGCATTATAACCTATTTTCTAATGAAACAAAAAAAATGTATAAAATATAATTAAACATCATCATTACCGTCCACTAGAGTGGAAATGGTTAATTTGACATGCAAAGGCAATTCTTTGTAAATTCACACTTTTTAGCCCTTTTGATTTTTGCCTATTTTAAACCAAAGTTCAACACTTAAGTCCTCTTTAAGCAATTAGTCATTTGAAGGTCAAATTTTTACACAATTATTATAACACATACCAAAACTCATATCAACTACACGACTCACATCATCTATTAAAATTTCTGACTCGGTTTAGTAGTCCCGAACCGCTTCCCGACTATGGTCGAACTAGGGCTGTCACAGTTTAAAACGTGAGGTCACGAATTTTGTTACTCATTGTCTGACGTGCTAGCAAGTTAAAGCTGAGCCCCAGTTATCTTTGGGTTTGCTCCAGCCAGTTAAGATTCCCTTATGGAAATGGAAACGAGTGATGATGGATTTCTTTAGCGAGTTGCCCTTGACACTCACTAAGAAGGATTCTGTTTGGGTCATCATGGATCGATTAACCAAGTCTGCTCATTTTATTCCAGTTCGGATGGACTACTCTCTGCAGAATTTAGCGAAGCTCTATATCTCTGAAATTGTAAAACTGCACGGGGTTCCTGTTTTGATTATTTTTGATAGAGATCCTCGCTTCACTTCTCGATTTTAGAAAAATTGCATGAGGCTCTGGGTTCGAGATTAGACTTTAGTATTGTATTCCATCCTCAGACAGATGGTCAATCTGAGAAGGTGATTCAGATACTGGAGGATATGCTTTGGAGTTGTGCGATTGATTTTCGAGGTAGTTGGGACGATTATCTACAGTTAGCTGAGTTTGCCTATAATAACAGTTTCCAGGCTAGCATTCAGATGGCACCTTATGTAACACCCCAAACCTGGCCTAGACGTTACGGCCAAGTCTGGTGTGTCACATAGAAGTGTTATTCGAAAACCATGTTTTCAAATAAACCCTTCTTGAAGAAACTTGTTGCAAACTAAAACTTGTGTTTGTTTATTTTCAAAACGTGGTCAACTAAAAGTTAATCCCTTTTAAAAACATTACTACCTTTAAAACTGATATCGCGTGATATGAAGTAATAAAATTTATAAAGACTTGATTTCACCAAAACTAACTAATATCACGACGTTGAGGCAAGCGCACCTGTCGAACAGTAGTATAGTTTAGTGGCAAGACCGAGTTATCGTACCCAAGGGAACCAAAAGCACTAGTACTTACTTCTTTTCTATTATTTAGCCTAAGAAATAAAAGAGGGTTGTTTAAACTAATTCTAAATCTAACTAAGAAAGCGTAAAAAGTAAATTGGGAAAACTTTTTGGGAAAAGCTAATTAATATGGACAATACTCAATGGAGAATCCACCTAGACTTCACTTGTTATTATTTTCTTGAACTATATGATTTCTTTACTTGACTTGATCCGTAGAGATCCCTAATTTATGCTAAACCCTCCGTCGAGGTAAAGAGCAACTAGGCCTAAGTTGTTAATTAAAATTCCCTTATTAATTAACTCCCTAGGTTGCATTAATTTGATCTATGGCTCCCCATATTAGGTTTGACCCTAATCCGGCAGATTTATGTCACCCTATGTCTAGGGTTGCATGCAACTCCGCTTAATTATGGTAGATCTACTCTTATCACAGGGACTTTTGCTCCTCTGCTCTAAGCACATCTAATTCTTAAAATAATACCTAGGATTATCAAATTAAGAATGAAGAACACATAATTAAGAATAATTCAAGTATTTATCAAATAAATCAAGAATAATTAACAAGATCTATCTTAGGTTTCATCCCCATCAAGTATTTGAGCGGTTTAGTTCATAATAAAGAAGGAAAACATCTCAGAAGATATAAAATAGCAAGACATAAAAGAAACCAAAAACCCCTGCAGGAATTTAGGGAGATCCTCTATGTTGCTGCAGAATTCTGGCTTCTGAGATGAATTAATCAGCTTCTCCTTTGGAGTAATCCCTTGCTTCTACCCTCAGTGTGGCAGAAAAACGAGAAGAAAAATATATCTCTCCACGCCCCCTTTGCCTCTGCCTCATGAGGTCTTTATATAGAGAGCTTGTGGGGAGCCTTTCTTAGCCTCTAAGCATCCCAATTTGAGTGAAATTCCCCTTCCTCATGACTAGAACACGCCCGTGTGCCACGCCCGTGTGACTTCGACAAAGGTTGTGTGATATTCTGTTTATGGGGCACGACCGTGTGGCCTGGCCGTGCTTGTCGGGAATGGACCGTGTGATCTTTATGTTACACGGCCGTGTGCCACGGTCGTGCTGTAAATCCTTGGGCCGTGCGTTAAGCTATTTTTGGCCCACTTTCCTCATTTTTGGTCCATTTTTCGTTCTTTTCTCTTCCCCATGCTCTTCTGAGTATAAGATATGAAAAAGAAAGGTTAAGAGCACCAATTCTCACTAAATCATTAATAATTCATCCAAAATATAGCAAAATATGAGGTAAAAATATGTATAATTTAACGTTTATCAAATACCCCCACACTTAAGCCTTTGCTTGTCCTCAAGAAAAATCTCAATCCCTAATAAGAATCATTCTTCTCAACCTATAATCTTTATCAATAATGTTTCAAACTAATCCATAGGTAATCATACAATGAAAAATTCAATCAGAAGAACATTAAAGATTCAATCAATTTAAGTTGAGAATTTTATCATTGAAAACATAAGTCTCTTCTTTCTTTCTAAGTAGTTATCTCTCCATCTTAATTAACAGGAGTTGACATCCTTACTAAAGGTTCACTTTATCCACTCAAAGTGTTTAGGGTTCAAAATTTAAGCACTCTCTGGTCAACCTGTAAAGTTATTACCATAAGCTTGTAAGAAAATCAAATCTCCACCACTATAGTTTGATATGATACATCGATCAAAAAGGTCTTTTTATGGTTGTAACGGGGCTTGGTTAGGGGTGTTGTCACAGGCTGAAAAAAGAGGGTTAGAATCGATATTGAACTAAAAATTATCTTAGCTAGAAAAATCTCTATTATTGGAACATAATTTCAAAGCTTAATAGCATCATTTTGGTAGCTTTAAGAGAGAAATATGCAAAAACTTAATTTGAACAATTATACATTACAACTAAATTTGACTGTATATACACATGTTTTTTTTTAAGAACAATTCAAGTGATACAATGAATTAGTAAAGATTTACATATGGAAAAGAGAATAAAGCTTAAATAAATTCAACTCAAATCTCGATAAAAATAGGGATCAAAAGTAATTGAATAGGAAATTCAACAAAAATGGGTTATTGGTTAATAATTAGAGGGTGAGTCAAGGAAAAGGTTGTTAGGCTCAATGGGGTTTACTAGGGGTTAGATTATGGAGGTAGGCTTTTGTGGAGTAAGTGAGTTAAATCCTAGGTGCCTTTATCATCTCGGTGTATCAAATCAATGATATGGTCTTGACATGTATAATCAAAGCAAGTTCTAGAATAACAATTCAGTGTTGACTCACTCAAAGCAATAATAACAGTGAGCACGAAAGCATGTATGCTCAAAAAGGCTCAAGATCTCACCAGAATTATGGCTTTTGATGTCAATCCTGCGAATTTCAAATCTCAAGATAGTACTTAAAATTAGGGAAGATAACTTATGCAAAAATTGGAGTTCTCAAAAATTTCAACTTGTCATGCTTGATTCCTTAATGTTTTAAAGTTTGAATAATCAAAGTACAAGCACCTATATCTTAATTCTCAACATATCAATAAAAATTATAAGTCAATCAGAATTAATTCCTAATAGTAGACTGAAGATCATGCTATTGAGGACAGTGCAATTAGTTAGAACAATTTCAGGGATTTCAAAGAGAATAAAATAAAATTTAAGGTACGTTCTCTCCCACACTTAAGATGTACATTGCCCTCAATGTATAAGGGTAATATTAGCAATAAAAGCATAATATCATAAGAGAGGGAGAGATATGAAACTCCTTAAAATGTGGATGGCTTTGTGAGACAGAGATGGGAAGAATTGGCATCTGTGGCACAGTGTTTCCATTTCCGCAGAGATTTGAGCTGTAAGGCTCCTTTGAAACTGCGAATGGATTTATTAGTCGTGGGAGGTTAAGATGAAGAGGGGTTACTTCATTAGGAGATGGCCGAAGAAAATAAAATAAACAGAATAAATAAAAATGAAAATTGAAATAAAGGAAAAAAATTGAAAAATAAACCTAAAAAGGAAAATAAAGTTAGAAGAAAAGGTGAAAATAATGATCAGTGTTTAAGAGTCAGAATAAAGTAATAATAAAAGATAAAAGATAAAACAAAATAAAGATAAAAATAAAGATAAAAGAGGATCTAGTCCTCTGATGGATCTCGTGGCGGCGGGGTGATGCCGAGGTGCTGACATATCTGCGCTAAAGTGGCGTCGATGTAATCGAAGCGCTGAAAACATTGTTCCTCAAATCGATCCAGGCACTCGGATATGTCGACACGTGAGGCTGCCGTTTGAGTGGGTTGTCTGGGGTGTGGTGGCTCGGCAGGCTCATCCTCTGCTGGCGGTGGTGGTGGGACATCATCAGCAACGTCCTCTAAGTCCTCGCCTTCTTGGACAAGGCGGAAGTGAAAGTGGCCGCCACCTGGCCGTCGCTCTACCATCCTTATGGAGAGCATGCTCTAGGCTGCGGTGTTGAATAGGCCAAAGTAACGGCCTAGTCTTGTGATGTACGGGCCCATGGAAATGACGCCTCTCCGGTGCCTCTCAGTCTGGTGCTACATGGCCAACGCTATGATGTAGGCAAGGTCGATGGGGTGGCCATTGGCCATGCACCAGAGGAAATAGACGTCGTGAGTGTTGACGATGCCTGTACTCTCTCGTCTACCTGTTAAGGTGTGAGAAGGGAGGGCGTGAATATACCTGAGAGAAGGAGGAAGGGCGGTCGCCTTGCTAATGCTGGGGTTATAAACTTGCCGTCCTGGGGCGATCTCGTTCCAGCAGTCAAGGGGCCGAATGTGGATGCGACGAAAGAGGGTGGGGAAGTCTTCTTCTGCCATGAACTGCTCGGTATAGAGACCGAGAGCTGTGCCAAACTCTGGGACACTTACTTGTTGCACAAGACCTCCTAATCTGAATTAGACCGTGCCGGGATCGTCGAATCTGTTCATGATGGTCTGGAGGTGGAATGTGGAGCAGAACTCGAGAGTGAATTCTAGGTAGGTGGGCTCTACAATCCTAAAGAACTGGTCCCATGGGTCAGTGGCTAGTAGGGCTCGGACATCGTCCACCAGGTTGATTTGCGCGAGGGCCTCCCAGTCAATGCATCGGCCCATCGAGATAGTGCGTGCTCAGAGTAACTGGTAGCATTCCTCCTGGGAGTTTTACGGAAATGTGAGGAACGGGTGGCGTGTCTCAGAGGTGGGCCTCGATGAAGAACTTCCGAGTCCCTTTCGTTTTTTTGAAGCGGGGACAACAGCTTTTCTGGCACGTGAAGATGACATAGTATCTGAAATAACAAAACACGAGCATTAGTTCTAAAAATTAAGATTAGAAATAATTTAAAATTCATATTTTTCTTAAAATAACAAATGAGAAGTAACCTGAATAGTAAAATATAATCATATTAAAAACTTATAACAAAGAAAACTAGGAATTATGGGTATATATAGTGATTTTTATGAAAAAATGGCATGCAAATATGTGTCCAAGTGGCAAAATAAAATGGAATCTAAATGGCAAGCAAAAATAAAATTAAGTGACATGTAATCCTAATTGATTCTATATTATTCTAGAGTATTCATCCTATATTTCCTAATTCCAAGCTTAAATCAACAATTAGACTAAAGTAAAAATAAATGAAAACTTAAAGAAGTGAAATAAAACAAAATAAATGAGAAAAATGAGAAAATAGAACCAATTATGAGTTGCACAGTCGTGGGGGGATGTTACATGGGTGTGGGGAGGATGAAATATGGTATGGTGGCGTTTGGAGGGTTGTGGCGGCATTTGTGGTGGTTTAGGGAGGGAGTTTTCTAGGGTTTGAGTGGAATGGGAGATGAAAAATGCCTCCTATTTATACATTTTGAGTCACACGGGCATGTCACACGCCCGTGTGAGTCGTATTCAGCCCATGTTTTTCGAAAATTAGAGGTTTTAGCGTGCCATGTCCCGATGAGCACGCCCGTGTGGTTGATTCGCATGGCCGTGTGCGATCAGGTCCTCGTCACTCACATGGTCATGTGATAGTATCCACTGTCGTGTGCAATCGTGTTCGTGTATCCCACGGTCGTGTGATATGTGCCACGGGCGTGTGAAATTTGGCAGTGTCTTCCACGGGCTAGGGACACGGGCGTGGGGATTTGTGCAAGCCCATGTTGATACTGCAGGGTTGCCACGGCCATATAGCACGGCTGTGGGGGAGGTGTTGATAGCCCGTGTGGAATTCTAAGGTTGCCATAGCCATATCGCACGGCCGTGGGGATTTATCGATGGCCTGTGTTTTGAGGAAATTTTACTCTGTTTGTACACGGTCTGGGTGCACGACCGTGCCCCTGTTTCAAGTGCGCACACGGTCTAAGGCACGCCCTTGTGCCTGGCCGTGTGGTCCTAAATTTCTGCATTCAAAAAGTTAGTTTATGCATGAAAAAATACTAAAAATTTTAAAGAAAATAAAGTTACTAAGTTAGTGCTCGGGTTGCCTCCCGAGAAGCACTTATTTAGAGCCTAAGCTCGACTTTACCTGGATATGTCAAGAAGGGGTGTGATGGAGCCAAAGCTCCTCCCTGTTTTCTGCAAAATTCTCACCTCTATAATGTTTAAGCCTATGGCTGTTTACCTTGAACGTACCGTGGTTAGGGTGAGTCACCTCAATGGTACCGTATGGAAAGACATTTAAAACAGTGAAGGGACCTGACCATCTTGACTTGAGTTTTCCAGGGAATAGTTTCAGCCTTGAGTTGTAGAGTAAGACGAGATCACCTGTTTTGAATTGCTTTGGTTGTTTCAGCCTTTTGTCATGGCGTCGCTTCATGGCTTCCTTATATAGTCACGAGTTCTTGTAAGCATTGAAGCTCCATTCATCAAGCTCATTCAACTGCATTAATCTCTTTTCTCCTGCACTTTTAAAATCAAAGTTTAAAAACTTTATAGCCCAGAATGCTTCATGTTCAAGTTCAAATGGTAGATGACAGTTTTTTCCATAAACAAGTTTCTAGGGAGATGTTCCTATGGGTGTTTTGAAAGTAGTTCTATAAGCCCATAATGCATCATCTAATTTTCTTGACCAGTCTTTCCTATTTGTTTCTATTGTCTTCTCTAGGATAAGTTTCAGCTCTCTATTTGTCACTTTGACTTGGCCACTAGTTTGTGGGTGGTAAGGGGTAGTGGTTCTATGGTGTACTCCATACCTTTTCAAAACCTTTTCAAATTGAGTATTACAAAAATGTGTACCCCTATCACTAATGATTACCCTAGGTGTTCCAAATCAGGAAAAAAGTTTTTTCAAGAAGTGTACTACCACCCTAGCATCAGTTGTAGGTAGAGCTTGGGCTTCTACCCATTTTGACATGTAATCTTCTACTACTAGTATGTATTTATTCCCAAATGAATTAGGGAATGGACCCATGAAATTAATACCCCATACGTCAAATATTTCACATGAAAGTATATAGTTCTGAGGCATTTCATTATGCTGAGAGATATTACCTGTTCGTTGGCATTTATCACAAGAGGTCACATACCTGTTGGCATCTCTGAAAAGTGTAGGCTAGTAAAAACCTGATTCGAGTACCTTATGAGCAGTTCTAGTTCCACTGTGATGTTCTTCTGTGGGTCCTGAGTGGCAGTGATTCAAAATTTGATAAGTTTCTGTGTCACCAACGCATCTTCGTATAACCTGATCTGCACAAATTTAGAGAAGAAAAGAATATTCCCAAAAGTAGTTTTTCACATCAACGAAGAATCGCTTCTTTTGTTGATGGTTTAGCCCTTTTGGGGTTATGTTAGCCACTAAATAATTCGTAAAATTAGCAAACCAAGGAGGTGTCGTATCCGTTAAGGCTAAGAGTTGTTCCTCAGGGAACAAATCGTTCATCTTGTCTAGATATTTGGGCTGTGCGGTCTCTAGCCTTGAGAGGTGATCTGCTGCTAAGTTTTCGACTCCTTTCTTGTCCTTTATTTCCAAATCAAATTCCTGTAACAATAGAATCCATCTTATCAATCAAGGTTTTGCATCAGTTTTAGTTAAGAGGTAGCGAAGAGCTGAATGATCAGTATAAACAATGACTTTTGACAAAATTAAATAAGATCTAAATTTGTCAAATGCAAAAATAACAGCTAGCAATTCTTTCTCTGTGGTCGTGTAATTTGCTCGAGCAGTTGTCAAGGTCCTGCTAGCATAATAGATCGGCAGGAAGTGTTTGTCCCTTCGCTGTCCCAAGACTGCACCTACTGCAAAATCACTTGCATCATACATTAGTTCAAAAGGTAGATTCCAATCAGGTGAAATCATAATTGGGGCGTTAACTAACTTTTCCTTGAGGTTGTTGAAAGATTCTAGACATTCTTGGTCAAAGTTGAAGGGTATGTCTTTTTCTAATAATTTAGTTAAAGGCTTAGCTATTTTAAACAAGTCTTTAATGAATCTTCGATAAAAACCGGTGTGTCCTAAAAAGCTTCTTATAGCCTTAACTGAATTAGGAGGAGGTAGTTTTTCAATAGTTTCAATTTTCGCTTTATCTACCTCTATCCCTTTGCTAGAAATTTTATGTCCTAAAACAATACCCTCTTGAACCATAAAATGGCATTTTTCCCAGTTTAGCACTAAATTTGTCTCTTCACATCTGATCAAAACACGTTTTAGATTATTAAGACAAAGTTGGAAAGAATTACCGAAAACTGAGAAATCATCCATAAATACCTCCATGATGTCTTCCACGAATTCATTGAAAATAGCTAGCATGCATCGCTGAAAAGTAGCAGGAGCGTTACATAAACCAAAAGGCATTCTGCGATAAGCAAACGTACTGTATTGGCATGTGAATGTAGTTTTCTCTTGATCTTCTAGAGCTATCGGGATCTGGAAGTAACCAGAGAGGCCGTCTAGGAAATAATAATACATATGACCTGATAATCTTTCCAACATCTGATCAATAAAAGGCAATGGGAAATGATCTTTTCAAGTGGCGTCGTTCAGCTTCCTGTAGTCAATGCAAACTCTCCATCCTGTGACTGTTCTTGTAGGTACTAACTCTTCCTTGCCATTAGACACCACGGTCAATCCTCCTTTCTTAGGAACAACCTGCACAAGACTTACCTAAGAACGGTCAGAAATAGGATAGATAATACTTGCATCTAGAAGTTTAATTACCTCGGCTTTTACAACTTCTTTCATATTGGGATTCAATCGTCTCTGTGCTTGCACTGATGGTTTGAATTCGTTCTCCATTAAAATTTTGTGGGTGCAGAAGGAAGGATTAATTCCCTTGATATCTGAAATTTTCCAAGCTATAGCACGTATGTGTTCTCTTAACACATGGAGTAGTTCCTCTTTCTCTGTAAGGCTTAAATCAGATGCAATAATGACTGGTAAAGTTGATTCTTCCCCTAAAAAGGCATATTCTAAATGATCTGGCAGTTGTTTTAATTCTAATTTAGAGGGTTCAGTAATGGAAGGTTTTTGTCTCAATTCATCACTCATCTTTAAATTCTCATAACTTATGTGCCTAGCGATGATTTCATTAGAATCTAATTCTTTCCTTACTTCCTCGATTTCAGGGGTGGTTTTATCTTTCCCCCCACCTTGAACGAGACACAGTTCCAACGTGTCTATGAGAGAAAGTTCCTAGAGATTATCTTGAACAAAATAATCAATAATATCAATAAAATAACACGAATCATCTTATTCTTTAAAGAATCTCATGGCATCATAAATTTTAAAGACAACTTCTTCCTCGCCAACTCTAAGTACTAATTTGCCATCCCCTACATCAATAACAGCTCTAGCAGTGGCTAAAAATGGTCGTCCCAAAATCAAAGGTACTTCAATATCGTCATCCATGTCAAGCACAACAAAATCAACAGGGAATATAAATTTATCTACCTTTACTAGCACATCTTCAATGATTCCCCTAGGATATTTAACAGATCTATCGGCTAATTGAATACTCATCCTAGTGGGCTTGGGTTCCCCGAGACCTAGTTGTTTGAACATTTTATAAGCATGAGATTAATGCTAGCACCTAAATCAGCTAAAGCTTTATTAATAAGTAAACTACCAATCAGACCAGGGATAGTAAAACTCCCTGGATCTTTCAGTTTTGCTGGCAATTTATTTTGGAGAATAGCTGAGCATTCCTCGTTGAGTTCTACCGTGGCCAATTCTTCCAATTTCCTTTTATTTGTCAGAAGTTCTTTAAGGAACTTCGCATACTTCGGCATCTGTGAAATTACTTCAACAAAATGTAAGTTAATGTGTAATTGTTTGAAAAGTTCAAGGAACTTATCGAATTGAGCGTCTGTGTGGTCTTTCTTCAATTTTGCCGGATATGGGATGCGCAGTTTGTATTCCTTGAGTGGCGGTGGAGTGTTATCCTCGGGTTCCGCTACCTTTTCTTTTGAAATTTCTGGGATAGTCTTCTTTTCGGGTTCGGTTAGGACCTTTCCATCTCTTAAAGTAATCGCCTTGACATGTTCTCTAGGATTTGGCTCAGTATTACTTGGTAATCCTCCTTGTGGTCTTTCTGAAATTAATTTTACAAGTTGACCAATTTGGTTTTCAAGCCCTTGAATTGATGCTTGCTGATTTTTCAGTGTCATTTCAGTGCTTTGAAAACGTATCTCTGATGCGGCCATAAATTTGGTAAACATCTCCTCAAGATTCAGCTTCTTCTCATGTTGCGATGGTGGTTGCTGAAATCTTGGAGGAGGCTGTTGTCTTTGATTTCCTTGTCCTCCCCATGAAAAATTTGGGTGATTTCTCCAACCTGCATTATAAGTATTACTATAAGGGTTATTTTGAGATCTAGTACTGTTACCCATATAGTTGGCTTGTTCTGTTTCCATACTATGTCCATAAGATGCGAAATCTGGATTAAACGTGTTTCCTTGAGTCGTGTTGCATTGCATCACTGATTGTGCCTGCGTAGAACTAACAAAATTATCAAACTTTTTATTCAAAAGTTCTACTTGGTTAGTAAGCATGGCGAAAGCATCAATATTATAAACCCCTGCGGCTTTTGTTGGCTTGTCCTCATGACTTGCCACTGATAATTATTCAATGACATTTCTTCAATAAATTCATAAGCTGCTTCAGGTGTTTTATTATTGATCGTCCCTCCTGTGGCTGCATCGATCATTTGTCTAGTTGACGGGTTTAAACCGTTGTGGAAGCTTTGAACTTGTAGCCACAAAGGTAGACCATGATGAGGGCACCTCCTCAAAAGATCTTTGTATCTCTCCCATGCATCGTATAGTGTTTCTAAATCCATCTGCACAAAAGAAGAAATATCGTTTCGTAAGTTGGCTGTTTTAGCTGGAGGAAAATATTTGAGTAAAAATTTTTCGGTCATCTGCTCCCATATGGTAATTGAGCCTCGTGGTAAAGAATTTAACCACTATTTGGCTTTATTTCTCAAAGAGAATGGAAATAGCCTCAATCAAATGGCATCATCAAAAACGCTATTTATTTTGAAGGTATCACAAAGTTCCAAAAAATTGACTATGTGTGAGTTTGGATCTTCGTCCTGTAAACCATCAAACTGCACCAATTGCTGTATCATCTGAATGGTGTTAGGCTTTAACTCAAAATTATTAGCAGCAATAGTTGGTCTAAGAATGCTAGTTTGGGTACCAGCCAAACTAGGTTTTGCATAATCATACATAGTGCGAGGAGCTTCTTCTTGATTTGCTGGCGGCGCGACTATTGCGGGAGGTGGTGGAACATTTTGATTTGCTTCCATCTCGTCTGTAGGTTCTGGCTCTTGCTCAGGTTCTTATTCTGGATAATGTAGACTGCGTCTAATTTCCCTGCGATTTTTGCGAACTGTCGCTTCTAGATCTTCGTCGAAAAGTAGTGGTCCTGTTGGGTTGTATCTAGTCATAAACTAAAAATACCTAAAAGAAAGAAAACTCAGAAATTTAAAAGAAAAGAAAAATAAAAATAAATAAAAATTGAAAATAAAAATAAAAGAAAAATAAATAAATAAATATATATATATTAATGGCTAAAGTAATAAAAATCGAGCTTTTGTAATATTTTAGTTCCCTGGCAACGGTGCCAAAAACTTGATATCGCGTGATATGAAGTAATAAAATTTATAAAGACTTGATTTCACCAAAACTAACTAATATCACAACGTTGAGGCAAGCGCACCTGTCGAACAGTAGTATAGTTTAGTGGCAAGACCGAGTTATCGTACCCAAGGGAACCAACAGTACTAGTACTTACTTCTTTTATATTATTTAGCCTAAGAAATAAAAGAGGGTTGTTTAAACTAATTCTAAATCTAACTAAGAAAGCGTAAAAAGTAAATTGGGAAAACTTTTTGGGAAAAGCTAATTAATATGGACAATACTCAAGGGAGAATCCACTTAGACTTCACTTGTTATTATTTTCTTGAACTATATGATTTCTTTACTTGACTTGATCCGTAGAGATCCCTAATTTATGCTAAACCCTCCGTCGAGGTGAAGAGCAACTAGGCCTAAGTTGTTAATTAAAATTCCCTTATTAATTAACTCCCTAGGTTGCATTAATTTGATCTATGGCTCCCCATATTAGGTTTGACCCTAATCCGGTAGATTTATGTTACCCTATGTCTAGGGTTGCATGCAACTCCGCTTAATTATGGTAGATCTACTCTTATCACAAGGACTTTTGCTCCTCTGCTCTAAGCACATCTAATTCTTGAAATAATACCTAGGATTATCAAATCAAGAATGAAGAACACATAATTAAGAACAATTCAAGTATTTATCAAATAAATCAAGAATAATTAACAAGATCTGTCTTAGGTTTCATCCCCCTCAAGTATTTGAGCGGTTTAGTTCATAATAAAGAAGGAAAACATCTCAGAAGATATAAAATAGTAAGACATAAAAGAAACCAAAAACCCCTATAGGAATTTAGGGAGATCCTCTATGTTGCTACAGAATTCTGGCTTCTGAGATGAATTAATCGGCTTCTCCTTTGGAGTAATCCCTTGCTTCTACCCTCAATGTGGCAGAAAAACGAGAAGAAAAATATATCTCTCCACGCCCCCTTTGCCTCTGCCTCATGAGGTCTTTATATAGAGAGCTTGTGGGGAGCCTTTCTTAGCCTCTAAGCATCCCAATTTGAGTGAAATTCCCCTTCCTCACGACTAGAACATGCCCGTGTGCCACGCCTATGTGACTTCGACAGAGGCCGTGTGATATTCTGTTTATAGGGCACGGCCGTGTGGCCTGGCCGTGCTTGTCGAAAATGGACTGTGTGATCTTTATGTTACACGGCCGTGTGCCACGGCCGTGCGGTAAATCCTTGGGCCGTGCGTTAAGCTATTTTTGGCCCATTTTCCTCATTTTTGGTCCATTTTTGGTTCTTTTCTCTTCCCCATGCTCTTCTGAGTATAAGATATGAAAAAGAAAGGTTAAGAGCACCAATTCTCACTAAATCATTAATAATTCATCCAAAATATAGGTAAAATATGAGGTAAAAATATGTATAATTTAGCGTTTATCAAAAACCTTCTTTGTTGCGAAAGCTTAATTTAGTTAGTTGCAAAAGACGTAGTGTTCGAAAACAGTTAACATTTTGGAAAACCGCAATTCAACTCTAGTAGATATTAATCAAAGTAAATAAAAACCTTAAAATAAAAATCCAGAAATTATAAAAGGCCTTATTACAAACCAAACCCAAGGTAAAGTACTTGAGAGTAAACAATCAAAACAGAAAGCATAAGCAGTGTGTGGCCTTCTCTGAGTCCCTCGTAGCTCCGATCCGTCTAAGGCTGGGGATTACCTGAAAGGTTAATAAACGGGGTGAGTTTATGAAAACTCAGTGTGTAATCCCCTACTGCAAATACGAACAGTCAGTCATGTAAAAGAATTAAAAAGTTTGCCCTACCATAGTTCCAGTAACAATTGGGCCTTAGCCCATTATAACAGACTGCACCAGATGGGCCTTAGCCCATTACAAAATCAAAAAACATTATCAGAACTAGAATCAGAATGAGAATCAGAATCAAAATCAAAATTAGAATCAGAGTCAGTATCAGTATTAGAATCAGAATTAGAATCAAAATTAGAATCAAAGTCAGTATCAATATCAGAATCAGAATCAGAATCAGAATCAGTATCAATATCAATTAACAAAATCAGAATCAGAATGTGAATGATGCATGATAAATGTAAAGCCCAATATATATGGGGAGACTACTCGACCCACCCAACCGTTACACACCTCCCGTACTAGCCAACACACCATGTAGGGAATAACTCGACCCACCCAGCCCACACACCACAGTTGCAGCATTGCTGCCAGTAACAGTATATCGTGGTAGAGCCACCAGAATAAGATATCGTGGCAAAGCCACTTAATAGAATACGTGGCACAAAGCCATCGGTAACGTGTCTATAATCAGCATAAAGCCTGTGATATTGGCACAAAGCCTTTGGTAATGGCACAAAGCCCATAATAACGGCACGAAGCTCACAATATCGATACGAAGCCCACAATAACGGTACACAGCCTTCGATAATGGCATAAGCCTATAATAACGGCATGAAGCCCACAATATCGATACGAAGCCCATAATAACGTACGACCTTATCAAGTCAGTACGAATATACGGCTCTTAAGCCTTTGGTGGATCCACAGTCGTCAAGCAACCATGCGATCCTAACAGATCAGATCTTCCTCCATACAAAATCCCAACCCATGCAACATGTCATGTATGCAGAATGTCATGCCCATATTTGAATCAAACAATCACGGTCAAGTCATTCATATCACCAACATAAATTTACAATCAAATCCGTCAAACACACAGTCCAAGTCAGTCACTTGCCCACAAGGGCAAAACAATCATTTAACACCCTAGGGGTAAAATGGTAATTCTACCCTACAGGGGTATTTCGGTAATTCTACCCTACAAGGGTATTTCGATAATTCTACCCTACAGGGGTATTTCAGTAATTCTACCCTACAGGGGTATTTCGATAATTCTACCCTATAGGGGTATTTTGGTAATTCTACTCTACAGGGGTATTTAGAAAATTCTACCCTACAGGGGTATTTCAATAATTCTACCCTACAGGGGTATTTCTGTAATTCTACCCTAAAGGGGTATTTCGATAATTTTGCAAATTAAGGGTAAAACGTAATTTTACAAATCAGGGGTAAAATGATAATTTTACAAATTAAGGGTAAAACGATAATTTTACAAATTAGGGGTAAAATGGTAATTTTACAAATTAGGGGTAAAACGATACTTTTACAAATCAGGGGTAAAATAGAAATTTTACAAATCAGGGGTAAAATGGTAATTTTACAAATTAGGGTAAAATGGTAATTTTACAAATTAGGGGTAAAATGATAATTTTACAAATTAGGGGTAAAATGGTAATTTTACAAATTAAGGGTAAAATGGTAATTTTACAAATCAGGGGTATTACAGTAGTTCTACCCTATAAAGGTATTTTAGTAATTTTGTAAACCAAGGGTATTTCAGTAATTTTGTAAATCAAGGGTATTTCAATAATTTTGTAAATCGAGGGTAAAACGGTAATTTTATAAATCAAGGGTAAAATGGTAATTTTACAAATCAAGGTTAAAACGGTACTTTTACAAATCGAGAGTATTTCTGTAATTTTGCAAACCAGGAGTATTTCTGTAATTTTACAAATTGAGGGTAATTTGATAATTTTACAAAACGGAGGTATTTCTGTAATTTTACAAATCGAGGGTAATTCGATAATTTTACAAATCGGGGTTTTTTGTAATTTTGTAAACCAAGGGTATTTCAGTAATTTTGTAAACCAAGGGTATTTTAGTAATTTGGTAAACTAAAATATTCTAAACAGAGAGATAACAATGCGAATGGGCCTAGGGCCCATTCTTGGCCCAAATAGGCCCACATGCTCGTGTGGCCTTTTTAGCCCAAATCTAGCCACAGATATGGGATTCACCTAGTCTAGTCTAATATTTACTACACAATCAAGCAACTTATCCAATTGGGCCCGTTGGCCCATTGGGCCCACATGGCCCCTTTCGGCCCATCGCGGCCCAAAGTAGCCGTCCTCCGCTAGAGTAGTGAGAAATACACACTTGATAGGAGACTGGAGTTCATCCGCGCTCCGAGTACTTTTAGCTGACGCCCAACCCAAACGAGCCCGCCATAAAGCGAAAGAGATCAGCCAAGAAAGGTACATTTACTCCCCTCATGGTTCTCCCTATTTAAAGCCAGCTTCGTAACCACTCTTATGTTAGCTTCCCGATGTGGGATCCCCCCATCATCAGAGTTTAAATTTAACACCAACTCTTGTCATCCCAACGTAGCAAAATATAAATATTTGCTTGCAAGGGGATTTGAACCCAAGTCCCCCTTGCTCATGACGCCACAGCCACTCCACCACTAGGCTCCTTGTGTCAAATTTCAACCAAAAATATTCTTAAGGCTACCTACTTACACCTAGGGTTTAATTTACCTAAAACCAAAATTTCTGCTAGAGTCTAGGTTTGAACCTAGGACTTCTCCAACACTTCTTAGGACCCTCAATCATTGAAACAAGCCTTCATTTATGAAATTTCATGCACAACAAAATATTATAAGCCGCCTTCAACCGATCCCATACTCAAGGCCCAAAACTTCTAGGCCCAAATTCAGGGTGTTACACCTTAAAGGTTTGTATGGTTGTAAGTGTCGTAGACTGCTATGTTGGACTGAGTCAGGTGAACGTTAGGTTTTGGGTCCTGAGTTAGTTTCTGAGACCAAAGATAAGGTTATATTGATTCAGGATCGTCTGAAGGTGACTTTTGATAGACAGAAGTCTTATGCAGATTTGAAAAGGCGAGATATTGAGTACTCTAAGGGGACTTCGTCTTTCTTAAGGTTTTACCGTGGAAGAAAGTTATGAGATTCGACCGTAAGGGTAAGTTAAGCGCTATGTTCATTAGGCCGTATCGGATTCTGAAGCATATGGGACTGATTGCTTATCAGTTGGAGTTACCTCTAGGGTTGGACCGTATCCACGATGTATTCCATGTCTCAATGTAAAGGCGGTATCGGTTTGATCCATCTCATGTTGTTTCTGTTGAGGAGATCGAAGTTAGACTGGATTTGACTTTTGAGGAAGAGTTGGTTCAGATTTTGGATCGTGATATTAAAGTTTTGATGAGTAAGTTCGTTTTGTTAGTAAAGGTTTTTTGGTGGAATCATAGCCCTGAGGAAGTCACGTGGGAAAATGAGGACATAATGCATCAGCAGTATCATCATCTATTCTGATCAAGTAAATTTTGAGGTTAATTTTTCTTTTATGGGGTAGAGTTGTAACACCCTGATAAATTTATTTCTTATTCTGTTAATATCTGACACAAATGTGTATCGGCTTCAGTGGTTAAGTGTCCTGGGTGTGTGTGGGAGGTCTTGGGTTCAAGTCCCATGTTTGCCAAACTTTGTTATTTTTTTATCCATGTCTTACCCTTGCCGAGTAGGCTTATGTAAAATTTTCTGTTACTCTCTTTCAAAATGAGTCTACTGTTTCAAGTGGTAACGGTGTCTATTGTGATGGAGGTCTTGTGTTTGAATCCCTATATTAGTGAGGGCATTAATTTTTGCTCGGGGGTCTGATAGAATTTCAATTGAGTTAAAATTCAGAGTTATGAGTAGTGGGGTTAGAGGGAGAAAAATAAGGGATTTTGTTCGCATATCTTTTATTTTCTCCTGTTTATATCTTTTATTTTCTCCTTTTTAAATTTTAATTAGTTTTCTCCTTTCTTCAAAATTAATGCCGATTTCTAATTCTTTTCAACTTTTTTTCAATTTTATTTTTGATCCTCCTATTTCTGGAGTGTTCTTTGTTCCTTTGTTCCGTTCAATTTTCTTTGTTCGCTATTTCAGTTATTCGCGTGGGTTCAGTAAGTCTCTCATTTCTAGTTCGTTGTAGTAGCGTAACGAATATGTAGGAATCTAAATTTTGAGAATGGTTTGTAGGAGAAGGCAGTGAATCTGTGGCCTTCACTTTGACGGTTTAACATTCGCGTGTAGAAGTCTTTGCGTGGTTTCAGAAGGCTCGAGAGTAGTTTCGTATCAAAACTGTATTAGGTGTGTTCCTAAACTGCGAAAAACAAAGTTTCAATGAAAGCCAAAATTTCTTCCTATTGACGCCACACGGGCGTGTGCCTGCCCATGTGGTAGGCCATGTGCAAGACACAACCATGTAATCAACGAAGCCTTGGCCATGCGCTGGACACAGTCCTGTGGTGGCGTGAGCGTAGCCGTGTGAGCCACACGGGCTAGGCCGAGTAGGGCGTATGGGCTACACGGGCGTGTGGGTTTTGGGTCAGGCCGTGTGGGCCACACGGGCATGGCCAATCTGGGCGTGTGGACCCATACGGGCAAGCCACATTGGTAAGTGGGCCCATATTTCTAAATTTTCCCTAAGGTCACACGGGTCGTTTTGGTCAACTGTGCGCCTACCGTAGGGTCGGAAGGGGTTAACCAAACCCTATAACTATGTGATCTGATTATCTGAAATCCTATTTTGAGTATGACACAGTTATGCATGTCTAACTATTCTGCTTTATGTATATCTGTTATCTGTATATAAGCTTGTTAAGCATGTTTACTTTGTTATTTTTGTATTTGACTTTTGCATTTGTTATTGGGGTGGGATTTGTATATATGGAGGAAGTGATCTGAAAGGCGACCTTCGCCTTTATTCTGGTAGCTTGCCTGTACTATATCTGATATGTGTCTTAATGGCATGATATGGTGTGTAGGGATGGGTGGGTGTTTTTAACCCCACATGGTGTGATAGGATGGTTGGAGTTAGTGTGTAGAGGATGGGGGTAGGATTCTGTTTATCTATTCTGCATATCTGTTTCTGATATCCGGATCTAAAAAAGGACTTAGGTCCAGATTTGCATCTAACTGTTACGAGACCACTTAGATTACGTAATCTCACTTCTGTTTGTCTGTTCTGTTTAGGTAATCCACAGGCTTAAATGGATCAATGCGACGGAGTCTTGCAGTGACCACTAATATATAAACTAATTTTAATTAAAGGTTTTATTTATTTAAAAGATTATTTCTGAGAGTTTTGTATTAATTGGACTCTCCGGGTTGTTGATTTAATTTTTTTTTTGGGGATTTGGATTTTCATTTAAATATATTATTTGGACAACTCACTAAAAACACGGTTTTTACTAAAATAAATGTTTTCTAAAAATACAAACTGCATTTTTAAAATATAACGGTTTTAAGACTTCCGCTGCAAATTACGTTTTGGAAAATAAATGGATTAAGTAACACTTTCAAAAATTGACATAAATGATATGAATTATGAAACGTGAATGATTTGACGAGACGACTCTATTTTCAAAACCTTACCATGTGACACATCTGGATATGGCTATAACATTTAGGCTGAGTTTGGGGTGTTACAGTAACAACTTATTTTCAATAAAATCAAAACAGTGGTTTCAGGACCACAAATTTGAGTCTGAAAAGAAAATTATTTTAATATTATTTCATGGTTTGCATCATGATAGGAATATCGTATAAAAATTTTGTAAGGAAATTTTACTGATTTCATGTTTAATTTAATGGAAAGGACCAAATTGCACAAAGTGTAAAAGTTGGATTCTAGTAGCTAAATGGATCAAATAGCTATGGAATTCAAAATATGAGGTCCTTATATGGCAAAAAGACTATTAAGTCGGGTTAGTAGATAAGTATGATGATTCATCCATGGAAAATTAATTAATGAAAAGGATGAAATTGGAAAGTTGAAATAATAGAAGATGATAAGTGATTAAATAATAAAAATATCATCTTTGTCATCATCTTTCCCAAATAAAAAATACATGGAAACCCTAGCTAAGAGAAGAGAACTCCTGCAAACTTTTTTGGCTTGATTAGGTTTTTTTTGTCCCGTTTTAAGTAATTTTTATATTCATGAGATCATAATAGTTTAATTTGTAACACGTCTTACCCGTATCCATGCTAGAATAGGGTACGAGGCATTACCGAACTTAAACACACGTGAACACACAAATTCGAGTCATAAAACTTGCGTCAAATTTAAAACTTTTCATTTATATTCATAACGTCCCTATTATAGGCTTGCGAGACCCTAAACATACATTAGGAGTGGTTCGGGACTAAACCGAGAACTTTTAAAACTTTTTCAACACTTATAAAAATTTCATGTTTTGGAGAGTCACACTCCCGTATGAGCAAGCCGTGTGGTCACACATGCTCGTGTGGCTCGGGGCATGCCCGTGTCCTCAAATCGTGTAACTCTCTGATTATGACATCATCAACTGTTTAGGGTCACATGCTCGTGCGCTAGACCGTGTGGTGAATTTAATTTTCGCATTTAAGGTGCAGAGTTCACATAGCCTGGGCACAAGCCCATATCCTATGGCCATGTCCATCACACGGCAGAGACACACGGTTGTGTCTCTGCCCATGTGTTTACTACTGGACACTCTGTTTCTCAAAACTAACGTGTTGGGGACACACGGCCTATCAACAAGCTGATGGGGCTAACCGTGTGTTACACACGGCCTAGACACACGCCCATGTGTCTACCCGTGTGGACAATATATAGGCCATTTACCAAGACAATTGCCACCCTAAAACACAAAAACACATATGTCCATCCAACAACACTTACCATGACATAAATTAAGCACTTAAACCTCCACAATCAAGGTATCCACTCATCATCCACATACCACAATCACCATGCATAAACATTACACAATTATCGACTCAATCATGCATGCAACCTCATTTATGAAAGACATCATTACATGATTATACCAATAACCAACATTAGCCAATTTCAAATAGCCTTATGCAAAATGATCATCACACCAATATAAGCCCCCACATTAGGCCAAAATAACTATGCCACATATACAAAATAATCAAGTCCCTATACATGTCATAACTCAAAATGTTAAAAATCACATATACCCAAAAGATAGCTTGATAGTGTGACACAATCCTCTGACAAATCTTCCAATCTGAACTGGCTTGGTGACTCTATAAAACAAGGGAAAGGAAATAGGGGTAAGCTATATAGCTTAGTAAGTTTATATACAAATAGTAAACATCTTATTTATAACTTAATCATACGCATTCCATAATGGAAGTCGGTATATATACATTACTAAACTCTCATGGCCATTTCTTACCCAATCATAACCTTACCATTTGAGCATTACAACACATTACGCTTTACCTCATCATTATTCTTCCATCCAAAAGTCATATGGGCTTCGTACATACCTGTATATATTACTTACCTTAAGTGTACTTTCGCTTTCATTTAAACTAGGACCGTTGAACCATTCGAAATCATTAAGGATACTCGGGAGTCATACATAGGTCATACAATGCCATATCCTGGATATTATCTTACATGTAATCCAATATCGATGTCGATAGCCCAGCTATGATCTTACACAAAAAACTCATATCGAGGCCATGTCCCAGACATGGTCTTACACGAAATC
The DNA here is from genome assembly GCA_020496765.1 of Gossypium stocksii. Lineage (NCBI taxonomy): Eukaryota > Viridiplantae > Streptophyta > Magnoliopsida > Malvales > Malvaceae > Gossypium > Gossypium stocksii. The sequence continues at coordinate 87,627,572 of CM035629.1, forward strand.
TCGTACCAACGCCATGTCCCAGAAATCGTCTTACACGAACTACCATACCGATGCCATATCCCAGATATGGTCTTACACGGAATCATATAATCGATAACCGCAATGTTATGACCCTTGTATCCTATAATGTTCCTAGGGTTTGTACTAGACTCCCACACTCATTGAATTATCGTCGGACTTGTTCATACAAATTAACTCATCCACGAAGCCAATTATTCAATGCAAGGAATAATTAAAGATTCAAACGTAATATAATGATGTATTATTTACACATAAACTTACCTTAGTACAAAAACGAATATTTTGTGATTTAGTCCACTACCTTGTCCTTCCCTCAGTCAAGGTTAATTCCTCGTCTTTTCTTGATCTATAATAACACATTTAGCTCATTTAACTATCACATTATTTGATTAGGTCCAAAAATCATATTAAGGCAAAATTACATTTTTGCCCTTAACTTTTCACTTATTTACACTTTAGTCCTTAGGCTTGTAGAATGAAATGTGTTCATTTTCTTTGTTACCCAAGCCTAGCCAAACCTATACATGCTTATAATAGCCCAAAATGTCTTTTAAAATAGATTTTTACCACCTATTTTATACCTTTTACAAAAAGGTCATTTTTATGTGTTTTCATCAAAATCACTTACTAAAAGATGTTTGTCACACATCAAACTTTCAAAGCCTACCATGAGACATTAAAACACATGCATGCCACACATGGGTAAATTTTTGCTCATGAACCCTAGCTCAAATTAATGGTAGAAATAGGTAAATCGGGTGAATACGACTTCAAAAACGTAAAAAGCATTAAAAATGGGACTATGATGCACTTACTATAAAGTTTGAAAGTTGAAGAAACCCTAGCTATGGTGCCCTTGTGAAATTTGACTAAGGTAGGGGAAGATAGATAGAATTTTGACTTCATTTTCCCTTTTTCTTCTTTTATTAACCAAATGACCAAAATGCCCTTAAGGCCTTTCTTTGAAATTTTGCCCTTCCATGTCCATTTTTTCCATCATGATATTTAATGGTCTAATTACTAAATAAGGATTTCTAATTTTCCAATTCATTTCATTAAACCCCCAAAGCTTCTAGAACATAGAATTTGCACTTTTTGTAATTTAGTCCTAATAGCCAAATTAGACCCCCTATCGATAAAATTTCTTAATGATATTTTCACACATGCGTTCAATCATACTATAAAACTTAAAAATTTATCACAATAAATTTTTCTACTTCGGATTTGTGTTCTCGAAACACTATTCTGACTTGGCCCTAATTCGAGCTGTTACATAATTTATCTATCTCAGGGATTGATTTGTAAAGTTATCAAAGTATTAAAGTTTTTCCATGGATGATTATGCATGAATTATAAAGTTTTATGGTAGAAAATGAAAGGTTGTTGATAGTTAAACAACTTTTGTTAAGGGAATTTTCATGAAATTGTGATTTAAGGACTAAAATGTAAAGATGTAAAATTCATGGAAAAATTCTAAATTTTTGTGAAATACATGGGCTGCTATTGTGATATCTAAAAATCAGCTAGGCTTGGAATAAGGATTAAATTGCATGAATTTCATTTTCCGAGCCTAGGGACAAAATCATCATTAATTAAAAGTATAGGGGCAAAATGGTAATTGTGCCTAAGTTGTGAATTGGATTGAATTGAGTATGAATTGTATTAAATTGAGTTAAATTTACTTGTATAGATCTAGATAGACCAAATACAGAATGGGATCAAGGAAAAGAAAAAGTGTCGGATTAGTAGATTATAAATACACAAACACTTGTCGAGGTAAGTTCGTGTAACTAATTTTGTACATTTATATGTTTGAGTTGAATATTTTGTATAAGAATTATGTAATTGCCATGTATATGAAATTGATCACATATCCGACAATGATCGACAAGAATTAAGCCCCGTTTGAATAAATAAAAAAATGATGGATACAGGGTTGTCGAATTGGTTGTAGTCCTACATATGTTGTGGACACATCATAGCTCAAAACAGCACCCGTTATAAGCCCTCTCAAGCTTCCCGTTATATAGTTTTTACGAGTTTCCCGTTAATAGCTCTTCTGAGCATCTCGATTGGCTGTGATTCTGCATGTGTTCTAGACACGCCACAGCTCTTATAAGCATCCCGTTATATGGATCTTCGTGATCTTCTCGATTAAAGGCTCTTTGTGAGCTTCCCGATATGGCTCGCTTGAACTTCCCGATATATGGCTATCCAGAGCTTTCCGATTAATGGCTCTTCGAAGCTACCCGTTATTGGCTCGCATGAGCTTTTTCATTATGGCTCTTATAAGCTTCCCGTTATACAGCCTGGATAAGCTTCCCATTAATGGCTCTCTAGAGCTTCCCATTACACAACTCACATAAGCTTCCCGTTATATGGCTCGAGAGGGGACTTCCTGATTATGTGCTCTAATGAGCACCCCCAAATATGAATTAACAGATTTTAGATTTGTACACTTCAAGTGTACTATCGGAATATCCATCGATATTTCAAATAAATTCAATGGGCAAAGCTTTCGACATGGATAACCTGAACTTGAGATGAATTATTAGGTAAATGTACCTAAAATACATTAAATTGATATATGTGAAAACAATATGTGGAAAGTTAAATAACATGGAGATTTGATATTTGATGAGCTCATCTTGGTTTCTTGATATTCACATGAAATATATGACTCATATGTTTCTTGAGGATTTATATGTTTTGGCAAATTGCCAAACTTATTTGGATGAATGTTGTATGCTTACCTTATATATGAAATAATGGTAAGTTAGATTTCATGTTATACAAACTTACTAAGTATTAAATGCTTACTTTGTTTTATTTCCTCTATTTTATAGCAATATGGAAGCTTGATTTGGTTGGAAGCTGGTCGGAGCAACATCACGCTATCCTTCAACTTATTTCGATATAAACATTAAACTACTTTTGGTTATAATGGCATGTATAGGGTTACTTGGCCAATGATGGCATATAAATGATTTGGTTGTAAATAGCCATTGGAATGGCTTGAGTTGGACATATTTTGACATGTATATGTATGTATGGCCTAATATGTTTGTTGTGTTTAATATGGTTGAGATACTATGATTGAAGAAATATGCATATAGGTTTATATGGTCAATTAGGTAAGATTTGGAAACTTGAATATATGAGGTATTATGATATGCATAAAACTTGGATATAGCTTAATTCAAATGTTTGATATTGGATTGGGAATGTGTTTAAGTGTTAATGTAGGTGGAAGACAATTTTGGGTGAGAAATAAGGCTTAGAAATGGCCTTATTTTGTCCACACGGACAGAGACAGGGCGTGTGTCTTAGCCGTGTGTGACACACAGCCTAGTACATAGGCGTAAGTTATGGCAGTGTGTCCCCTGCATCTTAAAAATCCAAAACAAAATGCTCAGAATTGATCACATGCCTTGACATACAAGTGTGTGGCTTGGCCATGTGACCCCTGCACCTACACACGGCCTAGCACACTAGCGTGTGACTTGGCCGTGTGACACAAGTCAGAGAGTTACATGGGTAAAGACACAGGCTGAGACACGGCCGTGTGTCCCAATTCAAATGCCTACACAACCTAAGACACGAACATGTCTCTTGGCCATGTGAGCCATACGGCCTGACCACATGGGCGTGTGTACCCTACACCTAGGTGAAATTTTTGAAATTATGCATAAAATTCCTTGGGTTCCCAATTTAGTCCCGACTTATTTCTAATGCATGTTTTGGGCCTCAAGGGCTCATATAAAGGACTTTATGATTAATTTCTGACATAAATGTTAATTAACATGAGTTGTCTGTATTTGATTTGTATATTTTGGTAATGATCTGTAACCCTGTTCTGACGACAGATACGGTTTAGGGGTGTTACAGTCATTGTTACGCTCCAAAAATCGAAGTGTTTAATTTTCTATATTGCTGCCACAAATATCTATCTGCTTCAGTGGTTATGTATCCTGGGAAGTGTCTGAGAAGTTTTGAGTTCAAGCCCTGACTTGTAAAAATTTTTTGTTTTTACTTGAATGAACCTTGACTCTAGTCTGTAGGCTTCTTAAATAATTGTGGGTAAAGCATGACAGAAACGCCTATTGGTCCAGGGGTTAGGGGGTGTGTGGAGTGTTCCATGGGGTTTGAGGTTCGAGTCTTGGCGATACAAAAGGGTATTTATTTTTACTCGAGGCCGTGTAAGTGTTTGTGTATTAATGAAATTCTAATGCTAGTGGGTGGTTGTGTAGCCGAAATTTAGGATGAGAAAGGGAGGATTTGGATAGTGATCGGTTTGAGGGTTTTGTGGAGAGATTATAAGAGAAAATCAAAGGGATGTAAAGTTGATGGAGTGTTGGAGCTGGATTGGGATTGTAGACACCCTTTGAATTCGATTTTAGGGAGTTTTTCGGTATTGTTTTGGGTACTTTTCTCTTTAACTCATTTTTGTCACTTCTTTTACTCTTTTTCTGTTCTTTAGAGACCGTTTAGGGTAAGGGATATTGGTCGTGTTTTTGGTTCATTTCAGGTTAGCATTTTTGGGGTCTCTTACTTTTTTTTCATTCTTTTTTTCTTTCCCCTTTGGCCGAATACCTCATCACTCCTTTCAATTTCTTTTGTTTTGGTTTTGGGTAAGGGCTCCTGACTTCTCTCTTTTCTCTCAAGTAGCTTTCTTTTGCGAACACTTTTCCCCTATTTCTCTCTTTCGGCTGTCTTCTCTTTTCACTTTTTGGGGTTAGTCGATTATTCCATCTCAAGTTTGACTACACAGTTATTATTTTCTTTAATCTTTGTCAAATTAGCTTTCCCCTCTAACATTTTTGTTTCTCTATCGATTGCTGTCAGGGGTGATTGTACCATCTCGTACCTCAGTTTTAGGGTGTATTCTTGTAGGCCAATTACTGCTACCCTCTACTCTCAGTTCTACATTTCGGTAAGTTGTTCACTTGGTTCAAGTTATTTACGTTTAGTGTTTTCATTAACAAGATTAGGTTGTAATGTAGATATTTTGTCAAGGATCTGAAGTAAATCTTGGTCAGTAGTTTAAGTGGGTTAAATCATATTTGTTCAATCAAGGCAAGTAATAATTACCATTTTAGGATTAAGTGCTAATAGGAGGGTGTGTAACCTTAGTGATTAAAAGACTGATTGAATGCCTTGAATGAATCTAGGCTTTGGTGCTCATGGACTTTTAGCACTCTTCGCAAACAGGTGTGTAACCACACTACTGCAACCGTAAATCGACAAAAGCTAGAAAATATGCCCGAAATAGGACATGTGGGCCCAATAGGCTTGTGGGCCTTACACGGGTAGACCACACGGATGTGTGGGAAATATTGGGCCAGGCTGTGTAGTTCACATGGCTAAGGTCATTTCTGGGCTTTGTGGGCCACATGGGCATGTGGGCCCACATGAGCCTGCATAATGGGCCTTGGGCCCATTTTTAGTGTTTGACTATTAAGGTTGCACGGGTCGCCTGAAATGACTATGGACCTACTGATGGGACGGTAAGTATACCAAGACCACAAACTGATAATATGACTGTTATACCTTTATGTTATATATGATTGTATTTGAGCAAGCCACGATATATATATGTTGCATACATGTGTGATATGTTGCATGGGGATGGGATTATTATGATTGGAGGAAGTGTACTGTACTGGTAGCTCTGCTGCAAATATTGTTTAGTGCCGCAACCGGTGCTAATTTTTGGAATGTAGGGATGGGTGGGTTGATTTTATCCCCACACGGAGTGCAGGGTTGGACGGAGTGGAGTGTAGAGGCTGGTTGGGTAGGATTTCTGATTGCATATTTGAACTGTTACTGTCACTGAAATGGGCTAAGGCCCACACTGATACTGATACTGTAAAGTGCTAAGGCCCTAACTGAAACTGAACTGTTACTGTTGCGGGCTTAAACCTAGACTGTACTTGCGTACGGCATGTTTGACCGTTTTCTTATATAGGGTTACACACTGAGTTTTCGTAAACTCACCCATCTGTTTATATGTGCTGGTAATCCCTAGGTTTAGGCGGGTCAGTGCAGCGAGGGACTCGAAGGTGGCCACACAACTACACATGCTTCCATATTTGCCTTTTTATTTACAAGAAATTTGATTTGGGTATTTGTTTCGTAATAAGGCCTCTTTAAGTTTTTAACTTTTCATTTGAGATTTTATTTATTTTTATTTATATCAGATAGTAGTAGGATGCGGATTTCGAAAAGATAAATGCTTTTCAAACCACCACGTCTACTTAACATATTTTAAAAGTTTTCAAAACAGCATTATTTTAAAGTATATGATCAACATTATGCTAAAACGACTTGAGTTTTAAGGATGAACGAGATATCCTAAACTTTCATTAAGATCACAAAAAGATTTTAATATAGAACGGGTTTTTCAATGAAATTATGTTTTTTGAGAAACACTTCAATGTGATATCGCTAGATTCAGCCATAGCGTCTAGGCAGGGTTTAGGGTGTTACATTTAGTGGTATCAGAGCCAGGTTGCAAAACTCGACTATAGATTGGGTATTTAAATTGAAATATTTAAAGGACTATTTTCAAAGTATTTGAAATATTTTGTCAAATGTGTGGTACATCGAGTCTCCGGCGCCGAATTTGGAAGTCTTCTTAATATCGTTGTCTGTTTTAAACCAAAATGCAATAGGTAGAAAATACTGAGACTACTGTAGGTAGTAGACTGTACTGGAACACTCTCGTTAGAGTAAATTGGAAACTGTAGGAAACTGAAAACTGTAGTGAGACTACGATCTACAAAAACAAACTCTAAATTACTATTTTTCATAAAACATCTACTAGTAATTATTGGAACTGTAAACTAATCTGCATAAAATTGTTAAAATAGATAAAGCGTAATTCGATAATGAGCACTAGAGGTACTCATGGAAGGGGTACAATAGGTCGAGACAGAGGCCGTAGATGTGCTAGGGGTGGATCTTCGTCATCTGGCCACATGCCTAATGTTGAGGCTAAAGAGGCACCGGCTTCACCTGTAACTGAGACAGGGTCACATGATTGAGCGGCTGGGGACGACGCACTATCCCAAGCCATGCTACAAATTCTAGAACGAGTTACTGGGCCTAATATTGGTACTGTGGGCCATGAGTCAGTTACGGAACGACTCTGATCTAATGAAGCTGAGCTTTTTAGGAGTATTGCTAAAATAGCCCCTAATGTGGCTGAACATTAGATTGAGGCCATGGAAAGGATAATGGATGACCTTGATTGTACCCCCGAGCAGAAACTAAAGGGTGCAGTGTTGCTGCCGTGAGATGAGGCCTACCAGTGGTGGCTTACCGTTAAAGAGGTTACTCAGTCTAATCGATTGACATGGGAATTCTTCAAAACTACTTTTCAAGGGTAGTATATAGGCGCTAGTTATGTGGATGCCCAGAGGAGGGAGTTTCTAAATCTGACACAGAGGGATAAATCAATGGCTGAATGAGTCTAAATTTCTGCGACTAAGCCGCTATGCTTGTGGGATGGTGGCAACTAAATATGAATGACCTAAGAGATAGTCTACGAGTTTTGATAGCTCCGCAAAAGGAGCGAGATTGCTGCTTTAGTGGATAAGGTGAAGATCGCCGAGAAAGTGAAGCATACGGAATGACAAAACTGTGAGAAGGACAGATGTAGGAACAAGAGGGATTCAGAGCCTCCAGTTCTATTCTGAGGCCTAAGAAAAAGGCCAGAGTTGATGGGCCAATCAGAGTTGGGCCCCTTGTTACTGTTACTGGACCGCAACACTGTGCGGATTGTGGGAGATGTCATTAGGGTGAGTGCTGGAAAAAGATTGGGGCATGTTTGTGGTGTGGACCATTAGAGCACCATATCATAGATTGTCCATGGAGGCCTGAGCAAATGCAAGCTATAGGTCGGGGTACTGTTCAGCCGCCGAGAGGCCGTGGTCAGGCTAGAGATGGATATGGTCTAGACTGTGGTCGTGGAGTATCGAGTAAAGGTACCGGTCATATTGAGGAGAGGCAGCCAGCTCTGGTTTACGCTACACGTCGCCGAGAGGATGGAGGTGCCCCAAATGTTATCACGGGTATGTTCTTTATTCACAAAGTATCTTATACTGCACTGATAAATATAGGATCTACTTATTCCTATATAGCATGCACTGTATTTGAGACTTTGGGTATAATGGTTGAGAGCACTACCATTGAGGTTACTGTTTTGAGTCCATTAGGATAGTCAGTAAGGGTAGACAAATTGTTCAGAGATGTACCTTTGGATGTTCAAGGAACCATCCTTTTGGTGGATTTGATGGAACTCCCTTTTGGAGAATTTGACTTAATACTGGATATGGATTGGTTAGTGAAACATCGGGCAAACTTAGAGTATGCTACTAAAAGTATGGAATTAAGAACTGCAGAGGATGAGGAGGTAGTTGTAATTGGAGAGCGTCAGAATTATTTATTAAATATGATCTCTACATTAAGAGTCGAGAAATTGGTTCGTAAGGGTTATGAGGCGTATCTAGCCTACATCGGTGTTCTAGATTCAGAGGTTTCTTCTGTTAAGGATATCAGAACAGTTAAAGACTTTCTGGATGTTTTTCTCGATGAGTTACCTAAGTTACCTCTAGACCCTGAAGTTGAATTCGGGATAGAGCTCCTGTCTGGTACAGCTCCGGTGTCTATAGCCCCTTACAGAATGCCACTGAAAGAGCTAGTGGAGCTTAAGGCTCAGATTTTAGAGTATTGGATCAAGGGTTCATCTGCCCTAGGGTGTCTCTATTAGGAGCACCAGTTTTATTTGTGAAAAAGAATGATGGATCCATACGTATGTGCATCGACTAGCGGCAACTGAATAAATTGACTATTAAGAATAAGTACCCCCTTTCGAGGATTGATTATCTCTTCAATCAATTTCGTGGAGCTTTAATTTTCTCTAAGATTAATCTTCGATCGGGGTATCATCAACTGAGGGTCAAAGAGATTGATGTTTATAAGATAGCGTTTAAAACTCGTTATGGTCATTACGAGTTCCTAGTGATGCCGTTTGGACTAATGAATGCACCAACAGCCTTTACGGATTTGATGAATTGAGTGTTCCAGCCCTATCTGGACCGGTTTGTATTGGTGTTTATAGATGATATTCTGGTGTATTCGAGAACTGAAGATGAACATGACGCACATCTCTGAGTTCTTCTGCAAATTCTGAGGGACAAATAATTATACGCTAAGTCCAGCAAGTGTGAATTCTACCTACAAGAGGTAACATTTCTGGGTCATGTGGTATTTGCTGAAGGGATTAGGGTTGATCCTCGAAAAATTAAAGCTGTTCTAGATTGGAAGCGGTCTAAGATGGTATCTGAGGTTCATAGTTTTTTGGAATTGGCAGGGTATTATAGACGGTTTAGTGAGGGGTTTTCATTGATTGCTGCACCTCTAACTAAATTGTTGCATAAGGGTGTGAAGTTCAACTAGACTGATGTTCAGCAAGAAAGTTTTCAGAAACTTAAGAAAGTTCTGACTAAGGCCCTTGTCTTGATATAGCCAGAGTCTAGGAAAGAGTTTACTATCTACTACGGTGCATCACACATTGGTTTGAGATATGTGTTGATGCAAGAGGGTAAGATGGTGGCTTATGCGTCTCACCAGCTTAAGACCCATGAGGCAAATTATTCGACGCATGACTTGGAACTGGCCGCGGTGGTATTCGCACTAAAAATTTAGAGGCATTACCAGTATGGTGAAAAGTGTATCATTTAACGGATCACAAGAGCCTCAAGTACCTCCTCACTAAAAAGGAGCTAAATCTTAGGCAGTGTAGATGGATTGAGCTGCTTAAAGATTATGATTGTTTGATTGAATACCATCCTCGTAAGGCCAATGTGGTGGCTGATGCACTGAGCCGAAAGGCTATAACTGATTTGAGGGCGTTGTTTGCTCGCCTAAGTTTATTTGATGATGGTAGTATATTAGCCAAACTTCAGGTTAAGCCTACTTGGATCGAGAAGATTAAGGGTAAACAGTTGGAGGATGAGTCATTGGGTCTTCGATTCCAATAGGTTGAGAGTGGTAATACAGCAGATTTTGGACTGAATAGCGAAGCAGTACTCTGTTTTTGTAGGAGAGTCTGTGTACCAAAAGATAATGATTTGAGACAGTCGATATTGCGAGAGGCGCATAGTACTCCTTATGTGATGCATCCTGGTGGGAATAAGATGTACCGAGACCTACGTGAGTTATACTGGTGGCCAAGACTTAAACGAAAGGTTACTGATTTCATGAGTAAGTGTTTGACAAGCCAGCAGGTTAAGGCTGAGCATCAGCTACCCTCAGGTTTACTGCAGCCAGTTAAGATTCTGCTCTGGAAGTGGGAGAGAGTGACTATGGACTTCATTAGTGGGTTGCCCTTAACACCTACTAAGAAGGATTCAGTGTGGGTCATCATGGATCGATTGACCAGGTCTACCCACTTCATACCCGTTCGTACTGATTATTCATTGCAGAAGCTAGCTAAGTTATATGTGTCTAAAATTGTGAGATTGCATGGGGTACCGGTTTCGATAATATCTAATAGGGATCTTCATTTCACTTCTCGATTCTGGAAGAAGTTGCATGAAGCTCTGGGAACAAGATTGGACTTCAGAACTACGTTCTATCCTCAGACAGATGGTCAATCAGAGAGGGTGATTCAGATACTGGAGGACATGTTAAGGAGTTGTGTGTTAGATTTCTAAGGCAGTTAGGAGGACTACTTACCATTAACGGAGTTTGCGTATAACAATAGTCATCAGTCTAGCATGCAAATGGCACCTTATGAGGCATTATGTGGTCATAGGTGTCGTACTCCTTCGTGTTGGACTGAGTTGGGCGAGCGACATATTTTGGGCCTTGAGTTAGTTTCTGATACAGAGGATAAAGTTAGATTCATTTGGGATCAACTGAAGGCGGCATCAGACAGACAAAAGTATAACTCGAATCTGAAGCATAAGGAGATTGAGTATTCTGTGGAGGATTTCATTTTCCTCAAGGTCTCGCCATGGAAGAAAATACTGAGGTTTAGACGGAAGGGCAAGTTGAGCCCTAGGTTCATTTGGCCTTATCGCATACTAAAACGTGTGGGACCAATTGTCTATCAGTTAGAATTACCTCCAGAGTTGGACTGGATTCATGATGTGTTCCACGTCTCTTTGTTGAGGCGCTACAGCTTTGATCCGCTGCATATTATCTCGACTGAGGAGATTGGGTTTAAATCAGATCTGACCTCTAAGAAAGAGCCGGTTCAGATACTAGATCATGATGTAAAGGTCCTAAAGAAGAAGTCCATCCCACTAGTTAAGGTACTTTGGCGTAATCATAGTTCTAAAGAGGCCACGTCGAAACCCGAGGAGGCGATGCGATAGTAGTACCCTCATCTATTTTGATCAGGTAAATTTCGAGGCCGAAATTTTCTTTGAAGGGGGTAGAGTTGTAACGCCCCAAAAATCTAAGTCTTTAATTTTGCTTGTTGCTGCCACAAATATCTATCTACTGTACTAGTTATGTATCCTGGGAACTGTCTGAGAATACTTGAGTTCAAGCCTTGGCTTGTACAAAATTTTTTGTTTTTACTTGAATGAACCCTGACTCTAGTTTGTAGGATTCTTAAATAATTGTGGGTAAAGCAAGACAGAAAGGCCTGCTGGTCCAAGGGTTAGGGGGCATGTGGAGTGTTCCATGGGGTCTAAGGTTTGAGTCTTAGTGATACAAAATGATATTTATTTTTACTCGTGGTCGTGTAGGTGCTTGTGTATTAATGAAATTCTAATGCTAGTGGGTGATTGTGTAGCCAAAATTTAGGAGGAGAAAGGGGAGATTTGAATAGTGATTGATTTAAGGGTTTTGTGGAGAGGTTATAGGAGAAAATTAAGGGTATATGAAGTTGAGGGACGTTGAAGCCAGATTGGGATTGTAGGCACCCTTTGAATACGGTTTTGGGGAGTTTTTCAGGATTAGATTGGGTACTGTGCTCTTTAGCTCATTTTTGTCACTTTTACTCTTTTTCTGTTCTTTGGAGACTATTTAGTGCAAGGGATATTGGTTGTGTTTTTTGGTTCGTTTTGGGTTAGCATTTTTGGGGTCTCTTACGTTTCTTTTCATTGTTCTTTTCTTTCCCCTTTGGTCGAATACCTCATCACTCCTTTCGATTTTTTTGTTTCGGTTTTGGGTAAGTGCTCTTGACTTCTCTCTTCTCTCTAAGTAGCTTTCTTTTGCGAACACTTTTCCCTTATTTTTTCCCTATTTCTTTCTTCTGTCTTTCTTCTCTTTTGACTTTTTTAGGTTAGTCGATTATTCCATCTCAGGTTTGAGTGCACAGTTATTGTTTTCTTTGCTCTCTGTCAAAATAGCTTTCCCCTCTAACCTTTTCGTTTTTCTATCGGTTGCTGTCAATGGGTGATTGCACCACTCATGCCTCAGTTTTTGGGTGTAGTTTTGTAGGCCAATTACTGCTACTGTCCATCTTAGTTCTACATTTCGGTAAGTTGTTCACTTGGTTCAAGTTATTTATGTTTAGGGTTTTGATTAACAAGATTAGGTTGTAATGAGATATTTTTTCAAAGATCTGAAGTCAATCTTGGTCAGCGGTTTAAGTGGGTTAAATTGCATTTGTTCAATCAAGGCATGTAATAATTACCATTCTAGGATTAAGTGTTAATAGGAGGGTGTGTAACCTTAGCGATTAAAAAACTGATTGAATACCTTGAATGAATGTAAGCTTTGGTGCTCATGGACTTTTAGCACTCTTTGCAAACAGGTATGTAACCACACTGCTACAGTTGTGAATCGGCAAAACCTAGAAAATACGACAATTGACGCTATGCCAATATGCGCTCACTCTTGTGGTAATCTGAACGCATAAAATGTTGGCGTTTGACTGTAGAGGCCACCATGAGCGATTTCATGGGCTTAGGCCGTTTTAGGCCATGTTGGGCCGAAATGGGGCATGTGGGCCCAATGGGCTTGTCAGTCTCACACGGGTTGACCACACGGATATATGGGAAATATTGGGCCAGGCTGTGTAGTTCACATAGCCAAGGTCATTTTTGGGCTTTGTGGACCACACGGGCATGTAGGCCCACATAAGCCCGCATAATGGGCCTTGGACCCATTTTCAGTGTTTGACTATTAAGGTTGCACAGGTAGCCTAAGACGACTATGGACCTACTGATGGGACGGTAAGTATACCGAGACCCCAAACTAATAATATGACTATTATGCCTTTGTGTTATATATGATTGTATTTGAGCATGCCACGATATATATATGTTGTATGCATGTGTGATATGTTGCATGGGGATGGCATTATTATGATTAAAGGAAGTGTACTATACTGGTAGCTCTGCTGCAGATACTATTTAGTGCCACAACTGGTGCTAATTTTTGGAATGTAGGGATGGGTGGGTTGATTTTATCCCCACATGGAGTGTAGGGCTAAACGGAGTGGAGTGGAGAGGCTGGTTGGGTAGGATTTCTGATTGCATATATTAACTGTTACTATCACTGAAATGGGTTACGGCCTATACTGATACTGATACTGTAAAGTGCTAAGGCCCTAACTGAAACTGAACTGTTACTACTGCGAGCTTAGACCCAGACTATACTTGCATACGGCATGTTTGGTTGTTTGCTTAGTTGGGGTTACACACTGAGTTTTCGTAAACTCACCCATCTGTTTATCTGTGCAGGTAATCCCCAGGTTTAGACGGGTCGGTGCAGCGAGGGACTCGAAGGTGGCCACACAACTGCACATGTTTCCATATTTGCCTTTTTATTTACAAGAAATTTGATTTGGGTATTTGTTTTGTACTAAGGCCTCTTTAAGTTTTTAACTTTCATTTGGGATTTTATTTATTTTGATTTATATCGGGTAGTAGTAGGACGCGAATTTCCAAAAGATAAATGCTTTTGAAACCCCCACATCTTCTTAACATATTTTAAAATGTTCCTAAACAACCATTGTTTTAAAGTATATGATCAACATTCTGCTAAAACGACTTGAGTTTTAAGGATGAATGAGATACCCTAAACTTTCGTTAAGATCACAAAAAGATTTTAACATAGAACGGGTTTTTTAAAGAAATTATGTTTTTTGAAAAACACTTCAATGTGATATCACCAAATTCAGCCATAGCGTCTAGGTCGGGTTTGGGGTGTTACAGTCACACTCAAGTAGACAGGGACTGTCGATAGTTATCATGATGCCTTCATCAGCTTCATTAACCAGCTACATCTTAGAAGAAAAACTTTTCTCTGGGCTTGGGGACAAATTCAAAGGGGGTTACACTGTTACCATCACCTTCTCAACTGTCCAAGTTGTTTCCTACTTCCACTTCTCCTAAGGAAATGACATCGACCAATAATTCAACTCATCCTACTGGTTTGGTTAGGAATAGATCCTTGTCCCCAACTGAGATTGATGACAGGAAGAAAAAGAGGCTTTGCTATTAGTGTGGCCTCAAATATACCCCAAGACACAAGTGTGTCAAGTCCCAATTCTATCAGATGCTACTTTATTCTACCTCAAATGGAGAGGGTGTAGAAAACTAAGAATGTCTGGATCAGCTAGAGGATAGTGTTCAGTGAGAAGAGGTGACTGAAGCATCTACAGTATCCCTTCATGCTCTACAAGGTTCATAGGATCTTCAGACCATGAGTATTGTAGCAAGAATTGGCATTACTCTAGTCATTATGCTTGTTGACATTGACAGTACACATAATTTTATAAGCTCTAAGCTGGTCAGACAACTTTCATGGCTAGTGAAAAAAGGGAAAAATCTTAAAGTTATTGTAGCAGATGGTAGATGTTTATTTACTATGGAACCTGCCAATCAGTTCAATGGGAGTTACAAGGGCTACAATTCTCTATTAACCCTTTGGTCTTACTAGTCAAGGGATGTGACATAGTCCTCGGAATCCAATGGTTACAATCTCTCAGCACCATTACTTGGGAATTTAGTCTACTCACCTTGAAGTTCCTCTACCAAAATAAGAGTTGTCAATTGCATGGCATTGCCCCTAGTGCACTCCAACTGATTAATGCTTCCCAATATGTTAAATGTTTATCCATAGTAAGACAATTCTTAGGACCTTATGAAATGGTCATGGTTACACCCTCCCAAACTATCTTATCAGCTACTATATAACCTATATCACTAGAGCTACAGCAAATGTTGGATGATTATGTTGACATTTTTAAAGAACCTACTGGTTTGCTACCACCACGGTTCCATGATCATGGGATTCACCTTAAAGATGAGTCAGTAGTGGTTAAGATTAGGCCCTATAGGCACCTTAGTATGCAAAAAAGTGAGATTGAAAGGTTGGTTAAGAAGATGTTGCAAATTGGCATTATCAAAGACAGGAGCAACTCATTTGCTTCCCTTATAGTGATGGTTAAAAAAAATATGGAAGTTGAAGAATGTGCATGGGCTATAGGAAATTGAACTAACTCATGATAAAGGATAAGTTTCCAATTCCAATGATAGAAGAGCTGCTCAATGAATTTGGACATGCTATCTACTTTTCTAAGTTGGACCTTCGATTTGGCTACCACCAAATAAGGATAAAAGATGAGGACATTTCTAAAACTGCCTTTCGGACCCATGAGGGCATTATGAGTTTTTCGTCATGCCATTTGGGTTGACTAATGCACCCTCCACATTTCAAGCTTTGATGAACTTAGTTTTCAAGCATTTATTGCAAAAATCTGTTATGGTATTTTTTTATGGCACCCTTGTGTATTCACAGAATTGGTCATCTTATTTGTAACATTTCCAAGAGGTTTTCCAGTGGTTGAGATCCCACCAGCTATTTGCGAAGAGAAACAAGTGTACCTTTGCAGCCACAATGATAGAGTACCTAGGCCATGTGATATCAAGTGGGGCAGTATCTATGGACCCTACTAAAGTACTGATGGGCATCGAAACCACAAAATAAAAATTTCTATAATAAATAACTCTAAATAGAAGTACAGAGTAATAAGGTCAAATCCACAGGGATTGATCATCTAATTTCACCTATTCTTGTGACCAGAATTATTGTCGCGATTATAGTCGTGCCCACGACTCGTGACGAACTTGTTGAAAAAAATAAAGGGAGATGAAAATGTTTAGAAAGTAAGTAAAGTGAAATTGTAGCAAAAAAATAATTATATTAATCAAAATTAAAATAAATAAGTTGAATTTAGTAAGTAGTAATATAAAGTCTTAGCCTTAGACTCGGTAAATTCCGGTTCCGAATTAATCCTTGAAAATGGGTTTTCTCTTCCAAACCATAAGTTGGTTATAGTGACCAATAACCTCACAACCGCTAATTCTTCCTCTCGTAGTTAATTCTGGTACAATCTACAAACCAACCCTTACCGGTTGTCTAACCCTGATACACGCATTCATAATTCAAGACCCCGTCAGTCTTACGTTCTAAAGAACCCAACTCAGATCATCGGCCTCAACCACATAGGTCGTTTAAATTCGGTCACTATCTCCTTCGACAAAAATTCCACTAGTATGACCCTGATAGGATACGCCAATTTGTTTGCGAAAATCGGTATACAACACGACCGACTCCTCTTCCCAACTATACGCCAAAACGAATCCAACCCAACATGCACTCTGTGTTGAAATTCAATTAACCTTAAGGGACGAATTTGTACAATCTCGACGCAAATGCATATTTAACAGATATAAGATATAAGCATATAGTCACACAATTTCAGATCATGCTCATGTAATGCTATAACACTTATCGAATCTCAAAACAATGTTTATATATATATATATCACAAAAAGAGATTATTCAATAATAGATTGTCAGATTACAATTTCTATGCCTAGTTCAGATCACACAGACCATGCGGTAGGCCTACATTTGATTCGAACGATGATTACGGTTCTAGGAAAAATTCTTAATTTTTAGCCCACACGCCTATGTGCCCATCTCAGTGCCACACATGGCTTGGCACATGATCGTGTGGCTCAAAATAGTAAGTTGCATGGTCTAACACACGGCCTAACACATGCTTGTGTGACTCCTGATCTGTAATTTACCTCACACGGCCTGAGCACACACTCGTGTCTCTAGTCAGTGTGTCCCTAAATCCAAAACATTGAGTTACACAACCGTGTGGCATCAACAGCCATGTTTTTCTATGTTCGTAACTTGCAGAAAATCGAATTTTCATTATGTAATAGCTCGAATTAGGGCATAGTCAGAATAGTGGTTTCAAGACCACAAATCCAAAGTAGAAAAATTTATTATGATAAATTTTTAAGGTTTATTGTATGATTGAACGCATGTGTGAAAATATCGTTAAGAAATTTTATTGATAGAGGGTCCAATTTGGCTATTAGGACTAAATTCCAAAAAAGTGCAAATTATGTGTTCCAGAAGCTTTGGAGGTTTAATTGAAATGAATTGGTAAATTAGAAGTCCTTATTTAGTAATTAGACCATTAAATATCATTTTGGTCATTTGGTTAATAAAAGAATAAAAAGGGAAAATGAAGTCAAAATTCTGTCCATCTTCTCCTACCTTAGTCGAATTTCACAAGGGCACCACAGCTAAGGTTTCTTCAACTTTCAAGCTTGATAGTAAGTGCATCCTAGTCCCGTTTTTAATACTCTATACATTTTTGAAGTTGCAATCACCCGATTTACCTATTTCTACATTTATTTGAGCTAGGGTTCATGTTCAAAAATTTATCCATGTGTGACAGGCATGTGTTTTGATGTTTCATGGTAGATTTTGAAAGTTTGATGTGTGACAAACATCTTTTAGTAAGTGATTTTTGATGAAAACAACTAAAAAGGACCTTTTTGTAAAAGTTATAAAATAGGTGGTAAAAATCTATTTTAAAAGAAATTGTGGGCTATTATAAGCATGGTATACATTTGGCTAGGCTTGGGTAACAAAGGAAATGAACACATTTCATTCTATGAGGCTAGGGGCAACAATGTAATTTTACCTTAATATGATTTTCGGACATAATCGAATAATGTGATAATTAAATGAGCTAAATGTGTTATTATAGATCAAGAAAGACAATGCATTGACCTTGACTGAGGGAAGGATAAGGAAGTAGACTAAATTGCAAAATAGTCATTTTTTGTACCGAGGTAAGTTTATGTGTAAATAATGCATCATTATTGTAACGGCCCAAAATTGGGCCTAGTCAGAATGGTGATTTCGAAATCACTTCCTGAGGTTTAAGAAATTATTTTAGTGTTATCTTATGGGTTATAGTAGTTTTATAAAGGTGCATGGAAATTTTGGTAAATAAATTTTAGCGATTGTGAGCCCGATTGCAAAAAAAGAATAAATCGCATGAAGGGTAAAAGTTGTGATTTGTTAGTAGATTGAATTAAATGGCTAGAGAACTACATTGTAGGGATTTAATGGGCAATTAGGCCCATACAAGAGAGCATGGCTAGCCAAGAGGTGGAGTAAGAGACAAAAATTGAAGAAAAGTCAAAGGCTTAGTTGGAGTAGGTGACTAAAATGATAAAAATAGTACCTAGTTGCCTAGCTTTCTTTTCTTCCTCATTTTGAGTCTCCTTCTTGCCAAAATTATCAGCCATACTTGGGGGTTTTAGGAGCTTAAATTTGCAGCAACTTTGGGCACACATTAGTAAGTGATTTCTAAGGTTTTTCTTGAATGTCTTTGCATTTTTGGGACCCTTATAGCATGAGCTACATTTTGAGGGGTATATCTTGCATTTTGGTTGAAGGTTTAGGATTTTTCCATGAATGAGTAAGTGTTGATTTCTGAAAAGTTTGGTAAGAAAATGAGCTATTGTGGTTAAATAAACAACTTGTGAATGAGTTTGCATGAAAACACATGAAAAATGGGCTTATTTGTAAAGAGAACAAGTTGCTTTGTTAAATGCATGAATATTGGATATTTGAAGTTGTCTATTGGATAAAGGACTTAGAGAGGCATGGTTGATAAGGAAATTTGATAAAAATTACTTTTCGGGCCTACGGGTAAAATGGTCTTTTTTGCTATAGTGTAAGGGCAAAATAGTCATTTTGTTGACTTGTGAATTTTAGATTATTTAGATTAAATTGGTGATTAAATTAGTGAAATTTTATTATTATAGATCAAGAATTGCCAAATCTGATCCTAGACCGGGGGAAAACTAAGCAAGTTGAGTAAACCAAATCGTCACTTTCATTTTGTATACCGAGGTAAGTTGTAGGTAAATAATACAACGTTTTTAATTTTATTTTATGCTTAAAATCGCTACATTGTATCGTAATTCTTGAATTGTGATATGAGCAACGTGTATAATAGATAATCGAGCATAAATTATGAAATTTATAATTTGCATTTATAAAGCATTGAAAACATGGGTAATAGAGCCTGTTGGAATACTTAGGATAGAATTGGATCTTCATGCCGAGACGTTGGGTAACATGTGCGCTAGTGTAAGACATGTCTGGGACATGCATCGGCCATACTATGAGAGCCAGTATAAGACATGTCTGGGACATGCATCGGCCTTGAGATTTATAAGCTAGTGTAAGACATGTCTGGGACGTGCATCGGCTTGAGACAAGTACTAGTGTAAGACATGTCTGGGACATGCATCAGCCTCGAGATATACAAGCTAGTGTAAGACCTCTTAAGGACATGGCATCAGCTTATTGCGAGTCAATGTAAGACCTATCTAGGACATGGCATCGGCTCGATACCTACGTGAAGGCCCATTGAATATCCTTTCATATTCTAAATAGTTCAACGAGAAAGTTTTAGTTAATATTAAGTTTGAGAGATGATATGATGGTTTTTATCAGTGGTGCAAGTGCCCAAATGATTTGTATGTATTGTGAGCTCACTACTATGTTGTATTATTAATAAAGAGTGTAATCGAGTAAGTTATGTTGTAGCTATTTCTTATAACATACATGATAGTAATACAATTGAAAGATTACCATAAATGGGTAAATCGTTGCTATTTACTTACTTACAACTTACTAAGCTTTATGCTTACCCCTCTCCTTTCCATTTTCTTTTAGTCCCGCCTAAGTAATTTGGGGATCCAAGACGCCGAAGACATTATACATACTATCAACCGAAGCACTCGGTATGGTTATGAATTATGTTTTGAGTAATGGCATGTATAGTGTGACAACCCGATTTAGGGTCTAAACGGAATAGTGGTTTTGAAACCACAAATTCGAAGCAGAAAAATTTATTGTGATTAATTTTTAATATTTACTGTGTGATTGAATGACTGTGTAAAAATCTCGTTGCGAAATTTTATCGTTTAGGTGCTCAATTTGATATTTAGGACTAGATTGAAATAGGTGAAAAATGTGTGTTCTAGTTCATAAAGATACTTGTGAGTAATGGTTTTTTAAAGCAGAGGTCCTTATATGGTAATTAGTCCATTTGTTAAATTGTTGGACAAAACTGGACATGGAATAGGTGAGGTAGGATATTTTTTTAGTAAACGCATTTTAGTCATTTTATAAATAAAAGAATAAAAAGGGAAAATAAGCCAAAAATGGTTCATAATTTCCTACGTCTTGGCCGATGGTAGTTCTCCTAAGCTAGGGTTTTGTCATCTTTCAAGCTTGATTGTAAGTGCATCTTAGCCCCGTTTTTAATGTTCTTCGTATTTTTGAAATCCTCGTAGCTCGGTTTACCTAGTTCTATCATTATTTTGAGTTAGGGTTTATGTTTAAAAATTTACCCATGAATGATATGCATGTATTTTGATGTTTTATGAAAGAATATGAATGTTTGGAGTGTGATAAACGTCTTTTACCAAGCGATTTTCGACAAAATCGCGTAAAAGGACAAGTTTGTAACAAGTTGTGAAGTATGTGTAAATGTATGATTTTGTGAGAATTATGGGCTGCTATTAGAGGGAAAAGGTTCAGCTAGGCTTAAAATGCAAGAAAATTGAATAAAAAATATTTTACGAGCCTAGGGGCAAAATTATAATTTTGTGAAATTTAGGGGGCAAAAATGTAATTTTGCCATAATGTGATTTTCAGATCAAATTGAATAGTATGAGTATTAACAGAGCTAAATGTGTTATTATTAGATCAAGAAACACGTGGAATTGACATGGATCGGGAAAAAGAAAAACTGGTGGATTAGAGTATAAACTCGTCATATTTTGCATCGAGGTAAGTTAATATGTGAATAAAGCATTTTTTTTATTTATGTTATAATATTTTATCATATTTTATGAGATGTGATTGTACATGGAATAATTATTCGATGTAAATTATGAATTGTATTTGAATAAGAATGAATTGGTAAAATGAGTAATTCTCTACTGAACTATCGAAATAGAAAAGATATGAATGATTCGGGATGAGAACATATGTGTAGCACTATGTGCAGGCTACTATGTGTTCAAGATGGTTTAGGTCACGTGTATAGTACTAAGTGCAGGCTACTACGTGTACCATATGCTATGTGCAGGCTATTATGCGTACCTGATAACTTCGATCACATGTGTGGTATCAAGTGCAAGTCAATATGTCTAAGGAATGATTTTGGTCACATGTGTAGTACTAATTGAAGGCTACAATGTGCACCAATTAGCTTAAACTTCAAAGATAATACTATGCGCAAGTCACCGAATAATTATTATTGTTCTATTCCGATGTGTTCAATGGGAAAGTAACCAAGTGAAAATGAGTGCAATTGTGTAACGACTAAGGGTGCATATATGTGTATATAAGTATGTGAGTAATGTGTTCGATAAATGATCGAACTTCGGTAAATTTGATGTGGACAAGTGTTATTGGAAAATTTATATGAGGAAATTATGAAAAAGGTGAAATCAGAAATAAAACAGTTTATAACATCAGTAGTGGGTTGAATTTGAAAAATCACCAAAAATAGTAGACACTGAATTAGAGGTTGAATGAGATATGTAATTAAAGCTTATTAGTCTATTTTCTTATAAAAGAAATAGAGCCAGTAAAAGCTTTCTATATTCTAAGATATTTAAATTCTTGTTAGACTAGTTTAGAATGATTTTGTGATCCCCTGTTCTGATTTGGAAAAATCATTAAAATTTGTAAAAAGATAATTATTGAACCTAATTTATATGGTTAGATTCCTTATTGAGTATATTTTTAGAAGAAACAAACGTGAACATCTTTTGAATTCTGTATATAGACAAATTGAAATGTTAGTGAAGAGTGGTCAAGACTATTAGGCAGCAAAACAAGGGAGGCTTTAATGAATAAACTGTATTAATTGGTAATACCAAAAATTCTAAAATTTTTATAATAAGAAGTAATATGAGTCTAGTTTCTAGGAAAATTAACAGATCTTAATTTGGAGCTCTGTAGCTCTGGATAAAAATAATTTAGTAACTGGGGCTTGAATGGACAGCTTGTACTAAATTTAAGTAAATAGTAAATTCATGTGAGATTAAGATTGTATAATTGTGGAAACATATTTTGGTATTTATAAATTCCATAAATAGTTTATTAGTTTTATTAATTACATATAAGCTATAAGCGTACTTTGTTTTCTTTTTCTTTCTTGTCTTATTTTATAATGTAATCGAGTTTGTTCGTGACTTGGAAAAATTATCGGAGGCTCACCAACACTATCCATCCTTCCTTTTGGTATTTTGTAAGCATATTTTGGAACTATGGCATGTATAGAATACTTGAGTATTTTTTTATATTATAGTAATATTACTCGAAATATTGATCTCTAATATTTGATATATCACTTGTATTATGCTATCGATGTGGTTTAATACTAGTTAAGTTGCTAGTTTATGATATATATGAACTCAATGATTAAAAGATGAATGAATATTTGAAGGTGTTTAATTTAAATGATCATTTTATGACTCAGTTTATTATGATTACATGTGTGCTATTCTAGTAATACCTCGTATCTTGTTTATGTGTTAACACGGGTAAAGGGTGTTACATATAGGTTGTATGGTCTTTTTGTGTAAGTACTCTAGTTTGCCAATTGTGTCGGCCATTCATCTTATGAAGTTCATTTTGTAAATGGCCTTTGGAATTGGCCTAAAATCATTCCATTTTCTTAATGGAATGGGATAAATTTACAAGGAAATTGTGCAAAGTTGCTTAGTAGTTTAAGCATGCATTTTGGTTATGAGTCAGTTGGTGTGTGAATACCTATTTAGGAGCATTTAGATAAGTATTGGTGCTAGGTTATAATGTATGGGGATTGGAGTCTTGTTTGCATGTGTTTTAGGGTGGCTAAGGGCTTGGTACATAGTCCGATATTGCCCGTACGGGTAGACACACAGGCGTGTGTCTAGGCCGTGTGCAACACATAGGCCACACACGGGTGTGTGGCACGACCGTGTGTCCCCTGCACCTTGCATGGATAGCATTCAATGTCGTCAGGCTCTCCCACGGGCATGAGACACGGTCGTATGTCTCAACCGTATGGGGGACACGACTAGCACATAGGTATGTGCCACGGCCGTGTGAATAATGGCGTCAGAAACAGAATGTCAAGGTTCTTACACACGGACCACGACACGGGTATGTCAAGGCCGTGTGAAGGAGACGGGCTGGGCACACGGGCATGTGCCAGGCAGTGTGAAAACCCCTGTAGGTTGAAGTTAGAAATTACATCCACACGGGTATTGGACACGGGTGTGTCCTTAGCGTGCTTAGGCCGTGTGAGGCTCACGGACCATTAGCACAGCCATGTTTAGAGGTCACACGAGTGTGTTACCCTCTTATACGGGCGTTTGCCTTATATTTGTCAGTTTTTGGACAAATTTACTCAAATACAAGAAATGGTCCCGAGTTATTTTCGAACAGTGATTTAGGCTTCATAGGCCCATAAGAAGACTCGTAGAACTATGTTTGGAAAAGTTTAAAATCAGGACGTATTTTCGAAGATTCAAGATTGAGTAATTGTATGTGTTTCAGTTTGGTAATGTCTCGTACCCTGTTCTGACGTTGAATATGGGTAACGGGTGTTACAATTATATTATGTTTAAATGTTTAATTATTGCTTGCATTGAATAATTGACTTCATGGATAAGTTAATTTGTATGAACAAGTCCAATGATAATTCGATGAGTGTGGGAATCCAGTACAAACATTAGGAATATTATAGGATACAAGGGTCTTAACATGGAGTTTATCGATTATGTGATTTCGTGTAAAACCATATCTGGGTTATGGCATCGGTATGGTAGTATGTGTAAGACCATGTCTAGCACATGGCGTAAGTATGAGATTTCATGTAAGACCATGTCTGAGACATGCCCATGATATGAGTTTTTCATGTAAGACCATAGTTGGCCTATCGGCATTGATATTGGATTACATGTAAGACCATATCTGGGATATGGCATTGTATGACCTATGTATGACTCCCGAGTATCCTTAATGATTCCGAATGGTTCAACGAGGCTAGTTTAAATGAGAGTGAAAGTACACTTAAGGTAAGTAACACAGTTACATTCGAAGCCTATATGATTTTTGGATGGAGGAATAATGATGAGTTAAAGCATGATCTATTGTAATGCTCATATGGTAAGGTTATAATTGGGTAAGAAATGGACATGAGAGTTTAGTATTGTATATATACCGACTTCTATTATGGAATATGTATGATTAAGTTATAAATAAGATGTTTGTTATTTTCATATAAACTTACTAAGCTGTGTAGCTTACCCCTCTTTTCTTTCCCTTGTTTTATAGAGTCACCAAGCTAGCTCAGATTGGGAGATTCGTTGGAGGATTGTCTCACACTATCAAGCTATCTTTTGGGTGTAACACCCTAAACCCAGCCTAGACGCTACGGCCAAGTCTGGTGTGTCACATTAAAGTATTTTTCAAAAACCATGTTTTCATTGAAACCCTTCTTGTTTAAAACTTGTTGCCAACTAAAACTTGCTTTGTTTACTTTCAAAACATGGTCAACTAAAAGTTAATCCCCTTTTTAAAAACATTATTACCTTTAAAACCTCCTTTGTTGCGAAAGCTTAATTTAGTTTGTTGCGGAAGACGTAGTGTTTGAAAACAGTTAACATTTTGGAAAACCGCGATTCACCTCTAGTAGATATAATTCAAAGTAAATAAAAACCTTAAAATAAAAATCCAGAAATTATAAAAGGCCTTATTACAAACCAAACCCAAAATAAAGTGCTTGAGAGTAAATAATCAAAACAGAAACATAAGCAGTGTGTGTGGCCTTCTCCGAGTCCCTCGCAGCTCCGATCTATCTAAGGCTGGGGATTACCTAAAAGGTTAATAAACGGGGTGAGTTTACGAAAACCTAGTTGTAATCCCCTTACTACAAATACGAACAGTCAGTCATGTAAAAGAATTTAAAAGTTTGCCCTACCACAGTTTCAGTATCAATTGGGCCTTAGCCCAGTATAAAATCAGAGACATTATCTGAACCAGAACCAGTAGCAAAATCAGAATCAGAGTCAGTATCAGTATCAAAATCAGAATCAGAATCAACAATAGAATCAGAAACAGAATCAGAGTCGGTATCAAAATCAATTAACAAAATCAGAATCAGAATCAGAATCAATTACAGAATCAGAAATAATTAACAGAATCAGAATCAGAATCAGAATCAATGTGCAAAGAAGCCCATCCAAAGCCCAAGTTAGCTCAAGCCTACTGGGCCTAAGCCCTAACCAGTCACAGTAATATCTGGGCCAAAGCCCTATTCAGATAACAGTAAACTGGGCCTTAGCCCTTTTCATATAGCAATACGGCCCATAGGCCCATAACAGTAACAGTACAAATAAAATGCATAAATGCAAAGCCCAAAATATGTGGGGAGACTACTCAACCCATCCAACCGCTACACACCACCCGTACCAGCCAACACACCATGTGAGGAGACTACTCGACCCATCCATCCGCTACACACCACAGAATTTGCAACGAGGCTGCCAGATATTGTGATGGAGTCACCAGATACAAATATTGTGGCAAAGCCACCAGAACAGATATATGTGGCGAGGCCACCAGAATAGATATATGTGGCGAGGCCACCAGAACGCTTCCTCCATCAATACTTCACAAATCCCATGCAACATGGCATGTATGTAGAATGTCATGCCCATATTTGAGTTAAACAATCACAGTCAAGTCATTCATATCACCAACATATATTCACAATCAAATCCAACAAACACACAGTCCAAGTCAGTCACTTGCCCACAAGGGCAAAATAGTCATTTAACACCCTAGGGGCAAAATGGTAATTTTACCCTACAAGAGAATTTCGGTAATTATACCCTACAGGGGTATTTCAGTAATTCTACCCTAAAGGGGTATATCGGTAATTTCACAAATTAAGGGTAAAACAGTAATTTTACAAATCAGGGGTAAAACGGTAATTTTACAAATCATGGGTAAAATGGTAATTTTACAAATCATGGGTAAAATGGTAATTTTACAAATCAGGGGTAAAATAGTAATTTTACAAATCATGGGTAAAATCGTAATTTTACAAATCATGGGTAAAATGGTAATTTTACAAATCATGGGCATTTCAGTAATTTTGTAAACCAAAGGTATTTCAGAAATTTTGTAAATAGGGGTATTTTAGTAATTTTGTAAATAAAGACTATTTCCGTAATTTGTTAAACTAAAGCATTCTAAACAGAGATAACAATGCAAATGGGCCTAAGGCCCATTCTCGGCCCAAATGGGCCCACACACTCGTGTGCCCCTTTTAGCCCAAATCTAGCCACAGATATGCGATTCACCTAGTCTAGTTCAATATTTACTATACAATCAAACAACTTGTCCAAATGGCCCCGTAGGCCCATTGGGCCCACATGGCCCCTTCGGCCCATCGCAGCCCGAAGTAGCCGTCCTACCGCTAGAGTAGTGAGAAATACACACCTGATAGGCATCTGATGCTAAACCACCCTCTGAACACTGCTATGCCTAGAAGTCAACAATAATCGCACCCTTGACTCTCCGGGGGTGTCGATTAACTACGGTCACCATCACTATGACCCAACGGCATACAGATCAACGAATGATCCAACGCCTAACCTCAACGAACACGCTTCAACGTGAAAGGGGTAAGCCAAGAAAGGCATGCCTACTCTCCTCATGGATCGCTCTATTTAAAGCTAGCTTCTCGCCTACTCCCATGCTAGCTTCCCGATGTGGGATCCTCCATCAATCTTCAAAAACTAAAGTATTAGCAAATAATCAACCTTTGCAAGCAAAGGGATTTGAACCATAGACCTCTCGATTAGTCATGTCAAGGCACCACCACTCGGACACAAGCTCCTTTGTGTCATAAGTTCAACGCATTTATCTTTAAAGCCAGCTTACTCGCTTCCAGATTTATTTAAAAGAAAAACCAAAATAAATTGCAAGAGCCAAGACTTGAACCTTGGACCCCCTTGCTTCCTTGTCCCTTAAGTGGCGCTACTTTGCCACTACACCACACTCTTTTTTGTGTCATGCTTTCACCAAAAATATTCTTAAAGCCTACCCACTAACGTCAAGGCTCCCATAAGAGAAAAACATAAATTTTTGCTAAGGCCCAGGTTTGAACCCAGGACTTCTCCAACACTCCCAAACCTTTTACCCATCACACCAACATGTCATTCAATGAATATGGGCCAAGGGCCCATTACACAACCCAAGTGGGGCCCACGTGCCCGCATGGCCCGCCAAGCCAGATTTTCCTACAACCACATGTACGACACAGCCGGACCACTAATTCTCATAAGTCCAATGACAACGACCCGTGTGGGCCCACAAGCCCATTGGGCCCACACGGCCTATTCTTCCAGGCCCAATTTCGGGGCGTTACATTGGGTATATGTGATTTTTAACATTTTGAGTTAGGGCATGTATAGGGACTTGATTATTTTGTATATGTGTCATAGTTATTTTGGCCTAATGTGGGGGCTTTTATTGGTGTGATGATCATTTTGTATAAGGCTATTTGAAATTGGCTAATGTTGGTTATTGGTATAATCATGTAATGATGTCTTTCATGAATGTGGTTGAATGCATGATTGAGTCCATAATTGTGTAATGTTTATGCATGGTGATTGTGGTATGCGGATGATGAGTGGATACCTTGATTGTGGATGTTTAAGTGCTTAATTCTTGTCATGATAAGCGTTGTTGGATGGACATATGTGTTTTTGTGTTTCAGGGTGGCAATTGGCTTGTTAAATAGCCTATATATTGTCCACACAAGTAGACACGGGCGTGTGTCTAAGCTATGTGTGACACACGGTCAGCCTTATAGGCGTGTTGATAGGTCGTATGTCCCCTGCACCTTAATTTTGAGAAACAGAATGTCCAGTAGTAAACACACGGGCAGAGACACAGCCGTGTGTCTCGACCGTGTGAAGGACACGACTATAGGACATGGGCGTGTGCCCAGGCCATTTGAAGTATGCACCTTAAATGCAAAAATTAAATTTACCGCACAGTATAGCACACGGGCGTGTTACTTGGCCATGTGACTCTAAATGGTTGATGACGTCATAATCAAAGAGTTACACGGGTTGAGGACACGGGCATGTCTTGAGCCACATGGGCGTGTGTGACAACACGGCCTGCCTACTCCCCAAAACATGAAATTTTTATAAGTGTAGCAAAAAGTTTCGAAAGTTCTCAATTCAGTTTCGAACCACTCCTAATGTATGTTTAGGGTCTCGTAAGCACGTAATAGGGATGTTATGAATATAAATGAAAAGTTTTAAATTTGACGCAAGTTTTATGACTCGGATTTCTGTGTTCACGTCTGTTTAAGTTAGGTAATGCCTAGTACCCTATTCCAGTGTCAGATACGGGTAAGGTGTGTTACACATTACACACTTAATACAATTTTCTTGGAAAAGCAACTGAGGTGAATCCAAAGGCCAAAAGCGACAATCCAAAGGCCAATTACGTAATTAATCACAACAAAATCCCAGAATTAAAGTAAAAGACCCGAGTTGCATCAAAAAGTTTAACAAAACCCCAACCCAGAGATTTAGCCTCTTACCTTCGCACAATATCGCAATCTATAGAACTCCAAAGTTTGGGAAACATTGTTCTAATAATCTTCGCCTAAAAGAATATCAAATGAACACTTAAACAATGAATTCAAGCAATTAAGCAAAACCCACTTTGACAAAATGAATAAACAAATACTAACGAAAATTCATATCAAACTTACGCAATTATCCCCACAATCGAAGACAGTGAAGTACAAAGTTTTCCAGTCATAACAATAGAAAAAATGACACAAATTTAAGAAGAAATAATGCATTAAAAGAAGAACATGATGGCAGGGGAAAGATGGAAATGAAAAATAAGAGGAAGAAATATAACACCCCTAACCCGTATCCATCATCGGAATAGGGTTACAAGGCATTACTAGACTTCTAACACAATTTGACATTTATTTCTCATACATTTTTCATTCATGAACATACATCATTCATATACAATCACATTGTCCCTAAAACGAGCCTACGAGGCCCAAAACATGCAATAGAAGTGTTTTGGGACTAAACCAATAACTCAGAATAACTTTGGGAAACTTCAAAAACATTTCTCAAACAGCGGACACACACCCGTGTGAACAGGCCGTGTGTCTCACACAGCCACAAGACGCGCTCGTGTCACAGGCCGTATGTACATTTGAAATGGAATCACATGGCCATGTCCCAGCCCGTGTCTTACCCCATGTAACTCTCTGACTTGGGTCACACAGCCGACCACACACCCGTATGTCTAGCTCGTGTGCCCTTCGAAATGGCTACACATGCCCTTGTGCCAGGCCATGTGCTAGGCCGTGCCAAACCTATAGGGTATACTGACTTATGCCACACGGCCAAGCCACACGTCCATGTGCAAGGCCATGTGGAGCATACTGACTTGATTTCAATTGCAACACACCAGGGGACACACAGCTGTATACCATGACCATGTGTCACATACGGCTGAGACACGCGCCCGTGTGGACAAAAATAGGCTATCTACCAAGCCATTTTACCACCCAAATTTGTATACACCTACACCAAACCAAATGGCACCAATTCATGACATAAATAAGCATTCAACCAACATGAACCAAGCATGATTCATACCATTTCAATACCAACCAATACAAGACACACAATTATCTCAATTTGCCATTCCATTTCATGCCTAACTTTACTTCCACAAATTAGCTACATAGTCATTTTCATTTTATGCATCAATCTACCTATTTCACAAACATATCAATCTCAACTTTCAACTATATAGCCATCCAAAAAATCAATCCACAACCAAGCATTTCCAAAACAATTATACATCACATAACAAAATGACCATTTGCATAAATATTTACACAACTAAAACAACCAAAATAAGCCAACTCACATGGCTATATACCAAACCAAAAACTTATCAACTACAAGCCAATTCAAATGGCTAAAAATCCATAACTAACATATACCAAAATGACCACATAGCCTATACATGCCATTACCATAAACACAAGTTCAAAAGTACCAAAGTAGAAGATCGATAGTGTGATGGAGTCTCTAACAATCCCTGAATCCAAGCTAGCCTTGAAATCACTATAAGACATGGAAAATAAAACAAAGTAAGCTTTAAAGCTCAGTAAGCTCTTATGCATAAAATAAAACATACTAAATATACACAATTTCAAACATCAATTTATAACATATACCATACCAAATCACAAACCTTTTACTTGTTATTCACAAGAATAGATATGAAATTCTCAAATCTCTTTGATTCATTGCTCATATAGTTCATGTACGTACCTGTACCAACTCATAATCACCTCGTATTCATTCAATTCTTTGATTTACCCATTGAACCATTTAGAATACTAAAGGATACTCGGGAATACATCGCACCTCAATGCCACATACATAGCTGAAGCTATCTCAATCTCACATCACATATATGCTCACTCTCGAGCTATCACAAAGTCTGCTCACACAACCTGTCTGTAACAGCCCGAATTAGGGCCTAGTTAAAATAGTCATTTCGAGACCACAAATCTGAAGTAGAATTATATATTTCATGATTATTTTTTTAGTTTACGATATGATTCACGGTAGTGAGAAAATTTCATGAAGAATTTTTATGAGATAGTGATTAATTTGTCCTTTAGGACTAAATTGCAAAAGTTGCAAAATATGAGTTTCTAGAAGTTTTAAGGATGAATTGGCATTAGAAAAATTATTAGAAGTTCATATTTAGCAATTAGACCATTTATTAGCATGATGGACAAAAATGCCCAAGGAAAGAAAATTTTCTAAAGAAAGGGTATAAGGGTATTTTGGTCATTTGGATAATTAATGAAAGAAAAAGGGGAAAATAAGTAAAAAAAAATACTCATCTTCTCCATGCTTGTGCCGAACTTTCAAGTGACTCCATAGCTAGGGTTTTCACATTTTCAAGCTCACTAGTAAGTGTAATTTAGCCCCCGTTTTTAATTCTCTTCGTATTTTTGAAATCCTCGTAGCTTAATATAGCTATTTCTACCACTAATTTGAGCTAGGGTTTATGTTTAAAAATATATCCATACATGATATGCAAGTATTTTGATGGCTAGTGGTAAAATATGAAAGTTTAATGTGTAGTAAACATCTTTTACTAGGTGATTTTTCATGAAAATCCCTAATAGGGACCAAATTGTAAAGCTAGTAAAATGTGTAGCAAAAGTAAAAATTTATAAAAAAATAGGGGCTGTTATGAGCCAATAAAAGGTTCAGATAGGCTTGGGTAATCAAGAAAATAAGTGCATTCCATTTTACGAGCTTAAGGACCATTTTACAAATATACAAAAAATTAGGGGCAAAATTATAAATTTTTTCCAAAGTATAAATTATGGGCTAATTAGCCAATATGAATACTAAATAAGTGAAAATTTTCATTTTAGATCAAGAAACACAAAGCCCGAATCGAAACCGGGGAAGAAACAAAGTGGTGGATTAAATCGAACATTCACCCATATTTTGGATCTGAGGTAAGTTGTATGCAATAAATTAGCGTTATGCATTTTGAAAATTATTGTGATGATATTCTATGAAATTTATGTTATTTCTATGAAATTTATTGATATGATTTTTACAAAAAAAATGATAAAGTGATAGTTGAGAAATCCCGATTAAATTTTAAGGAATACAAGGGATACCGTAGTCATAACATGAGAAATTGTAGGTCCCGTGTAAGACCATGTCTGGGACATGGCATCAGCACCAAACTGAGATCCTATGTAAGACCATGTCCGGTACATGGCATTGGTATTGGCATCGACATGAGATCCTGTATAAGAGCATGTCTGGCACATGGCGTCAACACTGAGACGAGATTTAGATCCCTTGTAAGACCATGTCTAGGATATGGCGTTTGCATCTAAGAGTGATCCTGTATAAGACCATGTCTGGGACATGGCATCGACATCAGTTTACGATCTCGTCTAAGACCACGTCTGGGACATGGCATCGAC
The DNA here is from genome assembly GCA_020496765.1 of Gossypium stocksii. Taxonomy (NCBI): domain Eukaryota; kingdom Viridiplantae; phylum Streptophyta; class Magnoliopsida; order Malvales; family Malvaceae; genus Gossypium; species Gossypium stocksii. The sequence continues at coordinate 87,660,069 of CM035629.1, forward strand.
ATCGATATGAGATTCCATGTAAGACCATATCTGGGATATGGCTTCGACATCGACTTGTGATCCCATGTAAGCCCATATCTAGGATATGGCATTGGCATCATACCATGAGAATGACATTCGGGTATCCTTCAGTATTCTAAGTAATTTAATGGGAAAAGTATTCAAGTTGATGAATTTAATGAGAAAGACTAAAGTTTTGTGATGAGTGATACAGGTGCACATGAATAAGTCACGAAAAAAATGAAAATGTAATAATATGAGTATGATGGTGAGGAAATCATGAGTAAGCCATGAAAATGTGTAGAGAATTTATATAATATTCCATGAGACCTTATTTGGATGCTTATTCCATGATTTATGTTGTTATTTATTTCATGCAACTTACTAAGCAATTATGCTTACTCCCTTTCTTTTCCCTTTTCCTTGTAGTTTTGCCAAGCTAGCTCGAGGATTGTTAAAAGTCGGAGCTCGAAGTCACACTATCAAGCATTCCATTTTGGTATAGTAAAGTCTAATTATTTTGGGTATGGCATGTATAGAAAACTTGGTCATTTTGATATTTGTCATTTTGGGGTAGCCATATGAGTTGGCTATTGATGTTACTTAAGTCATGTTGTAATAACCTTTGGAAATGGGCTAATATTCATTAAGTTTCAATTATGCAAAGTGAATGTCATTCAGGATAGCCTAAAATTGCATATCTAAGTAGATAAATGAATGGTGAAAATGCTTGGTTAATGTGGTGTTTTGTGGCATGCGAATGCCTTAAGTTTAGATATTAGATGTTTGTAAACGCCATATTATGTGTTATTGAAGTTGGCCTTGTGTTTGATTAAGTTTCAGCGTGACAAAGGGCTTGGAAAATAGCCTATATTTATCGACATGGGTAGGCATACGGGCGTGTGTCTAGGCCGTGTGTGACACACGATCAGCCCCATGGGTGTGTTGATAGATCGTGTGTCCCCTACACTTAATTTATGCAAAATAGAATGCCCAGTAATTTTCACACGGGCGGAGACACCGCTGTGTGTTTCAACTGTGTAGAGGGCACGGCCTAAGACACGTGCGTGTGGCTTGGCCATGTGACCTAAATTGCATGCTGACGTCATAAACAGAATACCCAGGTTTTCACACACGGGCGTGTCGGGGCCGTGTAAAGGACACGGGCTAGGGACACGGGCTTGTGTCAGGCTGTGTGAAAACCTCTGTAGGTTCGAAATGAAAAATAAATTCGACACGGACTAGGGACATGGGCGTGTGTGACCATACGGCCTGCCCACACGGGCATGTCCCACCTCACACGGGCGTGTGGCCCTATTTTGTACAAAAATTTTCTAAGTGCTCGAAAGTTTTCGGTTTGGTTCCGAACCATTCCCGAAGTATGTTTTGGGCCCCGTAGGCCCGTGATAAGTATTTTAAGAGGATGTATGAAAAGTTTTAAAATGGAAACAAAATTTTATGGTTTGGGTTTGTATGTTTAAGTAAGTTTAAGTGCAGTAATGCCTCGTACCCTGTCCCAGCGTGGGACACGGGTAAGGGGTGTTACACTTTCAGTAAAGATGTAGCTACACGGTGCTACTCACACAAGCTGTTAGGTACCGCAACACATGCCAGAAACCCAACCATCGGTAGGACATACGAGACTAGCACCCTAATCATATCATCACGGAAATCCCTAATGTCATGACATTCGTATCCTAATCTATTCTACGGGTTCAAATGAGATTCCATATAGTCGAATCATCATCGAACGTATCCACAAGGTTGTGTCCATAAATTATACAATATTAAAGCACATAAACACAAATATATCAAAGCTAATTAACATAAAAACTTACCTCGAATGCCAAAAAATGACATAACAAGTCGATTAGTCCGAGACCTTGTTCTTTCCCCGATCTAAACTCGAATTCTTCTTTTCTTGATCTATAAGTAATCAAATTAAATTTATTCATTCATCTTTTTACTCAATTTAGTCCACAATTTATAATATGGTAAATTACGTTTTTGGCCCCAATTTTCAACTTTTATGCACATTAGTCCTTAATTCATAAAATCACAAATTCACGAAATTCCTTATAAACCTGGAACGACAGAAATGTGCAAGTGTACACAATCGCAACAAGTAATAAGCTGACAAGTAAATGTCGAGTTATCGTACCTACAGGGACTATAAAAAGGATTATTTATGAAATTAATTATAAAACACTTTATTGATGAAAAATATTTTGGGTTTAAAAAGATGATTAAAGATTAAGGGTTAAAAACTAAGTAAATACTTAAAATAAAACAAAGAGTTCTAATGCACGATTTCAAAAAGATTTAATCAAGATGACATAAATTGAGTTGGATTAATTACACTTCTTTAACTTAGAATTATTAGACTCATGTTTATATTGTTACGTATAAATTCACGGCAACTCGGTAATTTGCTAACTTATGAACATATTTACCTACCAAAAGTCCATTCATCTCTTGTCATATTTCTATGCCATTTCAATCGATTAAACAGATTTAAAAAGGTAAACATGTTATTGCACATACATACTTATTAAATTAAAATAAGCTCTTGCATATTTCTATGTCAATTCAAGCGATTAATTTAACCTAATAATCACATAAAAGACTGTGTCCATTAATTACAATTTCAATCCATTTAAATAATTATTTCATTAGCTATCTCACATTTATAATGCAAGAATAACTTAGGCATGATTTTACTTAATCAAGCAATTTACCGAGGCCTATAACAGCATAAACACAATTTTAATAAATTAAGAGGACGAAATGAAATCAACCCAACACGAATTAAATTCAAGCTAAGCTGATTAAATTAACCACTCCAACAGCATAAATATTCATAGATATGTTTATCATTAAAACAACAAAATTTAAAGAGATAGGGAACAAGAAGCAAATCTGGTGTTTTTCCGTGGCTTGACTAGTTTGCTCCGTTCTTCTTCCTTTGTTGTCTCCACCGATCAAGGCTTATATGAACACTCAACTGCTGCTCCAAAATGGCTGAAGAAAAGCCTCTTTTCCAAGAGAAGAAATCAGCACAAGAACAAGGGGAAATGAGCGGAAAATGGAGAGGAAAAGTGAGAGAGGTGAAGAGAGTTGTAAGAGAATGAGAGATGAATGAAGGATGATGTGAATAATCAACAAAGGGGGCCTTTTATAGATGAGGAAGGCTGCTAAAAATAGAAAATTCCAGCAGCCGAAGAGACCTTCCTTGGCTGGTCACACACATGGCAAGTTTGGTGGCTTTCAACTTTGCTAAAAATAGCCTGGGGCAAATCCGAAAAGCCATAATTAAAAGAGAGGTTTGAATGCAATTTGGAAGCCTTTCAAGGGTACTTTGTAAGCTCATTTAATCAGATAAAATGCATATTTGGATCATCATATGGACGGTTCTGGGCTGCCCAGTTGATGGCTGGTTTGGTTCACTTCATTCGGTTCTACCGGTGCGGTTCAACTAGACCCTTTTCTCATAATTAATTAAAAATAATTTATTTAACCCAAATTAAATTTGGGAATAAATTAAAACTAAGTATATTATGAATTAATACACATATTTGAACCATCTTGGGCTGGAAATTAATTCCCCTTGATACTTCAAATTGCTTCTCGGTTTTGTGCTTCTAGCGGTGTCTAACGAGCCAATTTTTGTCCTTTGCGCGAATCTATCGAAAATAATCAAAATTCACTAAAAATAATTAAAAAATTGAATAAATTTTAATATGTTCATATTTTTAATACAATTAAATATTTTAATAAAATTAATTATTATTCGACAAGAATTTTACCGAAACTGCACGATTTTAAGTAAAAACGAGTATGAAAAAGTATATAAATTTTTGTATTTCCACACCCTCAAACTTAATTCATTGCTCATCCCAAGTAATGCACAAATTTTGAAAAGAATATCTCAAAAACACCTTTGAAAAACTCCTTCAGAACAACATTTTTCCCAAAATTATGAATTTAATATACTTAGGCTCAAAAATAAGAAATTTGATAATTATGCTACTTAAGTATACATATTGTTCAAATTACATTCAACAACTATTATAATAGCAAAATTAGACTGAATGCTTCTTTAACAAAGACATGTTAACCCTTACCAATTTGATTTTTATTCCCTTATTCAAGATTAAGTTGCAATCATTAAGTTTATCTTATGTCTTCATATGTTGATCTTAGCAATTTCTCTCCACTAATGTATGTAGCATAGAAACTTGAAGCAATAGGTCTTTATTAAGGTTGTAACATAGCTAGGCTAGGGGTAGGTAAAAGATACATAAATTTTGGCTTAAAAACCTTAGACTCAGTGTAAATCGAACCTTTAAATTTTTACCTTCGATACATCACCTAACTTTCTCATGCTCATTTGTACATCTATTTTCAAGTACATGTGCTCTTCTTTTTTTTATTAAATTCAGCATGAGCACTCACTTTATGTATTACAATTTTTGAGCAATTGATACTTCCTTTCAACTCCCCCAAACTTATTTTCGAAGAATATTTTCAATAATATTGAGTCTAATGGTTGGGACAATTTAAAGGTAATTAAGAGAAAAGTGATGGCTAAATATTGCAAAGGTCCAAAAGTAAAATTAGGCCATATAGTCTCAAAAAGTTGGGTTTCAAAGGATAAATTTGTCATGGTCAGCTTCAAAGGCTCAAACGGTCCAAACACTAGTTGCCTAAATCATTTTCAATATTCCATACTTCCTAGGATTTCGCCTCAAGAAATTACTAAGTTAATTCTAAAGACTTAAACTTTCATGCAAGCCTAATTTTTTGTAAGGAACTAAAAATTTTATGGTATGAATTTGCATGTTCTATTAAAAATACATTCATATCATTATTAAGCTATATAATAATTTATTGAAATAATAGAATTTTATTTATACTGAAGTTTAACATACTTAACAAAATTTCAAATTTATTGAACAAGATATATCCTAATCATAATTAAAAGAAAATTTTATTCTGAGTGGAAATAATTCAAATTTCCGATCCCCCTACTTAAAGTGAATAATGTCCTTATTGTTTAAAGTGAATAGATACTATACACCAGGTAGGATTGTAGAAAAGAGAAGGTGAGTCAATTTGACTGATTAAGTACCAAGCTCTCTCTAAATCCAATCCTACACATGTATATACCTATTGCCACACATTATACTTTACGACTTGTTCAAATTTTATTCATGATTCTTATCTCTTTGTTTTATTATGCAAAATAGAAATTCCTAATTAACCTAATCCTAAAATAACCTAAGAATAAAAATAAAATAAAGTTGAGGTCCTCCCTTTTTATTTGTTTGTTCATCCTTCTGAATTCGACTCATCTTTTGCACCATCATTATTGCCTTTGCACGAATCGCTTCGCTCCCTCTTCGATAATGGACTCCATGGTTCAAATATGAAATCTAGAAACTTAGGCACAAAAATAAATGGGTCATTGTAAATTTTCCTAAGAGCACTTGTCATTGAGTCATCCATTATTTTTTAGTAACTCCAGTAGGCTTGTTGCTGCCATTGCATATGTTATGTCCATCAATTTTGACAGCTCATCTCGAAGGTCTGGGCTAGGCGATGGAGTTTTGAACATTGAAGTTTCAATATCAGGTTCAGCTTCTGGCTCCATTGGTTCTACCTCATTAGGGACTTTAGCTGATTGCTCTGGCTCGATCTCTGTGGGATAATCCTCTTCTTTTTCAGGATCCTCACTTTCTTCAACTCGCTGTTGTAAAATAGAATCTCCAGCTGCTCGGTAAAGGTCCCAATCAGTGATTGTGCCTTGGCTATACCTATCTTCTTTATGTTTGCAAGAATTTTGGCTTTCAAGCACAGAATTGTTATCGTAAAGGGAAATTAAGCTGGGCCAGAACGTTTAACGGCACAATTCCACATTTTTCTCAAGATGATTTTGCCCACATCAATGGTCTTTCCAGTTAAAATCGAGTATAATAGGACCATTCGCTCTAATGAGATTGTAGTCCCACGCGAACTAGGCATAAGGCTAAAATGGATGAAATAAAACAATACCTTCGCAAGTGGTGTCAAATATTCCCTTCGACAAGTGTGGATTCCTTGTTTTGGAACAGTCCACTTAGAATATGGAACTGTAAGTTCCTCAAGAATTTCTTGTAGATTTTCAGGTTTAAAGTTGCTCAACAAAGAAGAATATTCATCATTTTCGAAATTAGGTAATTCAAAGAACTCATTAATAGCATTTGAATTTATTAGTACCTTGATTCCACGAACTGGAACTTCTGTCAACTCACTTGAGGTTAAGTTGGCGTATAATTCATGAACTAGTTCCTCATCCACACTAGGTCTCTTCTCACAAAACAATCCCCAATTGAAGGCTTCGGTAACTTGACGAATACATGCCATAAAGTCTTTGTAGTTGCTTTCCTTTAATGTAAAGCCTTTCTCTGGATGAATCTATTGATTTTTTAAGATACTTTCGTATCTTACTTTGGCTTCTTCACAGTGGAACTTGTTCTGCGTTTTGTCAACTTGGGCGAAGGCACGAGTTCTCTTGTGAGGCATAATTGACCTAGACATAAGATGGAAAAATTTATTCTCTCAAAAATTTAATTAATAAAAATTATTAATAATTCAATAAATGGAAAAATTAAATAATTTAATAAAATTAAAAAAATTAAAAGAAAATTAGATCTTACCACCTTTTTTTTGTAAAACTATAAGCATTCCTAAAAAAAATAATTTAAAAGCAAAAGAAATTGATTTAAGGTAGGTTGGAAGGTTTGTGGCTTAGGTTGGGTGAAGGGAGTATGTGCCGCACAAGTGCACAAGGCAGCAAGCAGCAGAAAGCCTAGCGTGGGGCGTGTGAATGCGTGTGCTGTGGCCTAGAACAACAGGGTATGCGCACAGATGGGGTGCTGGGCAGCAGACAGGTGGGCGGATGAGGTGTTGGGTAGCAAACGAGCGACGAATAGGGCGCTGGTGACACGACCTGATGCACCAAAATGTGCGGACGGTCTGCTGGGCGTGTGCTAGCTGAATGCTGGGCTACTAGCCAAATGGCTGTTAGGCAAAAGAAGGTTTCAGCACTTAGGGGATTTAGTGCTTGAAGTTTTGGGTGATGCATGAATGGGGAGGAACAAGGTGGTATTTATAGTATGAGTCATAGGAGTTAGAGTAGAACTCTTAGTATAATTTAATAATTAAAATAAGAGTCTAATTCTAATCTCTACTCAAAATTATCAACAACTAATAATTAAATATATGTATATGAAATTATCAATTGCTATTAAATTATTTAGATACACATAAAATATAATTAAAATAAAATTAATCCTAATTCTAAGCTCAGTTGATAAAAATTAATATATAAATTATAATAGATAAAATTATATATTAAATTTTATCATATTATTAATATAAATATATAATTTTAAGCAAAAAAAATTTATTTCTAGATGCCTTTTAAAAATATTTACAAAGAGAAGCACCTGGTTTTTATTATTTATAAAAAGTGCAATCAAATTTTAAAAATAATTCAATTAAGTCCCTAGACTTAATGAATATTTTAAAATTGAGTCAAATTAAAACTTGGATCAAAATTGACCCTTTTATTTGAAAAACTTAAAAAAAATATTTTGTCATTTAGGGAATAATTTCTCGAAAAATTATGTAAAAATCAATTCCCAGGAAAGATTGGAGAGGTCACAAGCTGTCCCGCTTAAGTTCCAAACTCCTAGATAGAATTTATACAAACATAATAAACCCGAAAATATACCCTAAATAAATTTATTAAAAACAAGAAAATTTAAATATCCGATAAACTGAATAAGACTTGATCCCGTTCAGGTTTTTCTTCGTAGTAATGTTTCAAACGTTGAACATTGACTTGAAAATTACCTCCCTTAACTTGGAGTTCAACAACTCCATATGGATAAACATGATGAATCATAAATGGATCGGACCAACGTGATTTTAACTTACCTGGAAAGCACTTCAATTTGGAATTAAATAACAAGACTTGTTGACCTGCTTCAAATTCTCGAACTCAGATGTGCTTTTCATGTCATTTCTTAAGTCTCTCCTCGAGTAATTTGTCATTTTCATATGAAAGCATCCAGAATTCTTCTAACTCATTGAGTTGGAGCATCCGTTTTTCTTTAACAAGCTTGAGGTCCAAATTGAGTTGTCGTAGAGCCCAATAAGCTTTGTGCTCTAACTCCAAGGGTAGATGACAAGCTTTTTTGAAGACCAACCTATAGGGTGACATCCCTAAAGGTGTTTTTATATTGTTCTATAAGCCCATAAAGCATCATCTAGTCCTTTGGACCAATCCCGACGGTTCGGGCAAACTACCTTTTCAAGTATGCCTTTGATCTCTTTATTTGCCAGCTCAGCTTGCCTTTTCGTCTGTGGATGGTAAGCTGTAACAACCTTGTGTTTCACTCCATGTTTGTCTTATAACCATTTTAACCACTTGTTCACAAAATGGGTCCCTTCATCGCTGATAATAGCTCTTGGGGTTCCAAACCTTGTGAACACGTGTTTCTGCAAGAACTTCATCACAACCCTTGAATCATTTGTCGGATAAGCTTCAGCCTCGACCCACTTGGACATATAGTCTACTGCTACCAATATGTATTTATGGCCAAAAGAAGGAGGAAAAGGTCCAAGGAAATCAATACCCCATACATCGAACAATTCCGCCTCAATGATGTTTGTTCGGGGCATCTCATTTCTATTGGTGACATTTCCAACCCTTTGACATTGATCACAACTCTTTACGTAAGCGTATGCATCCTTCAATAGTGTTGGCCAAAAGAATCTGGCTTGTAATACTTTGGTCACAGTACGAATACCTCCAAAGTGTCCCCCACTCGAAGCTGAATGACAGTGGTATAAGATCTTCAGTATTTCTTCTTTTTCCAAGCATCTCCTGATCATCTGATCTGTACACTTTTGAAACAAATATGGCTCTTCCCAGAAATAGTACTTCACATCGTGAAGAAACTTTTTCCTTTGTTAATACGTCTTATCAATCGGCATCAAACCACAAGCTAAATAGTTAGCAATATTAGCAAACCAATGGGTGTTATGGACATGATTTATCTTCAGTATGTGTTCATCTGGAAATGTCTTCTGAATCGGTACAAGTGGAGAATTCCCTTCTTGCGACTCCAATCTGGACAAGTGATCTGCTACTTGGTGTTCTACTTCCTTTCAATCTTGAATTTCTAGATCGAACTCTTAAAGTAGAAGTACCCACCAGATCAGTCTCGGCTTAGCGTCTTTCTTAGCAAGTAAATACTTAATTGCCGAGTGGTCCGTATAGACAGTCACTTTGGTACCTACAAGATAAGATTGAAACTTGTCGAAAGCAAACACTATGGCAAGTAACTCTTTTTCTGTTACTGTGTAATTTAGTTGAGCTCCTGTTAGAGTCCGACTCGCATAGTAGATGGGATGAAAAACTTTTTCCTTTGTTGGCCCATGACAACTCCAATTGCGAAGTCAATTGCGTCACACATCAATTCAATGGCAAATCGCAGTCTGGTGTGACCATTATGGGTGCTGTAACTAATTGATCCTTCAAATCCTTGAATGCTCTTAAACAATCCTCATCAAACTTGAATATCGTTTCCTTTTCCAATAATTTGCACAAAGGTTTAGCAATTTTGGAGAAGTCTTTGATAAATCTTCGATAGAAACTGGCGTGGCCCAAAAAGCTCCTAACAACCTTTACAGATGTTGGAGGTGGTAGTTTCTCAATAATGACTACCTTTGCTTTATCTACCTCGATCCCATGTTTCGATATCTGATGCCCTAGAACAATCCCTTCTTGTACCATGAAATGGCACTTTTCCCTGTTGAATACTAGGTTTGTTTCTTCGCATCGCCTTAGTACCTTTGCTAGATTGGCTAAACAATCATCATAAGTGTCTCCAAATACTGAAAAATCATCCATAAAAACTTCCAAATACTTCTCAACGATGTCAGTAAAAATAGACATCATACATCTTTGAAATGTAGCAGGTGTGTTACATACACCAAATGGCATGCGTCTAAATGCAAACGTACCGTACAGACATGTGAATGTCGTTTTGTGTTAATCTTTTGGTGCTACTATAATTTGATTATACCCCGAGTAACCATCAAGAAAACAGTAATAGTCTCGCCCCATGAGTCTATCCAGCATCTGGTCCAAGGACAGTAAAGGAAAGTGATCTTTCCTTGTGACAGCCTTAAATCGACCCTAGTCGAAATGTGGCTTCGGGACCACAAACCGAGGCACAAAAATAATTTAATAATTATTTTGATTCCTATTATATGTGTCAAATTATGTGTGACATTTTTTTTTTGGTGTTCTAACTTAGAGTTATAAATGTGAATTGCTTTTAAAAGGGACTTAGTTGAGAAATTTGGAAGTGTGCTAGTTAAATGTGTGATTACTAACAAGTGCATGCAAGTGAAATGATGGCCTTGCATGTCAAATTTCCCATTTTAAGTTTAAGTGGCCGGCCAACATATGCATGTAATGATTATTATTTTCATATTTTATGTATTTGTTATATTATATGTTAAATAATAGACATAAAATAAAAGATAGTAATAAAAATATGATAGTGGGAGGAAAAACCAAAGTTGGTTCATTTTTTTTCCCCATTGCCGTAGCTAGAGGAAGAAGAACACCAAGGTTTTCAGCCATTTGTTTTGCATAAATCAAGGTATGTAATTCATGTTAATTCATGAAATTTTTGTGTATTTTGAGTCAATTACTAAGTCCCTTACTTAGCTCATGTAAAAGTTTTGAAACTTGTTGAGATATGTTCATTCAGCCATGGTAAATTGATGATGTTTAAGCTTGCAAATTGCTGGAATTTAATGCTAAATTTATAGTATGTGTATTGTGTGTTTGCCGAATATAGTTTTAAAGTGATGAAGATGAGCTTTGGTCATAGTGATAAATTAGTAGGACCGTAAGCTAAATGTTAGAAATTTGTGGAATGTATATAAATATAGAAATGTGGTAGATCTTGAGTAGATATCATATTCGGTTATTGAAATTGATGAATGGAGGTTTGATAGACTCTACAATGATAAAATTTTCAATTTGGTTGAGAGATGAGTATTCGGCCATGGCGTTTTTAGGCATATGGAAATAATGTTTTGATTTTTTTTTTTTTGTGTGTGTAATGAGGTGTGTTCGGGTTTTGTTTCATTGGTTAAGAAGGATGCCGAACGTACTCTTAATTATTAACTTGAACAATTTGTGGCATTTTGAGATATAGAAATGTGAGTATGACTATTTAGATGTCTTTGATAGTTGTATTAAAGCATTCGGCTATGAGATTGAAGAGTAGAATATGTGCTTAATTTTGGAAGTTAATAATGAAATTTATTATTAAGTAATTAGATGCTTGTCAAATTTGGAATAAAGTGAGAAAAGAGGTAAAGGACGAATTTGAGCTTGAAAATTTATATACGTGACTGAATTGATGGGAAATAGTCGGCCAAAGTGATTAATGTGAAATTTGATATGTTCATTTAGTGGCCAAATGTGACCTTGATATATATATATATTAGCTTTGTGATGAAATGCGAATTATATGTGTGCATGGTTGAGAGTATACATTCGGCCAACTTAAGTGATAAGTGGTAGTTGATGAAGGTGATTAAAATGTGTCTCAAAAATGTATTCTTATGTGTCTAAAGTTAAGGAATGGTTAGAAGAATTTGAATGCTAAACTAGTTTATTTGTTTATAATGTCCGACTATGGTCATTTATAGAGATGTAAATGAATTGTTGTTATGTGAATAAATGTTTATTTGATGGTAAATTAAATGACTCTTTGCTTGTGAATGTGAATTTGATATAGATTAAATAAGCATGAAATCGAGTCATGGCATGTTTTATTAAATATGATACATATTGAAAATGATATGTGATTGCCAAATGTGATTGTTAAGTGAATAATATTAGTTAAGTACTTTAAGCAAATTTATTGTTTTACTTAAGCTTAAGAGCAAAGAGGATCAAAGTCGGATAAGGGAAAAGAGAAAGTAAACGAATAGCCGTGGATATCTAGTCGTCGACCACTTCCGAGGTAAGTTTTAAGTGATTAAACATTGAGTAAATTTAATCATAATAGAACATAATGAGTTGATTTAATAAGATATGATGTGGCCATGATATGTCCTAAACTCAAATGGTAAGTTCTTAAGTGTTTGGACTTGGAAAATTAAGAGCAAATTGTAATAATCTGCTTAGGACAGCAGCAGTAATGTGATTTTAGAAAATCACCATATATTGTTGGAGTGGAATTAGAGGCTGAATAAAATATGTAATCAAAGCTTAATGAGTCTAGTTTCTTATAAAAGAAACCGTGTAAGCAAAGGAATTTCCTATAAAGAGATATTTAAATTTGTGTGAGACAGTGTCAGAATGACTTTAAAACCCCCTGTTCTGTTTTTAGAAAATCATTATAAATTATACAAAAATTTTTATAAGATAAAATTTATATGCTTAGACTCCTTAATGAGTCTAGTTTCAAATGAAATAATCAAGAACATATTTTGAATTCTGTACAATGAGAAATTTGATTCGTAGTGAAGAGTGGTCAGTATAGTCAAACAGTGAAATAGGGGAAATTTTAAGAAAATTCTGGTAGTGATTGGCCAAACCAAAAATTCTGAAAATTTTATGGATAGAAGATATATGAGTCTATTTTCAGGGAAAATTAACAGTACTTCATTTGGAGTTTTTTAGCTCTAGTTACAAATAATTTAATGACTATTATTCAGGAAAACAGCTTGTAGTGAATCTGTGATTTTATTGTAAACATTGATGAAACTATTTGAGTTGCTTATAAGCTATTGCTGAAATTGATGTACAAGATACATATATAGGTGGTGAGGTCAAAATGGCTAAAATTTAAATGTGTGCAGGTCATTCGAATGGCTATCTTATAAACGTAAGCAATGTATATGTAATATGTGTTGATAGTTTTATAAATTGAAGGTGTAGTGACATATATGTTGTTTAGCCGAATGGTTGTCATGAGAAGAATGTAAGTCATGTGTGTACTTGCTTATTTAGTTGGAAGTTTATTGAAAAGGGTTATATATATATATATATATATATATATATGTATTAAAGTCGAATGATATTATGACATGAAGTTAAGGTGCATGTTATATGCTTATATTCGAATGAGGTTAATAAATTACAAATGTGATAGTCTGTGTGAAATGTGGTAACATGTGATTAAATATACATGGAATTTGGAAAGTATCCGAGTTAAGACTTGTTGACTACGTGATGTGGCCTAATGACTCTTGTGAAATGAGACTAACTATATTGAGATACGAATAAGTTCGAATGAAGTGATACCTTATTAATGTGTTTCCATGATGGGAAAATCGAAGGTATGTGAATTGATGTGTATACAACCTTGTGAATTGACTATGATGATATATCCGGGCTTAAAGTCCCGCAGGCTTGGTGCTAGTAACTGGATTCGGATTTTTAAACCTAGTAGGCTATGGCTAAGTGCCTTGAATTATTTCAAACCGAAGACCATTTGTATATCTTTAAGATAAGGATTTAATTAGTTTCATGAAAATCTACTAATTTGAGTTGTATTCGGCAGGATGTGCAAATGCAAGGTATGGATTTCGTTTGGTCATTTATGTATATGTGATAAAGAATATGTTTGGTCCTTTATATACTTATACGTAACTTTAATACTTGTCATGATTTGATTATTTGAAAATATTAATGTGAATATGAACCAAAGAACTAAGCTCCTAAATACATAAATACATTTATGTATGTGCATGAAATGAGAGCATATGAATAAGTGGTTAGAGGTATTGAAAGATTGAATTGGTAATTGGTAACTATGGAAACTGTAAGTGTACAAAGGTTAAGTATATGGTAAGGGATACTTACTTGCTATGTGAACTCGATTTCGGTTGAGTTACAAATGTGCTTGGGGAATCACTTATGAGATGGTTATAAGTTATATTCAACGAGTATCGACTCTATTAAATGGTTTATGTAAGATTAAAACATGAATATGTGCTTCCAAATATGGAAATCGAATGTGATTATAGTGTTATGTTTTAGTTCGACTGATTAAACTAGAAGTAGCATTGATGTTTTTAAATGCGAAGGGGTATATACTCTTAAATTTGGATGAAATAGATGAATTATATATGCATACATGGGGTTTAAACTATTTGATCGAATGGTGATATATCTTTACATTTCATAACGCGAATTGTCCAAGGCCTAATCTTAAGCGACTTAGTAATAAATCAACAATTACGGATGTTCAGCACATTAAGTTGGCCAGGTATGTATTATGTACTTGTGTAGGCTTATTAATCCAATCGAGACTTCATTTGGATCTTGTGTAAGTTATAAATGTATTTAATTCAGCAAAGTTAATTGTTTTACTTAAGACTTACTGAGCCTTGAAAGCTTACTCTGTTGTTACGTTTCTCTGTTTTATAGATTATCGATTTTGGCCCTTGCTCGAGGATCGTCAGCAACTCGTCACACTATCACTATCCACTGTTTGGTACTGCTATGTTTTGGATTATCTTATGGCGTGTATAGAATAGACTAGTAGTGGAATAATATTTTGGTTAATGTATATAAGCCATGCAAAAATGGCATCTTTTAAATGTGTACTTATAGAAGTTTAAATTTTATCCCTGGCTGCGTTTAGTATTTATCTAAATGAATGATATTTATTTCAAGAAAAGTTCAAAATTTTACTGTTCTGACATGAGTTACAAGTCCGGTAATGCCCAACGGTTACGGGATAGGGGTGTTACATTCCTAGTCGCCTTATTTAGCTTCTGATAATCGATGCAAATTCTCCATCCCGTAATCGTTCTAGTTGGTATCAACCCGTTATTCTCATTTTCGATGACCGTGATGCCTCCTTTCTTTGGCACGCACTTGACCGGACTTACCCATGAACCATCTGAGATGGGATAAATGATACCTGCATCTAACCACTTGATGATTTCCTTCTTCACTACGTCCTTCATAATGGGGTTCAACCTTCATTGTCTATCAATTGTTGCTTTCTCGCCATCTTCTAATATGATCTTGTGCATGCATACAGATGGACTAATACCACGAATATAGGCTATGGTCCATCCAATAGCCTTCTTCAATTATTTCAAAATTATGATAAGTTTCTCTTCTTGCTCACTAGTTAATTCTACTAAAACAATCACAGACAGAGTAGAAGCGTTACCTAAATAAAAATATTTTAAATATGAAGGTAATACCTTGAGTTCTAATTTAGGTGGCTCATCGATTGACACTTTCGGTTGTGAATAATCCCTTTTCTCTAATTCCAAAGATTCAAAATGGGATTGCAAATTAAATCCCTTTTGATTAGCTTCTAACAAAGCTAAGTATTCATCTTCCTATTCATCATTTGGAGGGTCTGATGTCAGAATTCATTCCAACGGATCCTCAACATAATTGAGTTCCTTCTCCACTATTAATTCCTCTAAATTGGATACTGCAGAACAATCGTCAATTGTGTCAAAAAATTACATAGAATTAAAAACGTTAAATGTTACCTGATCATCCTGAACACGCATAGTCAGCTCGCCCTTCTGCACATCAATAAGGGTCCTTTCGGTTGCTAAGAATGGTCTCCCTAGGATAATTGACACTTCTTTGTTTGCTTCTAAGTCTAGAATTACAAAGTCAGCAAGAAAGATAAATTTACCTACACGTACTAATACGTCCTCGATTTTTCCTTCTGGATGTGCTAAGGATCGATCTACTAGTTGAAGTGTAACCGTAGTAAATCTAACTTCACATATCCCTAACTTCCTAAATATTGACATAGGCATCAAGTTAATACTTGCACCTAAGTCACATAATGCCTTACCATAATATGTTGCTCCAATGTTGCAATGTTGCAATGTTGGTAAAACATCCAGCATCCTTCAACTTCGAGGGTAGTTTGTTCTGAAGATATGCACTGCATTCCTTTGTTAGAGTTACCGTCTCAAATTCTCCAAGTCTTCGTTTCTTAGATAGGATATCTTTCATGAATTTGACGTAGTTCGACATTTGCTCAAGTGCTTCAACCAATGGGATGTTGATATGAAGTTGCTTGAGTACGTCTAAAAACTTCTTGAATTGAATCTCCTGTTTTTACTTCTGAAGTCTTTGAGGGTAGGGTGGTGGTGGTTTCTTTACTGGAACTGGTACTAGTTGAATCATCTTCTATGGTAATTCTGTCTCTAACGGAGTTATTAGTTTATCAGAATTAGCTGGTTCTGAAGTTATCTTATCGGGTTTTACACATTCTAGTTCTGGTGAAATTGGATTTTCAACACTCAGTTGAACTTCCTCTAAGTATTGAGCATCATCTTGCTCTTTGTCAGCTTCAATGGTGTTGGACTCTACTGTCTTTTTGCTCCTCAATGTCAGCACTTTGCAATGCTCCTTTCTTAGATTCCTCGGATTCTCCGTATCACTAGGTAAAGTACCTTACGGTCGGTTCCTAAGTTTAGTTGCAAGCTGGCCTATTTGGTTTTCCAGATTCTTCAATGTAGCTGCTTGGCTTTGGATTCAGGCATCATTCTTCGCCACATATGCCTTCAGTAGATTCTCTAAGCTGTTGGATGGTTCAACTTGAACCGGTTTCTGAACTTGTTGAGGGAAACTAGGCGGCTAGGTCGGTCTAGGTTGGGCGTAAGTGTTACTGGTTCCAGGTCCTTGGTTACTCTAGGAAAAATTCGGGTGATTTCACCACGATGGATTATAAAAGTTAGATTGCAGTCCTTGCCTTCCGCGATTTTGGTTCTGATTACCCATATAGTATATAGATTCTGGGTTTGATGGACATTCTTCAAACAAATGTCCTTCCCTACAATAAACACAGGCTATATTCTCAAATTGGTTAGGTGTTTGTGTTGTAAAACTATTAGACCCATTAGTAGTAAGATTTTAAAGCACTGAGGATATTGATGATACCTGAGATGTGAGTGAGTGAGAGCATCTACTTCGTGTATTCTAGCGACTCCTCTTCCTAACGCTGCTCGATTGGTTGGCCATTGATAATTATTGCTGGCAATCCTCTCAATAATTTCATAAGCCTCATTATAAAACTTAGAAAGGAAAGCATCATTAGCAGAAGCGTCTATTACCATCCTTGTGTGAGCTTTAAAACCATTATAAAATGTCTCAAGTTGGATGCAATATGGGATTCCATGATGAAGGCACTTTCGTAATAACTCTTTGTATCTTTCCCAAGCCTCATACAAGGATTCGTCATCTATTTGTTGGAAGGCAGTGATCTCATTCCTCAAATTAGCATTCTTGCTAGGCGAGAAATACTTCATAAGGAATCTTTCTAATAGCTCTTGCCATGTGGAAATTGAGTTCGGTGGCAATGAGCTCAACTAGGCTCAAGCTCTGTCCTTTAGCGAATATGGGAACAGCTTCAATCATAATGCATCTTCAAGTACTTTAGCTAACTTGAAGAGTCGCTCAACTCCATGAACAGTCTCAAGTGAAGATGAGGATCTTTGGTAGGCCCTCCACCGAATTGGCCCACTATCTGAAGCATTTGGAACATAACTGGCTTCGGCTCAAATTATTGTGCCTCAATTTCGAGTCTTCCAATACCTGGATTAAGATCATTAAATATTGGCACGGCATATTGTCTTAAGGCTCTATCCTTATAATCAGCAATAAGGACAGGATTTTGAGTAAGGTTTGCTCCATTTCCTTGATTCTATTTTCGAGGTTCATCTCTTAAGTCCTTTTCTGATTCGCTTGTCTTCTTCGCTGTCGAAAGATCTGTTCTATCTCAGGGTCTACAGGGAGTAGGTCAATAATTCGGCCAATACTCATAAACTCTTGAAATAATCACAGAAAAATTAATTAAGTTAAAAATTAAACAGAAAATTAAACCAGAATGCAAAACTAACAAATTCACAAATAATGGCTTTTTTAAACAGTCCCCGGCAACAACACCAAAAACTTGGAACGACAGAAATATGCAAGTGTACACAATCGCAACAAGTAATAAAGTGACAAGTAATG
The DNA here is from genome assembly GCA_020496765.1 of Gossypium stocksii. Lineage (NCBI taxonomy): Eukaryota > Viridiplantae > Streptophyta > Magnoliopsida > Malvales > Malvaceae > Gossypium > Gossypium stocksii. The sequence continues at coordinate 87,678,163 of CM035629.1, forward strand.
TCGAATTATCGTACCCACAGGGACTATAAAAAGGATTATTTATGAAATTAATTGTAAAACACTTTGGTGATGCAAAATAATTTAGGTTTAAAAAGATAATTAAAGATTAAGGGTTAACAACTAAGAAAATACTTAAAATAAAACAAAGAATTCTAATGCACGATTTCAAAAAGATTTAATCAAGATGACATAAATTGTGTTGGATTAATTACATTTCTTTATCTTAGAATTATTAGACTCATGTTTATATTGTTACAAATAAAATTCATAGCAACTTAGTAATTTGCTAACTTATAAACATATTTACCTACTAAAAGTCCATTCATCTCTTGTGCATATTTCTATGCCATTTCAATCGATTAAACAGATTTAAAAAGGTAAACATGTTATTGCACATATATACTTATTAAATTAAAATAATCTCTCGCATATTTCTATATCAATTCAAGTGATTAATTTAACCTAATAACCACATAAAAGACTATGTGAGGTAACAAGATTCCCTTACCTTGAAACAAGTTAATCACAATAATCTTGCAAGTTATGCAAGGCATATGTATCGCCAAATACAATGCTAATTTAATCTTCAGCTATCTTAGAAGAATAAACATGCACTGATTAAGTACTGTGTCCATTAATTACAATTTCAATCCGTTTAAATAATTAATTCATTAGCTATCTCACATTTATAATGGAAGAATAACTTAGGCATGATTTTACTTAATCAAGCAATTTATCGAGGCCTATAATAGCATAAACACAATTTTAATAAATTAAGAGGACGAAATGCAATCAACCCAAAACGAATTAAATTCAAGCTAAGCTGATTAAATTAACCATTCTAACAGCATAAATATTCATAGATATGTTCATCATTAAAACAACAAAATTTAAAGAGATAGGGAGCAAGAAGCAAATCCGGTGTTTTTCCGTGGCTTGACTAGGTTGCTCCATTCTTCTTCCTTTGTTGTCTCCACCGATTAAGGCTTCTATGAACACTTAATTGTTGCTCCAAAATGGCTAAAGAGAAGCCTCTTTTGCAAGAGAAGAAATCGGCACAAGAATAAGGGGAAATGAGTGGAAAATGGAAAGGAAAAGTGAGAGAGGAGAGGAGAGTTGTGAGAGAATGAGAGGTGAATATGGGATGATGTGAATGATAAGCAAAGGGGGGCCTTTTATAGCTGAGGAAGGTTGCTAAAAATAGCAAATTCTAGCAGCCAAAGAGACCTTCCTTGGCCGGCCACACACATGGCAAGGTTGGTGGCTTTCAACTTTGCTAAAAATAGCCTGGGGCAAATCCGAAAAGCCATAATTAAAGGAGGGGTTTGAATGCAATTTGGAAGTCTTTCAAGGGTGTTTTTGCGAGCTCATTTAATCAGCTAAAATGCTGATTTGGGTCAGCATATGGACGGTTCTGGGCTGCCCAATTGATGGCTGGTTTGGTTCAGTTAATTCGGTTCTACCGGTGCGGTTCAATTGACCTTTTTCCCATAATTAATTAGAAATAATTTATTTAACCCAAATTAAATTTGGGAATAAATTAAAACTAATTATATTATGAGTTAATACACATATTTGGACCGTCTTGGGCTGGAAATTAATTCGCCTCGATACTTCAAATTGCTTCTCAGTTTTGTGCTTCTAGCGATGTCTGCCGAGCCAATTTCCATCCTTTGCGCGAATCTATCGAAAATAATCAAAATTCACTAAAAATAATTATAAAATTGACTAAATTTTAATATGTTCATATTTTTAATAAAATTTAACTATTTTAATAAAATTAATTATTATTTGATAAGAATTTTATTGAAATCGCACAATTTTACGTAAAAAGGGGTATGAAAAAGTATATAATTTTTTGTGTTTCCAAAACCCATGCTTGCCAAATTACTATTAGGTCCCTAGCAGCCCAAAATTATCAATTATCCACACTTTTAGCTACACATTTCACAAATTAATCCCTATTTGGACATTTTACTAAAAATCACTTAATAAAACTTGTTAATCTATCATCACACATTCATAATCTATCATTAATCATCAAAGAACACATGTATTCATCAATGGCAACACACATACTTTAACAATTTTGAAATCCAAGGTACGGGCTAGCTAGATTAAGTTGCAACGAACTTAAAAACATAAAAATCATTAAAAAAGAGCAAAAATCACTCACCAATTGAGCTAGGAAGCATAGCCAAATATCAAGCTCTTTCCATGGAGTTTTCAAGCTATATTTTCGGTGGTTGCATGATAGAAAAGATGATACCTTTGTCTTTTCTTATTTTACTAACTTTAAATTATTTAATTACAATGTTAACCTTATTAATTAACCATTAAAACTTACTAAATAAGTGCCCATAATTGTCCACTAACTTATAAATGGTATAATTACCACTTAAGGACTTCCACTATTTAATTTCATAGCCATTGAATACCTTTAGCTAATAGAACATTACTTTTGTACTTTACGCAATTTAGTCCTTTTTATCGAATTGAGGATTTAAACAATAAAATTTCTTCACGAAAATTTCACACATTCATGCTATCATGCTATAAACACTTAAATAATAATAAAATAAATTTTTTGACTTCGGATTTGTGGTTTCAAAACCACTATTTTGATTTGACTAAAAATTGGCTGTTACAAGAAAAGAGGGAGGAAACATATCAGGAAGAGGGAAAATTTTAATTAGCTTGTTTTAAAAAAAATCGACCACACTTAACAGAGTAGTAAGAAAATTATTTCCTTATTGTCTATGCAGAGACTTGACCGCAGAACCAGAAGATCTACAAAAACTTAACCATCAAACTAGCATGCTCATTCTTGACATAAATTGATGTAGAAATAAACTTAAGTCAAGAATTCAATGATAAATGTTAAACTAAAATAAACAATAAAAATTCAAGAAGAAAGACTCGAACCCCAATCTTAAACACATTAACAGAACACTTAACCACATATATAGAGACTTAATTATTAACAAGTTTTATCGAACAATTGCTCAAAATTTGGGGCGTTACAAAAAAAAGGCAAGGACTTAATTAATTTTTTTCAAAAAGTTCGAGGGCCGTTATAAGGGTGAGCGAAATTCTATTCGACTTGGAAAATTATTTTTTTAATTTCGAGATAATCAAATTAATTTATTAATTTTTCAAATAAACTCGAATAAGTAATTTAATTTTTTGAGTTAAGTTGAGTTGAATTTTACAAATTGAATAACATATTATTTGTGTAAGTACGCATTTGGTCCCTACTAATTCCAAAAATAAACAAATTAATCCTTCTCAACAAAAAATAAAAAAATCAAAATAATTTTCAAATTTCAAAACATTTATAAAAAAACCAAATTTATATAAAAATTTATTTAAAATTTAAAATTTTAAAATTTTAAAAAAATTTAAATTCTAAAAGAGATATAAGAAGCATTAAATTTTTAATTTAAAATATCCAAATTTATAAATTTGAGAACCTTAACAAGTAAATTAACAATTCAAATTTATCATACTAAAGTATCTTTTCCCCTTTTTATTCTTCTTTGAAAGAGTTTTCGAATATATATGGCTTCAGATTTATGTGCTCTTATAACGACCCGAAAACTAGTGGTGTTGGAAACGGTGGTTTTGGAACCCCATTCTCAGATGATCAAAGTCATAAACATTATTAATTAATATTTATGGGCCAATTATAATATTATATTAAATTTTGGTCGGATAAATTTATTGATTGGGAAGTTAGTTAAGGTACAAGTGTATTGATCTTAAAGTCAGTGGTGTTAGAAAATGAGGTATCAGGACCTCATTTTCATAAACCAAACCCATAAATATTTTTATTAAATATATACGGAGTTATCATAGAGGTGAATTGAATTTTGGATAGGTAATTTTGTCGAAGTAGTAATTAATTAAGGTATAGGGATTGAATCGTAAAAATGGTAAAATTTTGTTGTTAAAGATTTTTAAGTAACCGAGGGACCAATTGAATAATTAACCCCTTTTAATTAAAAATTAAAAGTCATCACCTTTGTTTTCCTTCTTCCCCACCATCCTAGCCAAAGAAAACTTAGAAGTCATTCTTTAAAAGCTTCAAGCTATTTTGTCCTTACATAGGTAAGTGGTTTTAAATACGTTACTTGTAATTTTTATATTTTTAAGGTCTCAAGAACTTGACTTAGTTAACCCATGTGTTAATTTTTAAAACTATTAAAATTTATAAATATTTTCATTTTTGAATCTTGAAGCTTTTGGTGTTAAATGTTTAGAATTAAAGCATAGATATGAAAAATGACTAGTTTGTAAGCTTTGTTTGTTTGCCAGTAAAATATTTTCTGGAAAATAATTTTTGGAAAATGATTTACTTTTCTGGAAATAATTTACTTTTTTGGTGTTTGGATGAATCTTTGTAAAATATTTTCTGTTGTTTGGCAGATTTCTTAAAAATATTTCATAAAAGCTGTTTTAAATTAAAAAAATATATATTTAAGATTTTATTATCTTTTCATTTTTAATTGAGTTTATTATATATATATATATATATATATATTAATAAATTTATATTTAATATCAAGCATGAGTTGCGAAATTCCTATATTTACTCTAAAAAAGTTAAACAAAAAAATTTTAAACCATTATATAAGCACCATTGCCATGTTTTGGGATTTAACGTGGACAAAACAAAAATTTAAGCCTTAAAACAAAAATAATTGGTTAGTTCAAACTCGAATGTAAAAACAATTGCCTACCTTAGTGGACCAATAATAAATTCAAGTCCCAATATAGTAACAGTTATCAAATTCAAGTCCCAAAAAATGATACACCATCAAATTTATTATAGAACTTGTGAAATAAAGCCAACAATTTCTTTTACTAAAGCATCCTAGTTGCCTTTGAGAAACAAAAAACTTGGCCAATAAAGTTCAAACATTGCAAACCAGCTCAACGAAATAAACAAAATGTGGTAGTAAATTAAAGAAAATTCAACTTCAATCAGTCAGATGTGCCCTAGGCTTCTCAAATGAAAAACAATATCCAATCAACAAACTGACAGATGTTCACTACCAAAAATTTTAGAACTGTAAACCACATCAACTCTCTTTTCATTGCAATGAGAGAACTTACATAAACAAGTTAGGCTTTGATGCCTTGTAAGTGGTCTTCAGCTTCCTAGCAGCCTTACCTTTTTGAACACCAATAGGAACTTGATTTTGGAGTTGTGGAATAGCTTGGTGCTATCTCTCTTGTATAGCTTGGCTGGGATAGTTGCAGTCTTGATAATTTGGATACATGGGAACCGGACTTGTGGCGAGAAGCCATCTTAGTGTCCATCTGTTCAACAGCTCCGTTTAGAGTAGTGTCACGGTATTCCTTATACATGTTATGATAACCAGTACGGCTTTGGTAGCGGAGCCATATACCATAATTCTTGATATTGGTAGGGTTCTTCTCAAATATCTGCAGAGAAATTTGATTTAGATACTAGGCATTAAAAAGAATATCAAAGAATGCATCAGAAATTGTGTTGCCTTGGGTGTACAGATGATCAATATGCAATCACTAACTACAGCATTTTTTTCCTCGATAAGGATTCCACCACATAGCCAGTAAATGAATTCTGGTCAGCAACAAAATGAAAGAGATAGGGATAAAAAAAGGAAAAACCTAAATCATCCAATTCTAGTTCCAGGAATTCCTTTTCGAATATAGTCTTACATATGAAACCCCAAAAAGTTGTGACCAAATAAATCATTTAATGCAATCACAATCAGCAAAACAAAGATGAATAAGCTACAAAGTGCAATTTTCTAAAACGAAGTTGGTAAGAAAGCCTTAAAATCAGATATTTCTTAGCTACCTATGTTCCCTGCTACCCTCAAGACAAATTTAAAGAGCTTAAGAACACAATCTCCAGTGTAAATTGAAGAGTAATAAGCTAAACATTGGTAATCCCACACAAAGTAGCTTCAGACATTAATCAACATGCGCTAGCTATAAAAAAGAATGCAAAGGATGCTTTTCTTATTCAAATTTCCACACATTATCCCACAATAAATCACTTGATACAGAGTGGATTATCAAAGGAATAACACTGGGAATATACCTCATTGATGGCAAGGACTTGACCATTGCTCTGTATAAACAAAAATAACATACAAGCTACTCTCAAATCTTTTCAAAATTCAACTAATGTCCCTGCCAGTAGCCATTTCCTAGGCTGCAGCTCTTCCAAAAAATGTAATATAGCTAATCCAAGCAAATATAAACTTTAGCTTCTAATTTGATTCTTGGTTACTAATTGTCTCTAAGAAAGGAAAAAACTAATTACATTTTAAAGTTAATCAACCATAGCAATTGACAGGAAAAAACAAAACGAAGAAGAAAGAAAAAGCAACTTATTTGAAATATCAAAGCTCCATTGAACTGAGCCTGATATAATTAATCATCATTGTTTATGAAGCTAAATTTTCATTTTTTAGCTTATAAAATAGCATAAGCGATAAAAATGGTTCAGTCCTTATGATTTCCTCATTTCCATCATAAATCAAACCAAAACTAAACGCACCCAATAAATCAAATGAGCAAACCAGAGCTCAGATCTTTCCAGCCCAGTTCTAGAAAAAAAAAAGCATTGACAAAAATAAGTTCCGAATCTTGACAATTTTGACTTACCCAAATGAAATTGATGCCCACATTGAAGCTTAGCCCACGACCGATCCCCATTATCAGTAACCATTTCGAGACAAATCGAGCATGAAACTGAGCCGAAAAACTTCCCTCCATTTTTGCAATCAACACCATTGCCTCCATCAGCACCACCACCACCTCCTCCATCACTGTTGGTTTAGTTGGGAGATAATGTTAGAAAATGATTATTGGGAGAATATACCTCATTGATGGCAAGGGAAAAGGGAGAAGCTTTAAGACATTTTCCAGAAAATGTCTTACCGATTAAAAATCTATAAGACATTTTCCCTAAAACACTCATCTCATTTATCGTGTTTTGTAATAGATTTTACCTTAGGAAAATATTTTCAGCTAAACAAACACTGGAAAAGGCTGAAAAACTTTTCCAGAAAATGTTTTACTTCCAAACAAATGGACCCGTAAAATGAAATTGTTAATTTTGAATATATGGACTAAAATGTAAATATTTTAAAATTGGTATGAAATTTCTATAATTATGGATAGTAGTGGGCTATAGAAGGATGAACTTGAGATCGTTTTTGAAATCGAGGCTCAAATCTGAAGTTATAACTATTTCAATTTTAAGGACTCAATTGAATAAACTGTAAAACTTTAGGGACATCTAAATAATAAAATTGAGCTGATACATGTTTATGATAGGATGAAATAAGAGGGTTGAAATTGATAAATTGTATAGATTGAGAATTGGACTCAATCGGAATTAGTCAAGGAAAAAAGGTAAATTTGTTAATTAGTCCTTAGAGAATTGATAGTTTTCTGTTTTGACCAGGTAAGTTCATACGGTATGTTTGCGTCAAATTGTTATGCTTTTAAAATTATAATTATAAATATGTTTAATTGAAATTTTGATTGTTTACGATTTGATACAAAAAGGTAAGATATGGATTAAATCATAAACAAATGACAATTTGACTAACAAATTGAATATAATGAATTGCAATCAGAGATTGGTTAGTTGAATTGAATCAAATTGATATGATTATGTTTGATCTTCAAAATAGAGGATTAAATTGAATAGATTTAGAAATATTGTATATTGTTGTAATTTCAAAATTGGTTTATGATAAGATGGATTATAATGTTTTGCATACAAATTGATAATTGGTTGATAAAATGACAACATCGAATTGAGAAATTGGCTTATAAATGAAATTGAGAAATCATTACCCTGTTAACTATTCGAGTAGAGTCGGATATAGATGGCATGTAATAGGATAGGAAGAGTTCAAGGTTACTTTGACTACATGTCGATAAGACAAAACATTGTTGAGGGCTGGGCACAAACTATTTACTTCGGCATTGTCCGATAAGGCACGAGGTGCCAACTGGTGTGATTGCTTAAATCTGTGTATTCGTTAAAGCCCGAGTCTGATTAATAGGGGTATAAAATAAAATTTTGATAAATGATATTTGAATTGGGTTGGTATTATGATTTGATGATTTGTATACATATTGTGATCAACGAATATCAATGGCATGTGAAAAATTATATGAGCCCGGAGGGCTAATATAGAATTATGATAAATCAATGAATTTGATTCGATATTTGTATAAGGAAATGAAATAGTAATTGACATTAAATTGAAATTGGATGTATAATTGATAATTCGAGCTTATATTTTTGTTCAAACCCTTCCACTATTACTTTTGAATGATTTCCTCATTAAAATTCTCACTTTTTTTTATCTTTTCCCTTATTTCTTTGGGATCTTCTTTTATTATGTTGGATTTTATGTCCCCCATTCAAGAATGTCATCTTGAGATATATATATCATACTTCTTATGTGAAATTTGTCGAAACCATTTTTCAAAAAACGAGGAATCGACTTGGTTTTGAAAATGAAAATTAGAACGGGAGCCGCCACCGATTTTTTATTTCGAGGTGTTATCGGATCACCTCGTAAAAGTCAATCGTTTAATAAAATGCTTAAATTTATTAAAACAACAATTTTGGTCCGCGAAACTTGAGAAAACAGGCTCGAGAATCGGTTACGTGCGAGGAAGGATTAGCACTCTCGTCACGCCCAAAATTGGTACCGATTTGATTATTCAATGCCATTTCGTCGAAAAGTCAAAAATTTGTAATGATTTTGAAACACAATTCCTCCTATTAATATTAAGTTAAAACACTTAGATTAAACCAAAATGATTGTTAAAGACTTCCTCATCTGGAGACATTGAAGTATCACATCCCGTAAGTTAGGACGCGATACGTTGAACTCCCATATACGAGTTTTGTCTTTAATAGACTATAAAAACACATGCTTTGAAATTCAAAAGGGTATTTTGCTATTTAGGTCTAACGAGAAAATCGAAACCTTGTAAGTTAAGGTACAATTCCTTGATATTCCAAAATACAAAATATTGCCTTGTTTTAAGAAAAGAAATCATTTTTGAGTAACAACGAACACAATACTTGAAGGTGCATATTTTTGTTTAAGTACGTTGTTTGAACAAATTAACTAAAACAAGTGAAGCACGGTGCAATAAAACATAAGAGCTATGGATGATATCAATGTGAAAATACGAATAAAAAAAATCTAGGTGCATATGATAACAACAAACACATTCATAATTTAAATAAGAATGAAGATCAATGAACTAAATGACATAGAACAATTTAACAACAAAAAGTTAAAACCAATTGAAACAAATAAGATATAGAACAATTTTGAAATGAAAACAAGTGAACCTTGCATAGAAAGTTAAGAAACAGTTTACCACAAAAAGGAAAAGAAAATTACAATAATAATAATAAAATGAAATGAAAATAATAAACAAAACAAAAGGGATCATCAAAAGGAAACATATTTTTTAAAATAAATAATGTACATATATGCGAGAATGCCAAAAAAATAATATAAAAAAATAAATAAAAAGAACTTAAAATAGAAACCTAAGAAAACATTTCAAATAGATAAGTAGAGTTGAAAAGGGGTACAAAGTAATTTTTAATAAAGTAACTTAAAACAATTTACAATAAATAATTTTTTTGAAAATATCTATATATATCTATATATATATATATATATATATGAAAGCTTATGATTTAATGTATGAAAGGAATTTAAAAGTAAAACAAATTAAAGATAAATGACATAAACAAAAGCAACATAAATAAATAAATATATATATATATATATATATATTTATAAAATGATCAATACATATACTAATTTGAAATAATTAACATATATAAAAAATAAAAAAAATAGCATGTAATGTAGTTTGATCAATATAACAAAATAGTAAAAAGGTTAAAAAGGGTTAAGGACTGATTTAAAACCAAAACCAAAATTCAAGGTAAAATAAAAATAAACAAAAGTGGGCTGCCAAGGACCAAAATGAAGCATGCTGAAGCTCACGGGGACTTGAAGGGACAATAGCCCATGGTCTTGGTGCGTGCGTTTAGTCTGACATTCGAAGGACCCGGAGAGAAATCTGAGGGCCAAACTAAATGATAAAGAAAGGGCCTGATCGAATGGAGCCATTACACGGAGGCACCATACACGCAATTATCCCGAAAGCCCAGGACACGCGGACTCTGGTTCGGGCGGGTCGGGTCGCACGGTTTTGGCCCTGTACGGCACCGTTTTAGGGCCATTAAAGAGGGTCCTAAATGGTGCCGTTTAATACCCTTATAAAGCCACAAAATCAGGCCTATTCTTCCCCGTTTCAGTTTGAAACAAACCCTAAGGGATCCCCCCATTTCATTCTTTGCGCCACTCGGCTAGGGTTTGAGCCCATCATCGCTGTCGACGGTTGAGGTCACACAAAAGGGAAGTTTCCAACCCCTGTTTGAAGCTCTAGAAGACCTCTGTTGCTTGTTTCCTTTCTTATTCCTTAGAACTAACCCTAAGGTACGTTTAAATGCAGGTAACAACCACGAAAAACAGTAAAGGGGAGAACCGAAACTCGACGCCTCCTACCCTCGTCAGAACCCAAAAGGGTTTTACGACGTTTGGTCACTAGAGGTTCCCGACTTCGACTGAGAACCAAACACGGTGAGGTTTTCTTGTTAAGATCAAACTTATTTCGAAGTAAAAGAGAGTTAAAAAAACAACCTTTTTATTTCTTGTCTTTTTTCAAATCTGTTCTTTGCATTTAGTTTCTTTTTCGTATCTATTTTCTTAAAAAAAGAACCCCTTTACATATCTGTTTCCAATGGCTTTATAGCCGAATGAAATACATTATAATATTGCTATTGTTTCTATGTTTCTATCCCTGCTTTGCTTGCTGTCCTTCCCTTTTTGAATTTGCAAGTGACGGCGCCAATAAATGCAGTGGGACGGCGTCAAGTGGCAGTGGCAGGCTCTGGTGGTGGTGTTAGAAGGACCTAGGTGCGCTGCACCTAGTGTTGAAATTTTTTTTGTCTGTGTTGATTTTGGGCTACTGTTTTAGGGGGTATCGGGCCATTCGTTTGGGGCCTTGTGAGTGGGTTTAATTTAGGGTTTTGGGTCTGATTGTTTGGGTCTTAAAGGGTGTTAGGTCTGGGCTTCGGGTATTGGGCCCGGGCAATTTTGGGTCTGTATGGCTACCCCTCTTTGCTTATTATCGTGTAACGGGAATAGCAAAGACTATAAAAGGGCCAAATTTGCCTAGGCCTACTGAGTCTTGGCTTCTTCTGATACTTGCCCTCTTCGAGTAGCTTCATTCTGTTCCACAGTAACTTCAGGGAAATAAGACTCGCTATCTTCAGTCTGCTTCAGCAACTTCTGAAAGCCAGTTCTGAGATCCTCGATCTGCCCCTACAACTTCAGGAAAGCCAGATCTACTATCTTCACCTTGCTCTAGCAACTTCTAGAAGCCAGCTCATCGATCTGCTCCTGCAACTTCAAGAAAGCCAGATCTACTATCTTCAATCTGCTCCAGCAACTTCTGGAAGCCGAATCTACCAACTCATTGATCTGTTCCTGAAACTTCAGGAAAGCCAGATCTGCTATCTTCAATCTGCTCCAGCAACTTCTGGAAGCCAGATCTGTTATCTTCAATCTGCTCCAGTAACTTCTGGAAGCCAGATCTGCTATCTTCAATCTGCTCCAGCAACTTTTAGAAGCCAGATCTGTTATCTTCAATATGCTTCAGCAACTTTTGGAAGCCAGATCTGCTATCTTTAATCTGCTCTAGCAACTTCTGGAAGCTGGATCTACCAACTCATTGATCTGCTCCTGCAACTTCAGGAAAGCCAGATCTGCTATCTCACTAATGTTGCTACACCGTCCTCTAAGGGACGTATCTTGTAAAATCAATTTTATGTACTTATGTTTGTGCAATATGATTAGGATGCCATTACTGAAATGAATCAAATGCTCCTAACTGAATGTGTTATGAATGTCATATGTATGAATGCGGAAATGTCATAAGAATGATTCCCTTTTTAATGCTTAGGATTGTTACTGCTATCTGTCCATTAGAAAAAAATTTTGACGTATTACGTCGCCATCTCGCTTGGCTGGTATTTTGACAGAAACCCCGAAGAATAGTCCCCATTTGGCTGCCCTTCCTAAAGCATTTTTTTTTCTTCAGGTTTAGCGAGTTCTGAATAATAGTCCTGTTTCAAGTCCTCGTACTATTTAGAAGCTTTTCAGAATAATACGCAGAACTTTTTTGCTTAGAATATTATTAGCCCATTAACCGTTATTTCAATGAAAGATGCTTGAAAGAGATGGCTGTAATAATGAATTAGATTGCAATCTAAGAGTAATGTTCGGAATAAATAAGTTGATCAAGATGGAAAATTTGCTAGAATACAAAATAAAAATCAATTGATTGACAGAGCATATTTTGCTAAAATACAAAGGAAGAACAATAGATTCCCCAGATATCGTGGTCTGAGTTTCTCTGCACAAAACTTCTCGAAGACCCTTTTAATCTTGATATGTGTTTAGAAGTCTCAAAAGATTTCGTTGATGCCCCACGACGTAGTGTTGCTTCTCCTTATTACTTCAAGCATAGCAAGACTATCACATGCTCCACCTTTTATCAAAATTTGAATTGCCCTTTTTGGGTTTTCAATTCAAAACCTCTTTGGTCTCAGGGTGCCCTTTACGGGTTTTCAACTTGGCCTCTCCGATTTTTTTGGGAAAACCCAAAGCGTCCTTTGCGGGTTTTCGCATTGGCCTTTCCTTTTTTTAGGCGAAGTACTTCTTGACTGAATCTGAGTTTACGGGATTAGATAAGCTTTTACCATCCATCTCGGTTAAGATTAGTGCTCCTCCAAAGAAAGCTTTCTTCACCACATAAGGTCCTTCCCAGTTCGGCATCTATTTTCTTCTAAAATCCTTTTGTATAGGAAGGATCTTTTTCAAAACCAGATCCCCCTCATGAAATTCTCTAGGACGGACTTTTTTGTTGTAAGCTCGTATCATTCACTTTTGGTACATTTGACCATGACGGATAGCTTTCAACCTTTTTTCTTCAATCAAGTTCAATTGATCGTATCGAGATTGGGCCCACTCCGCTTCCTCTAACTTCAGCTCAGCGAGCACTCGAAGAGATGGGATCTCAACTTCAATAGGTAAAATTGCCTCCATTCTATAAATGAAGGAGAAGGGTGTTGCCCCGGTAGAGGTTCTGATGGATGTTCGGTAGGCATAAAGGGCAAATGGTAACTTCTCATGCCAATCTTTTTATGTCTCAGTCATTTTTCCCACTATCTTCTTAATGTTCTTATTAGCCGCCTCTACCGCACCATTCATTTTCGGGCGGTATGGCGATGAATTGTGATGTTTAATCTTGAACTAACTACAAACCTTTGATATCATGCTGTTGTTCAAGTTCAGCGCGTTGTCAGATATGATCCTTTTCGGTATTCCATACCGAAAGATGATTTCTTTCTTTAAAAATCTGCTGACTGTTGTCTTCGTAACATTGGTGTATGTCGCTGCTTCTACCCATTTGGTGAAATAGTCGATGACTACAAAGGTGAAGCGATGACCATTAGAAGCTTTTGGTGAAATTAGCCCAATAACATCCATGCCCCACATAGAGAAAAGCCATGGCGAGGTCATAACATGAAGTGGTGAAGGAGGCACATTGATTTTATCACCATAAATTTGGCACTTATGGCATTTTTTGGCGTAACTGATACAATCTCCCTCCATGGTAGACCAGTAATATCCACATCTCATGATTTGTCTTGCCATTGTGAAACCATTGGCGTGTGTTCCACAGACACCCTCATGAACCTCTTCCAAGATTTGCTGAGCCTCAACAGCATCCACGCATCTTAGTAGCACTTGATGTTTTCTTCTTTTATATAGGATCTCTCCATCTAAGACATAATCATTGGCCAGCCTTCTTAATGTTCTTTTATCGTTCTCAGTTGCCTGGTCAGGGTATTCGCGATTCTTTACGTATCGCAGTATATCTTGATACCACGGATGATTATCTCTCTCTCCTTCTTCTTTTAGGTTATAATAATCAGCTGGGGCCTCGCAAATACTCGTATGAATAGGCTTTATATCCTCTTGCCTGTTTACTTTGACCATGGCTGCTAATATAGCCAGGGCATCAGCCATCTGATTTTCCTCTCGTGGGAGATAGTAGAAAGTAATGTCGTCAGTAGAAAGTAATGTCATCAAATTCCTTGATTAGTTCCAGAACTAGCTTTCTGTATTCAATCAGCTTAGGATCTCTTGTCTCCCATTCACCCTTGAGATGATAAATTACTAATGCAGAATCTCCATACACTTCTAGTGCTTTGATCTTACATTCAATGGCTGCGCGGATCCCCATGATACATGCCTCGTATTCTGCCATGTTATTTGTGCAATCAAAATCCAATTTACTGGTAAAGGGATAACCTCCATTTGGGGATATTAAGACTGCTCCGATTCCGTTACCCACAGCGTTTGAAGCTCCGTCAAAGTTTAATTTCCAAAGAGGACTCTCTTGAGTGTCTTCCTCAATAGTTGCCACATACATTAAGTCTTCATTTGGGAAATCAAAGTTCAGGGGCTCATAATCTTCTAGAGCTCTGCTGGTTAGGAAATCTGCTATTGCACTTCCTTTTACAGCCTTCTGACTCACGTAGATTATTTCAAATTCGGAGAGTAGAATTTGCCATTGAGCCATCCTTCCGTTCAGAGCGGTTGACTCCATTAGGTATTTTAGGGGGTCCAGCTTAGAGATTAGCCAAGTTGTATGGAATAACATGTACTGTCTTAATCTTCGAGTCGTCCAAATTAGGGCGCAACACAACTTTTCAATTGCGAATATCTTGTCTCACACTCAGTGAATTTCTTACTGAGGTAATATATTGCCTTCTCTTTTCTTCCTGACTCATCATGCTGGCACCCCATAGAATTCTTGAACACTACCAGATACAGTATTAATGGTTTATCTTGACTCGGTGGCACAAGGACCGGAGGACTAGTCAAGTAATGTTTGATCTTATCAAATGTTTTCTGACATTCCTCATCCCAAATACCTAGATTGTGCTTCTTAAGGAGACGGAATATGGGGTCTCACTTCTCAGTTAACTGCGAAATGAATCGAGCGATATAATTTAGCCTGCCTAAGAACCCTCGAACCTCCTTTTGAGTGCGTGGGGGCGGTAACTCTTGTATTGCCTTGATTTTATCTGGGTCAATTTCTATCCCTTTTTCACTGACTACGAATCCCAGTAGTTTCCCCGATCAGCCCCGAAGGTGCACTTCGCCAGATTGAGCTTTAGTTGGGACTTTCTCAATCTCAAGAACAACTTTCCTAAGACTTGTATATGCTCTTCTTCTGTCTGGGATTTTGCAATCATATCATCTACATAGACCTCAATTTCTCTGTGCATCATATCGTGGAACAGAGTTACCATTGCTCTTTGATAAGTTGCCCCTGTATTCTTTAGCCCAAATGGCATTACTTTATAACAGAATGTTCCCCACCAAGTTACAAATGTTATTTTCTACATGTCTTCAGGATGCATCTTTATCTGGTTATACCCCGAAAAGTCGTCCATGAAAGAGAATAGTGAATGGCCAGCTGTATTTTCTACTGGAGTATCAATATGAGGTAGCGAAAAATTATCCTTCGGGCTAGCTCTATTTAGATCCCTATAGTCTACACACATTCGCACTTTCCCATCTTTTTTAGGAACAGGGACGATATTATCCATCCATTCTGAGTACTTGACTATTTGGAGGAAACCAGCGTCAAATTGCTTCTTAACCTCTTCTTTTATTTTCAGCAAGACATCGGGCCTCATTCTCCGGAGCTTTTGTTAAACTGGTTTGCAATCCTCCTTTATGGGTAACAGTGTACCACGATATCGGTGTTTAACCCAGGATACAACCGTGTTAAAACATCTTTGAATTCTCGGAGTAATTCAATGAGGCCTTGTCTCGTCCCAGTAGTGATACCAGTTCCGATCCTCACCTCTTTACCATCTTCTAAACTTAAAACTTCCACTGATTCTTAGTAAGATAGGATCTGTTTTTCGTCTTGTTCAACCATCCGTAACAAATCTGGAGATAGACTACCGTCTTGACCATCTTCAAAACTCTGGGATTCTTCTGAACACATATCTCGTTCGAAGAGAGATTTCGATTCATTAACAATGTCGCTCATGTTACCAATATCTGGAGCCCTGTTATATGAACGAAAATAAATCCAAAGAATAAAGAATCCAAGAAATTTGGTGCAACATGATTATGAAAGAATAAAAGACTGTAAGAATGTTTGCTCAAGGTGTGATAAAAAAGGATGCATTTTCATTGAAATAATGATTATTAGATATATGCCTATTTCACAAAAAGACTCTTATTGCTCCTAGGCTCAAAGCAACAAGTCTGTTTTGAGTATTACTCTGAATTAGTCCTAAAGATTATAGGGATCTCCTCTGCAGTCCAATTACTCAAGACACTCACCGGTTCATAAGGGCAAATGCCCAGTAGATTTCTTTCTCCTTCTTCAGTAGATATGACGTTAATGTTCAAGCTTTCCAACATTTCTTCAGTCGCTTCTCTTCTTGCCATCCTCTGCTCGGGGTAAATGATTCTTCTAGATATGAACATTTTGGATATATGGGGAAATATCATCGGTTCCTACCTGACCTCTCTGCCGTTCAGCCGTGCTCTTCTCCTTTCTTGTTTCTTCTCCAACTCTTTCTTCTTTTGCCTTACATCTGGCCTGTATCCCAAGCCGAAGCGATCACGCTTTTCTGCCAAGTATGGTACCTCGATCCTCCCTTGGAGGTATTTTTCGAGTCCCCTTCCTGGTAAGGCTCCTTTCCTGACCGTTAACTGTAGGCCCATCATGGTCGTCTTAGACAATCTAGGCACTGGGACTTGGTTCCCTTCGACGATGAACATGGTATTTACAAATTCCAGGGATCAAAAAGAACATTCGATTGCTTCATCATCTGTCCCTATGTACGGTGCGTCACTGGTCACGGATGCAAAGATGTCCTCCTTCGCATTTATAGTCACTAGTTAGCCCTCCGTTACCAATTTCAACTTTTGGTGCAACGAAGAGGGTACTACTCCCGCTGAGTGAATCCACAGTCATCCCAGCAAGCAATTATAAGATGGTTTAATATCCATCACCAAAAAGTCCACTTTGTATGTGCTTGGACTGATTAAAAGGGGTATCTCGATCCTCCCTATCACCTTCCTTTCAGTGCCATCGAATGCCCTTACTATGCTCTGGCACGTCTTCATATGTGAACTGTACACCGGTAACCTATTTAGTGTAGATAGGGGTAGGACGTTCAATGCCGATCCGTTATCAATCAAAGCTCCCGATAATGTGTACCCCTTACAGCGGATAGTGATATGTAGGGCTTTGGTAGATCCCATGCCGCCTGGCGGTATCTCATCGTCATTAAAGAAGATAAAATTATCAGCGCTTATATTATTGACAAGATGGTCTAGCTTGTTCATAGAGATGTCATTAGCAACATAAGTTTCGTTTAAGACTTTTATCAACGCATTTCGATGCATCTTTAAGCTCAAAAGTAAAGCCAGCACAGATATGCGCGCTGGTTGCTTGTGTAACTGCTCCACCACGCTATACTCACTATGTTTTAGGAATTTCAGGAACTCTTTTGCTTCATTTTCAGTCACTGGCTCATTTATTGGTGGTTTAATTCCGTCTGTCTTTTCTTTCTCTCATTCTACCGCCGATGCTTTTCCTTTTGTAGGCTCTACTCTTACGTTCACTGGGTCGTAGCGCTTCCCACTACGTGTATGGAAACCTTCATCCTATTTTTCTTCAGAAGCGCTAACCAGGTTCTCTTCTAGAATCATCACATTACAGTCATAACTCCAAGGAACCCTTTTGCTATCCTTGTAAAGGAAAGCAACAGGTTTTCGAATTATGACTTTAGGTGTCACTTGTACTCCTGCTTCATTATTTCTTGGTCGTGTGATAATCACCACCGGGTGATTGCTTTTGTAGATCTTCTCCATTGGTTCCTCCTCTGAGGCATAAACCTCTCCTTCTTTTGATTCACTAATCTCCTTGTAAAACTCAATTTCCTTATTGTCCATTAACTTTTGCACTAAGGCTCTGAACTCAGCACATTTTTAGATCTCGTGCTCCTCTCCATTATGGAACTCACAATAACTTCTCATTCCTTCACACGTCTTTTCTGAACTCAACGCATTTAGTCCCCTCTTTACCATCTTATTCTAAACCTGTCTCAAAGGGATCTTTACTTCTGCGACATTCATCTTGACCTTTTTTCTCATATTCTCACATATCGTATTTATCCCTTTATCTGCATGATTGGGTAACGGGTTTTCTATGCTAGGTGCATCATCGAATTTCACGATGCTTATTTCAATGAGTCTTTCGACTGTCTTTTTAAAAGCCGTGCAGTTTTCTATTGAGTGCCCCGTGATTCCGTTATACCATTTGGGGTACGGAGGTTGTAATGGTTTTATGTAAAAAGAAGATATAACATGCGCGTCGAATAAACTCTGGAACAACTCTTTGTACGTCATCGGGATAGGCGTGAACTGGAATTTCTCCGTGCTCTGTCTTGCACTAGGTTCCTGTTTTGATGGACCTTGATGACTAGTAGTCACCTTCCTTGGTTCGCTTACGGTGATTGGCTTTGAATAACCTTTATTATTCACGCTCACATTGTTCACCTCACTCTCTTGCTTTTTCGAGGCCGGTCTTCTAGTGCTCTCTCCTGCTTCGATCTTCCCGCTTCTTATCACGTTTTCTATCATTTCCCCAGACATTACCATATCTAAAAAGCTCTTAGTAGCGTTTCCCAACATGTGGTTGATGAATGGAGCTTTCAAGGTATTGATAAAAAGCAGAGTCGTTTCTTTCTCTAAGAGAAACGACTGGACTTGAGTTGCTACCTCCCTCCACTGTTGGGCATACTGCCTGAAGCTCTCACTCGATTTCTTTTCCATATTTTGTAGCATGATTCTATTGGGCACCAAGTCTTTCACATGGCCATATTACTTTATGAAAGCTTGGGCCAAATCTTTCCATGAGCTAATTTGGGTATGGCTTAACTGATTGTACCATTTGGCCGCAAACCTTATCAGACTATCTTGAAAACAATGAATTAACAACTGTTCACTATTAACATACCCTGTCATTCTCCAACAAAACATCGTAATGTGAGCTTCGGGGCAACTTGTCCCGTTATACTTCTCGAACTCTGGAGTTTTAAACTTCGACGGGAGCACCAAATCAGGGACCAAGCTCAGGTCCTTAGCGTCAACCCCGTAGCGGTAATCGGTAGTCTCCATCGCTTTAAATTTTTCCTCTAACCACTTACACCGGTCCTCAAGTTGTTTAGGTAGATCCATCTTTGACCTCTCTCCTTCAGCTGTCTCATCTAAATCAGGGACATTAAGATTGATTGGGTTGTCCCCTGAACCCGAACTAGTTTAATGAATCCCCGGTATTAACGTACCCGGTTGAAGTTGTTGCGGCCTAATAGTAACAGAGGGTCCACGCGGGCATGCTTCATGTTGTGTCTGTGCATTAGTTGGGGTAAATCTCGGGGGATAAAGTGGATCCTTATTTTCTTCAGTAGTTACTGCAGGACCTTTTCCTTTATCTGATCCTCTAGCCAACGACTGAGTTAGCTGATACATCATGTTCCTATGTGATTCTAGCATTTGGTCCATCATGTCCTGCTGTATCTTGACTAGCTGCTCTTGCATCTGTGCTTGCAACCGATCCTGCATTTCTTTCTGCATTTGTTCCAATCTTTCTAACCTCTGATCCATTGCTTTAGTTTTGCGACGGGTGTTGTAACGATATTCGATTAGTGGATTTTTTTAGTTTCCAGGGTAGCTGTCACAATTTATTTTTATTAGGGTCCCTTCTTATAAGATTTAATGCATATAATGTATGCAAAGATGAAATGAATGCAAATGAAATGAATGCAAAAAGAGGCGTTGATTCTAATTCAATTCTATTAGATTAACTTTACTAGAAAACAAGCTTCGTTACATAAGACGAAAAAATTACATATATGCCTTTGCCCTAATTCCTAATGTCTTAATTTTTCTGAGGAGTTCAGCTAAGTCTCGACCACGATCTGACTTTGACTCATACATTAAACTAAATACATCAGCTTGAGCTGCCAGCGTTTGCAGATGATCAGCTACCTCTCGAACTTGAATTATAGCTTCACCCATGATATGATCTCGATCCCTCACTTGACATTGGGAACGGTGGCATTGCTCCCTCAAATGCTCGTTATTTGCTTTGAGGAGTTCGGCTTGAATTTTACTATTCTGTAGTGCAGTCTCAAGCACTTCTATTTCCTTCTTCAACTCCTCAATCTTGCTTAGGCTAGCCTTCAATTCGATTATGGAGTTATGATTACGGTGTTGCCGTAGGGATCTCTCCAAATCTTTCACCTGGGCTCCTAATCTCTCCTTTTCCTCCTGCTTTCTAGCAAACTCCTTTTTAGAGCATCCTCCTGTACTTTGACGTCTTGAAATTTCTTTTTCCAATAATCTACCTTAGTTTTTTCCTCTTCGATCTCTTGACGCCATTGCTCTGATGTCTTGCCTAAACCAGCGGTTCTCATCGACATACGGTACCTTTTGTAATATGCTTTCAAACCATCTAAATCTTCTTCAGCCTTATTCTTCCCTTTCCTTAACTTCTCAGCCTCTAGTTTGTGTATGTCGACATCAAGTCCTAACTGTATTTTTTCCTCCTCTACCTGCTCTATCCTCTTTCCCAATTCCCTACTTCTTTGTTCAAAGCCTTGCTTGATAAGTTCCAACTCGGATGGGACTATTCTTAAATTCTTCTCTAGCGGTAAGGCATTTTCTTGATTCGGCATAGAGGCATTTTCATTGACTCTCTTGCCCACCATTGATCATATTCGGAGGTTGTCGTTGGACCCTCAGACAATCCCTCCATTCTACAGGTCTTGTTCCAAGCATCCGACATCTCGCGAACCTTTCTCTTATAATTGTCGCCCTTGTATGAAAATTTGTATTGAGCCAAGCCTTGTGTAGCCGATATAAACTGCCTTAATCGATACTGTCTTAATACCAATAATGGGGCATATTCGATGGCCCCCCATATCCCGAGCAATGGGACCCAGTCAAAATTACCACAACAGTACAAGATTTCCACGGACACCATCCATGGAGCCTTTCACTCAATGTCTTCGGTTCATAAGTTCTAGAAGATTGCCATCCATTTCTCTTCTGAGATATCATCTCTCCTCGGGGTAGCTACTATTTCTTTCAGTGGAGAGTAGTTCTCGAAATAAGCTCGATATGTACCCTTTTCTACCCTTCAAAAGTGGCTATGAAACCATGCTAACAGAAGCTGTGTGCAGCCGATGAATCTTCCTTCGCCTGCTCTCCGGCAAGTATTCAAAGATCTAAAGGTTTCAGCCAAGATCGCAGGGACAGGTGTGACCCTCTTGTCTAGACGATCAAATAGAACCGAAACTGCCTCATCAACATGTCCTAAAGCTATGGGGAAGACAACCATCCCGTAAATGCTTAAGGCGAAAACATCAACCCTCTTTTTCACATCCGGATGCGCTTGAATCAGATCTCTTAAGTTCCTCCAAGGAATACATTTACTATCTTATTTTTGCTTAATTCGCGCCGCAACCCACTGTTCGCTCATTCCCGTGATATTCATTAAATTCTTCAAGAAGGTCGGGACATTAACAGCTCTCGAATAAACTTTATCAGTTTGGAACTTCAGGCAACGCAGTAAAGCCGTGTATTCCTCCACTGTAGGTACTAAATCCACATGTCCGAATGTGAAACAACTATAGGCAGGATTCTAAAATTGGGCTAAAGCTTAAAACAGGTGCTTGTCTACTTTCATATCAAGTAGATAGTGGAGATTGCCATAGTTATAGTAGAAAAGTTGCTTGATCTCGTCGTTCCAATGGTTCTATATATCTCTTAATTCTTGGAGATCGTTCTAAGTCACACTGATACGAGTAAAGTCCCATAGCTCTAATACGTATCTTTCAATCAAACTATATCCTTTCTCTTGTTGAGTTCTTTCGGACCAATTTCGGACACTTGCATTCTTCTCCACCTTATCACGAAACCCCTTTTCCATGATCAGCTCTCCACTTAGTAACCGAATGTGAATCAACACCCTTTTGTATTATGGAATGTCATGCAGTCACAAATAAAGCAAAACAAAGCAAGTTAGCATCATACAAAGGTAAAATTCAAAGCAATAAGAAATAGTCAAACACCTATTCGGGTGACCACTAAGATTCGGCGCGGCTCTACCTAGGGCAAGCACCTAAGGCTCATTATATGAGGTTCAGTTATAAAGTAATGGTACCCGAACCATAGATTCCTCGATCCTTACCCATTATAGGCTCATATGGACCAAGTTCGGTTCAGGGGGATACATTTCCCTATGGCTATACGGAGATGAAAATCTCACGAAGACATAGGTACGGATGTATCCCGGAAGTAATTCACTTTCCTATATGGAGGCGAAAACCTCATGAAGGAAAAGTTTCCTACTCCCACTTAAAGGGTAAAAATCGACCGGCATTATGCGATGCAATATGCAAAGAGATCAAACAAATAGATAAAATAAATAAACACACCAAATGAATTATGAAATAAAAGGGCTCGCGATTTTAAACCGACTTTTCGACTTTTGACAAAAGGCATAAAATAATCAATTTTCGGCTTGACTCTCTTGATTTCCCCAGCGAAGTCGCCAAGCTGTCGAAACCATTTATCAAAAAATGAGGAATCGAATTGGTTTTGAAAATGAAAATTAAAACGGGAGCCGCCACCGATTTTTTATTTCGAGGTGTTATCGGATCACCTCGTAAAAGTCAATCGTTTAATAAAATGCTTAAATTTATTAAAACAACAATTTTGGTCCGCGAAACTTGAGAAAACAGGCTCGGGAATCTGTTACGTGCGAGGAAGGATTAGCACCCTCGTCACGCCCAAAATTGGTACCGATTTGATTATTCGATGCCATTTCGTCGAAAAGTCAAAAATTTGTAATGATTTTGAAACACAATTCCTCCTATTAATATTAAGTTAAAACACTTAGATTAAACCAAAATGATTGTTAAAGACTTCCTCGTCTGGAGACATTGAAGTACCACATCCCGTAAGTTAGGACGCGATACGTTGAACTCCCGTATACGAGTTTTGTCTTTAATAGACTATAAAAACACATGCTTTGAAATTCAAAAGGGTATTTTGCTATTTAGGTCTAACGAGAAAATCGAAACCTCGTAAGTTAAGGTACAATTCCTCGATATTCCAAAATACAAAATATTGCATTGTTTTAAGAAAAGAAATCATTTTTGAGTAACAACGAACACGATGCTTGAAGGTGCATATTTTTGTTTAAGTACGTTGTTTGAACGAATTAACTAAAACAAGTGAAGCACGGTGCAATAAAACATAAGAGCTATGGATGATATCAATGTGAAAATACGAATAAAAAAAATCTAGGTGCATATGATAACAACAAACACATTCATAATTTAAATAAGAATGAAGATCAATGAACTAAATGACATAGAACAATTTAACAACAAAAAGTTAAAACCAATTGAAACAAATAAGATATAGAACAATTTTGAAATGAAAACAAGTGAACCTTGCATAGAAAGTTAAGAAACAGTTTACCACAAAAAGGAAAAGAAAATTACAATAATAATAATAAAATGAAATGAAAATAATAAACAAAACAAAAGGGATCATCAAAAGGAAACATATTTTTTAAAATAAATAATGTACATATATGCGAGAATGCCAAAAAAATAATATAAAAAAATAAATAAAAAGAACTTAAAATAGAAACCTAAGAAAACATTTTGAAATAGATAAGTAGAGTTGAAAAGGGGTACAAAGTAATTTTTAATAAAGTAACTTAAAAAAATTTACAATAAATAATTTTTTTGAAAAAAAAAAAATATATATATATATATATATATATGAAAGCTTATGATTTAATGTATGAAAGGAATTTAAAAGTAAAACAAATTAAAGATAAATGACATAAACGAAAGCAACATAAATAAATATATATATACATATTTATAAAATGATCAATACAATTTCTCATTTGAAATAATTAACATATATAAAAAAATAAAAAAAATAGCATGTAATGTAGTTTGATTAATATAACAAAATAGTAAAAAGGTTAAAAAGGGTTAAGGACTGATTTAAAACCAAAACCAAAATTCAAGGTAAAATAAAAATAAACAAAAGTGGGCTGCCAAGGACCAAAATGAAGCACGCTGAAGCTCACGGGGACTTGAAGGGACAATAGCCCATGGTCTTGGTGCGTGCGTTTAGTCTGACATTCGAAGGACCCGTTTGAAAATCGAGAGAAATCTGAGGGCCAAACTAAATGATAAAGAAAGGGCCTGATCGAATGGAGCCATTACACGGAGGCACCATACACGTAATTATCCCGAAAGCCCAGGACACGCGGACTCTGGTTCGGACGGGTCAGGTCGCACAGTTTTGGCCCTGTACGGCACCATTTTAGGGCCATTAAAGAGGGTCCTAAACGGTGCCGTTTAATACCCTTATAAAGCCACAAAATCAAGCCTATTCTTCCCCGTTTCAGTTTGAAACAAACCCTAAGGGATCCCCCCATTTCATTCTTTGCGCCGCTCGGCTAGGGTTTGAGCCCATCATCGCCGTCGACGGTTGAGGTCACGCAAAAGGGAAGTTTCCAACCCCTGTTTGAATCTCTAGAAGACCTCTGTTGCTTGTTTCCTTTCTTATTCCTTAGAACTAACCCTAAGGTGCGTTTAAATGCAGGTAAGAACCACGAAAAAAAGTGAAGAGGAGAACCGAATCTCAGCGCCTCCTACCCTCGTCAGAACCCAAAGGGGTTTCGCGACGTTTGGGTCACTGGAAGTTCTCGACTTCGACTAAGAACCAAACACGGTCAGGTTTTCTTGTTAAGATCAAACTTATTTCGAAGTAAAAGAGAGTAAAAAAAAAAAACAACCTTTTTATTTCTTATCTTTTTTCGAATCTTTTCTTTGCATTTAGTTTCTTTTTCGTATCTATTTTCTTAAAAAAAGAACCCTTTTACATATCTATTTCCAATGGCTTTATAGCCGAATGAAATACATTATAATATTACTATTGTTTCTCTGTTTCTATCCCTGCTCTGCTTGCTGTCCTTCCCTTTTTGAATTTGCAGGTGACGGCGCCAATAAATGTGGTGGGACGGCGTCAAGTGGCGGTGGCAAACTCTGGTGGTGGTGTCAGAAGGCCCTAGGGGCGTCGCACCTAGGGTTGAAATTTTGTTTTGTCTGTGTTGATTTTGGGATATTGTTTTAGGGGGTATCGGGCATTCGTTTTGGGCCTTGTGAGTGGGTTTAATTTAGGGTTTTGGGTTTGGTTGTTTGGGTCTTAAAGGGTGTTAGGCCTGAGCTTCAGGTATTGGGCCCATACCCTACCTGCTAATAATTTAGATTAGGCAGGCCCGGGCAAGTTTGGGTCTGTACAAAATTTATATAGACTCATTCGATTTGGAAGTTGAATTTCAAATTTTAATCGGTGAAAAAATTAAAATTGTAGTAGACATGGTGGTCCAAAAGTATTTTACATATTAATCTTGGAAGCCATTTTTATAAATATAATAAGATACACTAATTTATGCCTAATACTAGTGGTTAACAAAATTATAAATCTTGTTTTTTAGTGGCTTTTCATTGTTCCTTTAAATTTTAATGGAATGCATGGCACTGATTACAACCACAAAAATACAACCTAAAAGAAAATTCTTTTTCCACTTTATATAGTGTTTTGATTTAGATATTATAATTATTGTCCACCGTAGATTCCAAAATTGATATCATTATTCAGTTTTAGGTTTTTTTTTTTATATTCATTTTACTTACGTAGATAATAGATTTAAATATCCCAACCATACTGACTTTGACTATCTAAATCGGAATTCATTATTTATTTATTTTGTAAATTAAACTAAAGTTATTATTTTTAAACATTTAATGACTTCCGGATTTAAATTTGATTTGTAAGCATAATGATAATTTTATTTCTTAATTTTTATATTTTGTTTTGTCAATTTGGTTTTTGTTCTTTTTTATTTAAGTTTAGCACTTAACATTTTAAAAAGAGTCGAATTTGACTATTAACCTTTTAAAAAGAGTAATTATTTTTTAACAAAAATACTGACTAAAACATTTAGTTTTGAAACATGAAAACTCTATGGCAATCCACGTGTATTTCATTTTTTTTATGAACTTTTATAATTTTTTATAATTTTGATAATTTTTTATAATTATTAAATTATTTATTAATATGATATATAAAACAAAATAGCGTCATGGTAGCACAAAGTATACATAGGATTGCTGCACAAATTGTCAAGCCAACATCATAACAAAAATTAATGTTTTAGTCAAAATTTTCATTAAAAAGGTGATTTGATTTATTTTTTAAAAAAAATGATAAATTTAACTTAAAAAAAATGATCTAAAAAATATATAAATACTAATAACTAAATTTATCATTATACTTTAAATTTAATACCTGATTAGGGCATTGCACAAGTTGAAAATTAAAAACACTATAAATATTACCAAAATTTGTTTAAAGCAACGGTAGAATTATTATTTGGCATCTAAATGTCACGAGTTTAAACGCTCTTTTTTAAAATCTTTCTTTTTTATTTTAGAAATTTTTAGACTATTGTAATATTTTTTATTCTCAATTTTTTTTTTTGGTTTTTAGTTGAAATAATTTTTTTATTAGGTAAACTGCACCAATAGTCACTTAACTCTGTATACTTAGCTTTGAAAAATATTTTTAATAAAAAATGAGAAAAATTCAAAACATATACATAAATATTTAAAAAAAAAAAAGAATTTCTGGCCTCCCATTCCCTCTTATGTTAATACCAAGAAAAAGATAAGGAAAAAGAAGAAATGTTGTGTAGCTTCATTCCTTGATGAAGATCCTTACCGTTTATTTAATTATTTATTATAAATGAAATTAAAAGAAGTGCATCTATTAACATTTAGGGTCGTAATTCTAATTCTCTTCCCACTCCATAATAGTTGAAAGCAAAAGAAAATGAAATAATAGTCAAAAATCCAACTTTAAACTAAAAATTCAAATCTACATCAACTTAAAAATTTCAAAACCCCAAAATTCCTAATATTGGAATTCAACACAAAGGAAGAAATCTAAAAACTCAGTCCAGAAATTTCTAAACCTCATTAGCTTCCCTAACTTTGATGGAGCAATCTTGTCGTCGCCATTGGTGTTGAAGCGAGAAAAAACCTTCTATGTTGATGAGAAATGCATTTTACAGCTTACTTAACAAGAAAGAAGGGAAATTAAAAATGTTAAAGACGTAGGGAGAGAGTTAAAAGGATATAATAATTTTAGAGAAAGTTTGAAGGCAAGCACAAATGAGGATGAGGAAGAGTTTTTGCATCAAGATGATTTCCATATTTTGTAATTAATTATTTTAAATAAATTTTCTATTTTTTAATTTGTCTACAGAATTATTTTCAAATCTGCTTAAATTGATTGTTGAAGTATGTCGAAACCATTTTTATTTTGAAAAACGGGGTCGACTTTTAAAGCGGAAAAATAGAGTCGCCACCGATCTTTTTAGGTGTGATCGGATCACCTTATAAAACGTTTTATTTCAAAACATTGATTTTGGCCTACGAAATTCAAGAAAACAGGTTCGGGAGTCGGTTACGTACGAGGAAGGATTAGCACCCTCGTAACACTCAACATTGGTACCGAATTGATTAGTTTGTTTTGTCCTAATGTCGAAAATTCGAAAATATTTGAAAATATGATCTCTTTAAAAACTTGAACAATTTGAGTTGGAAGTTGAGATTCCTTTGTTCTGAAAGAAAACAAACATCACATCCAACATGTTAGGACATGGTGTTTTAAACCCTCGTAACCAAGATCATCTCACAATTTACAAATTCAATAAAAAGGGTATTTAGCTATTTTGTTAAACGGAAAATCAAAACTCATCGCGATAGGGCACTATTTTCCGAATTTCCAAACACCAAAATATTGCCTTATTTAAGAAAAAAACTTTTGGATAAAATGTAGCAATTGGATGAAGAGATTTTTTTTAAAACAATGATTTGAGTAAAATGTTACATTAATACCAAAGAATAATTCACTAAGAATACAAAACATATTAACAATTAACACTAATATAAATAATTAAGTAAAAAGAATAAAATATGAAATAATACAGGCAATATAATAATAATGCTATGATAAATAAAGATAACAAATTTCAATTTTAAAAGATATGAATGATCAAATAAAACATAAAAAAATAGAAAATACAAATTTTAAAACCTATGGAAAAATTAAGAAATTATAACAGTTACACACAAGATTAAATATAAAAGGGAAAAAAATGTAAGGTATCATCTACAAACTTATAGCAATTTAAAAAAAAAAACAAAAAAATATATAAAGGATAATAGTTGTATATGATAAAATGAATAATATATATATATTTAAGATAAATAACTAGAATTTATAAAAAAAGTATAAAAAGGAATATATATATTTAATATAACAACCTAATATCTATAATATATATATATATATATATATATATTTAAAATAGGAAATATATGGAAAACAATTTATGTTAATGATAAAACAATTTAAGTATTATATAATACGCAAATTTTAAAATGCTATAATAATAATAATATACAAATTTTTAAAATAATATGTAATAATATAAAATTTAATAAAATATAAGAAAATGAAATCATTATATAATTTTAAATAATTTTAAAAAAATAAAATAAAAATATAAAGAGGATTAAACATAAAGGAAACAGGGATCAAATTAAAGCAAAAATAAAATATGAAGTAAAAATATATATAAAAAAAACTAGATTGGAGCGTGCACCATACTGCAGGGATCTATTGGGCAATTATGCCTTATCCCAAAACGGTGCCGTTCCAGTATCGGTCTTAGAATGGTCCTAAGGACTAAATTGAAACAAATGCCATAATTCTGGGCCAAATTAAAAATAATGAAAGCCGCAATTGAACGTAATTTCAAAATGTAAAAATGCGGAAGGGCCTAAGAGTAATTAGACCTTTTAACAAAAACGCGAGGATCCTCCCCGGGTATCGGGTCAACGCGCGGATCCTTACCCTTAAACGACGTCGTTTTGGTGCTTATTGACTTAAGCAAAACGGCGTCGTTTTTATGCCGCTATATAAATCATTTTTCATACAAAAAAAAAACATTTTGAGCCCCATTTTTAAAAAAAAAAAAAAACCTTAGAAACTCTCTCAAAAAACAATTTTGCCCTTTGAGCTCCGGCCTTGGTCTGGCCGCGCTCTATTCATCGGGCATCACACACGCTTCATGCGCCACCATCGTCACCGCCACGTACGACAGCCAGAGGCCCTAAAAACCTCCTCTTCGATGCAGATCGAAAGGTAAGCCTATTTTATTTATTTTTTAGTAATATTTGTATGTAAAAAAAAAAGAATATGCATGTATTCAAAATAAAAATGGAATAGAGTAAAAATCACTTCTCTGATTTTCTTAGTATTGTTATTAATATTTGTGTCCGTTTTTACATCCAATATTCGGCCTTTTATAGCCTCTACCAAAATACAAAATTTGGTAATTTCCGATTTCTTGCTATATTCGAGTTTCTCTGGTTGGTTTTTCTTTCTTTTTTTGCAGGTAATGGCGAGAAATCTGGTGACGAAGCTGCGATTCTTGCGCTGATGACGGCTCGACAAGGGGCCTGTGTCGGGTGCTCACGGCGTGAGACCTTTGCTAGGGTTTCTAGAGGCTGAAACTCTTTGGGTCGTCTGGGCCTATTTGGATTTTGGGCTACGGTATTTGTGGTTTGGGTGTAATGGGTTTGGGTAGATTAGGATTGGGTTAGAGGTGTAATTTAGTTTAGGTTAATAGTGGGTCACGTGTAATATTTGTAAAATTGGGCCTGTAAATTTGGGTTATAAAAGGACTTTATTATTTTTTAGTTTTTAAATGGTATGGGCCCTGGCAAAATGGGCTTACTACAGCTGCCCCTCTTTGCTCATTGTCGTATAGAGCAAAGACTATAAAAAGGACCAATTTTGCCCGATCTTTGCCGAGTCTTGACTTCCTGGTCCTCATCTTCTTCAAATGGCTTCCATCCCAACTACAACTTCAGGGTTACTGGAACTTCAACTTTACTTCTTTGTAACTATTACAATTTCAAAAGTATTGAACTATCTATTCTAATAAGTCTGACGAGTTCAATCTGCTTCACTGCAACTTTAGGAAGGCGTTTTCTGATATCTTTAGTCTACTCCACTGCAAACTCAGGGATGCTAGACGGGTAACTTCAACCTGCTCCACTGCAACCTCAGAGAGATAAGGTTATTTTTTTTTATCTACTTCCTGCAACTTCAAGAAGATAAGATCTTCAATCTACTCCACTACAACTTCAGGGAGATAAGGCTTACAACTTCAACCTGCTCCACTACAACTTCAGGGAGATAAGGTTAATATTTTTTTATCTACTTCCTGCAACTTCAGGAAGATAAGATCTTCTTCAGTCTGCTCAACTGCAACTTCAGGGAGATAAGACCTGTAACTTCAACCTGCTCCACTGCAACTTCAGGGAGATAAGGTTAATATTTTTTATCTGCTTCCTGCAACTTCAGGAAGATAAGATCTTCGGTCTGCTCCACTGCAACTTCAAAGAGAAAAGACTTATAACTTCAACCTGCTCCACTGCAACTTCAAGAAGATAAGGTTAATAACTCTGATCTGCTTCCTGCAACTTCAGAAGGATAAGATCTTCAGTCTACTCCACTGCAACTTCAGGGAGATAAGACCTATAACTTCAACCTGCTCCACTACAACTTCAGGGAGATAAGGTTAATATCTCTGATCTGCTTCCTGTAACTTCAGGAAGATAAGATCTTCAGTCTGCTCCACTGCAACTTCAAGGAGATAAGACCTGTAACTTCAGCCTGCTCTACTACAACTTCAGGGAGATAAGGTTAATATCTCTGATCTGCTTCCTGCAACTTCAGGAAGATAAGATCTTCAATCTGCTTCACTACAACTTCAGGGAGATAAGACTTGCAACTTCGATCTGCTTCCTGCAACTTCATGAAGTAAAATCTGCTATCTTCGGTCTACTCCACTGCAACTTCAGGGAGGCGGGCTAAAAGCTTCAATCTACCCTACTACAATGTCCTATAGAGGACATACCCTGTAGAATGAGCATGTGCTTATGTCTAATGATTAAGATGCCTTAATCGAAATGAGTCAAATGCTCCTAATTAGACATGTTATGATATATGAATATAAAAATGTTATGAGAATGATTCCTAGTTAAGGTGTCATCACCCATCAAGGTTTCTTCTTGAAGTATTAATCACATTCTACTTGGATAACTTGCCTCATGGTAGTCTCAAGGCTTGCTCCACTTGATCCTTGGGGATACCAGGCTTGTGCCGCCCACATCGATTTAGTTTTGAAACCTTTTAATCCCTTCCTATTGCAATTTAAGGGTAAAGGATCTGCTCCAACTTCAATTCATTCTAACGTAATTCAACAATTTTAAATCTTTTCACATCAACTTAGTCTATCATCCTGTTCCCCGAAGGCTATGACCCAATGAGAATGCTTGTAAAAATAATCCTCTCTTAGGATTAATATTGTCCAACCATTATTTGGACAAAAGAAATAGTATCAATTTAGATCTTTCTCAAGTACCTTCGACCCTTACACATGGGAATTCTTAAACAATTGTCCTATTTCAATTTCTTGTATTATCTTGAAATTTCTAGAGTAATATGCAAAACTTCTTTTATGAAAAATATTATTAGTTCATCAATCATTATTTCAATGCAACATGCTTATGAATAATGGACAACAAATAAATTGATCTTGGAAACAATTTAGAGTCGAATAGAAGATTCAAAGAAAATTAACTGGGAACATATCTTTTAGAAGAAAAAGAATCCAAAGATAGTAAATTTAACATGAATAGGACAACAACCAGGCGCTCTAGATATCGCAGCTTGGGCTTTTATATACAAACTCCATGAAGACTACTGTGAGCTTAACATGTGTTTAGAAGATCCAAAGTATTTCGTTGATGCCCCAATATGTAACACACTTCGTCTCTTGCTGATTCAAGTATAGCAAGATCACTGCATGCCCTTCCAAATTTAAGCCGCCCTTTTTGAGTTTTCAACTCAAAATCCCATTTGGTCTCAATGCGCCCTTTGCGGGTTTTCACCTTGGCCTCTTCTCCTTTTTAGGCAAAATATTTCTTGACTGAGTCCAAATTCATAGGATTGGGTAAGCTTTTCTCATCCATTTCGGTCAAAATTAGTGCGCCTCCAGAGAAAGCCTTCTTCACCACATATGGTCCTTCCCAATTCAGCATCCATTTTCTTCTAAAATCTTTTTGTATGGGAACGATCTTCTTTAATACAAGGTCCCCCTCATGAAATTCTCTTGGACGAACTTTTTTGTCGTAAGCTCGTATCATTCACTTCTGATACATTTGACCATGACGAATAGCCATTAGCCTCTTTTCTTCAATCAAGTTCAACTGATCATATCGCGACTGAATCTATTCTACTTCATCCAGTTTTACTTCTGACAAAACTCGAAGGGAAGGTATCTCTACTTCAATAGGTAGAACTGCCTTCATCCCGTAGACCAATGAGAAAGGAGTTGCCCCAGTAGAGGTTCTAACGGACGTTCGATAGGCATAAAGTATGAATGGTAATTTCTAATGCCAATCCCTGTAGGTCTCTGTCATTTTCCCCACTATCTTCTTAATATTTTTATTGGCCGCTCCCACTGCCCCATTCATTTTTGGATGATACGGAGATGAGTTGTGGTGTTTGATCTTGAATTGACTACAGACTTCTGCTATCATGCTATTGTTCAAGTTTAGTGCATTGTCTGATATGATTCTCTCAGGCATTCCATATCTACATATAATCTTCTTCTTCAAGAACTGACTAACTGCGAACTTAGTAATGTTAGCGTATGAAGCAGCTTCTACCCATTTCATGAAGTAGTCAATAACCACAAAGATAAATCGATGCCCATTCGAGGCTTTCGGTGAGATTGGCCCAAAGACATCCATGCCCCATATAGAAAAAGGCCATGGAGACGTCATAACATGCAAAGGTGAAGGCGGTACGTGAATTTTGTCACCATAAATCTGGCATTTATGACATCTCTTAGCATAGTCGATACAATCTCCTTTCATGGTAGACCAATACTATCCAAACCTCATGATTTGTCTAGCTATCGTAAAACCATTAGCATGTGTCCCACAAACACCTTCATGTACTTCTTCCAAAATTTTTCTAGCTTTAACAGTGTTAACACATCTCAAGAGCACCTGATCTTTCCTTCTTTTGTACAAAATATCCCTGTCCAAAACATAGCCATAGGCTAATCTCCTTAATGTCCTTTTGTCATTCTCAGTTGCATGGTCAGGTTATTCACGATTTCTTACATATCGTAAGATATCATAGTACCAAGGGTGGTCATCCCTTTCCTCTTTCTCCACATTGTAACAATGAGTTGGAGTCTTACAAATACTCATCTGAATGGGTTTTACATCCTCTTGCTTGCTTACTTTGATCATGGAAGCCTAAGTTGCTAAGGCATCTGCCGTCTGGTTTTCATCTCGTGGGAGATAATTAAAAGTAATGTCGTCAAACTCCTCAATCAAACCCCAAAACTATTTTCTGATAATCAATCAATTTGGGATTTCTTGTCTCCCATTCACCTTTAAGCTGGTAGATTACTAACGCAGAATCTCCATATACTTCCAGCACTCTGATTTTATGCTCTACAGCTGCTCAAATTCCCATGATTCATGCTTCATATTCTGCCATATTGTTTGTGTAATCAAAATCCAATTTGCATGTGAATGGATAATGATCTCCACTAAGGGATACCAATACTGCCCCAATTCCATTTCCCACAGCATTTGACGCTCCATCAAAGTTTAACTTCCACAGACCTTCATCAGTAGTTGCTACACACATTAACTCTTCATTGGGGAAATCAAAGCCCAATGGTTCATAATCTTCTAAAGCCCTGCTAGCCAAAAATTCTGCTATTGCGCTCCCTTTTATAGCCTTTTGTTTACATAGACTATATCAAATTCAGAAAGCAAAATCTGCCACATTGCCATCCTTCCATTCAGAGCAGTCGACTTCATCATATACTTTAATGGGTCAAGTTTCGAAATTAGCCAGGTTGTATGATATAGCATATATTGCCTCAATCTTCGAGTTGTCCAAATCAAGGCACAACACAACTTCTCAATCGGTGAATATCTCATCTCACACTCAGTGAGTTTTTTACTGAGGTAATATATCGCCCTCTTTCTTCTTCCTGTCTTATCATGTTGACCCAACACACATCCCATAGAGTTACTAAACACTGACAAATACAATATTAACGGTCTATCTGAACTAGGCAGAGATAGTACTGGAGTATTTGACAAATATTGCTTGACTTTATCAAAAGCATTCTGGCATTCAGCATCCCAAGTGCCTTGGTTGTGCTTCTTAAGAAGCCGAAATATGGGGTCACATTTCTCAGTTAATTGTGAAATAAACTTAGCAATGTAATTTAACCTCCCAAGAAAACCTCAGACTTCTTTTTGAGTGCGTGGTAGAGGCAATTCTCATATAGCTCTGACCTTATTTGAGTCAACCTCAATTCCTCTTTCACTGACTATAAAGCCTAGTAGTTTCCCTGACCTAGCTTCAAAGGTACACTTTGCCGGGTTAAACATTAATTGAAATTTCCTCAATCTCAAGAACAACTTCTTCAAAACTTCAATGTGTTCTTTTTCTGTTTGAGATTTAGCTATCATGTCATCAACATATACTTCAATCTCTTTGTGCATCATGTCATGGAATAAGGTGACCATAGCCATTTGATATGTTGCCCCTGCATTCTTTAGCCCAAATGGCATTACCTTATAACAAAAGGTACCCCACAATGTTATGAAAGTAGTTTTTTCCATATCCTCAGGGTGCATCTTTATCTGATTGTATCTGAAGAAACCATCCTTGAAAGAAAATAGTAAGTGTCCTGTCGTATTATCCACTAAAGTGTCAATATGAGGCAAGGGGAAGTTGTCTTTTGGGCTGGCTTTATTTAAGTCCGTGTAGTCAACACACATCCGAACCTTTCCATCTTTCTTAGGAACAGGAACAATATTGGTAACCCACTCTGAGTATTTGACCACCTGTAGAAAACCAACATCAAACTGTTTTTTAACTTATTCTTTTATCTTCAACATCATATCAGGCCTCATCCTTTGTAGCTTTTGCTGAACTAGCTTGCATTCTTCTCTTATGGGAAGGCGATGCACTACAATATCAGTACTTAACCCAGGCATATCTTGGTATGACCATGCAAAGACGTCTTTGAACTCTCATAGTAATTTAACGAGGTCTTGCCTTGTTTCCTTGGCTATGTGCGTTCCAATTCTGACTACTTTTCCTTCTTCCAAAGTTACATTCTCTACCACCTCCTCATGGGGTAAAATTTTTTTTCTTCTTACTTTACCATTCTTAGCAAATCTGAAGACAAGTCACAACCTCCATCACCTTCAAAATCTTGAGATTCCTCTAAACACATGTCTTGCTTAAAAGGGAATTCAGAATCTGTAGTATCGTTGCTCATGTCATTGATATCTAGAGACTTGTGGTAGGCACAAAGGAATATACAAAGAACAAATGAATTCGAGAACAACTACTTACATGGTATGAATGTGAATATAAAAGAATTGGAAGGAAATTAGAGGACCAAAAGAATATTTAAGAAAAATGAAAGAATATTTGCTTGAATTGATCATCAAAAGATGTATTCATTGAAACAAAGATGTTTGGACATGAGCCTATTTCACAAATGAAATCTTATTATTTCTAGGCTTTAAAATAACAAGTGTGTTCTAAACATTACTCTGTATAATTTCTAAAAACTACAGGAAGTTCCTCTGCAGTCTAGTTGTTCAAAGCACTCCCAGGTTCATAAGGACGAATGCCCAATAGGTTTCTTTGCTCAGTTCCTTCCTCGTGTATCGCGTTGATGTGAGGGATTTCATTTCTCAACAACCCTCTCTCAGGGTAAATTATCCCTCCAGATACGAAAGTTTGGGATATATGAGAGAATGTCATCAACTCCCACTTGACTTCTTCCCCACTCAGTCGTGCCCTCCTTCTCTCTTGCTTCTTCTCCATCTCCTTCTTCCTTTGTTTAGGATCTGGCCTGAAACCCAAGCCAAAATAGTCTCTTTTTTCCTTCAGCATTGGTACTTAAACCCCTCCTTGGAGATTTCTACCCAATCCTTTTCCTGGTAAGGCTCTTTTCCCCACCGTCATTTGTAAGCTCATTCTCGTGGTTCTGGATATCTTGGGTACCGGTAGCACCTCATTCCCCTTTAAAATGAATGTTGCGTTAACGAATTCTAAGGATCGAAATGAGCATTCAACTGCCTCCTCATTCGCCTCTACATAGGGCGCGTCATTGGTAACAGTCGCTATGATGTCCTCCTCTGTATTTATAGTAACCAGCCGCCCTTCTATTACTAATTTCAATTTTTGGTGTAAAGATGAGGGCACCGCTCCCACCGAGTATATCCAGGGCCTCCCCAACAAGCAATTATAGGAGGGCTTGATGTCTATTACCAAAAAATCTACTTCGTATGTGTTCGGTCCAATCAACAATGGTATGTCAACCTTTCCCATCACTCTTCTCCCAGTGCCATCAAATGTTCTCACTATGTTATGGCATGTTTTTATGTGAGAACTATTTATAGGCAATCTGTTCAACATAGCCAATGGCAAGACGTTCAGAGCAGATCCATTATCAATTAGCACACTGGGCAGAGTATATCTTTTGCAGTGAGTAGTAATGTGCAGAGCCTTGGTCGATCCCATGCCCCCAGGTGGAATTTCATCATCATTAAAGTAGATGAAGTTGTCGGCACTTATGTTACTAACTAGACGATCCAACTTGTTGACGGATATATCGTTAGTAACGTAGCTTTCATTTAGCACTTTCATCAATTCTTCGCGATGTACTTTTGAGCTCAAAAGTAATGCTAACACCGATATGTGAGCTGGTTGTTTGTGTAACTGCTCTACCACGCTGTATTCACTATGCTTCAAGAATTTCAGAAATTCTTTAGCCTCTTCCTCTTTTACAGGCTCATTGATAAGTGCCTCAGCCCCTTTCTCTCGCTCAACTCCCAAGGTCTTTGTTTTCACAGGCTCAGTTCTGACGTTTATCGAGTCGTACCGCCTTCCACTACGCGTGTAAGATCCCCCACTTTGGACCTCATTGGAAGTACTAGCTATGTTTTCCCCTCCTGGTATCGTCACATTATAGTCGTAATTCCAAGGTACCATTTTGTTATCCTTGTAGGGAAAGGAAACAGGTTTCTGGATTACAACCTTTGGCGCCATTTGTGTTCCACCCACTGTGTTCCTTGGTAAGGAAATGATGACCTTTGGGTAATTGACTTTTTACCCTGTTGACACTCATTTTGTGATGCATATACTTCCATCCCCTAAGCCTTCTTCATAAAATTCTATTTCCTTATTATCCATAAGGCTCTACACCAAGACTCTAAACTCAACACATTTCTGGATCTCATGTCCCTCTTCTTTGTGGAACTCATAGTAGTCCCTTACTCCTTCACATCCTTCCTCAGAATCTGATATTATCATTCCTCTTCCCATAATTTCTTTCCAAACCATCTTCAACAAGGTTCTTACTTCAGCGATATCTTCCTTGATCCTTCTCACGATATTTTCCCCAATTACATTTACCCCCTTATCTCCATGGTTAGGTAACGGGTTTTCCTCACTAAGGGTATCATCAAATTTTACAATCCCTAACTTAATGAGTCTTTCCACTATTTTTTTGAAAGCAGTGCAGTTTTCTATTGAATGCCCCAGTATTCCCGCATGGTAGTCACATTGAGCGTTTGAGTCATACCATTTGGGATATGGGGGCTGCAACAGTTTTAGATAAAATGGGAATACCACGTATGCGTCAAACAAACTTTGATATAGCTCCTTGTACGTCATTAGGATAAGCGTAAATTGGAGCTTTTCAGAGTTTTACCTTGTGCCAGATTCATGCCTTTGCGAACCCTGTTGCCCAGCAGTAGTCATTTTTGGTTTACTAACGGTAATTGACTTCCAGTTATATGTACTCGCATTATTCACCTTATTATCTTTCCTCCTCGGAGCTGACTTTCTGGTGTTTTCCACTGCTTCAATCTTACCACCCTTTATGGCATTTTCAATCATTTCTCCTGCCATTACTATATCAGCAAAGCTCTTAGTGGTACTCCCTATCATATGGGTAATAAATGGGGCCTTTAAAGTATTGATAAAGAGCATTGTAGTCTCCTTTTCTAGGAACGGTGGCTGAACTTGCATAGCAACTTCCCTTCATCTTTGCGCATATTGCCTGAAGCTTTCATTTGGCTTCTTTTCCATATTTTGCAGAGTGATTCTGTCCGGCGATGTCCGTCACATGATTGTATTGCTTCATTAAAGCTTGCGCTAGGACTCTCCAAGAGTTAATCCTAGTACAGCTTAGTTGATTGTACCACCTAAACGCTGCCCCAACCAAACTATCTTGGAAATAATAGATCAACAGTTGATCATTGTTAACATAGTCGGTCATCCGTCTACAGAACATTGTGATATGGGCTTCAGGGCAACTAGTTCCATTGTACTTCTCGAATTTTAGCATCTTGAACTTATGAGGAAGCACCAAATCTGGGACCAAGCTCAAGTCTTTAGCATCAATTCCATGATGACTATCAGCATTTTCTAAAGCCTTAAACTTTTCTTCTAACCATCTGTAACGGTCCTCTAGCTGCCTTGAGGATTCAATTATCATTCCCTCTCTCTCAGCTATGTCTAGATCAAGAATGACAAGATTGGCGGGGTTATCTCCTAGGTTAGATCCGGAGCCAACCTGGAGATTTATGGGAATCTCAGTATCAACTTGACCTTGTTGTGGCCTAATCGTGACAGATGGCCTTCGGAGATATACCTCAGGTTGTGTTTGTGCATGTGGTGGGGTAAAACACGGAGGATAGTCCTCATTATCCTCTCCAGTATTAGTCATGGGGCTTTTTCCTTTGTCCATCACCCCGTTCAGTAGCTGGGCCATTTAAGCCATCATATTTCTTTGAGCTTCCAACATTTGGTCTCTTATCTCTTATTGGAGCTTTACCAACTGCTCTTGCATCTGATCCTGTATGTTTCTTTAGAATTGTTCAAGTTTTTGATCCATATTTTTTGTCTTGGTACGTGTACCGTAACAGTGTGTGGCTTCCAGGTTAACTTTATCTTTCCTTCTCTTTCTCTCTGTAATAACTACAACTAATTAGGGTCCTTCTATGGATTTAAATGCATATGATGCGATGTAATGCAAATGCATGAATGCAAAAAGATATCGATTTGGATTTAGTTTCATTTAGAAAATTTTATTTAGAAAATAAAATTCTTTATACAAAACGGATTACAAATACGCTTTCGCCCTAATACCCAAAGTTTTAATCCTTCCAAACAACGAAGCTAACTCTCAACCCCTATCTGACTCTAGCTCATACGTTACACTTAACATATCAGTCTATGCTGCTAAAGCTTGTAAATGATCAGCTACTTCCTGAATTTGGACTATGGCTTCACCCATGAGGTAATTCGTATTTCTAACTTGATCTTAAGAATGGTGAAGCTCTTCCTTCCAATGCCCTTCTCTTGCTTCAAGATGCTCGATCCGGAGTTAACAGTTTTGTAACACCGACTCTAACCCTTCAATCTTACCCTTCATTTCCTCAATCTTGTTCAAACTTGACTTTAACTCGATCGCAGAATTACGACTTTGATGGAGATGAAGAGACCGTCCAAGTTCAGCCACTTTAGCCTTTAATCTACATTTCTCCTTCCGACTCTCTGCCCAACTCCTTTCTAGGGCCTAGTTTTGTGCCTGGATTTCTTGTAACTTCCTCTCCCATTGATCAGCTTTGGCTTTTTCCTCTCGAATCTGTTGTTGCCACTGTTCCGAAATCTTCCGCAATCTGGCTCTTTTCATCGACAACTGTATCTTCTTATATTCTGTCTTCAAATCATCTCGATCTTCCTCAACCTTTCTCTTCTCTTTTCTTACTCTTTCAGTCTCTAGTTTCTGAACATCCACATCTAGCCTCAAGTACATTTTTTCTTCTTTCAGCTTCTCTATCCTTTTTCTGAGCTTTAAACTCTTTCTTTTGAAATCTTGCTTTATAATCTCTAACTCTGATGGGACCACTCGTAAGTACTCCTCCATCAATTGAGCACCCTCCAAACTTGGCCCAAGGATGTTATCATTGATCCTCTTGCTCAGCCACCCCTTG
The DNA here is from genome assembly GCA_020496765.1 of Gossypium stocksii. NCBI lineage: Eukaryota > Viridiplantae > Streptophyta > Magnoliopsida > Malvales > Malvaceae > Gossypium > Gossypium stocksii. The sequence continues at coordinate 87,718,769 of CM035629.1, forward strand.
TATTCAAGGGTTGTCATCGGTCCTGTAGTCAAAATTTCCATAGAACAAGTCTGCTTCCAAGCCTCAGAAATCTCTCAAATCTTCTTCTTATAATTATCACCCTTATATAAAAATTCAGATTGAGCTAACCCATGCGTTGTCGGTATGAACTGCTTTCCTTGTATTGCCTTAGTACGAGTAATGGCGCATATCCAACAGCTCCCCAAATTCTAGGCAAAGGTACCCAATCAAAATTTTCACACCGATAGAGGACCTCGTCAGAAACCATCCAAGGGGTTCTCCACTCCACATTTTCCTCTTAGAGGTTTTGAAGAATTGCCATCCACCTTTCCTCTGATATATCGTCCCTCCTTGGCATAGCTACTGCTTCTTTTAAAGGCGAATAATTTTCGGAGAACACTTGGCAAGGAACCTTGTCAACCTTCCAAAAATGACTATGGAACCAAACCAACAACAACTGTGCGCATCCAATGAATCTACCTTCACCAGCCCTCCAACATGCATTCAAGGTTCTGAACGTCTCGGCTAGAATTACAAGTATAGGTGTAACCAGTTTTCCAAGTCAATCAAATAAATCAATGATACTTCATCTATATGCCTTAGAGCTTTTGGAAAAAACACTAGACCATAAATACTTAAGGCCAAGACATCAACTTTCCTCATCACATCCGGGTGCGCTAATATCAGATCCCTGAAACTCGCCCAAGAAATGCATTTACCATCACCCTTTTGTTGGATTCGAGCTGCGACCCACTGTTCACTCATCCCCGTAATATTCATTAATTTCTTCACAAAAGTTAGGATATTAGTAGCCCTAAAGTAAGTTTTGTTGCATCGAATCCTTGGATAGCGAAGCAAGGTTGTATACTCCTTCATAGTGGGTACTAAATCCACCTTCCCAAAAGTGAAACAATTATAGGCAGGGTTCCAAAATTGAGCCATAGCCCGGAACAAATGCTTGTCCACCTTAACGTTAAGTAAGTAGGGTAGACCCATAATTAAGGTAGAACAGCCGCTTAGTCTCGTCATCCCAATGGGCTCATATATCTTTCAATTCTTGAAGCTCATTTTGTGCCGTACCGATACGAGTGAAGTCCCACAACTCCGATATATATCCCTCAATGACACTATCTCCTTTTTCTAATTGGGTATTCTTTGACCATGCATGCACGGTAGAGTTGTCCTCCACTTTATCAAGAAATTTATTCTCCATAACAAAACTTTCTAATTTAGAAATCGAATCATGGATCGACACTTTTTAAAATATTGAATGACATGCAATGAACAAAATAAAACTAGTCAGTGTCATGTATAAAAGGAAAGGGTACCTGAACCAGCAGATTCCTCGATCCTCACCCATTATAGGCTCATATGGACCAAGTTCAGTTCAGGGAGACACATTTCTCTATGGCCATACAGAGATGAAAATCTCACGGAGACATAGGTACAGATGTATCCCAGAAGCGATCCACTAGCCCATGCGGAGGTGAAAACCTCACGAAGGCGTAGCTTCTCACTCCCACTTAAAGGGTGTGACCACAACGGGCAATACAGAAATATTTACAAAACCAACCAAATGCAAATAAAAAAACATGATTTCAAATAAAATTTTCTAAATTTCGACATTAGGACAAAAATGATCAATTTTACGGCTTGACTCTCTTATAAGTCCCCAGTGGAGTCGCCAAGCTGTTGAAACCATTTTTATTTTGAAAAACAGGGTCGACTTTTAAAGCGGAAAAATAGAGTCGCCACCAATCTTTTTAGGTGTGATCGGATCACCTTATAAAATGTTTTATTTCAAAACATTGATTTTGACCTACGAAATTCAAGAAAACGGGTTCGGGAGTCGGTTATGTACGAGGAAGGATTAGCACCCTCGTAACGCTCAAAATTGGTACCGAATTGATTAGTTTGTTTTGTCTTAATGTCGAAAATTCGAAAATATTTGAAAATATGATCTCTTTAAAAACTTGAACAATTTGAGTTGGAAGTTGAGATTCCTTTGTTCCGAAAGAATACAAACATCACATCCAGCACGTTAGGACATGGTGTTTTAAACCCTCGTAACCAAGATCATCTCACAATTTACAAATTCAATAAAAATGGTATTTAGCTATTTGGTTAAACAGAAAATCGAAACCCAGCACGATAGGGCACTATTTTCCGAATTTCCAAACACCAAAATATTGCCTTATTTAAGAAAAAAACTTTTGGATAAAATGTAGCAATCGGATGAAGAGATTTTTTTTTAAAACAATGATTTGAGTAAAATGTTACATTAATACCAAAGAATAATTCACTAAGAATACAAAACATATTAACAATTAACACTAATATAAATAATTAAGTAAAAAGAATAAAATATCAAATAATACAGGCAATATAATAATAATGCTACGGTAAATAAAGATAACAAATTTCAATTTTAAAAGATATGAATAATCAAATAAAAGATATAAAATAGAAAATACAAATTTTAAAACCTATGGAAAAATTAAGAAATTATGAAAGTTACACACGAGATTAAATATAAAAGAGAAAAAAATGTAAGGTATCATCTACAAAATTATAGCAGTTTTTAAAAAAACAAAAAAATATATAAAGGATAATAGTTGTATATGATAAAATGAATAATATATATATTTAAGATAAATAACTAGAATTTATAAAAAAGTATATAAAAGAAAATATATATATATATATATAATATAACAACCTAATATCTATAATATATATATATATACATATTTACAATAGGAAATATATGGACAACAATTTATGTTAATGATAAAACAATTTAGGTATTATATAATACGCAAATTTTAAAATGATATAATAATAATAATATACAAATTTTTAAAATAATATGTAATAATATAAAATTTAATAAAATATAAGAAAATGAAATATTTATATAATATTAAATAATTTTAAAAAATAAAATAAAAATATAAAGAGGATTAAACATAAAGGAAACAGGGATCAAATTAAAGCAAAAATAAAATATGAAGTAAAAAAATATATTAAAAAAAACTAGATTGGAGCGTGCACCATACTGCAAGGATCTATTGGGCAATTATGCCTTATCCCAAAATGGCACCGTTCCAATATCGGCCTTAGAATGGCCCTAAGGACTAAATTGAAACAAAGGCCATAATTCTGGGCCAAATTGAAAATAATGAAAGGAGCAATTGAACATAATTTCAAAATGCAAAAATGCGGAAGGGCATATAGAGTAATTAGACCTTTTAACAAAAACGCGAGGATCCTCCCCGGGTATCGGGTCAACGCAAGGATCCTTACCCTTAAACGACGTCGTTTTGGTGCTTATTGACTTAAGCAAAACGGCATCGTTTTTATGCCGCTATATAAATCATTTTTCATACAAAAAAAAAAACATTTTGAGCCCCATTTAAAAAAAAAACCTTAGAAACTCTCTCAAAAAAAAATTTTGCCCTCTGAGCTCCGGCCTTGGTCTGGCCGTGCTCCATTCATCGGGCATCACATGCGCTTCACGCGCCACCGCCATCACCGCAACGTACGATAGCCGGAGGCCCTAAAAACCTCCTCTTCAATGCAGATCGAAAGGTAAGCCTATTTTATTTTTTTTTTTAGTAATATTTGTATGTAAAAAAAAAAAGAATATGCATGTATTCGAAATAAAAACAGAATAGAGTAAAAATCACCTCTTCTCTGATTTTCTTAGTATTGTTATTAATATTTGCGTCCGTTTTTACATCCAATATTCGGCCTTTTATAGCCTCTGCCAAAATACAAAATTTGGTATTTTCCGATTTCTTGCTATATTCGAGTTTCTCTGGTTGGTTTTTCTTTCCTTTTTTGCAGGTAACGGAGAGAAATCCAGCGACGAAGGTGCAATTCCTAAACTGATGACGGCTCAACAAGGGGCCTGTGTCGGGTGTTCACGGTGCGAGACCCTTGCTAGGGTTTCCAGAGGCTGAAACTCTTTGGGTCGTCTGGGCATATTTAGATTTTGGGCTACGGTATCTGTGGTTTGGGTACATTAGGATTGGGTTAATTTCAGTTCAGGCCAATCGGGTTTGGGGTGTAATTTAGTTTAGGTTAATAGTGGGCCACGTGTAATATTTGTAAATTTGGGCCTGTAAATTTGGGTTGTAAAAGGACTTTATTATTTTTTAGTTTTTTAATGGTATGGGCCCAGGCAAAATGGGCTTATTATAGAGTATAGTGATTGGTGACGATCACTGGATTCAACTTTTGATTTTGAAATTTGATTGTGTGTTTATCATTATATCATAAATTGACTGGACTTTCAGTGTTTGAAATTTCATATATTTATTTAACCAAAGTTACATGTACCCTTTGCCCTAACTAACCATACAGAAGAAAAAATAAAAATGAAGGAAAACTTTTTTATCTTTGCTTCTCTCATATTTTATTTCAATAATCAATTAGTCACTAAATTATGAGTAAATTTACGTATTGGTCACTTCACTAAAAAAGGTTACAATTTCATCACTGAATTATTCAAATGTTTTTCATTTTTTAATTTCTGGACTATTAAAATCGATGCTATATGGCTTTTTCTATTTGCACTGCCTGCACCAATCGGAAAGATTTCTTTCTCATTCTCTTCTACACTTCATTTTTTTCATGAAACAACTTTGGACATTACGAAATTGCAATAAAAAAATAGTTTTTTTCTCCAATCTCCGACACTGGCCATCAAATTGGCTTGGATCTAAGGTATGTTATTCTGCTCGTTGAAGGGTACTAATCTAACGTACCAATCTTCAACTTGTCATTTGAAGCTTGCTCGCGGAACTTTAAAAAAAATACTTTACAACCTAGTGACTTAAATAAAAATTTCTGAATAGTTCAGTGACTTAAATGAAACCTTTTGAATAGTTCAGTGACCAAAATGTAACTTTTTTAATTAATTGACCAAAACAATAACTTACCCATAGTTTAGTGACTAATGGTATAGTTTACCCTATAAATAACTAGTTTTATTGGATTTTGAATTTTATTGAGCTCATTTAAATTGGGAATTGAAAGAAAATTTAAAGACAAACAAAAAAGTAGATGAAGTACCTGGGTTATATATACTAGTTTGATCCCTCTGCATTTATAGAAGGGAACTTTCATAGACAGACATCAAATGAATATGCAGTGAACATAAATACTCAATATTGCTGTACGGGCCTAAATTTGCCCGGGCCCAAACCAACAAACAACTTTGAAATCAAATAAACCAAAATGTATTAAAAAACCATCAAAATTAAAAGTCCAAATGTCTAAATTCTAAAGTCCAAAATTACAAAGAAATAAAACCCAATTACAAGGCCCACTAACTGATATTGGCCCACTGCCCGATTGACCCAAAACTCCAATACCCACTAACCTACCCAAGCCCTAAGTACCCAAATCAGCTACCCGTTCACTAACCCCAACCCACTTAACCACCCAACCCGTTACAAGCCCAATAACCCGGAGCCCATTGACTCACAACCCGAATCTGAAACAGACAGACCCTAACCTAACTGCTGCCGACCTAGCCTGCTGCCCACGCACCCACCACGGGACTGCCACTGTCGTTTGAAGACGTCCCACCGCATTTATTGACGTTGACACCTGTAAGTTCAAAACAGGAGCAGCAAACAGAGATAGAAACAGTGAAATAGCAAACCAAATAGGGATTTTGATCTTTTTGGTTTTAAAAAATTGTATTTTTTTCGGGTATAAGAAGGACCGAAAGAAAACTGGAAAAGGGGATTTTCTCTTTCAAAAAAAAAGATAAAAAAAAAGAGAAAACAAGAAAAAGAAGAAAACACAAGCATTTTGTAACTGAAACAAAAATCAATCGAGATATAGTATTTTCAGAAGGTGATTTCACGTTGCTCTTTAGATTTTTCTTGTTCGTTCCCTTCCTTATTCTTTGATTGCTCAATAAAAAAAAACAGAAAGGAGGGAATGGTGGGTTTACCTGTTTTGGATAACCCTCGAACCCAGATCTCTTCGTCATGACCGAAGTTCGGAGGGGAGGGGTTTTGACGATTTAAAAACGGAGAACCTTCGGGTACATCCGTGAACGAGCTCGAATCGAGCTTGTACCCGACCACGTTCACCGATTTTGATAGTGAATCGGCGATTGGGGGATCCTCTGGGAATCGGTTGATTAGGGAAGAGTGGGGTGCTTTATTTTTTTCTTTCTTTCTGTTCGGCATGAAGGTGACTGAAAGCTTTTAAATTTAGGGTTGTTAGACCCTTTCGCAGCTCACGAAACGGCACCGTTTAGGGCCTTTTCGGTGGCTCTAAAACAGTGCCGTATAGGCTCCCATTCAGTTTCAACCAATGACCCGACCCAGGGATACGCAGGTCCGCGTGTTCTGACGTCTGAGGGTATATTTTCGCATTCGGTCCCCTGCGTTCACGATGGCTTTTGCTTGGGACCTTCATATGTTTTATTTTCTTGTTAAAAATTACTCCTTTAATTTAAGTATTTGTGCAATTTGGTCTCCATCTAAACGCAGTGTTCAAAGGGCTGGTCTATTTCCAGTTCTGGTCCTTGTATTGGGAGCCCGTGCTTGCTTAGGTCCTTTGATCGTTTTTTTTTTTCTTTTTTAAAATTTGGCCCTATATTGTTATTTTGTTTTCAATTTGGTTTTTATTTCATGGTTTTGTCATTTTAATGACCAAATTACCTTCATCATTATTACTGACATATACATATCATATATATTTTATTATTTTTACCGTATATTGTATGTATACTGCATATGTATATATATATGTTCCAATATTTTAGTAATATGTATATTATTTTGTATATATATTTACAATACCGCCGCACATATTTTATATATTACTTCTATCTTAAAATCATATTTTATACATATACTATGTTCTAATATACTATACATGTGTTTTCGTTTCTAATGTGTTTTTTTTTATACCATTTCATGTATATATTATGTATATTTCGATATTATATTATGTATATTCCTCCACGTATAAGTATTTTTTTATATTATATTATTTATGTATATTTTATATATATTACCCTTTTTATGTACATATATATTTTCTTTTGATTCTATATTATGTATATGTATCTATAACACTATGTTATGTACGTATTTTAATGTTATATATGTACTTTTATTCTTATTATTACGTATATATTTTAATACATATAGATATTGATTTATGTATCGTTATCATTGGCCATTTTTATTATTTTTAATTTGTGTTGTATGTTTTAATATTCTAGCATCATATGTTTTATGTATATATGTTCACTATTATTTCGTTTTGCATTGTTACCGTTGTTAATATTTTATATATCATTTGCTTCGTATGTTCTTAACTTTTTATCATTATTTGCCTGTCTAGAATTTAGCGTATTAGTTCATATCTCATTTCAACATTAATATTTATTCTCTTTTACCATTATTTTTATCTAGAAATATTTTCGTTCATGATTTTAAATTAATTTCAATAAATAAGGTAACGTATCGATTTAACATTGAGTCGTCGATTTCATCGCTATGTTGGGTGGATATCATCGGCTCGTGTCGAAGACGAGACGTCCTTCTAAAAATCCAAGAGTTTAAAAAAAATCCTCGTCTTTTTGATCGGATCACGATTAAATCTCAAATTGAACTCGTGTTTTTGAAAATCAAGACAACATATGTTTTATAAGATACCAATTTTGGGCGTCATGAGGGTGCTAATACCTTCCTCGTGCGTAACCGACTCCCGAGCCCTGTTTTTCTCTGGATCTTAAACGTAGACCTAAACCCGGTTTTTCTTCTTTAAAATATAAATTTTATTGGTGTCCGATCACACCTAGAAATAAAAAAGATCGGTGGCGACTCCCCTTATTTTAATAAAATCGAAATTCAAATTTCAAAGTTTCAATAAATTGCCACAATGAGCGACCGAAGCAAATTTTACGTCGCTACAGCTGGCGACTCCGCTAGGGACCCGTTTTTTAGAGTCGAGTTGAATTAAGCACGTGTTGTCAAATTTTTAAAATTCTTTGTTCAAATCAATATTTAATCGTGATCTTCAAATTTTGGTTTTCAAAAATTACACATTCGCATCATGTTGTAAATATTCTTCTAACTCATTTTATCTTGTTGTTTTTCAGCCTTAAATTTTTATGGTTTTAGTTCATAGTTTAGTTTTAAATTAAAACATAAGGTTTGTGAGTTTCTCCCCACACACTATTCACGTGCATTTTGCATAACGCGAGCGCCATGCCTGGGCTCTGTCCATTTAAGTGAAAGTAAACGCTACGCCTTCGTGAGTTAACTCGTCCCTCCGCACAGGCTAGTGAATACTTTCGGGCTACATACGACTTATGTTTTCGTGAGTTAACTTGTCCCTCCGCATAAGCATAAGTAAATGTAACCCCTCGAATTGATCTCGTTGGCCTATGATGGGCCATGACCAAGGCTCCGTACTAATCTTAGTAGATGACAGTACGGACGATTCGAGTACCCATCTAGAACCAAAACCACATGTAGTGAAACATACGAACCGCCCAATTAGAGCCGTGCCGAACCCCTGTCCATTTAGCAGTTACCAAAATAAGTACACGGGAGAAGCGTCTCTTACCCTTTACTCTTTTTATCTTCTATGCAAGGGAATCGGGTTTGCTTAATAGATTAGATCGGGTAGCTTAATTTGTCAAATTCTTTGTTTTTCTTTTTTACCTATGTTACTAACCATGATTTGTTTATTGTTGTCTTATTTGTCATCATGCATTCTAGGCATCATATTAGGAAGGTGTTGATTAGAGATCGGTTGCCGAAAAATGGGTTTCTAATGGAGGAGTCGATTACACAAACAACCGAAAGGAATGTCGTAGTTCGGGACTGGTCCCTAAAAACCTAAAAAGAAAGAGGGGATACTCTAATGGAGGGATGTGTTGCCGATTTACCGGGGCACGTAACGGTAAATGTTCGTCAAAATAATCTTGAGGATTTGGTTCAGATTTGGAATCAATGGGACTCGGATACTAGGGGAATCTTCATTGAGAGGTATGGTGATATAGCTAACCTAGTCGCTGTCAAGGTAGACGAGCAGTTGATACAAGCTTTGGTCAAATTTTGGGATCCCGCCTATCAATGTTTCACTTTTAATGGAGAAGATATGACTCCAACTATCGAGGAATACGAGGCCTTACTTCGTATTGATAATGCACAGCCCTACAAGATCTATGAAAAAGAACCTAAACCGATGACCTTCAAAAAGAAAATAATGAGGTTGACGGATATGACCGACACATGGGCCGAAAAACAAATAAAGAGGAAGAATGAATTCATTTGTATCCCGTGGTTCTCTCTACGAGATTTGGCTCTTAACCATCCGGATTTACCGAAGAGGGTGAATTTATTTGCCTTAGCCATATATGGATTGATTGTTTTCCCAAAGGTTCTCGGACATATAGAAGTTGTGGTACTGGATTTCTTTGAAAGACTAAAACAAGGAATCAACCCTGTCCCGACTATTTTGGCTGAAACCTTCAGATCTCTAAGCAGCTGTAGGAGGAGAGGGGAAGGACGTTTTATAGGATGCGCACAGTTACTCAATGTCTGGATTTTGAGCCATTTTTAGAAAGTCGAGCGCACCTCGTACCATATGTTCTCAAAAACGTTTGCCCCATTAGAAGCTTATATCAAGAAAGAATGGCCAAAGGAAGTCACCGAACAACATTGGACTTCGGTCTTTCAAAGTCTCCGTGCCGAAGATGTAACGTGGCGAGCACCGTGGATCCGCCCGTCTGTCTTGTTGTACAAAGTGGGAAATCAAGATTGGGTGCCGCTGCTAGGGTTATGGGGAGGAATCGGATATGCTCCGTTGTTAGTCTAAAGGCAATTCTCTTCACGACAATTCATACCAGCCACTAGAGGGTTAGCACAATCCCAGTTTGCCTTCGCGGGCGAGGGTTATATGAAGAGAGTCCGAGACACTGCCAAGTCTTGGAAGGAAATTCATGTGATGGAGCTAGCTCTATACGCCGATACTCTCACCCAAGATTATGACGTATGGAGAAAGCAACGGGTGAATAGTCAGCCAATATCATCGACGAGTCACGCTTTCCAGAACCCCTTTTTAGAAGGAGTGCCATCCGAGTTGGAAATGGCGAGACAGGAATTTGAGCGTGAAAAATCCAAAATGTTGCGGGATATTGGTGCTCTCCAAGAAGAAAATTATCAGTTGAAGATTGACGTCCAAATTGAGAAAACCAAGACCGAGAAAGTGAAAAAAGAAGTTGAAGTTATGAGAAAAGACTTAAGAGACCTTCACTTGGAAAATAGGAAGCTAAGAGCCACTATCAAGAATAGCGGACTAGGCAAGTCACCTGAAGAATGGAAGGAAGAATTGAGCAACGTGAAAGGCGGAATGGAATTTTAGAAAGGGAAGGCAAAGAAAGAGGAGGAAAAGACTGCTCGGGCCATGATAGAATTGAGAAAGAAAAATACTGAATATGAGACTGCGTCTAATGAACTGATGACTAACGGATCGGAATGTCAAGGGTTAATAAAGAGAATACAAGATTTGGAAGGAACGTTGCAAGCCTGTTAACAATAATTGGACACTCTCTTAAAAGCCTTGGAAGAGAAAAATGATCAATACGATAGAGATACCCACGCCTATAAAATGGACCTCCAGGAAAGGGAAATGCAACTTGGTTTTCTAATCAATGAAATTCGTGGAGTGGCTATGCACATGGTCCAATTATCAGACGAAGCAGAAGATCTTAGTTGCTGATTTCCACCGAGCCAACGGTCGAGCATATTAGAATTCCTAGAGCGAGTAAAGAAATATAGTGATATAGCTAGAATGTTCGTGTAATAGCCAAATAAGATGGCAAAATGTTTTGTAACGAACTCTTTTGAATGAATGAAATGCCTAGATAGGGGCTATCTTGAAATCAACACCTAATTCTTGCATATGCATTCATGAATAACATTCATATAGCATTCATGCATCCATTCATAGTATACACGTATCCCGTGACCGTTCACTAAGGTTAGAATCGTACAATTCGCAGTTGCAACAATACAAGGCTGGAATAACGACATTCGTATAGAACGCGATGACAAACTAGAGTGATGGAGGCAGAGTTTAATGAAAGAATCGAGAGAATGGAAAGAGTTCAACGGGAATTGCAAGAGCAACTGGCCAAATCACAGCAAGAAACAAGGGATTTGATGGTGAGGTCCCGGGAAGAGTCATTGGAACAAAGAGACCAAATGGCTAAGATGATGGAAATGATGTCAGCACTAGTAAAAGGAAAAGGGCCCGTGCAGAACCCTGAGGTTGTTAACCTTGATCAAGATCCACTTTACCCACCAGGATTCACTCCACCCCATATGACACAAAGAGTACAAACTCAAGGGGAATCCGCTGGCTTAGAACAACGACCTGTGCCGACTACACATCTAGGACAGGGGATATTTGTGTCTGCTCCTGCCAACCCGCCTGTCCCAGATCTAGATGATCCGGCAGAAATAGCTAGGTTGAGAGTGGAAGATCATGAGGTCCAATAAAAGTACAAAAGCCTAGAAGAAAGACTAAAAGCGATAGAGTGCACTGAGGCCTTCTCTGCGCTAGGTGCTAAGGAGCTCAGTTTAGTACCTGGTCTGGTTTTACCGCCAAAATTTAAAGCACTTGATTTCGAGAAGTATGATGGGACAAGGTGTCCGAAGGCACACTTGGTCATGTTTTGTCGAAAAATGACCGGATATGTAAATGAAGATAAACTGCTTATACATTGTTTCCAAGACAGCCTTGTTGGATCAGCTCTTCGCTGGTATAATCAGCTCAGTAGAGAGAAGATCCGAACATGGAAGGATCTAGCGTCAGCATTTTGCGAGCAGTATAAACACGTGTCAGACATGGTACCCAATCGTATGACGCTACAGATGATGGAGAAAAAACCGTCGGAAACTTTCCGACAATACGCACAAAGATGGAGAGACATCTCGGCTCAAGTGGAACCTCCATTGATAAAAACTGAGATAACTGTCCTCTTCATAAATACCTTGAAAGCACCATTTTATGATAAACTGGTGGGAAGTGCCACAAAAGACTTTGCAGATATTGTAATATCTGGCGAGCTTATTGAGAATGCTGTCAAAAGTGGTAGAATGAAGGGGCAAGAAAGTTCTAGAAGAGCAGTGCCCGTGAAGAAAAAAGACCCAGAGACCCACATGGTAAGAGTAGGAAGCCGTTATGCCTCTAACCCGTATCCGAGCCAACCTCGACCACGAAATTACCCACCCCCGAATTTCTATTATCCGCCTCAAACCCCTTACTACCAAACACCATCTCCGTACCCTTCTTACCCCGTTTATGCCACAAACAGCCCAAGACCAACCGCCGCATTCCCACAAAACACAACGCCCGCCCAAAGCCAACCTAAAAACGAGCCAAAACCTGCGAGACCCAATTCCGAAAGACAACAATTTACCCCTGTTCCTGTGCCGTACGGGGAGCTATACCAAAAACTCTTGGAAAAACAGTTGATATCTCCACATTACATGGTACCCTTGAAGCCTCCGTACCCGAAATGGAACGATCCGAACGCCAGTTGCACTTATCATGCTGAAAATCAAGGTCATTCTACAGAAAACTGCCTCGCCTTCAAAAGAAGAGTTCAAAGACTCATTAATGCGGGTATCTTGAGATTTGATGGTTCGGGTAGTACAACTGGGAACCCATTCCCAAACCACGCTGAAGAGAATGTAAGTGTAGTGGGAGAAAAAGACAAGCGGCAAGTCAAGAAATGGGTTTATGAAGTAAGAACACCTCTGCAGAAAATATGGAAGGTAGTGGTTAAAAGAGGGTTACTCCGTCATCCTAACAGAGTATTTGGAGAAACAGTTGAAATGGGGCAAATTTTTTGTAACTTCCATGGTAGTGAAGAGCACGATATCCAGTCTTGTGAGGAGTTTAAAGAAGTACTCCAAGATATGATGGATAATAAAGAGGTTGAAATCTTCAACAAAGGTGAAGAGGTATGTGCCTCTGACGACCAATCATCAAGTTTCCTCTATAGCGCCGATCGGCCATTGGTAATCTATTATGATGCCAAGAAAGAGCAGGTGAAACCCAAAATGATAATAAAATTGCCATCTCCTTTTCCCTATAAGGACGATAAAGCTGTGCCGTAGAAATATGACGTTAGCATTGTCACACCAAGTGAGCAGTCTAAAGTCATAACTGAAAATGTCGGGGAAGTAGGTCACTTCACCCGCAGTGGAAGGTGTTATTATGAGTCAGCAAAGAAGGTCAATGATGTGAAACAAAAAGGAAAAGCGTTGATAAAAGATGGGCAGGAAGCTACGCCCGAGCAAGAGATTAAAAGGCCTGTGGATGAGAAGGAGGCACAGGAATTTCTAAAGTTTATCAAGCACAGTGAGTATAACGTGGTGGAGCAACTGAGCAAGCAGCCGGCAAAAATTTTGGTATTGTCCCTACTACTAAATTCAGAGCCACACCGGAACACATTGTTGAAAGTATTAAACCAAGCTTACGTGGCGAACAACATATCTGTGGAAAAGCTTGACAAATGGGTGAACAATCTGAATGTGGTCAATTTCATATCCTTCAGCGATGATGAAATACCGCTCAATGGTAGGGGCTCTGTGAAGGCGCTGCATATTACAACCCGCTGCAAGGGTTACATCATACCGAATGTGCTCATTGATAATGGGTCAGCACTCAATGTCATGTCATTGGCTACACTCTCCAGAATTCCAATGGACCTGTCCTACTTAAGGCCCTGTCATTCCATGATAAGGGCGTTTGATAGAACAAGGCGGGACGTTATGGGAAAGATTGAGATCCATCTGGAAGTAGGCCCTTACGTATACGACGTTGAGTTCCAGATCATGGACATTACACCATCATATAACTGCCTGTTGGGAAGACCTTGGATCCATTCTGCTGGAGCTGTCCCATCATCACTCCACCAAAAAGTGAAACTCATCATGGATGGTTGTCTGGTTACTATTGAGGGCGAAGAAGACATCGTCGCATTCGTCTCTGCTGACGCACCTTATGTCGAAGTAAGCCAAGATGCATTAGAGTGCTCCTTCCGGTCCCTAGAGTTCGTCAACACCACATTTGTTACGAAAGGAAACAGGATCCTTGTACCCAAGTTATCGAGGAACACAAAGATGGGGATTAAGTTGACTGTAGGAAGAGGAGCCCGAGCGAGAAAAGGTCTGGGGAAATATCAACAAGTGATAGTCAGGGCTCTAAAACCGATACCCCACAAGGCTCTGTATGGTCTAGGTTTTCAACCAAATGCACGTCAACTAAGAAAACAATGGAAGAAAGACCAAGAAAGAAGGGTTGCAAGAACCTTAGGCCGAGAATTGGAATGGGAGCCTATAGAGTACCCTCCCTTGTTGAAAACGTTCACATCAGCGGGAATGACATACCCCGGGGAAGATAACTCTAGAAGTACACTGGTCTTAATCGAAAGGGGTTTTCAAAATATCAGCATAAGTGCCATCGACGAAGGAGCTGATACGAGTAAAGACGTTTTGAGGATACGTCCTTGCCCTCCTGGTTTCAAATTGAACAATTGGACTGCTGAGGACCTTCTTGTAGTTTTTAAATCTTCAGAGTAATGCTCAAACGTTAACCCTCTGTTGTGTCCTTGGATATAATAGAATTCTTTTGCAAGAGCTTGTATTCGCTCTTTATCATTTAAATGAATATCAATGAAGATGCATTTTGTCATGATCTTTTGCATTCCTGATTGTTTTTCTCATTTTATAGCCTATTCTTGCATTTGCCTCATACCATGACATAACATTTAGTTTGTTGGTTTCGACATTTGGATGCCCTTCTATAGTTCCCTTTCCATTCAACTTTCAGGTGCTTGGATATTGACAACATGAATGAACCCGTTACGAGTCTTGAAATTGATTTCGAGAGGGCTATTTGTTTAAGGGAGTTTGAAGCTGAGGAAAGTGCCGAAGACTATGTTTCGTCTCCTGACTTATTGAGAATGGTGGAACAAGAGGATAAACAGATCTTACCTCATCAAGAATCTGTTGAAACAATTAATTTGGGAACCGAAGAAAGAAAACAAGAAGTAAAGATTGGAACCACCATCTCAGTGGATACCAGGCATAATTTGATTGCTTTACTGCGTGATTATAAAGATGTATTCGCTTGGTCATATCAAGACATGCCGGGATTAGATGAGGATATAGTGGTTCATAAACTCCCATTGAAACCAGAATGTAAACCCATTCAGCAAAAGCTAAGACGCATGAGACTTGAAATGTTGTTGAAAATAAAAAAAGAGGTCAAAAAGCAATTCGATGCGGGTCTTTTACAAGCTTCCAAGTATCCCGAATGGGTGGCCAACATCGTCCCAATACCCAAAAAGGACGGCAAAGTACGAATGTGCGTGGATTATCGTAACCTGAATCGGGCAAGTCCAAAAGACAATTTTCCCTTACCGCACATTGATACATTGGTGGATAACACGGTAAATCATTCGTTATTTTCATTCATGGATGGATTCTCGGGTATAATCAGATCAAGATGGCTCCTGAGGATATGGAGAAGACCACCTTCACAACAATGTGGGGAACATTCTGCTACAAAGTAATGCCATTTGGATTAAAGAATGCTGGGGCAACATATCAGAGGGCCATGGTGATATTGTTCCATGATATGATGCATAAAGAAATAGAAGTCTATGTCGACGACATGATCGCTAAGTCCCGAGAAGAAGAAGAACACGTGGTGAACCTCAAAAAGTTATTCGAAAGGCTGAGGAAGTTTCAATTAAAGCTTAACCCAGCCAAGTGTACATTCGGGGTTACCTCGGGGAAACTACTGGGCTTCATTGTCAGTGAAAGAGGTATCGAGGTTGACCCGGACAAAATAAAAGCCATTCAAGAATTACCACCTCCGCGCACACAAAAGGAAGTCAGAGGATTTTTAGGGAGGTTAAATTATATCGCCCGATTCATCGCTCAACTTACCAACCAATGCGACCCAATCTTTCGACTTCTTTGGAAACATAGTCCAGGAGAGTGGGATGAGGAATGTCAGGTGGCTTTTGATAAGATAAAACAGTATTTGTCAAGTCCTCCAGTGCTAGTACCGCCAGTTCCAAGAAGACCATTGATTTTGTATTTGACTGTGTTTGAAAATTTGATAGGTTGCGTACTAGGGCAACACGACGAGTCAGGAAAGAAAGAAAAGGCGATTTACTACCTCAACAAAAAGTTCACAGAATGTGAGGCAAAGTATTCGTCCATCGAAAAATACTGTTGTGCTTTGGTGTGGACAGCTCGGAGACTCAGGCAATATATGCTATATCATACGACATGGCTAATCTCAAAGCTGGATCCGATTAAGTATATGATGGAATCGCCTGCACTCTCAGGAAGAATGGCACGATGGCAGATCCTCCTATCGGAATACGACATTGCCTATGTAAGTCAGAAGTCGATAAAAGGGAGCGCGGTAGCCGACTTCTTAGCAGCTCGGACCACAGAAGAATATGAACCCTTGAGATTCGATTTCCCAGATGAGGACTTAATGTGCATCACAAAGGAGGAATGGGAGTCATATGAAGCCAAGTCATGGAGGATGTACTTTGATGGCGCATCAAATGCATTGGGGCATGGAATCGGAGCAATCCTAGTATCACCAGAAGGGAATCATTATCCATTCACTGCAAGACTGAATTTTTTCTACACCAATAACATAGCGGAATATGAAGCTTGCATCATGGGACTCCGAGCAGCCATTGAGCGAAGCATCGAAGCCCTAGAAGTGTACGGCGACTCAGCTTTGGTGATCTACCAAACCCGTGGAGATTGGGAAGTGAGGGATCCAAAGTTGATTAAGTACAGCGATCTAGTGGTCGAATTGATCAAAGAGTTCAAAGAAATAACTTTTAATTACTTCCCACGAGAAAAAAATCAATTGGCTGATGCCTTAGCCACTTTGGCTTCAATGTTCAAGGTAAGTAAAGAAACAGAAATAATGCCCCTCAAAATGAGCATATACGAAGCCCCTGCATACTGTTATAACATTGAGAAAGAGGCAGACGGACAGCCGTGGTTCCACGATATCTTGGAGTATGTCAAGAATCAAAAGTATCCCGAACAAGCAAATGAGAATGACAAAAGAACAATCAGAAGAATGTTAGTGGGATTTGTTCTTGATGGAGACATCTTGTATAAAAGAGGGAAAGATCAAGTGCTTCTAAGATGCGTGGATGCTATTGAAGCCAAGAAAATACTCGAAGAAGTCCATGAAGGAATATGTGCAACGCATGCCAATGGTTTCACTATGGCTAAGAAGATTATGAGACTCGGTTATTACTGGTCGACGATGGAAAGTGATTGCATTAATTATGCAAGAAAGTGCCACAAATGTCAAATTTATAGGGATAAGATTCATGTGGCCCCTTCGCCTCTCCATGTCATGACTTCTCTGTGGCCCTTTTCTATGTGGGGCATGGACGTCATAGGACCAATTTCTCTGAAAGCTTCTAACGAAGATCGATTCATTTTTGTGGTGATAGATTACTTCACGAAGTGGATAGAGGCAGCTTCATTTGCTAATGTGACGAAGACTGCAGTTTGCAGATTCTTGAAAAAGGAAATCATTTGCCGATATGGTCTACCTGAGAGAATCATTTCGGATAATGCTATGAATCTGAACAACAAAATGATGAAGAAAGTATGCGAGCAGTTTCAGATAAAGCATGATAATTCTTCACCCTATCGCCCAAAGATGAATGGAGCAGTTGAAGCAGCCAATAAGAATATTAAGAAGATTATCGAGAAAATGACCGAGACCTATAAAGACTGGCACGAGAAGCTACCATTTGCTTTGTTTGCATATCGCACATCCGTGCGGACCTCTACGGGAGCAACTTCTTTCTCCCTGGTCTATGGAATGGAAGCTGTGCTACCTATCGAAGTTGAGATCCCCTCTCTACGGGTCTTAATGGAGTCGAAATTAGAGGAAGCAGAATAGGTCCAAGCTAGATATGACCAGCTAAATCTCATTGAAGAAAAATGCTTGAAGGCAATTTGTCATGGACAGATGTACCAGAAAAGAATGATCTCGGCCCATGATAAGAAGGTACGGCCAAGAGAATTCCACGAAGGAGAGCTCGTACTGAGAAAGATTCTCCCAATACAAAAAGACTTGCGAGGAAAATGGGCACCAAATTGGGAAGGACCATACATTGTGAAGAAAGCCTTCTCGGGTAGAGCTTTGATTCTCACAGAGATGGATGGGAAAGAGTTACCGAGTCCAATAAATTCTGATACTATGAAGAAATATTATACCTAAAAAAAAAAGAAAAGGAAAGGGATCAAGGTGAAAACCCGAAAATGGCATCTTGATTGACACGAAAGATTAGGATGAAAACCTGAAAGGGCGTCCTAACAAAGCAAACCTGGGCTTAAAGAGCAAGACAGTCGGAATGATGGGTCAAGTGACGAGGTTACAATGTTTGAAGCATTTCTGAAAGCTCAAAATCTTCAAAACAAGGAACCATGCTCGAAAAGATTCTTGATTAAGCAACGTGGAAGGGTTCATGTGTTGAATATCCAGAACCTTTGTATCCACTAGAAGCAATTCTTCTTTTACTTTTTGACTTTTCTTTAGCCTCTTGACCAAACTCTCTTTGTTTGTTACCTTTGAAATAAATATAAGTATAGGGCATCTTTTTTGTGCCTTTCCTGGTCATCTTCATGCGTGTGTTTCATTTAGATAATAAATAGTAGAATGACATACTCTAAACAAAAGAAATGTTAAGCATTACCTGGAGGAAATTTTGAAAAGTACAAGAGCTTCAAAGCAAAGACAAAGTTCAAACAGGGGCAAAAGAGTAACATTTGAGAAACGTAGATTACTCGCTAAGCTTGAGGACAGGTACAAAGCCTGAAAAGAAAGCTAAGAGTTAAAGTAATGGATGCAGATCATCACAAAGAATCATGATGAGAAGGGATATATGACAAATGAGCTCAGGGCACATGGCATAATCATATAGATGCATCTAAAACAAACATGTGCATAACAGGATAATATCATACATGACATACACAGGTACTCCAGCAGAGCAAGAGGTTGATAATGGCACCGCTAAATCAAGGAAAAGGAGCCAAGATCCTCCAAATGACAAGTTTTGGTATTTTGATTTTTTTATGTTCTCTTTCAAAAAAAATCAACTCATATTACAGAGGTGAGTTGAGCCTCAAGACACGTTGAGGTATTTTCAATTTCTTTTCAAAAATCAACTCATATTACAGAGGTGAGTTGAGCCTCAAGACATGTTGAGGTATTTTCAATTTATTTTCAAAAATCAACTCATATTACAGAGGTGAGTTGAGCCTCAAGGCACGTTGAGGTATTTTCAATTTCTTTTTCAAAAATCAACTCATGTTACAAAGGTGAGTTGAGCCTCAAGGCACGTTGAGGTATTTTCAATTTCTTTTTCAAAAAATCAACTCATGTTACAGAGGTGAGTTGAGCCTCAAGGCACGTTGAGGTATTTTCAATTTCTTTTCAAAAATCAACTCATATTACAGAGGTGAGTTGAGCCTCGAGGCACGTTGAGGTATTTTCAATTTCTTTTCAATTCCTTTTTCAAAAATCAACTCATATTACAGAGGTGACTTGAGCCTCAAGGCACGTTGAGGTACTTTCAATTTCTTTTTCAAGAAATCAACTCATGTTACAGGGGTGAGTTGAGCCTCGATTCACATTGAGGTATTTGCAATTTCCTTTTAATTTGTGTTTTTAATTTCTTTTTATTCAACTCATATTGCAAGAGGTGAGTTGATCTTTTTTCAATTCCTGCTTTTTAGTTATTCAACTCATATTGCGAGAGGTAAGTTGATCTTTTTTCAATTCCTGCTTTTTAATTTCTTTTTTATTCAACTCATATTGCGAGAGGTGAGTTGATCGTTTTTCAATTCTTGCTTTTTAGTTGTTCAACTCATATTACGAGAGGTGAGTTGATCTTTTTTCAATTTCTGCTTTTTAATTTCTTTTTTATTCAACTCATATTGCGAGAGGTGAATTGATCTTTTTTTAATTCCTACTTTTTAATTTCTTTTTTATTCAACTCATATTACGAGAGGTGAGTTGATCTTTTTTCAATTCCTACTTTTTAGTTATTCAACTCATATTGCGAGAGGTGAATTGATCTTTTTTCAATTCCTGCTTTTTAATTTCTTTTTTATTCAACTCATATTACGAGAGGTAAGTTGATCTTTTTCAAATTCTACTTTCAATTTCTGCTTTTCAAAAAGACCAACTCATATTGCAAGAAGTGAGTTGAGTCTCAAGTTACATGCCGAGGTATTTTTGATTTATGATTAACCCATGTTGCGAGAGTTCGCAGGTTGGGCTGTTTTCGATGTTTGTTTTTCAATAAAGAATAAAGACTGGAGCCGATCGAAAAGACCAGATTTTGTCTCTCTGAAGTTGCGGTGAAACGGATCGAAGACAAGGACTCTCATATCCCTGAAGCTACGGTGGAGCATATTGACGTTATTTGAAGAAGAGGAATGCCAAGAAGTAGAGATCCTACAAGACCAGGCAAATTTGGCCCTTTTGAAGTCTTTGCTCTATTCTCGTTACACGACAATGAGCAAAGAGGGGCAGCTGTACGGGCCTAAATTTGCCCGAGCCCAAACCAGCAAACAACTTTGAAATCAAATAAACCAAAATGTATTAAAAAACCATCAAAATTAAAAGTCAAATGTCCAAATTCTAAAGTCCAAAATTACAAAGAAATAAAACCCAATTACAAGGCCCACTAACTGATATTGGCCCACTGCCCGATTGACCCAAAACTCCAATACCCACTAACCTACCCAAGCCCTAAGTACCCAAATCAGCTACCCGTTCACTAACCCCAACCCACTTAACCACCCCAACCCGTTACAAGCCCAATAACCCGGAGCCCATTAACTCACAACCCGAATCTGAAACAGATAGACCCTAACCTAGCTGCTGCCGACCTAGCCTACTGCCCACGCACCTGCCACCGCCGTTTGAAGACGTCACACCTCATTTATTGACGTTGACACCTGCAAGTTCAAAACAGGAGCAGTAAACAGAGATAGAAACAGTGAAATAGCAAACCAAATAGGGATTTTGATCTTTTTGGTTTTAAAAAATTGTATTTTTTTCTGGTATAAGAAGGACCGAAAGAAAACTGGAAAAGGGGATTTTCTCTTTCAAAAAAAAAGATAAAAAAAAAAGAGAAAACAAGAAAAAGAAGAAAACACAAGCATTTTGTAACTGAAACAAAAATCAATCGAGATATAGTATTTTCAGAAGGTGATTTCACGTTGCTCTTTAGATTTTTCTTGTTCGTTCCCTTCTTTATTCTTTGATTGCTCAATAAATAAATAAATAAAACAGAAAGGAGGGAAGGGTGGGTTTACCTGTTTTCGATAACCCTCGAACCCAGATCTCTTCGTCATGACCGAAGTTCGGAGGGGAGGGGTTTTGACGATTTGAAAACGGAGAACCTTCGGGTACATCTGTGAACGAGCTCGAATCGAGCCTATACCCGACCACGTTCACCGATTTTGATGGTGAATCGGCGATTGGGGGATCCTCTGGGAATCGGTTGATTAGGGAAGAGTGGGGTGCTTTATTTTTTTCTTTCTTTCTGTTCGGCATGAAGGTGACTGAAAGCTTTTAAATTTAGGGTTGTTAGACCCTTTTGCAGCTCACGAAACGGCACCGTTTAGGGCCTTTTCGGTGGCTCTAAAACGGTGCCGTATAGGCTTTCATTCGGTTTCAACCCAATGACCCGACCCAGGGATACGCAGGTCCGCGTGTTCTGACGTCTGAGGGTATACTTTCGCATTCGGTCCCCTGCGTTCACGATGGCTTTTGCTTGGGACCTTCATATGTTTTATTTTCTTGTTAAAAATTACTCCTTTAATTTAAGTATTTATGCAATTTGGTCTCCATCTAAACGCAGTGTTCAAAGGGCTGGTCTATTTCCAGTTCTGGTCCTTGTACTGGGAGCCCGTGCTTGCTTAGGTCCTTTGACCTTTTTTTCTTTTTTAAAATTTGGCCCTATATTGTTATTTTGTTTTCAATTTGGTTTTTATTTCATGGTTTTGTCATTTTAATGACCAAATTACCTTCATCATTATTACTGACATATACATATCATATATATTTTATTATTTTTACCGTATATTGTATGTATACTGCATATGTATATATATATGTTCCAATATTTTAGTAATATGTATATTATTTTGTATATATATTTACAATACCGCCGCACATATTTTATATATTACTTCTATCTTAAAATCATATTTTATACATATACTATGTTCTAATATACTATACATGTGTTTTCGTTTCTAATGTGTTTTTTTTTTATACCATTTCATGTATATATTATGTATATTTCGATATTATATTATGTATATTCCTCCACGTATAAATATTTTTTTATATTATATTATTTATGTATATTTTATATATATATTACCCTTTTTATGTACATATATATTTTCTTTTGATTCTATATTATGTATATGTATCTATAACACTATGTACATATTTTAATGTTATATATGTACTTTTATTCTTATTATTACGTATATATTTTAATACATATAGATATTGATTTATGTATCGTTATCATTGGCCATTTTTATTATTTTTAATTTGTGTTGTATGTTTTAATATTCTAGCATCATATGTTTTATGCATATATGTTCACTATTATTTCGTTTTGCATTGTTACCGTTGTTAATATTTTATATATCATTTGCTTCGTATGTTCTTAACTTTTTATCATTATTTGCCTGTCTAGAATTTAGCGTATTAGTTCATATCTCGTTTCAACATTAATATTTATTCTCTTTTACCATTATTTTTATCTAGAAATATTTTCGTTCATGATTTTAAATTAATTTCAATAAATAAGGTAACGTATCGATTTAACATTGAGTCGTCGATTTCATCGCTATGTTGGGTGGATATCATCGGCTCGTGTCGAAGACGAGACGTCCTTCTAAAAATCCAAGAGTTTAAAAAAAATCCTCGTCTTTTTGATCGGATCACGATTAAATCTCAAATTGAACTCGTGTTTTTGAAAATCAAGACAACATATGTTTTATAAGATACCAATTTTGGGCGTCACGAGGGTGCTAATACCTTCCTCGTGCGTAACCGACTCCCGAGCCCTTTTTTTCTCTGGATCTTAAACGTAGACCTAAACCCAGTTTTTCTTCTTTAAAATATAAATTTTATAGGTGTCCGATCACACCTAGAAATAAAAAAGATCGGTGGCGACTCCCCTTATTTTAATAAAATCGAAATTCAAATTTCAAAGTTTCAATAAATTGCCACAATTAGCGACCGAAGCAAATTTACGTCGCTACAATTGCCATTTCTTTTATATATAAAAGTTAGAGAAATTAATGTTAAAACATTGGTTAGTGCAGGATGATCACAAAACAACTAAGCTAAAGCAGAGAAGAGGAGGGGAAGGGAAGGGGTATACCACAAAGGCAAACGTTCCAAGTTTAATGTAGCACTTATAAAAGTTTCTACTGCTTTCATGTTATCAGGTTTCTCTCACTTTGGGTGAAGCACTTATAATTACAAACCTGAAAACAATTCATTGTCAATGTCATAGTTAGCAGAGCTTGCCTTAGTAGTTTGTTTTAGCATTTTAATTAGTTATCAGCAATCACCTTGTAATAATTTATATAATCGCATCATTGTAGAACTGGCTATGGGACAGGCCATTCATCTAGGCCTAAAGTTCCATTCAAAAATTGAAAGGGTTTAGGTAAAAGTATAAGTTCCAAAAATGGGCTTGAATAAAAAATAAAAAAAATGAGCCGGGCTTTGGATAGGATTGTTTTGGCTTAGACTCGAGCCAAATCATCTTAAATTCTTTTTTGGTGTTGTTTTAATGTCATTTCACTATTACATTTCTACTATTTTGTTGTTATTATTTAGATATTGTATGACTCTTATTTTGTTGTTAATTTAGCTCTATTTTAGAGGCATTTACTTGCTAAGGTGTAACAATCTTAGTATTATTTAAGTTTAAAGATTTTTTTTTAAATGCACTTTCAATTTGTTGAGGAACATTTATTTTAATGTTTTTAGTGTATTTAATGTATTATATTTTTTTAAATTTATTTTTATATAAAAGATAATCTAAAAACTTTAATACGAGCGGGCCAGGTTGGGCACGAGTTTAAAATTTTTAACCTAAGTTGAGGGTGGACAAAATTTTAAATCTATTTTTTGAGTTGGACCAGACCCAAATCTAAAAAATAGACTTAAAATTTTAGGTTAACCTAACCCATGATTAATGCTACATCCTAACTCTACAAACTAATTAAGAATATAGAGACATTAATTTCTTGTAGTTCAAAGTTTTAACTTGTTTAGAAAGTAGGTTTTCTCTTCTGCCTAAATTTGTTGTTAGATTTTTATTATTTTGATATGCATGTCTTTTGTTTTCTTATTGTTTTATCATTTTCTAATAATTTTGTATATTTGGAATTCGTCAAACGATAAAAGTATCATAAAAATTTTTATATTAAGAGTCAGATTCTATTTACCTTTCTATTAAAAAATAGATAAATTAGTTCCTACATGTTAGATCAAAAATTAAATTAGTCATTTCTATTCAAAAATTCATCCTTTTGCACTATTTAAAACTGGTGTAGTTGACAAAATAACCATACAGTGACATGTGACATGTCACATGTACTTCATGCTGATGTACGTGGACCAGTTTTTAATAGTAGAAATGAATGAAATTTTACAAGAATGACCAATTTACTTTTTAATATAATGTACAAAAATTAATTTTTTAATTTTTTAATAAAATGACTAAAATACAATCTGACTATTAGTACAAAAACTTCCATGACATTTTACTTGCGTCACACAAACTTCTCAATTATATAGAGAGAGAGATTAAAAGTAGCATTGGGAAAGAAAGACTAAATTCTAAAGCTCATGCTTCTCCAATTCTTGGACAGCTTTGAGAAATAAAATCAAATAAAATGTGCATAAAGAAGCATGATAGCCTTCTGGCGGGGGAAAAGAATATAAAATCCATAAAGTAACAAAGTTACCATACAGATGTGTTATATCTTTAATATTTCAGTTCGGTTAATTATTTTTGAAAAAATTTTAGTTCAGTTAACAGTTAAAAGATTAAAAAGTTCGATTAATTTGATTAACACTAATTCGGTTCGATTAATCGATCGACTAACCGTTTGAGCACCCCTAACTTAAACAGTAATTCCATCCAACTTTTTTACTACTTCATTTTAATATTAATGTATTTAATAAATTGTTTTTATATAATTACACTAACGAAAAAGGATAAAATTTATTTAAAAATTGCACATTTCTTTCATTAATAATTTACTTAAACTTAAAAATAATCTAAAGTTAGAAAAAAATTTGAATCGCTCTCTACTCAAAAAAACCTAATTAATTGTGCTATTAGAGTGAGTTATCGGTAATTCAGCTGAAAAATACAAAAAATCAACTTAACTAATCATCGATGTAAGGCTCCAAGATTTATACAGGTGGTCAAATAGGATAACCCAACGAAATTTATACCGTTGTTATAGGGTGTGCTTGTTACAGGCCAATTTTGGCCTACCCCCAATCCCAATTTAAATTACCCAAAATCCAAAACAATTAAACCCCAAACCATCAGCCCATTTGCAAAACCCAACCGCCTATACCCATTTACAACACCCCAAACCCGATGGCCCAAATTTTTAACCCGTTACACCCTAAACCCGAAGAAACCCTAAATCACCCACTTGGCCTCTGACAGACCTGCTCCACCGCCTCTGACTCAGCAGCTGCCACCATTGCTCAGGTCTTGTCCCACCGCCTCCATCCCTGCGAGCATTAAAAGGAAGAGACAGCAACGAATGATAAAAAAGAAAACAAGTTGTAAACGGGGCTATAAAAAGCCGATTGTAAACCATTTTTAAGATATAGGAAAATTTCTAGAAAAAAACAGAAGCAATATTCAACAATCAAAGTGCTTTCTACTCTCTAAACGCAAACTCAGTGATAGCATATTAGCAGAACGAGGGGGTTGAGCCTAGAACCAGAATACCAAACCAGGAAACTCGAACACTAAACAAAGGTGATTTTCTCATTTTTTAAAAACTGTTCCTTTTTTTTCTTTTCTTAACATACAAACCTATTTACAAAAAAAATCACTAAACAAATTTAAAAAAAAAAGAAAAAAAAAGGAAATTTTTACCTCTTCTGGCCACCGCGTGCGGTGGCCGGCGCCGGCGACGGCGCGGCGGTCCGACGACCGGACGGTGACCGGAGGGCTCACCAAAAATCGCTCCGGTCTCTTTCCCTCTCCTTCTCTCCCTTTTTTTTTTTCCTTTCTCCTCACCAAATGAATTTTTTTTCACAAAATAGGCCTATTTATAGCCCCCTAAAACGACGTCGTTTTGGGGGCTGCATTTTAACCCCAAAACGACGTCGTTTTGAGAGCCCGACCCGAACTCCGACCCGCTCCAGCAAGGATCCGCGTGTTTTTATAGTGGAAGGGCTATTTGCGCGATCAGCCCTTCCTCTTTTTCAGACCTGTGCAATTAAGCTTTTAATTATTTACTAAATCGGCCCGACAATCTGTTTTGTTTTGTGAATTGGTCCCTCTGGCCACGACGTCGTTTCAAGGGCACGGGGAAATTGCTGTCCTGGTCCCCGTACGTTACACCCGTGTCCATATCGACCCCATCCTTCTGTTTTTTCCTTCGAATTTGCCCCAATATTTTCTTTTCATTTCAATTTCATCCCCTTTTACTTTTGCTTCGATATTTAATTCTTATATTAATATTATGCTATTATTATTATTATTTGTTACATACATCTTATTATATATATGTATTATCATTATTATATTATTTACTATCATTATATTTGTCTTACTACTATCATATGTATTTTAAATGTTAATATATATGTTTTATCTTTAATATATGCTTATTAGTAGGTTCTTTTAAAATCATTATTAATTATAAATACGTATATACCATATGACAATTACTCATACCATTATGAATTTATATTCTTGTAAGTTATATACATATATATATTTTTCTAATAGTATATTTTTGTACATATTAAGATCTGTTGGAATGTGATCTGCTCCGCTCCTGCTTAGCGAAGATAAGATCTGATGTTTTGCCTGTTACCCTACTGCTTAGGGAGTTAAGGCGAGCGGCTGAAATCTGCTCCAATACTGCTGTATGGAGATGAGATCCGCCAAAATTCGATCTGTTACCCTACTGCTTAGGGAGTTAAGACCTGTTGGAATTTGTTTTTTCTGTCAATCTTGCTACATTGTCCACTAGGGGAATCTATCTGTAGAATTGATTTCCTGAGGTTTATGCTTATGCTAATGATTAGGATGCCATGATCAAAATGAGTCAAATGTTTCCTAATTGCACACATTATAATGCAAAAATGTTATGAGAATGGTCTCTACTTAGGCTATCATTACTCATTTATCCCAGCTTGACTCGAGGTGTCATTCGCAATTTGCTCGTATGCCCCAGATCAAGTTGGCTCTATTATGACCTGCCGAAAATGGTCCTTTCCTAGGATCAGATTGTTTGAATTTTCTAATCATCACTTGGACTGAAAAGAGGATTTTCTTTGAGTATTCCCAACCTTTACACACGGGGGTTCTTTAAACAATCGTTCTGTTTTAGTTTCTTGCATTATTAGGAGATTTTACAGAGTAATATGCAGAACTTCATTTGTGAAGATATTTTAGTTCATCAATCGTTATTCCAATGTAACATATATCGTATATATTTTAAACCTATGCATATTTTCTTATGTTCATATATATTAAATTCTATATGATGCATATGTATTTTTTATCATATTATATTTGTATATATATATATATTTTTAATATTATTAATTATATACTTTATACTATCTTATATATTATATACATGTTATATGTTGTGTATACGTAGTAGGATTTGTTTTTAAATTATGCTTTCATTACCTTACTTAATTGTTTTCATTGTCTCATTTTGTGATCAATACTATTATTATCACATCACATGCACCGTTAGTATTTTATCTTAGGACTTGCGTGCCTTAAGCATCGATATCACACGAGCTATTAATATTATATTCTTACATCATCGTTTTAAAGTATATTTTTATCCAAAAAATCATACAAAAACGAGGCAATATTTTTGTGTTTAGAGATACGGGAAATAGTGCCCTAACGTGCTGGGTCGCGATTTCACGCTTATCTAAATACCTAAAATACCCTCCTAAACATTTGCAACATGCAAGATAACTTTAGTTTCGAGGAACTTAAGAACTTCGTGTCCAATCGTGCTGGATGTGATGTTCGTATTCTTCCGAAGCGAAAGAATCTCGATTTTTCAACCCAAATCACCTCAAATTTTAATTCAAAAATGTCTTAAAAATGAGGCAATGTTTTTGGTATTTAGAGATTCGGGGAATGGTGCCCTAACGAGCTGGGTTGCGATTTCTCGTTCGCCTAAATACTTAAAACATCCTTCTAAACAAAATTTTGTGACTTGCGAGATATCTCTAGTTTCAAAGAATTCTCGAATCTCGTGTCCAATTGTGCTGGATGTGATGTTCGTATTCTACCGAGGCG
Organism: Gossypium stocksii; assembly: GCA_020496765.1. Taxonomy (NCBI): domain Eukaryota; kingdom Viridiplantae; phylum Streptophyta; class Magnoliopsida; order Malvales; family Malvaceae; genus Gossypium; species Gossypium stocksii. The sequence continues at coordinate 87,747,498 of CM035629.1, forward strand.
AAGGAATCTCGGCTTTCCTACTCAAATTCTTCCTGTTTCAAAAAAGAATGGTATTTTCAAATCTTTCCAAATTTCGACTTAAGACAGAAAATTGCTCAATTTGGTACCAATTTTGGGCATCGCGGGGGTGCTAATCCTTCCCCGCGCGTAACCGACTCCCGAACCTTTTTCTCGACTTTTCGTAGACCAAAACGTTTTATAAGGTGATCCAATCGCACCTAAAAAGGTTGGTGGCGACTCCCATTTTCATTTTTTAAGTCGACCTTCCTTTTTAAAAAAAAAATGGTTTCGACAGCTTGGCGACTCCACTGGGGAATCTAAGTGAGTCAAGCCGAAAATTGAACATTTTCTGTCTTAACGTTAGAAATTTCGATTTTTTTTTATGATCTTTTACATGTATTGGTTGTATATGTTTGTTATCTTCCCTCGCACACATTGCATTTGCATGACCGTTGTGGTCACACCCTTAAGTGGGAGTGAGAAGCTACGCTTTCGTGAGGTTTTCACCTCCGCATGGGCTAGTGGATTGCTTCCGGGATACATCGTACCTATGTGCTTCGTGAGATTTTCATCTCCGCATGGCAGTAGGGAAATGTGTCCCCCTGAACTGAACTTGGTCCGTATGAGCCTATAATGGGTGAGGATCAAGGAATCTGCTGGTTCGGGTACCCTTCTCTCTAGAACCGGAACACATATAGTGCGCCTTAGGTGCCTACCCTTGGTAGTACGGAGGTGACCCTTAGTGACTACCCATGTAGGTGCTTGTTTATTTTCTTTGAATTATACCTGTTATGTGTGATACTGACCCCTTCTGTTTTGTCATCATTACATGTCATCCAGCATTTAAAGGTATCGATTCACGGTTCTATTTCTAAGTTAGAAAGTTTTGTAATGGGGAATGAATATCTTGATAAAGTGGAAGACAACGCTAACATACGGACATGGTCAGAGAAAGCCCAGTTGGAAAAAGGAGATAGTGTCGCCGAGGGGTATACGTCGGAGCTGTGGGACTTTACTCGTATCAGTTCGGCACAGAACGAGCTTTAGGAATTGAGGGACATTTAGACCCAATGGGATGATGAAGCTAAACAGTTACTCTATCAGAATTACGGAGATCTTCCCTATTTGCTAGACATTAAGGTGGATAAGCATCTGTTTCGGGCTATGGTACAGTTTTGGAACCCCGCTTATGGCTGCTTTACACTCGGTGAGGTAGACTTAGTACCCACTTTGGAAGAATATACCGTCCTACTCCGCTGTCCAAGAATCCAAGACAACAAAGCTTATGTTAGGGCTGTAAATCTCCCAACTTTCGTGAAAAAATTAATGACTGTTACGGGAATGAGTGAGCAATGGGCCGTGGCTCGAATCCAACAAAAAGGTGATAGCAAATGTATTCCGTGGGCGAGTTTAAGGGATTTAATATTGACGCACCCCGACACGAAGAGGAAGGTGGATCTCTTGGCCTTAAGTATCTACGGGTTGGTGATTTTCCCGAAGGCTATGGGGCACATAGACGAGGCGGTCACAGATTTATTCGATCGGCTCAACAAACAAGTCACACCCGTGCCTGCAATCCTAGCAGAAACATTTCGGTCATTGAGTGCGTGTCGGAGAGCGGGTGAAGGCAGATTCATCGGTTGCGCACAGTTGTTGTTAGTTTGGTTCCACAGTCACTTCTGGAGGGTCGATAGGGGTCCTTGCCGAGTGTTCTTACAGGACTATTCTCTCTTAAAAGAAGCACAACTACAACAAGAAGGGACGACATCACGGAAGAAAGATGGATAGAGATACTTCGGAATCTCCGAGAAGAAGATGTTGTATGGAAAGCTCCTTGGATGGCCCCTAAAGAAATCCTTTATCGTTGCGGGACTTTTGATTGGGTACCTCTTCCTGGAATTTGGGGAGTGGTCGGTTATGCGCCATTACTCGTTTTGAGGCAATACAAAGCGGAACAGTTTATACCGGCAACACGGGGCTTGGCCCAAAGTGATTTCTCATACAAAGGCGATCATTATAAAAAGAAGATACGAGAGATTTTCGACGCCTGGAAAAAGAGTTACTCCATGAAGGCTTTGACCGATGGCCCGACGATGACCCCTGAGTACAAGGACTGGTTTTGCAAGAGGACCAATGACAACATTCCAAGGCCAAGTTGGGAGACTACTCGATCAATGGAGGAAAGCTTACGGGTGGTTCCTTCAGAATTAGAACTCGTAAAGTTAGAATTTGAGAGGAAGAGTCTAGAGCTTGCTAAGAGGATAGAGAAGTTAGAAGAAGAAAAAATGTACCTGAGTCTAGACGTTGATGTACAGAAAGCTGAGGTCGAAAAGGTGAAGAAAGAAAAGAGGAAAATAGAGGAAGACCGTGACGACTTGAAAGAATGATATAAGAGAATGCAATTGTCAAGGAAAAGAGCTGGGTTGGGAAAGACTTCCGAACAGTGGCAACTAGAGGTCCGAGAAGAAAAAGCCAAAGCTGACCGTTGGGAGAAGAAGTTCCAAGAAATGCAAACACAGAACCAAGCTCTAGAAAAGAACTTAGCAGAAAATCAGAAAGAGAACCAAGCACTAAAAGCTAAGGTAACTGAGCTCGGACGGGCCCTTCATCTTCACCGAAGTCGTAACTCCGCAGCCGAGTTAAAGGCAAGTCAAGACAAGATTGAGGAAATGAAACATTAGATCAAGGGACTAGAAGCAACATTATAGGACTACGGACTCCGGGTTGAGCAACTTGAGGCGCGAGAAGAACACTGGAAGGGAGAGCTTCACTACTTCCAAAATCAAGTCAGAGATAGGGATTACCTTATGGGGGAGGCCATTGTCCAGATTCGACAAGTCGCCAATCATCTGCAGGACTTAGCAGTACAAGCCGACATGTTAAGTATCAAATATGAGCTAGAATCAGACCGAGGTCGAGAGTTAGCCGCGTTGCTTAGGATAATCAAGACTCTAGGCCTGAAGGCAAAGGCATATCTGTAATCAGCTTGTTGTAAAAACTTTTGTTATTTAAAAGGGTTGAAATTCTGGACCTAACGATGAAAGTGTCTGTAATCCGTTTTGTGTAAGGATTTTTGTTCCTTAAACAACGTTTTCTAAATTAAAACTGAATCGGGATCGATATCTTTTGCATTCATGCATTGCATCACATCCCATGCATTTAAACCGAACAGACCCTGATTAGTGGAAAATATCGCAGAGGAAAAGAATCTGGAAACTCCACATCCCTACGGTACACGTGCTAAAACTAAGAATATGGATCAAAGATTCGAACAGCTCCAAAAGGAAATGCAGGAGCAATTGCAAGAACAACTGGCAAAAATACAACAGGATATGCATGAACAGATGATGGAAGCTCAGAGAAGTATGGTGGCTGAAATGGCTCAGCTGCTAAAAGGGGCAATGGATAAGGGAAAGGCCCCTATGGCTACCACCGCGGAAGATAATGAGGATTATCCGCCAGGTTTCACACCACCCCGCACTCAAACGCAGACGGAGGCTCCCCTGCGAAGGCCGTCTGTTACCATTAGGCCTCAACAGGGGCAAATTGATATTGGGATGCCTGTGAACTTACAAGACGGTTCGAGGTCTAACCCATTGGATAATCCCATCAACTCACTCACCCCTGATTTGGACTTGGCTGAGAAGGAAAGGGAAAGGATTGAATCCTCAAGACAATTGGAGGAGCGCTGTAGGTGGCTGGAAGAAAAGTTTAGAGCTTTAGAAGGTGCTGATGGGCGACAAGGGATGGACGCAAAAGAATTTAGTTTGGTCCCAGACTTAGTCCTCCCCCATAAATTTAAAATGCCAGAGTTTGAAAAATACAATGGGACTAGCTGTCCCGAAGCCCACCTCACTATGTTCTGTAGGCGAATGACAGGGTACGTGAACAATGATCAACTGCTAATTCATTGTTTCTAAGACAGTCTAGTCGGGGCTGCGGCTAAATGGTATAATCAACTGAGTCGCGATAGGATTGGCTCTTGGAGAGACCTAGCACACGCCTTCATGCAACAGTATAGCCATGTGGCCGATTTGACGCCCGATCGAATCACTCTACAGAACATGGAAAAGAAGCATAATGAAAGCTTCCGACAATACGCACAGAGGTGGAGAGAGGTTGCCATGCAAGTTCAACCACCACTACTAGAGAAGGAAACTACCATGCTATTCATAAATACCTTGAAAGCCCCATTCCTTACTCACATGATCGGAAGTACCACTAAAAGCTTTGCGGACATGGTTATGGCGGGGGAAATGATTGAAAACGCCATCAGAGGTGGTAAAATAGAGGGAGAAACCGCCAAAAGGCCAGCACCAAGAAGGAAGGACAACGAAGTAAACAACGCGAGTAGTTACAACTCGAAGGCAGTTACGGTTGGCCAACCAAGAGCGGCTACAGGTGGGCAACAGGGGTCCCAAAAGCAGGAATCTAGTTCAAGACAGAATACTGAAAAGATCCAGTTCACACCCATCCCAGTGACGTATGGGGAGCTCTATCAGAGCTTGTATAATGCCCACGCAATAGCTCCCTATCACTTGAAACCTTTGCAGCCCCCATATCCCAAGTGGTATGATGCTAATGCCCAGTGTGATTACCATACCGGAGTACAGGGACATTCGATCGAAAATTGAGTTAGTTTCAAAAAGGCCGTGGAAAGGCTTATTAAAATGGAGGTCGTGAAATTTGACGATACCCCCAGTACGAAAAACCCGCTGCCAAACCACGACAATCAAGGGGTGAACGCGATCGGGGAAATCGATGCAAGAAGGGTAAAAAAGGACATTGTTGAAGTAAGGACACCACTGAAGTCATTTGGAGAGAAATGATAGAAAGAGGAATGTTGATCTCCAAAGAGAAAGATGAAAATGCGAGGGACTATTGTGAGTTCCACCAAGAAGAAGGCCACGAGATTCAGGAATGTGGCGAGTTTAAGGCTCTGGTACAAAGCCTCATGGATAACAAGGAGCTAGAATTTTATGAAGGTAGCTTGAATGAGGGGCACGTATGCGTATTAGAAGGAACTCCGACAAGTCAAGGGACCAACCGGCCGAGAATCGTCATCTCTCTACCGAAAAATAATGAGGTTGAGACACCGATAACACGAAAGGTCATTATCCACAAGCCTATTTCTTTTCCATATACGGACAGCAAAAGGGTACCCTGGAATTACGGCTGCAACATAACAATGCCAAAAGAAGAGGAAATAGCTAACGCTTCCAAGGAGATCCAAGCTGAAGGTTCTTACACACGCAATGGAAAGCGTTATGACGCGGGAGGCATCAGGGTCGCACCCACGAAAGCAAAAGCCCTAGACCCGGAGAAAAAGCAGGATGCTGAAGCACTCATTGATGAATCAGTGAGGGAGGAAGAGGCTAAAGAGTTTCTGAAATTCCTAAAACACAGTGAGTATAGCGTGGTTGAATAGTTGCGTAAGCAACCGGCCCGCATATCAGTGTTAGCATTGCTCTTAAGTTCAGAGGTGCATCGTGAGGCATTGATGAAAGTGCTTAATGAGACATATGTTACTAAAGATATATCCGTCAATAAGTTGGATCGTCTTGTTAGCAACATAAGTGCTGACAATTTCATCTACTTCAACGATGACGAAATCCCACCGGGTGGCATGGGGTCAACTAAGGCTCTACACATCACCACTCGCTGCAAAGGGTATACGTTGCCAAGTGTGCTTATCAACAATGAGTCAGCCCTGAATGTCTTACCATTATCCACGTTAAACAGACTGCCAATAGACAGTTCTCATATGAAAGCATGCCATAACATAGTGAGAGCATTTGATGGCACGGAGAGAAAGGTGATGGGAAGAATTGAAATCCCTTTAATGATCGGGCCAAACACATATGAGGTGGATTTTCTAGTAATGGACATCAAGCCCTCTTATAATTGTCTACTGGGGAAGCCCTGGATACACTCAGCAGGAGCGGTGCCTTCCTCTTTACATCAGAAATTGAAGTTAGTGACAGACGGACGACTAGTGACCATAAATGCGGAAGAAAACATCATAGCAGCAGTTACCAGTAACGCACCTTATGTGGAGGCAGATGAAGAGTCAATTGAATGTTCTTTCCGCTCCTTGGAATTTGTCAATGCAACCTTTATTTCTGAAGGAAATGAGATACCAGTGCCCAAGATATCCAAGACCACAAAGATGAGCTTGCAAATGACAGTAGGAAAAGGAGCTTTGCCCGGAAAAGGGTTAGGCAAATACCTCCAAGGTGGAATCCGAGTCCCCGAGATCAGGGAGAAAAGAGATCGCTTTGGCCTAGGATTTAGGCCAGATAACAGACAGAGAAAGAAGGAGATAGAAAAGTGTCAAGAAAGAAGGAAGGCGCGTCTGAGCGGAAGAGAAGTTGAGTGGGAATCGATGACGTTCCCTCACATATCCCAGACTTTTGTGTCAGGGGGGATGATTCACCCTGAGGTAGGGTCACTCGAGAAAGGAAGCTATCACATCAACACCATACATGATGAAGAAACGGAGCAAAAGAATTTGGAAGACATCCGTCCTTACGAACCGGGGAGCTCTTTAAACAATTGGACTACTGAAGAACTTCTTGTAACCTTTAGGAACTTTACAGAGTAATTTTCCAGAACACTCTTGTTGCTCTAAAGCCTAGGAGTAATAAGATTTCGTTTGTGAAATAGACTTATGTTCGGATATTTTGGTTTCAATAAAGAACACTTTTGTCAAATCGAGCAAGCTTCTTTCATTCTTCTATCGACAAATATTCTTTTGACCTTCTAATTTCATTCGTTTTTAACTCATTCATAACATAAAAAAAAATCATTCCTAAATCCATTCATTCTTCGCACATTCTTTCATACCCTGCAGGTCCCTAGATATCAATGATATGAGCAATGATGCTGCAAGTCCCGAATTCTCCTTTGAGCAAGACATGTTTTCAGAAGAACCTCAGGATTTTGAAGATGACAGGGATTGTGATGTATCTCCAGATCTGTTGAGAATGGTGAAGCAAGAAGAGAAGCAAATTCTGCCACACGAGAAAGAGACAATAGAGAACATAACCTTGGAGGAAGGGAAAGAAGTGAAAATAGGGACGCGTATTTCATAGGAAACTAGGCAAGATCTTGTTGAGCTACTGAGAGAATTTAAAGATGTATTCGCATGGTCATATCAGGACATGCCGGGGTTGGGTACTGACATCGTAGTTCATCGCCTTCCAATAAAACAAGATTACAAGCCAGTTCAACAAAAATTGCGAAGAATGAGGCCTGACGTCGTGCTGAAGATCAAAGAGGAAGTCAAAAAGCAGTTTGACGTCGGATTCCTGAAAGAGGTCAAGTACTCAGAATGGGTAGCTAACATTGTACCTGTTCCTAAGAAAGATGGGAAGGTACGAATGTGCGTCGATTACAGAGATTTGAACAAAGCTAGCCCAAAAGACAACTTTCCCTTGCCACACATTGACACCCTAGTAGATAATACAGCGGGTTATTCATGGTTTTCCTTCATGGATAGCTTCTCGGGGTACAATCAAATAAAGATGCATCCTGAAGACATGGATAAGACCACTTTCATAACATTATGGGGGACCTTTTGTTACAAAGTAATGCCATTCGGCCTAAAGAACGCAGGTGCAACATATCAAAGGGCCATGGTGACTTTATTCCATGATATGATGCACAGGGAAATCGAGGTGTACGTGGACGACATGATTGCCAAATCTCAAACTGAAAAGGAGCACATCGAAGCCTTGAGGAAATTATTCTTGAGATTGAGGAAGTTTCAGTTAAAACTCAATCCGGCGAAGTGTACCTTTGGAGTCAGGTCAGGGAAACTATTGGGCTTTGTAGTCAGTAAAAAAGGAATAAAAGTTGACTCAGACAAAGTCAGAGCCATACAGGAACTGCCGCCACCACATACTCAGAAAGAAGTTCGAGGTTTTCTTGGGAGATTGAATTACATTGCTCGGTTCATTTCACAATTGACGGAGAAATGTGACCCCATATTTCGCCTTCTGAGGAAACACAACCAGGGTACCTGGGATGAAGAATGTCAGAATGCTTTTGATAAGGTCAAACAATATTTGTCAAACGCTCCAGTACTATCCCCGCCTAGTCCAGATAAACCGCTGATACTGTATTTGTCGGTGTTCAGCAACTCTATGGGATGTGTGCTAGGTCAACACGATGAGTCAGGAAGAAAAGAGAAGGCGATATATTACCTCAGTAATAAATTTACTGATTGTGAAATGAGATATCCACCGATTGAGAAGTTGTATTGTGCCTTGATCTGGACAACCCGAAGGTTGAGGCAATACATGTTATATCACACTACTTGGCTGATTTCGAAAATGGACCCATTAAAGTACATGATGGAGTCAGCGGCCCTAAATGGAAGAATGGCAAGATGGCAGATACTGCTTTCTGAGTTTGATATAGTATATGTGAATCAAAAAGCCATAAAAGGAAGTGCAATAGCAGAATTTCTGGCTAGTAGGGCTCTGGAAGAGTACGAACCATTAAGCTTTGACTTTCCAAACGAAGAATTGATGTATGTGGCGATGGTCGAGAAAAATCCATGGAAGTTGAACTTTGATGGGGCATCTAATGCAGTAGGAAATGGGATCGGAGCAGTCTTAATATCCCTAGAGGGAGACCATTATCCGTTCACATGCAAATTAGACTTCGACTATATAAACAATATGGCGGAATATGAGGCTTGCATCATGGGGATTCGAGCGGCCATAGAACGGAAGGTTAGAACATTGGAAGTGTACGGAGATTCGGCATTGGTGATTTACCAGCTCAAAGGTGAATGGGAGACAAGAGACCCCAAATTGATCAATTATCGGAGGGTAGTTTTAGGACTACTTGAGGAGTTCGACGATATTACTTTCAATTATCTCCCACGAGATGAAAACCAGATGGCAGACACTCTGGCAACCCTGGCATCCATGATTAAAGTAAACAAAGAGGAGAATATGAAGCCTATTCAAATGAGCATCTTCGAAGCCCCAGCTCACTGTTGCAGCGTTGAAGAAGAAGAAAAGGACGACCACCCTTGGTATCAGGATATATTACGATATATAAAGAATTGTGAGTACCCTAAACAGGCAACAGAGAATGACAAAAGAACCTTGAGAAGATTAGCTTGCGACTATGTACTGGATGGGGATATCCTGTATAAGAGAAGAAAAGATCAGGTGCTTTTAAGGTGCGTCGATGCTGTGGAAGCTACAAAAATCTTGGAAGAAGTACATGAGGGTGTCTGTGGAACCCACGCTAATGGCTTCACGATGGCAAGACAAATCATGAGATTTGGATACTATTGGTCTACTATGGAGGGAGATTGTATCAGCTATGCCAAGAAATGTCATAAATGTCAGATCTATGGGGATAAGATTCACGTACCGCCTTCGCCTTTGCATGTTATGACTTCTCCATGGCCCTTTTCCATGTGGGGCATGGACGTGATTGGTCCAATCTCACCAAAAGCTTCGAACGGGCATCGCTTCATCTTCGTGGTCATTGATTATTTCACGAAATGGGTGGAGGCTGCCTCTTATGCCAATGTTACCAAGTCAGCAGTAAGTCGATTCTTGAAGAAAGAAATCATCTGTCGATACGGAATGCCCGAGAGAATCATATCGGACAATGCCCTGAACTTGAACAACAGCACGATATCAGAAGTTTGCAGCCAGTTCAAGATTAAACATCATAATTCATCTCCTTACCACCCAAAGATGAATGGGGCAGTGGAAGCGGCCAACAAAAACATTAAAAAGATTGTTGGAAAGATGACTGAGACTTATAGAGATTGGCACGAGAAGCTGCCATTTGCACTATTTGCCTATCGAACATCTGTTAGAACCTCCACAGGGGCAACTCCATTCTCGCTGGTTTATGGGATGGAGGCAGTGTTACCTATTGAAGTGGAGATACCTTCCCTTCGAATCTTGTCAGAAATAAAGTTGGATGAGGCAGAATGGATTCAATCGCGGTACGATCAACTGAACCTGATTGAAGAGAAAAGGCTAAGGGCAATTCGTCATGGTCAGATGTATCAGAAGCGAATGATGCGAGCTTACGATAAAAAGGTTCGTCCAAGGGAATTTTACGAGGGGGACCTTGTACTGAAAAAGATCCTTCCTATACAGAAGGACTTCAGAGGAAAATGGATGCCGAATTGGGAAGGACCGTATGTTGTGAAGAAGGCTTTCTCTGGTGGTGCGTTGATTTTGGCGGAAATGGATGGGAAAAGTTTACCCAATCCAGTAAATTCAGACTCAGTCAAGAAGTACTTTGTCTAAAAGTAGAGAAGCTAAGGTGAAAACCCGCGAAGGGCGCTTTGAGACTTCTATTCCAAGAACACAAAAAAAAAAGGGAAAAAAAACAAAAACAAAAAAAAAGGAGAGTGGAGAAGCCAAGGTGAAAACCCGCAAAGGGCTCCTTGAGACTAAAGGGGCTTTGAGTCGAAAACCCGAAAGGGCGGCTCAAATTTCGAACGACACGCATCTCACTATACTTAACCTGACAAGAACTGGAGTGCATTGCATACCGGAGCATCAACAAAGTACTTTGGATCTTCTGAACACATGTCAAACCCAAAGTAGTCTTCATGGAGTTTGTATATAAGAGCTCAAGTTGCGGTATCTAGGGCATCTGACTTTTTATCCTGTTCACCATCTTTTGATCTTCTCAAAGATATGTTGTCAAATTAATTTCCTCTTGTATCTTTAATGACTTTGTTCCAATCTGACTATCCTCAAGGTTTTTGCCTTTCGCTATACACAAAATGTGTTACATTGGAATAACGATTGATGAACTAAAATATCTTCACAAATGAAGTTTTGCATATTACTCTGTAAAATCTCCTAATAATGCAAGAAATTAAATGTTAATATATATGTTTTATCTTTAATATATGCTTATTAGTAGGTTCTTTTAAAATCATTATTAATTATAAATACGTATATACCATATGACAATTACTTATACCATTATGAATTTATATTCTTGTAAGTTATATACATATATATATTTTTCTAATAGTTTATTTTTGTACATATATATTATCTTTCTTTTTATCATGTATATATTCTTAGATACGTTCTATATTCATTTTGATACTATAATGTGCATATATTTTTATATATACTATTCACATACTACGTGCATCCTTTAAAATTATCCGTATGAGTTTCATGGTTTTACTTACATATTATATATATATATATATATACTATAAATATATGTTTTAATATTATATTTTATATATTTTTACTTATATTCTTATTATCTCATGCATGTTTTACCACATTATGCATATATTTCAATATCCTATTATGCATGTACTATTCTTATTGTATCTAATATATCGTATATATTTTAAACCTATGCATATTTTCTTATGTTCATATATATTAAATTCTATATGATGCATATGTATTTTTTATCATATTATATTTGTATATATATATATATTTTTAATATTATTAATTATATACTTTATACTATCTTATATATATATTCCTAACACCACATTATATACATATTATATATATATATATTTTAATATTATATTTTCTATATGTATTATGTATACGTATATATTCTTACCTATATATTTTATTATCCCATGTACATATCTCTTAACTATATTATGTATTTTAATACCCCGTTATTCATATACCCTTTCACCTTTTCGAAATATATATATCGTATGTATTTTCATGCATATCATCTTTGTCTATGTCTGTTAATTTTGCATCTTCGTTTATATTATATACATGTTATATGTTGTGTATACGTAGTAGGATTTGTTTTTAAATTATGCTTTCATTACCCAGTAGGGTAACAGATCGAATTTTGGCGGATCTCATCTCCATACAGCAGTATTGGAGCAGATTTCAGCCGCTCGCCTTAACTCCCTAAGCAGTAGGGTAACAGGCAAAACATCAGATCTTATCTTCGCTGAGCAGGAGCGGAGCAGATCACATTCCAACAGATCTTAACTCCCTAAGCAGTAGGGTAACAGATCGAATTTTGGCAGATCTCATCTCCATACAGCAGTGTTGGGGCAGATTTCAGCCACTCGCCTTAACTCCCTAAGCAGTAGGGTAACAGGCAAAACATCAGATCTTATCTTCGCCGAGCAGATCGCATTCTATCAGTTCTTAACTCCCTAAGCAGTAGGGTAACAGATCAATTTTCGGCGAATCTTATCTCCATACAGCAGCAATGGAGTAGATTTCAGCCATTCGCCTTAACTCCCTAAGCAGTAGGGTAACAGGCAAAGCACAGCAGATCTTATCTTCGTTGATCAGGAGCGGAGCAGATCGCATGCTATCAGATCTTAACTCCCTAAGCAGTAGGGTAACAGATCAAGTTTTGGCAGATCTTATCTCTATACTGGCAAAAGCGGATCGGAAAAGCAGATTTGACCATCTTTGTATTGTTTAGCAGAAAAGACTGAGGTTACAAATCTCGTCTCTTTGAATTATCATATCTCTGAAGATGCAAGCAGATTGAAGCTACAAGACATAGCTCTGAAGTTGCAGTGGATTAAACCAAAGCTACAAGAGGCGATAGGTTGAAGAGACTACCTGAACGAGAAAAGCACCAAAGAGAAGTCAAGATTTGGCGAGACCAGGCAAAATTGGCCTTTCTTTGTGTCTTTGCTCTATTCCCGTTTCACGACAATGAGCAAAGAGGGGCAGTTGTTACAGGCCAATTTTGGCCTACCCCCAATCCCAATTTAAATTACCCAAAACCCAAAACAATTAAACCCCAAACCATCAGCCCATTTGCAAAACCCAACCGCCTATACCCATTTACAACACCCCAAACTCGATGGCCCAAATTTTTAACCCGTTACACCCTAAACCCGAAGAAACCCTAAATCACCCACTTGGCCTCTGACAGACCTGCTCCACCGCCTCTGACTCAGCAGCTGCCACCACTGCTCAGGTCTTGTCCCACCGCCTCCATCCCTGCGAGCATTAAAAGGAAGAGACAGCAACGAATGATAAAAAAGAAAACAAGTTGTAAACGGGGCTATAAAAAGCCGATTGTAAACCATTTTTAAGATATAGGAAAATTTCTAGAAAAAAACAGAAGCAATATTCAACAATCAAAGTGCTTTCTACTCTCTAAACGCAAACTCAGTGATAGCATATTAGCAGAACGAGGGGGTTGAGCCTAGAACCAGAATACCAAACCAGGAAACTCGAACACTAAACAGAGGTGATTTTCTCATTTTTTAAAAACTGTTCCTTTTTTTTCTTTTCTTAACATACAAACCTATTTACAAAAAAAATCACTAAACATATTTAAAAAAAAAAAGAAAAAAAAGGAAATTTTTACCTCTTCGCGGTGGCCAGCGCCGGCGACGGTGCGGCGGTCCGACGACCGGACGGTGACCGGAGGGCTCACCGGAAATCGCTCCGGTCTCTTTCCCTCTCCTTCTCTCTTTTTTTTTTTTCCTTTCTCCTCACCAAATGAATTTTTTTTCACAAAATAGGCCTATTTATAGCCCCCTAAAACGACGTCGTTTTGGGGGCTGCATTTTAACCCCAAAACGACGTCGTTTTGAGAGCCCGACCCGAACTCCGACCCGCTCCAGCAAGGATCCGCGTGTTTTTATAGCGGAAGGGCTATTTGCGCGATCAGCCCTTCCGCTTTTTCAGACCTGTGCAATTAAGCTTTTAATTATTTACTAAATCGGCCCGACAATCTGTTTTGTTTTGTGAATTGGTCCCTCTGGCCACGACGTCGTTTCAAGGGCACGGGGAAATTGCTGTCCTGGTCCCCGTACGTTACACCCGTGTCCATATCGACCCCATCCTTCTGTTTTTTCCTTCGAATTTGCCCCAATATTTTCTTTTCATTTCAATTTCATCCCCTTTTACTTTTGCTTCGATATTTAATTCTTATATTAATATTATGCTATTATTATTATTATTATTTGTTACATACATCTTATTATATATATGTATTATCATTATTATATTATTTACTATCATTATATTTGTCTTACTACTATCATATGTATTTTAAATGTTAATATATATGTTTTATCTTTAATATATGCTTATTAGTAGGTTCTTTTAAAATCATTATTAATTATAAATACGTATATACCATATGACAATTACTCATACCATTATGAATTTATATTCTTGTAAGTTATATACGTATATATATTTTTCTAATAGTATATTTTTGTACATATATATTATCTTTCTTTTTATCATGTATATATTCTTAGATACGTTCTATATTCATTTCGATACTATAATGCACATATATTTTTATATATACTGTTCACATACTACGTGCATCCTTTAAAATTATCCGTATGAGTTTCATGGTTTTACTTACATATTATATATATATATATATATACTATGAATATTTGTTTTAATATTATATTTTATATATTTTTACTTATATTCTTATTATCTCATGCATGTTTTACCACATTATGCATATATTTCAATATCCTATTATGCATGTACTATTCTTATTGTATCTAATATATCGTATATATTTTAAACCTATGCATATTTTCTTATGTTCATATATATTAAATTCTATATGATGCATATGTATTTTTTATCATATTATATTTGTATATATATATATTTTTAATATTATTAATTATATACTTTATACTATCTTATATATATATTCCTAACACCACATTATATACATATTATATATATATATATATATATATATATTTTAATATTATATTTTCTATATGTATTATGTATACATATATATTCTTACCCATATATTTTATTATCCCATGTACATATCTCTTAACTATATTATGTATTTTAATACCCCGTTATTCATATACCCTTTCACCTTTTTGAAATATATATATCGTATGTATTTTCATGCATATCATTTTTGTCTATGTCTGTTAATTTTGCATCTTCGTTTATATTATATACATGTTATAGGTTGTGTATACGTAGTAGGATTTGTTTTTAAATTATGCTTTCATTACCTTACTTAATTGTTTTCATTGTCTCATTTTGTGATCAATACTATTATTATCACATCACATGCACCGTTAGTATTTTATCTTAGGACTTGCGTGCCTTAAGCATCGATATCACACGAGCTATTAATATTATACTCTTACATCATCGTTTTAAAGTATATTTTTATCCAAAAAATCATACAAAAACGAGGCAATATTTTTGTGTTTAGAGATACGGGAAATAGTGCCCTAACGTGCTGGGTCGCGATTTCACGCTTATCTAAATACCTAAAATACCCTCCTAAACATTTGCAACATGCGAGATAACTTTAGTTTCGAGGAACTTAAGAACTTCGTGTCCAATCGTACTGGATGTGATGTTCGTATTCTTCCGAAGCGAAAGAATCTCGATTTTTCAACCCAAATCACCTCAAATTTTAATTCAAAAATGTCTTAAAAATGAGGCAATGTTTTTGGTATTTAGAGATTCGGGGAATGGTGCCCTAACGAGCTGGGTTGCGATTTCTCGTTCGCCTAAATACTTAAAACATCCTTCTAAACAAAATTTTGTGACTTGCGAGATATCTCTAGTTTCAAAGAATTCTCGAATCTCGTGTCCAATTGTGCTGGATGTGATGTTCGTATTCTACTGAGGCGAAGGAATCTCGGCTTTCCTACTCAAATTCTTCCTGTTTCAAAAAAGAATGGTATTTTCAAATCTTTCCAAATTTCGACTTAAGACAGAAAATTGCTCAATTTGGTACCAATTTTGGGCGTCGCGGGGGTGCTAATCCTTCCCCACGCGTAACCGACTCCCGAACCTTTTTCTCGACTTTTCGTAGACCAAAACGTTTTATAAGGTGATCCAATCACACCTAAAAAGGTTGGTGGCGACTCCCATTTTCATTTTTTAAGTCGACCTTCCGTTTTAAAAAAAAAATGGTTTCAACAGTGCTCATCTGGTATATATGCCTTTCATACTATACCCACGGTGATTCCATCTGTAAAAATTTGATTTGTTGGTTATCCCACTAGGCCTTTACTGACGGACGTAACATATAGCGACACACTTAGAAATGATCTCCGTTAGTAAAACTATTTTTGTTATTTCCATATTTTTATGGTATTTAGGCATTAAATTAATTTTAAAACCTTTTTTTATAATTAAATACAATTTATCATAATATAAATTTATTTAAAAACATTTTAAATAAAATTATAATTAACATTTTTGACAATAAAATATACAGTTTTATATGTATTTTTCCACTTGTTCACTAGCAAATATATTTTTAAAAATGAAATATTAGAATTAAATATAATCTAAAAAATTTTAAAAATAAAAACACATTTTTTGCTAAATAATATATACTCATGCATAGTTAAGATGATAAACATGAAAACGTGATAAAAGTTTACAGACAACAAAGTTAACATAATCACAAGCACATATCAAAAATAGTTAGTCTCTTATCCTTCCGTTGATGATACATAGTTTGTAGCTTTCATACAATGGAATCAACGCGAGATGCAAATTCACGCTTCAATCAATGTAAATTTCTATCAAGACTTTCTTCGGAAAACAACTCAAAAGTCTAAATCTTTAAAAATTTTACGAGGATAAATCAAACATGTAACACTACACTGTCAACAATGAAAAAAACATTTCCAAGTGACTTGTAACATACCAGTTTTATGTATGGCAGTGTAACAGAGACAAAGACTATTCCTTTCATGTGATGTGAAGTTCCATCATGAGAAATAAGAGAATGAATAATATTTATATATTTTTTTTTTGTTTGTTTATATATAGAAATCAAGTACTATAATTTCTTAAAAAGAAAAAAGGAAAGCAACCTGCAAAGTGAAGGCTACAACAAGGATTGTAAAGGCATGACAAGTAGTTTCTCAATTTAGACTAAAATCAAGTTCCATTTGGACTCTCGTTATCCAGCCAACCACAACGCATAAGGGAACCTGAAATTTGTAGATAATTAATTAATCTCACTTCTATTTGAGACTAATTTTATAATTAAATTAAGTTGTTTTGGCTTCTTGGATTCGGTGGTTGTTTTAAACTCAAGATGTAACTTAATATCGTCTTTTTGAATGTTTAAGTCTAAATCAAGTTTGTAACCCTAGTTTTAAGTCAATTAAACTCTATAAATAGGATCTTTGAGGAAAGACAAGATTATCCCTACTCTCAACTTTATTTGATTTTGCATTTTATTTTCTTTATGGGTTGCTAAACTCTTCTTTTCTAGTTGAAGTAATATTTGAAGTTTGATTTTACAAGTTTGTGAGATCGACTTGTTCTTAATCTTTTTTTTTTCCTTTTTAGCATTTACATGGCTTTTGATTTAATTACAATTGTTCAAGTTCGTTAAATATTCGGCCGGTATTTGGTAGCTTAAAATAACTGCTTTGTCAATTAGATAATTAGTTGATCGATTGATTTCAATTATTTGTGACGACTGCATGATTATTTGTGTAGTACGGGCATGAGATCTAACTTAAATAAACCATGATTGTACATTTGTTGGTTAGAATTTGGTCTCATTTGTTTTTAAGGATATTGATGAATTAAATTCTTAAGCGATTATGGGTTATTTGTTAATAAGAAAAGTAATTAATGACGATTATCTTGATTTTCAAAAAGGAAAGAAGTGATTAGGTTATTAGGCGATCGTCAACAACTATAACCAACTTATTAAACAACATTGAAATTCATATTTACATTAATGATGAAACCTTTGAATCAAATGAAAAGTTTACTTTGACTAGAGTTTCATTGATTTTCTTTAATTTTAATTATTGTTTTCTTTGTTTTTCTTCAAATCTCAGTTTTAATTTTTAACTTTTTTTCTTTTAGAACAAAAATTTTTGTTTTATTTGTTTTAATTTAAAAAATAGAATTATTATTGATGTATGTGGATTCATTAAAAATAAATTAATGTAAAAGTGATTGAGAAAAGGATATATAATAATTTAAATTTTACAAGATAAGATAAAATGATGACTGGATATGCCAAAAATAAATAGCTATACCGATGAGATACATTCAAATGTTTCAAAATTAATATTGAAGCCTTACCAAACAAAGGCTAATATGCCTAATAATAATGAGTTGTTTAAAAGTCATGTCAACCATTAACATTGAAGCCTTAAATTATTATGTATAATAATTTTTTTTGATAGTAGTTCATAATTATAAATTTAAATATTGGAGTAGGGTCCCAACTCCCAAGTCGCAATCCAAGTTTGGAAGAAAGAAATTTCTTATTAACAGTATACATAGCTACTACGTATATTTGCCACTTGTAAAGATGGAAGACGACAAGATTGACGACCCGATTTGGAACATTTTATCTACCATCAAGATTTTAATCCAAAATTTTATATAATGAAAAAAAAAACATGGGCTGAAATACTAAGAAAATGAACAACTTACAGTTTATAAATAAAATAGACACCCCATCTTCACGTTATTATATAACAATGCGGCAAAGAGAGGCGCCCCCGCCGCTTTAAATTGTTATTTTTTTCTTTTTTGCTTTTTATTTTCAAGTCTTTTTTTATATAACACATATTTATGGTCTAACCAAAAGTGATGTCATATGGAGGGTTTCACTAATCATAAGATTTGGAAACGAAATTAAATTATTTGGATATGGTAATGCTTTTTCATTCATTAAATATTGCATCACATCGATTCTCCGAATTAAACAAATTCGATAAATGATCATATTTCTTATAAACATTGTAATGAAAAGCTTAATATGTTTCAAGTTGAAGTAGTAATAAAGAGGGTATGGCCCTCTTCCTTGTCCGGGCATTTCAACTGCTTTGTCCAATCATGGATCAATCGTCCCATAATTTGTCCTCCTATCCTATGTATGTCGGCAAACAGTGTTTAACACTTGAGATCACATTTCACAAAAACATCAACCTTATGTGGGTCTCATCACCATCTTTACTTTACTAGTACAACAAGGTTACTCTTCCCTTTTTTTTTTAAAAAAAATGAAGTATATGAACACAAGGCAATAATTTTATCTATTTAGGATTCAGATATTTAAAAAAAAAAAAGTTCAATTTAACCATCAATGAAAAAGGATGGAAAAAGACATATTTCAAAAAAGGTTTACAGAATGAAGCAGATAAAATGAAGTGCAACTCTGTCATGCCAAGGCATCAATTGGAATAGATAGTGTTACAATGATATCTATCTTATGTTACCTTTTTGTTGGCCCCAGATGGTGGGACTGCGAAAACCCCAGAAACTAAAAGATAAAATAAATTCTGCAAATTATAGCTTCAGAAACATATATATATTTAAGATGGAAAATAATGGGGATGAAGAAGGTAGGTAGCTAGCTAGCACAAGTGAAACTGAAGCAACAGAAAAAAATAATCAAGCCAATGTAGTGGTCAAACTTTACTGTTAAATTAGCTTTAAAGGATGCTGTTGGCACTCACCATCTAATAAATCCATCTTGTAAAACAACAAGAAGAAAAAATGAAAAAGTTACAAGACATTTATATGCCCCCCTCCAAAGCCCACTTTGTTTAGTGCAACTGCAATTATAATTATTCTATAGTGGAAAAAAGGGTTTTATACGTGGGGACTATTATTCCTTACACTCTCAAAAGTCACTTTGATTTAATTAATTTCTTTTTCTTTGTATTTGTTTATTTATTTCTGTAGTTGATGGGGATATATTTCATTGTGGTTCCAAGCTCCCTAGATGTTTATGGATTCTAGCATATCATACTAAAGATCATCATGTGAACTCTTCTCCTTTTGGTTTTGATTGTGGAACATGGCATATATAGCTTTGATCATGTGCTTTCATTACAATGAATTGTCACTTTTCATCAATATAGGCTCTTTGATTTTTCTTTCTTTTATAGAAATTAATGATTGAGTTGGCTTTTATTTCTTTTTTACATATTACAAAATTGACTGAAAATTTTTCCCATTTTAATTAATTTCATGTTGAGTATCGTTTTATTTTGATTTACTCAAAAGATTTGTATCACCCCACCACAAGAAAATTATGCAACTATCTTCAAATCTTTTATCTCCCTTTTTCTTGCTTTCAAATATGATATGATTAACTAATAATTTAAAGTCTATTGTAAATCATCCGAATTGCAAATTTTATTTAAAATTAGTGAATTTTTAGTAAAAAGAAATTAATTGATGAAAATTTCCCAGTTATCCATGGTTGAAAGTGACGGTCCTCACATCATCATCAGAACGATGAGAAATCACCTTTGCATTTACCCCTTTTAAAGATTCTAATCATCTTAAATGGCTTGCCAAATTTATGCTTACTGCTTATCGTACCCTTTCATTCCTCCGGCTAATAATTACTTCCCCCGCACAATAAAAATAAATACCACAAATAATCCTTCTCTCTGCATTTACAAAAAAAAAAAAAAACTTACAACTTCCAAGAGATTTGGCACTTAAAAACCCGGCAACTGTGGCAAATCATCCTGACCCAAGATCCCACATTAACTGCATGTGTTGTATGAATTATCATGACCACGGTTCCCAGATTTCTGCTTCATTTCTTTTTTCTCTTGCATTGCATTCTTATTTTTTATTCTATGCCTATATATACAAAACTCAAAATAAAAACTAACAAAAGGGCAGAAAAGAAATGTAGAAAAGGAAGTGGAAAACTTATAAAAAAGAAAAAAGCAAATAAGCAGCTTGTTGCTTCAACCCTAATGGATGATAGGGCGGATTTTTTTCCCTAAAAATGAATCAGATAGAAATCTGAAGAAAATTGTAAACCCCATAGGCATACTTCTAGTAGAAAATAGTAGTAGTAGTAGTAGTACGTAGTATAACAGAGTGACGTGGATGATGGTCATCCATCGTTTGGAGATTCGGAGATGCTCTCTAAGTGTGGTCTCCACACCCCAACTCGGCCTCTTCTTCGATCCCTTTGCGTTGATAGTTTCTCTGAAAGTATCTCACTTAAATACTGATCCGATATCAAAAGATTCGACATTGAAATTGTGTTGTTGTTCTTGTTGGCGTCGCTCATGCTTCGACTGTGATTATGCTGGCGGTTGCGGCCGCGGCTGCTGGCGGCGCCGCCGCCGTTGTTGTTGTTGGTGGTATCAAGCCTGTCTCTTTTTTTCTTCTTGGTTGTTGAGGAAGTTTTGGAACGGGTTTTATCGGTTGTTGAAGGGAGAGGTATTAGGAAATAAATCTTGCCACGTTGAAGTTCGGCGTCGGGTGGGACGATGACGATTTTTGGGACCATCCCATCATCGGAAGAAGAAGAGGAAGGCTTCTTTAGAACGTGTTTAGGGTAAGCCTTCATGATGTCGCTGGCTTTGATGGAGCCACTGATTTCTTCAACGCGGCCATTGGAGTGTACTATTCGAATCACATCGAGTGCTCCACAGGGCAGAATGCAAGAGATGCAGCACCGGATTGTGTTCTTCATGCCTCTTCTTTCTCGCTATATTGGCCTCTCATAGAGAGAAAAAAAGAAGAACAAGGAGGGAGGAAATGAAGTAATGAAAGAGAGAATATAAGAAGAGAAAAAAAAGAAAAGAAAGAGAAATCTCTTTTTTCTTTAGCCTTAGCTAACACAAAGAGAGTTGGGAATCAGTCACCCAAAAGAAAGAAAGGAAAGAAAATTAATGATGTTTTTTATTATATACACAATTAGCTATTCCAACCCCCTCTCCCCTGGCCCTTTTTCTCTGCTTTTTTGAGGGAATTTTTTTCCTTTCACTTGCTTATTAGGATGAAATCTATGGCATGAATAATTGCACCTTACTCTGTACTTTGCCTTTTGGATCCATCATTTAGGGCCCCCATCTCCCTTCCCTTCACTAAGATCAATAATTTTGGGGGGGTTAGTATTGCTAGGTTGGAGAGCTTATGGGTGACACATGTTAGTGCATGATTGGAACTGCCAAGTAAGCCAGAACAAGACCCTCCTGCCAGGGGATGACCAATGACACACGCTTCAATCACCCTATGACAAGTGTCATTTTCAAGACCCAAAAATGCCACTAATATTAATGGGGCCACTAGGATAGAGAGAGAGAGAGAAGCCTTGTTTAGAGTTTAAAAAAATTGGGCATTGTGAGAAGGGAGATTGGGGAGTTGGGGTTTAGGGAAATCTTCTTTTAAGAGGGATTGTGAATTGTGATTTTCCAATATTCCCAAGCAAGATCATGTGGGTTGTGGTTTTCATTGAAAAGTGAGGTTTTAGATGGTAGAGTTTAAGAATACTTCTATTTTATCATTTCCACCCCTTTTTTGTGGTTTCAGATTTATTTTTTCCTTTCCTCAAGTGCTTTGCCACATATAGCTTCATTCCCAGTTCCTAAATTCTCTTGACCTCACTTGAGAGGGATTGTTTTGAGTTCCCACTTTTCACATACACACTTAGTTCAAGCATTCTTTTGTAAGTAAGCATGAAGTTTCAGAAAAACTAATATCATGACACCAACAAGAAGCAAAAAAGATTCAAGCTAATCCCTTAAAAAAGGGTATTAAATGGTTGGATTTGATGTTTTTACAATTTCGTTTTCACTTGGGGGACCATAATCAAAATTAGTATGACCACATTGAGAATTAAACAAAGGTTAACACTTAATAAAACACTGTTTAATCTTAGTAATGTCCCATCCAAGCATGGCCCTACCAATTAAATGGTTCAGATGTAGATGTTAGTGGGTAACATGTGATAGTATGGAGAAAGGAGGGTCCATTGAATTGTGAAGGGTTTTTCTAATTTTCTGTCAAATAATAACCCTTCTTGATTGCTAAATTAGCTCACCAAATCCATTCACCTTTTTTTTTTTTTTTTTTGAGAACTTATTTGACTGTCTTACATATACTTTTAGAGCCCTTTTAATCAGCTTAATTATGATTAAACAAATTACTAAGTATATAATAAAAGAAAAAATATGGGTCCCTTAACCACACATCAATCACATTGGCAAAAAGGATGTACTTTTTAAGATGTGCTGTTATGGACCAAATCCCCTTTTATCTCCGCATTAAACAAATCAAATCTTATTTGAAGATTGATTTAGTCACAATCTTCTTTGTCTTTTTTTTTTTTTTTTTGTTAAATGTCTTACAATTATTCTTTTCATTCTTGAAGACTATATAATTTCAACTAACCACTAAAAGAACAAATTTTTAATCCACTTGCTTTAAAAGAGATGGTGATAACAAAGTTTAGCAAGTTTGTACTCTCTATATATTTATATATAAGTAATTATCTGATTCACCATGCATTAGCTTTTTACATCCTACATATCTAGGAAAAATAAAAAATTGAGATATATGGGATATTATACAATTTAAAATTTCATGATAAATGTGTAAAAATACAGGTCATATATATATACTAAAATTCATATGAGAAAATAATATTTTCAAAATAAATAGTATTTATTAAAGTAATTATATTTTGAAATAAAAATCAATTAAAATTTTATAAATTATTTGTAAGTGAATGTGTATTTTTAATGGTAGTCATTTATTATTAGAGATAAAAACAAAAAATATTTTGGTGGGCAATTTTTAAGAGTAAATGACATACTTACCCTTATTTGATAAATGTGTTATAATTAAATTTTGATTTGTTTTGGTAATTTTATTATTGAGTTGGTGTCATTGAGTCAAGTGACACTAAACCAAGTAATCATTTTATAATATTACTAGAATTTGTCACATTTACAATGTAGGTGAAAATATATTATATATAAATTTTTATAATTTATTTTTGAATATTTTTATAGTTTTTTATTCTATTTTTATTGTTACTACGTATGAATGTCATGTAATAGGTTTTTGATTGAATTGAAATGTGAGGTGGCATAGTTCAATTGGGTTACATTTCAATCAATTTTGGGTTTTTTAAATTGTAATGGACTGAACTAATTAACAAAATGTAATTTTAAGTATAATTTAAAAAGAAAATTATCTTACATAAAAAGATAATTGATAGTTGCTTTTCCTCGTGAACGTGGGTTTTTAATTTTGGAAAATATGGATGTGGTAATTTAAGAAGGAAATTACGATGAGTGAATAATTTTAAAAGTAATATTTTCCTTTACTTAGATTAGTTCTTTTTTTCAAAGTAACAATAATTTTATTTGTTTTTCATTTTTAATTAGTTAGGGGTGTTTTGGTAACTTTCTGGTGATGAATTTAAGATATAGATTTTATTATTAGTTTAGACAATATCTTTTTTTTTTAGCTAAATATGTTTTCAATTAATTCAAGAAAATATTATTATATTCAATCACTTAATTTATCAAATCATTTGGTAAAGAAAAACTAGGGATGAAGTCACTTTACCCTCTGTATTCATCCTTTTTATCACTCTTGTGCTTCTGCCTTTTTTTTTTTTTTTTTTTTTATTCCAGCCAAATACTTAAACTTGAAGTAAAGTATAAAAATGGGGCTATTTTTTATTACGTAAACGAGGTTATTCAAAAAAAAAGAAAAAAGAAAATTGTTATCTGAATTTCATCAAACTAAAAAACCCCTACAAAACTCAAAATTGAAGTCAAACTAGTGAGCTTAACTCACGTAAGTGTTTAGGTGAGCAACTCACTAATTTTAGTAACATTGTTTTAAAGTGCTAGTTTCAACTGTATTGAATAAAGAAGGAATACTTGTTGTTCATTCCTTTCGAGAAATGGCATAAATAATGGGATGAAATGTAAACCAAACTTTATCGATGAGGTTGTCTAGCAAAGCTCCAATTATGGCCGACTTCACTTCAACACCATTTCTAAACTTCCGGGTCTTTGTTTTTTAATTTCACTCCATGTCCTTTAAGATAACCATTAATAACATTTCCAAACCTCCCGGTTTTCAAGGTTACAACTTTTACAATTATGAAAGACTTGAAAGTAACTAACTTTAAAAGAAAACAAGTGTGTTTTGAGAGTTTGAGTAATTTACCACTCCTTTATATATATATATATATATATATATAAATGCACTTACATAATTATATATTTATTAATAAATATTTTGGCCTAATGAATAGAAATTGATGGCTAAACAGACTTTTATCTCAAAAATTTCGTATGCAACTCATCCATCAAATTTCTCTTGCACAATCTTCACTAAAATTATTATTGTAACGACGTAAAATTTTGATGGGTCCCTAATTTGTGGCGATCTATTGAAAAACTTGAAACCAAATTTTGATTTTGTTACGAAAAGGGAGTCGCCACCGATCCTTTTTCCTAAGTGTGATCGGACACCTAATAAAACCTCTTTTTAGCAGAAAAATTCGTTTTTTGAGTAAAAAAGAAGGCTGAGTTTAGGTCCACGTCAAAATTTAGAGAAAAATAGGGT
The DNA here is from genome assembly GCA_020496765.1 of Gossypium stocksii. Lineage (NCBI taxonomy): Eukaryota > Viridiplantae > Streptophyta > Magnoliopsida > Malvales > Malvaceae > Gossypium > Gossypium stocksii. The sequence continues at coordinate 87,772,850 of CM035629.1, forward strand.
TCGGGAGTCGGTTACGCGCAGGGAAGGTATTAGCACCCCCGCGACGCCCAAAATTGGTATCTTTTTAAACACACGTTGTCTTAATTTTCAAAAATGCGAGTTCAATTCAAAATTTAATCGTGATCCAGTCAAAATATGAGAATTTTAAGATTTTTTGATTTCTCAGAAGGATATCCCGTTTTTAACACGAGCCAATCGTGATTCACCTAACATAGCGATGAAATCACAGACTTAATGTTAAAATCGGTATATTGCCTTATTTATTTATTTTTTTTAAAAAATGAAAGTTAAAGAAAAGTAACATTAATGTTGAAATAAAGTATGAATTAATATGCTAAATTCGGAGGCAAATAATGATAAAAAGTTAAGAATACGTGAAACAGATAATATATAAAACATAAACAATACGTATGTGGTGATAACAGTTATAATAATGCATATGGTATTTAACATGATAAGAATAGTAATGCAAATACGAGATAATAGTAAACGTATACGTAAAACATATAATACTAGATTTGAAAGAAATATAGATATAATGACAATAATAACATAAAAGTAATGGTATGTAAATATATATTAATAAGCAAGATGAAAACATAATATGTACGTAATAATATAATAAGAGAACAGTGTACATAAAAATATCTATATATAGATAATAACAATAATATTAGAAATACATAATAATAGTGAAAATAATAAGTAAAATAAAAGAAATATATACATGGTACAATAAATATTAAAAACATAATTAAAATATATACATAATATATATTGAAAGTATTAAAATATATATATAGTATGGCATCAAGATGTGTACATAATTAAAAATATATAATATTAAAAATATATACATGCAATATACAAAAATATATAATCATATTAAGAATGTATACATAAAATAATATATATACGAAATACATAAGTAGTGAAATAATATGTATATAAAATATGTATATACATATAGGTACTTAAATAATAATAAAAATAAGCAATAATAATGACAATAATAAGATTAATAATAAAATAGTAAAAATAAATGATAAATAATAATTATATATAATAATAATAAGTATAATAGTAATAGTGATAATAATATATATAAAATATGATAGTAGCAATAAATAATATAAATAATAAAAAACAGAAAAATAAAATAAATTAGCAAAATAAAGAAACAAGGATTTAATCGGAAGTGAAATAAAAAAATCGGGCTAAATTTTAAAATAAAAACAAAAGATAGGGACCTATTAGAACATGCTAGAAACCATAGGGGACCAAAACAGAAATTTTTCCAGCCTTTCAAAACGCTTCTGATTTCGGGTTTTGATTTCTTGCGATTGTCGATGTTTATACTCGGTTTTTTGAATGTTGGATCTGTTTCCTCGAATCTGGTTGAAATCTAGTGTCTATTTGTATTAGAATAATGCCGAATCACTTACAAATGTTTTGATTTCGGCTTTTATAGCCTCTTTTTTCTTTACAAGTTGTTTGCCTTTTTTACTTTCTGTTTATTCTCGTTTATTGTTTTGCAAGTACTGTGGCGGTGATGAGCAGTGGCCAAGGGCAGTGCTGAACAATGGCGGTGGATGTGACCCTTGATCTGATTTGGCAGTGCGAGTGGGGCGGCTGAGTTCAGAGATTAGGGTTTTATTTTCTTGTTTTTTGTTTAGGCTTAGGGTGTAGTGGGCTAATCGGGTTTGGGTCTCTGTAATGGGTATTGGGTTTTAATTTTGGGTGTGTTTCATATGAATGGGTTGTATTGGGCCATCCGGGTATTGAGGTGTAAATGGGTTAGGGGTTATTGGGTAATGTAAGGTATTTGTAATTGGGTTTAATGTAATTGGGTTATGGGTTAATGTAAATGGGCCCCGGGAAATTTGTATAGGTTAGGGGTTTGTTAAATGTTTGTAATGGGTAATTGTATAAAGGCCAAAATTGGCCTGTAACAATTATAACTTAAGCTTCTGAAATCATATTGACATGTTTTAAAGTGTGTTATGAAGCTAAGAAAGAAATACCTTCAATCCATAAGAAGACAAATCAACCAAAAATACTTCCACCCTATCCATAAATGGGTCACAAGTTGTATGATCCAGAGTCTCTTGAGTTCCTATCATTCCTCCCCGCCCCACTCCAAATAAAAAAAAAAGATTTATCCTCGAATTGAGCATTATGTGGGGAATGGTATGATTTTTCCCCTCTAATTGGATCTACAAAAACTTGAAACAAAAGAAATACCACTAAATATATTTGAGTTTCACGTTGGTAAGGCGTATTGGTTTCTTTATGTGCTTTTCTTCTTCCTTTTGAGCACAACCCTTGAGTTTTACTTCATATGTGTCTTCTTTCACCAATTATGAACTTTAAATTTAATTTTGTATCGTTCTAAGGCTCTTCACACTTAGTTTTTTACATGAGGTATCTCACTACATAAAACCCCCTTACAATTTGAAAATTTACCACAGTTACAATTCTCTTTTTTCACAAGGCAATTCATTAAAAAAATCTTAAGATTTAGAAAAGACTAGAAAATTTGATAAAAACTTACTCAAAATTTTCTCTTCGTGATAAGCATTGTTAGGAAATCATATTGTAGATGGCCTTTTTTTACTACAATTTTGACATTCATAATATGGAATCCAATTGGTTGGCAAGAAAGTGAGCCCTTTTCCTTGTTGTTCAATTTATCGTTGGTCTCCACAATATCAAATTGAATTTTGAATTTAGGTTTTGAAAATAGAAATATTAGTAATTAAATAAAAAATAAAAGTAGTACATGGACTAAATTACTTAGTGACTAAACTTGACAACTCGTTTTTTAGTGGTGTTGGAAATAATGATTTCGGAACCACAATTCCATCGAGTGAGTTTGTAAATATTATTATTTAATATTTACGAGTCAAATACAGTGTTATAGTGAATTTTGATTTGATAAATTTTGCTAATTGAACGGTTAATTGAAGTACAAGTGATTTGACCTTAAAGTCAACGATTTTGAAAAATGAGGTATCGGGACCTCATTTTCATAAACCGAGTCCTTAAATATTTAGTTTTTTAATAGGTTTATTTAATTTTGGTCCGAAAATTTTAGTGATTTGATGACTAATTAAAGTATAAGGACTAAATCGTAAAAATTAATCACTATTAATTTATATGGGCTAAATGAGTCTAAAAGCATAATTGAATGGTTTTAAATGGTAATTGTACCATAGTTTTTTGTAGTGTACGGTAATTGCTTTTTTTTTTAATAAAATTTTGTTAAAAATGTAATAAAAATAATAAGTTAAAGGTTAATGAAATATAAAGAAAAGTTGTCATCTTTGCCATTTCTCTTCTCCACCGTTTCTTCAACCTAAAACCAAAGGAAGCCATTGTTATTTTCAAGCTTGAGGTTCGACCCATGCATGTAAGTTCATGCAAGGTCCGTTTTTCGTAAATTTTATATTTCTGAGATCATTGTAGCTTAATCTAGCTAGATTGGGTACTAAATCATAAATATGTCAAGGTTTTGAAAAGTTAACATTGTTGAATTTTGAGGTTTTTGATGTTATATGGTTGAGTTTGAAGCTTTGATGGAAAATATATATGATTATTTTATAAAGTGATTTTTGTTAGTTTTAAGTTTAGGGACTAAAAAGAGAATATATTGAAATTGACATGAAATCTTTGTAAGGATGTGTTTGAAGCTAGATTTAAAGTTTGGGGCTTAAAAATGAATTATAAGGTTATTTCAGTGTTAGGGACTAAATTGAATTAAAAGTAAAACTTTAGAAAAATTGTAAAAAATGAATAAAAGATGCCATAGAGGCGATTTCGCCCTGATCAATATAATCAGAAATGGACGTTGCCCCTAAGGTTAACACAGTGCCTTCCAAATTCGTACACTCGAATGAGTAAGATGGAACTCAATTGGTATTACTCTTTTTTAAATTTACAGGAAATAAGACCAACATAAGTTTAAAGGTGGTCAAAAAATTCACTTGGATGAATTTCCAGGAAAGGTCGGAGGGGTTATAGACGATCTAGCTTAAAACTCAAACTCCTAAACAGAATTTCCTCTAATGTAATTTTTACTAAAATAACAAAGCTTTTAAAGAAAGAAGAATAAGGGAGAAGAGAAGCTATGGTTTTTTTTTTTTGTTGTTGTGTGAAACAAGAGGAAGATAGTCTCCTATTCATACTATTAGCTGAAGGACAAAATAGTAAAAAGTAGGGGCAAAAAGGGAAAATTGACAGATATAGTTTTCTAAAAAATAGTTCAAAAAAGATATTCTCTGTATTTTTTGAAAAATAATACAGAAGTTTTATCCAAAAATAAACATGCACGGTATGTGTCGTAGACATGTATTAACACAAACACAAATCAAATGTTGGCAGTGGCGTGCATGTGTTAGGCCTTTAGTCCAATTATTCAATAAGGATAAAGAGTAACCTATACACAATCAACGTAAAATTTCTTTGCATTACCCAAAAAAAAAAAAAAAAGACCTTGTATTATGTAAATTTTACGATATTTAGATCTAAAACTATAGGTAGTCCATTATGAAGAGTCCACAATTCTGTTTTTACACATGTAGCACAAGGGATGTGGCAGTAGGATCCTACGATCCAATTTCCGTGTTGGTCTTTCATAAAGGCTTAAGGGTTTAAAAAGTTCTCAAACTTTTTTTTAGAATAAAGCAAAAAGTCCCTCCTTTATTTTTTTCACTTAATTGAATACTTGAACTTTCAAAATGTATAAAAAAGGCCCTCAAACTTCTTCACAAAAACCAATTAAGCCCCTTTTTTTTTTTCACTCAATTGGGTACTTGAACTTCAAAATGCATAAAAAAGACCTTTAAAATTTTTCAAAAATGCAATTAAGCCTCTACTCTTATTAAAAATTAGAAAAAATATTTATAAAAATAATAAATTTTAGAAAATTTATTAAATTTTAATAAAAATATAAAAAATTAAAAATTTATTAAAATATTTTTTATAAAATCATAAATAAATTGTAAATTTTTATAAAAATCATAAAAAATTAATGACTCTTATTTTTTTTAATTGAAGTCACCACGTGTTGCAACACAATGTGACATGTGGTGAAAAATGATAAAAAATAAAAATCAATAAAAGTTATAGAAAAATTATAAAATGCTTCTTTTTGTGCGATATTTATAATTTTTTTTCAAAATTTATATTTCTTTACATTTTGTGTAATTTTCTTACGACTTTATAAAATTTTATAATTTTTTTATGTTTCTATAAATTTTATAATTTTTATGATTTTTATAAAATCTTACCATTTTTATATTTTTTTACGATTTTTATATTTTTTAAAATTTTAATAAATTTTAACATTTGAATTTTTATTAAAATTTAATAATATTTATAGCTTTTATTGATTTTAATTTTTTATAATTTTTTTAATTTTTAATAAAAACATGGCTTAATTATTTTTTTTTTAAGTTTAAAGATTTTTTTAATACATTTTAAAAAATTGAAGTATCCAATTAAGTGCAAAAGAAAAAGAAATTAATTATTTTTCTTAAAAGGTTAATTTGAAGGTTTTTTTGCACCGTTAAAGCTTTCACAAATGCACTTGATCCATCTCTTCATGTGGCTATTGAAGATTGATCTGTATTCAGCTTCGACTATCCCTACTTTAGTAGCTGCCAATTAATTGGAGTAAATGATTGTAAAGGCTTCGCACAATTGGTAGGCCTTGGTTATTAACTTGTTAAAGCTTGTATAAATTTAAAATATTCTAAATATAATTATAACAACCGAAACATGTGAAAAGAAGTTGGTAGATCAAATCTTGTCTATTTCCCCACAAGATTTAAAGTTAAGGGTCCTAACTCTTTTAACTCCTAGGACAGCAACCCACAAATTCGTAGTTCACTAATTTAACCACACCAACACCAGTAAAAAAAAAGAAAAAACCAAATTCATTGTCTTGTCTGGACTTTACAGATTACAACCCAGACTCAAAGAATCCAACTAGCCCAATTAGTGTTTCGAACTCACTGACTATGTCACGTTATGGCTACTTCTCCACTTGAGCCCACACTGGTAGGTTAATAAATGGAAACCCAATTTTAGGATGGAAATTTGTGTGAAAAATATTATTGTTTTTCCCTAAAGAAATTAAACTTTTTCCACCTACAATTCGTAGCATGTTCATATGAATTGCGATTGCGAATATCAAGGTTTGCTCGTGATTCTGATTGTGCTTCAGTCAACTTGACAGACAATTACTATCCTGCCAACTCTCCACTTGACAACTTATAATGACACAATATAGGTTAAAAATAACTATAAATTCTGATTAATATTTATAAATTTGAAGAATAATGGTTGCAAAAGAGTTTTGATAAACAGGGAACTGATATTTTAGTTATTTGTAGACTCCTGGCATCCATGCTTATCAATTACCATGTGTCTAGGGCAATGCTGTAGTCTACACGTAAAACTATGGATTGCATATTTGCATTTTAGAATAAGAATAGGGATATTTGATATCTAATCCTTGATCTTCTCTTCATTTTTGTAGCAGCAGAAGCCTTTTTATATTCACTAATAACCCCACATCTTTATTTTAATCATTTCCTATTTAATATTTTACCAAAAGAGCCCTAAGGCTATGGATACAGGAAACAAGTGATTTTTTTTTTTATCAAATTATTATTCCTTTTCCTTTTTATGTTTCAGCCTAGAGATATGAGAAAGGTTGTATATATTTGTTAATTGCCATCTCATAAAATCAACTCAGAACGTAAAAGGACAAACTCAAACTTAAATTAACACCACCTTAACCTTACTAATCATATATAATGTGATTTCATATTTTGCTGTATAAATATCACTTGTAACTTTTGCATACTCCCCCCCCCCAAGAAAATAATTAACACTCAACTTGTAACTTTTATGGATAAAATAAGGATGAAAATTATATTATAAATTTTTAAGACGTTAAAATATAATTTTATTTTTTTGAAAAGATTTTCATTTTTGGAAGGATGAAATTGTAATGCTATTATATATTAACTTATAATTTTATCAATATTGGATTACAATTTTCCATATTAAAGGAGGCTACCTATTCTCCATAGATTCACCTATAGATAAATTTACAAACCCTCGTTGATTGCCCCTGCTTAATCCTAAATGTTAAATTCTAGTTTTCTACTTCATCCTAATAAATTTTAGGGTAAACTATACAAATAGTCATTCATCTATGCTTGTGTTCTTGTTTTGGTCATTCACTTTTAAAAATTTTCAATTTAGGTAATAATGTTTGCATTTGTTCCTATTTTGGTCACCAACCATTACATTGATAACAGAAAGTCTTTTTCTAATTGATAGAATAACACATTTAGTCCTTAGTACTTACATATTCTGTCAATTTGATCCTAATCTAAATAATTTAATAAATTCAACCCTTCACATTTGCAAATTCTATCAATTTGATCCTCAATCTTATAGACCATAGTTTTGAACTCTTAAAAGAAATGCATTCCACATCTATAAATTTATAAAACCCAAACAAGAAAAAGAAAACTTCTCTAAACTAACGAGTCATATTCCGAGTCAACTCCTGATATCAATGAGTTTATCTTAAAACTTTAATTCATTTTCCTTTTTCTTTATCATTTTTCTTCTAAATATAATAGTTTATAACCTTTGGTTGATAAAATTTTTGCTAAAGAAAATAGAAAAACCTAAAAAAAAGGAAAAAAAAAAAAAAAAGAGAAACACTTTAGATTTACTCTTGTTGTTAACAGTATGATATTTCCTTCAAGGCACATAGATATAGTCCTCGAGGTTGGTTCTTGAAATTGGAAATTAAATCCAAAGTTAAAAAATATAGCTTTGAAAACTTCAATTGTTCAATCAATAATTATATAAGAAAAAAGTTATAAACATTTACATTTTTATAAGAAAAAAAGTATGAAAGAATTAAGAGTTTATTTCGTGTTCTATTTGTTTCTAATTTTTAAATTCACAATAAACAATATGTATTATTAATAATTTGATTTAGTGTCAAATCATTTACCAAATTAATTAAAAACTTAAGTTATGCTAGTCAGGTTGAAATTATATTTTACAAATATTAAATTATTTATCTAATTTTATTATATACTATATTTTTAGAATTTTTATTTTCTATTATTTTTAATGGCGTTTAGTTAACTTCTAACTCTAACTTCTTAAAAATATAAACAAAAAGAGTTATGTATCAAATTGTTTAATTTCAACCGTAAATAAAACAATTAATAGATGTGGAATGTAACACCTCAAACCCGACCCAGACGTTATGGTAGAATCTGACGGTGTTTACATGTAATGCATTTTGAAAACGGAGTTATCACGATGAAACCATTTCCGAAATTTCTGCTCTTAAATCTTAGAACTGTTATTCAAGACATTCATTCATTTAATTATTGACCTTTCTTGCCAAAACTCATTTATAGCGGAAATCTAGTAAAACCGATTCTTTTTCGAAAACCTCTTTGATCGTATAAAACCGTCTAAAACAAAATATTTTATCGAAATATGCAAGTTAATCAAAATCCAAAAGTCCATGCAGTCTAGAAATTCACAACCCACAAATAATCTGAAGTCTAATAAGAAAACCATAAATTTAACTAAAATAGTTTATAGACGAGTGGTCGCGCTGAGCCTCTGCCACACCGATCCACCTAACTCTAAAGATAACCTATACAGAACCGAAAAACAGGGTGAGTTTACATAAACTTAGTGTGTAACCCAACATAAGTAAGTATGCACACATACAGATTATCATATAACAGACAGATACAGATTTGGGCCTAATCCCATTTCAGATACAGAATCAGATTCAGATATGCAGATCAGATAATAGAATCTTACCCTCATCCCCTACACACCATCTCCGACCATCCCAACACACCATGTGGGGTTAAAAACACCCACCCAACCCTACACACCAAATTGTGTCGTTACGACACATAACAGATAAAGTGCAGTCTAGTTGCCAGAATATAGGTGAAGATTGCTTTTCAGAACACTTCCTCCATATACATCATCCCATCCCAATAACAGATATGGAATATACAGATGAAACATGCTCCATGCGTATATAATTACAGATATCAGAATACAGATGCAGATATCACATACATCACATAAATCAGACATGCATAACAGAGTTAAGTTCAAACCATATGACTCTAGGGTTTGGTTAGCCCTTACCAACCATACAGTAGGCCCACAATCGATTGGAACGACCCTGCGACCCTAAGGGAAATTCAAGAATTTTAGGCCTACATACACATGTGGTTTGCCCGTGTGGGCCCACACGCCCATGTAGCCCACACGCCCAACTTGGCCGAACCCGTATGGCTCACACGACCACACTCCGTCCACTACATGACCGTGTCTTGCATACGGCCATGCCTTCATCGATCACACAACCGTGTCATCGCACATGGCCATCCATGTAATGGCCTAAATTCAAAGTTATCGGAACAGTGGTTTCGTAACCACAAATCCGATTTAAAGAGAAATTTATTTTAATATTTTTTTTACATGAATATTGTTGTGATAGGAAAATCGTATGAAAATATTGATAGAAAAATTTTACCGAATTAGTAGTTAGTTAATAAAAAGAAATTATTGAAGAAATTAGGTAAAGACAAGTTATCGGGAGCTTGATCTCGTAAAACCGAGTCAAAAATATTTTTATAAATATTTGTGGAATGTTAGTAATATTGTATTAAAATTTCGTTAGAAAATTTTAACGTTTGGGCAGTCAATTAAATGAAAAGGACTAAATTGGAAAAGGAGTAAAAGTTGTTAGGATGATTAAATAGCTTAAGTGTTTAATTAGAAAGGATTTAAAAAGAAAATAGACCCAAAATTTATTTGGGCTGGACGGCAAGGGCATAAAATCAGCAGAAAAGTGGATGAATTAAGGGCAAAATTGGAATATTGCATTATTAACTAAATAAAACTAGGACTAATATGGAAATATCTAGATTTCTTGAGATTTCTCTTCATTCTCATCAGAAAAACGCCATAGGAGGGGTTCTTTAAGCTGATTTTTCATACTTTTTGCACCAAGTGAGTTAATCCTTGCCTTTTTCTTGTAATTTTTGTGTTTTTAAGACTTTTACAACTAGGTCCTACTATTAAATTCATTAGTTTTTGATTTTATGGATGAAATTGAAAGTCACCATGGTTGAGTTCTGTAAGTATATGAATATTTAGCATGGAATTTAAGCTTTAATCTTATTATATGATGATTTTATGGAATAAAATGTAAAGAAAGTGAATATTTAGGACCTATTTGTAAAAGAGTGTGAAATTGAAGTTTGCTTCTGAAATTCTTGTTCCCAAAGGTTACAAGGTAGTTTAAAATGATGGAATAAAGTATTAATTGAGAAAAATCAGCTCAATTGAGAGGTTAATTGAGTAGGGACGAAACTATCACTTATTAAAAGCTTGGGGGAAAAAATGGTAATAAACCTCTTGCACTAAAACAGTTTTGGACAGCAGCAGTAGTCCAACTTTGAAAAATCACCATAAATTGTAGAAATCGAATTAGAGGGTGAAAAAAATATGGAATTAAAGCTTATTGAGTCTAGTTTCTCATAGAAGAAAGAGAGTAAACAATAGAATTGTAAATCTTGAGATATAATGCATTTTGTGAGACAAGGTCAGAATGATTTCGGGTTCCCCTGTTTTGACTTTGGAAAATCACCAAAAATTGTATAAAAATAATTATGGAGTTAAATTTATATGTTTAAAATCCTTAATGAATCTATTTTCAAGAGAAACAAGCAGGAACATCATCCGAGTCCCGTATGATGAGATAATTAATTTTTAGTGAAGAAAGGTCGGAACTGTCATATAGCAGAACAGGGGTAACTTTAAAGAATAAACTGTACTAAATGGCTAAACCAAAAATTCTGAAAATTTTATGGTTAGAATATATGTGAGTCTAGTTTCAGGGAAAATTTACGGATCTTAATTTGGAGTCCCGTAGCTCAAGATGAAAATAATTTAGTGACTATGACGCAAGTAGACAGCCTTGGATGAACTATAAATGGTAGTGGAATTGTAGAAAATGGTACATATGAACATGAAATGCTAATTTGATGAATAAATTTATTTATTTAGATCCTGAAGACTCAAACACGAAGCTAGATCGAGGAGAGGAAAAAGTTTGGGAATAGTAGATTTTTGTATACGAACAAGTATCGAGGTAAGTTCGTGTAACTTGAATTATATTCTTAAATGCTGGAAATGTATGTTATGGATGTGAACATGAATTGAATGTCATTGTATGAAAATTTATGGAAAATTGATATATTTGGTGAAAAGTGGAAGAAATCCCGGTTGAATGGAAGGAAAATTTGATGGATCTCTGAAAAGGAATTGACGGTAAAAATGGATCTAGCCCGGACGGGTGATCCTATCCTGATATAGCCCTCCCGAAGAATATGTGGAAAATGGATTTAGCCCGGACGGGTAATCCAAATTAGGGTCTGAATTTAGCCTGGACTGGTAATTCAGATCCAAGCTCATTAGAGTAATTGTCGTTGCAGGGGATTTAGCCTGGACTGGTAATCCCGACAATACTCTATGAGTTTATATTACAGGGGATTTAGCCTGGACTGGTAATCCCGCTGTAAGGATGAGGTTCGCGGGAGTGTGCTCTCTGAAATGAAAATATGCGCACATGAATATGAATTGACGGACCCGGATTTGTACACTATAGTGTACCCCTGAAAATCCATCGAAATTCCAAGAAATTCAACGGGATAAATATGGGAAAATAATAATGGAATGGAAATCACGGTATTGATGAGCTCATCAATCTCAATATATATTATTGATACATTGAAATTATTGTACTAACTTGAATGTTGAGTTTGTGCATGTTAAGGTAACAATACATTGAATGGATGTATGTATGTTTATTGTATTGTATCGAAAATATTAGGTAAGTATAAATTCTTGTTACATGAGCTTACTAAGCACAATGTGCTTACCCTGTTTTCTTTTTCCCTGTTTTGTAGTATCAAGAGCTCGGAGGTCGGATTCAGTCGGAGATACATCACACTATCAACCTCAATATTTTGGTATATCTAGAACTTTATTTTAGAAATCAATGGCATGTATAAGTTAATAAAGTAAATGTTGATGTGAAATGAATGTAAAGTTAGCCATTGGTATGGCTAACAAACCTTAGTTTGGTGTTTAATGTGATTATCTTATGAATGTGCATGAATCTATTATAAAGATATGCTGAATTGGATTGGTTGATTTGGATTGGTATCGGTTTAAGTTTTGCAGGGAAGGCTACATATTTATAAAGGGGATATATTGAGTTTTTTTAAAAAAAAAAATACTATTGTTTGGTAAACTTCGGTAATGCCTCGTACCCTATTTCGGTGACGAATACGGGTAGGGGGTGTTACAATCCACACAGGTGACCACACGCCCGTGTGGCATTAATAGATTTGTTTTTTAGCTTTTGTTGAAATCCCGTTTTCAGCGTTTTGGATACACAACTGGTATCGTTTCGATGCTACTACAAACACGAACTCTCCAAAACCTAAAAAACCATCATATCAACGCTCAAATTTAGTAACACATTCGAAAACTCTAAGGGAGAAATTCCACAAATAGGACTCATAATGTTCAACAACGCATTCAAATACTTACTAGTAACAAAGAAGAACCCCTAATGCTCAAATCGCTGCAGGAGCCCAACAAAATCTTGCCCTTCCCCTAATTGAAAGTAAATACAAAACCTTCATTAAAACACTAGGCACGAAACACTAAAACCGGATCCACACAAGACTTATCGATCAAGCGTAATCACAAGTTGCACAAAAAGAGACGAGGTTGGAAATAATCAATAAGGAAAGGGAGAAGCAAAAATTTGGCAGAGGAGAGGAAAGACAACAGAACGTCAAAAGAAAAAGGATTTTTGGGGAGAAGAAAATAAAAAATCCAAATCAAATTCCTTTGGATAATCTCTATAACACCCCTATCCCGTAACCGTCGCCGGAATAGGTAAGGGGCATTACCGGACTTGTAACATATACCGGAGCAGTAAAATTTTAAACTTTTTAATCAAGAACCATCACGTATCATCTATCATTAGAGCATGCTTCAATTGATCATAAAATGATGCTTATAACTATTGGAAATCTAATTGGAAACATGCTAAAAGATAGGAGATCATTTGCAAAATTTCAAAGTTAGGGACACACGACCGTGCCCCTTGCCCGTGTTCTTCACACACGGCCGTGCCCCTTGCCCGTGTTCTTCACACACGGCCGTGTCCCTCCATACACGCCCAAACCTTTCAGCCCGTGGTCGAATCTGACTTATCCCACACGGCTGTCCAACACGCCCATGGGGTTAGGCCGTGTGTCGCCCACGGCCTAGGCACGCCCGTGCCCTTACCCCGTGGTCGAAACTGTCAAATATCACACGGTTACCTGACATGCTCGTGTACAAAACAGAGCAGGCCGTGTGACTATACTGCCAAATTTCACACGGCTACAAATTACCAGACACGCCCGTGTGTCTAGGCCGTGTACCAAAACTGACCAAAACATCAAGTTGCAAGGAACACAGGTCGAAGTGCACGCCCGTGTTCCCTGGCCGTGTGGCACGTTATAGACTCGGTTTAAGCTAAATTTGCCACCCAATAAGGGTCATTTCAACTAGCCATTAACCAACAACATTTCATGCCATTCTACCAACCTAAAACATACCAATTCAAGCACAAAAAGGACCCAAAATCATCTCAATTCATTCACAAATCAAGCACACCAACTCAAAGGCCTAAATGACCATTTCCATACACTCATCCATACATATATACATATCAATTATGCAAGCTTATAGTCTCATCAAAATCACATATCTTTCCATAAGCACATATAGCCAAAGAATAACTCTAATACTTGATTATAATCATATATGACCCAAGCCACATCTCATAGCTTGATCATTTACCAAAATATATCATGCTCACCAAATATCTAGCCTATACATGTCATGACTATTTCATTTACAAAAGGTTTAAAAGTACCAAAGTTTGATAGATAGTGTGATGGCGATCTCCGACTTGTCCGATTATTAAGCTAGCTTCCGAATCTATAAGACAGTGAAAGAAATGAACAGAGTAGGCTTCTAAAGCTTAGTAAGTCCATATAACATAGAAATTAAACCTTACCGAATCAATGCGATAATTACAACAACAATGCCAATTCAATTCATATACTCAAGTTGCCTATTTCACAAGTATACCCTTGTTAGTTCATGTAACATATAAATTCATTCATGTACCAACCACAACATTCATGTATCATATCATTGCTCAAATACTTGTACATGTATTTCATATAACTTATACCATATAATCCATGTAATTCTCATGTCTCATATAACATGTAATACATATATCATTCAATCTTCATGTAACATGTATCGGTAATTGCCCGTTGAACCTTTAAGAACATCGAGGGATACTCGGGTGATACACACACAGTATATATACATATAACCTGTAATCCGTCAATACATCATGTATGCTCTTTCGAGCCTGTATCGGTATGCCCGAAGGCTGAACATATGATCCCGAAGGATGAACGGTAAGCCCGTAGGCTAACGGTGAGTCCGAAGACTAAATATGTGATCCCGAAGGATAAACCTGTAGCTCATGAGCACGTGGTGAGTCCGCCACAAATGCAGGAGCTCGAACCACCCTGTAGCCCTAGTGACATGTCACTTGTATCCTATCGACTTCTACAGTTCTAACGAGGCTCGGTATTCATTTCTCACTTGTAATAATTTCATTTCAATTTCATATGTATACATCCAAATAGGCTATTCAATCAACTAATATGTCATATATTCCATTAACAACAATTATAAACATAAACACATTAAATTTCATTATACGAACTTACCTCGTAATCCCGTATCTACTCGTCTATTTTCCGTTTTCCCCGATCAAGTTCCGGGATTCGATCGTCTTTATCTAAATTAATGCAAAATTCAGCTATTTACTAACTCACATATTCAATTCAATCCAAAAACATATAATTTGACATATTTGCAATTTAGCCCCTATATTTTTAACACTTTGCAATTTACCCCTTTTAACACCAAATGGCAAATTACACAATCAATCCCCCAATTTACCATAGCCGAATATTCAAGGGGCTTATACAAGCATATATCTTTTAATTAATCACAAATTTAACCTCAAAAATTTTATCTTTTTGCAAATAAATCCTTAAACTCATTTTCAACAAAAATCACTTTAAAATTCTTGTATTTTCTCACATAATATACAATAATTCATCAAAATTTATCAATATATCAAGGATTCATCAATGGCATTTTTCAAAAACATAATCAAAATCAGAAATTTAGGTACGGGTCGATTAATATACGAAGCAACGATCTCAAAAACGTAAAAATTATCGAAAATAGAACAAAAACGAACCTCAATTTGAAGCTTGAAGTAGCCGAATATTTGAAAGCATAAAACCCTTAATGTTTTGATGAAGAATCGATGAGGAACAATTGTTTATAAAAGATATTTTGTTTTATTATAACTATTATAACATATATTAGTCATATACCAATTTTGCCCTTTTGTAAAACCATTTAAAAACATGTATCATTAAGGACATGAATGTCCACTAGCTTTAAAAAAGGTAAAATAACCATTTAAGGGCCCTTATTTAAAAAGCCAAGGTCAAATAAGTCATTTACCAAATAAAACCCTAATTTATCGCTTTATGCGATTTAATCCTTTTTCTCAAATTAACCAGTCAAACGATAAAATTTCTAAACGAAACTTTCACACGGTGATTCTATCATGCTGTAAAACATATTAAAGCAATAAAAATAATAATTTGACTCGGTTAAGTGGTCCCGAAACCACCCGTTCCGACTAGGGTCTAAAGTGGGCTGTTACAACTCTCCCCCCTTTATGGATTTTCGTCCCTGAAAATCTTACCAGCGAACAAGTTAGGGTATTGTTTTCGCATAGTTTCCTCGAGTTCCCACGTAGCTTCTTCTATTCCGTGTTTACACCAGAGAACTTTTACAAGTGCTGTACACTTATTTCTCAACTCTTTCATTTCTCGGGCCAGAATTCTAATTGGCTCTTCGCTATATGATAGATCAGACTGTAATTCCACATCTATGGGAGAAATGACATGAGACGGATCAGATCAATATCGTTGAAGTATTAAAATGTGAAATACGTCGTGAATCTTTTCAAGCTCAGACGGTAACGATAACCTGTAAGCTACAGGTCCAATTCGTTCCACAATTTTATACGGCCCGATAAAACGAGGACTTAGCTTCCCTTTTCTGCCAAAACGAAGAATTTTCTTCCACGGTGATACTTTCAGAAATACTCTGTCTCCGACCTGAAACTCTATTTCTTTTCGTTTCAAATCTGCGTATGATTTTTGTCTATCTGAAGCTGCTTTTAAATTATCGCGTATTACTTTTACTTTTTCTTCTGTACTTCGGATTAGATCAACCCCGTGTAACTTTCTCTCACTTAATTCCGTCCAGTATAGCGGTGTTCGACATTTACAACCATATAATGCTTCATATGGAGCCATCTTTAAACTCGTCTGAAAACTGTTATTGTATGCAAACTCTATCAGAGGTAAGAATTTCTCCCAATTACTTTCTAATTCAAGAATACAACACCGTAACATGTCTTCCAGAATCTGAATAACTCTTTCAGATTGACCGTCGGTCTGGGGATGAAATGCTGTACTGAAACTCAATTTCGTTCCCAAAGCCTCTTGAAACTTCTTCCAGAATCTCGAGGTAAACCTCGGATCCCTATCAGACACAATGGATAACGGTATACCATGTAATCGCACAATTTCAGATACATATAGTTTCGCTAATTTATCCAGAGAATAATCAGTACGTACCGGTATAAAATGTGCAGATCTCGTCAATCTGTCAACGATAACCCAGATTGCATTTTTCTTCTTCAGAGTCAGAGGTAATCCAGATACGAAATCCATAGTGACTCTGTCCCATTTCCATTCCGGAATCATAATAGGCTGTAATAAACCTGACGGTACCTGATGTTCAGCTTTAACTTGCTGACAGATCAAACATTTCGATACGAATTCTGATATGTCACGTTTCATTCCTGACCACCAGTATTGCTGTTTCAAATCGTTATACATCTTAGTACTACCCGGATGAATTGAAAATCGACTGTCATGTGCCTCGTGTAGAACTTTCTGAATGAGTTCACTATTTTTCGGTACATAGATTCTATTTCGGAACATTAAACAATCATCATTCCCTATAGAAAAGTCAGAATCAGAATTAGACTCACAGTGAAGTCGTTTAGCTTGCAGATCGGGATCAGTCCTTTGAGCTTCGAAATTTGCTGCAGAATCAACGGTTTAGCCTTTAGCTTAGCTAAAATAGATCCATCATCATATAACGTCATTTGAGCATTCAAAGCTCGCAGAGTAAACAGAAACTTTCGACTTAACGCATCAGCTACAATATTAGCTTTCCCTGGATGATAATCAATTACAAATTCATAGTCTTTTAGTAGTTCGAGCCATCTCCGCTGTCGCATATTTAAATCTTTCTGTAACATCAGATACTTCAGACTTTTATGATCGGTAAAAATTCTACATTTCTCACCATATAAGTAATGCCGCCAAATCTTTAATGCAAATACTATAGCAGCTAACTCAAGATTATGCGTCGGGTAATTCTTCTCATGCGGCTTTAACTGTCGGGAGGCATAAGCTATGACTTTCCCGTCTTGCATCAATACACAGCCCAGTCCAATAATAGATGCATCACTGTATATAACAAATTCTTTCCCCGATTCGGGTTGAACTAAAATCGGAGCTTCTGTTAACAGGGCTTTCAACTGTTCGAAACTCTGCTGACATTTATCAGTCCACTCGAATTTCACATATTTTTGTAGCATTCAGGTCAACGGCACTGCAATCATCGAAAATCCTTTAACAAATCTTCGGTAATATCCTGCTAATCCCAGAAAACTTCTAATCTCAGATATGTTTCTCGGGGGTTTCCAGTCTATAATAGTAGATATTTTACTCGGATCTACTCTGATGCCTTCCGCAGAAACAATGTGACCCAAAAATCTGACTTCTCGAAGCCAAAATTCACATTTGCTGAATTTGGCAAACAACGACTTATCTCTTAGAATTTGTAACACAGTTCTCAAATGTTCAGTATGCTCTACCTCATCACGCGAATAAATCAAAATGTCGTCAATGAATATTACAACGAACTTGTCTAAATACGGTCTGAAAATACGATTCATCAAGTCCATAAACACTGCCGGAGCATTTATTAAACCGAAAAGCATGACCAGAAACTCATAATGTCCGTATCGTCTTCTGAAAGCAGTTTTCGATATATCTGAATCTTTAACTCGCAACTGGTAATAACCCGATCTCAAATCAATCTTTGAAAATACAGTAGCTCCTTTTAACTGATCGAATAAATCATCAATCCGCGGAAGAGGGTATTTATTCTTCACTGTCACCTTGTTCAACTGTCGGTAATCAATACACATTCTCATCGTTCTATCTTTCTTTTTCACAAATAATACGGAAGCACCCCAAGGTGAAAAGCTCGGTCTCGCGAAACCTCTATCCGTCAATTCTTGTAACTGTGCTTTCAGCTCTTTTAGCTCAGTCGGTGCCATCCTGTATGAAGCAATCGATATCGGAATAGTGCCCGGTAACAATTCAATAACGAATTCAACTTCTCTAATCGGCGGTAAACCCGGTAATTCTTCCGGAAAAACATCAGAAAACTCACAAACAACTGGTACAGACTCAATTTTTAATTCTGTCTTGCTAGAATTCATCACATACGCTAAATACGCATCATAGCCTTTTCTAACATACTTTTGAGCCCTCATGGCAGAAATCACTATCGGTAATTCATTCGAATCATTTGATTCAATCCGAAGAATCTCACTATTCTGACATTTCAATTCTATACTCTTACTTCGACAATTCACAATAGCCTCATGCGCATTTAGCCAGTCCATGCCCAGTATTACATCGAATTCGTCAAAAGGGAGGAGCATCAGATCAGCCGGAAAACAATATCCTCGAGTCATCAACGGACATTTCTTACATATCTTATCAACTAACACAGAGTTTCCTAATGGATTCGATACTTTAACTACATATTCCGTAGACTCAACACTTAAATTCTTTTCATACACTAATTTCATACAGATATATGAATGAGTTGATCCAGGATCTATCAACGCAACAATATCAGTGTTATAGAGAGAAAAAGTACCGGTAATAACATCAGGCGACGAGGCTTCCTTGCGTGCACGTATTGCATAAGCTCTCGCAGGAGTACGCATCTCAGATCTCACATTAGCATCTCTCGCCACATTGCGATTTCCACTTTGGTTCCCAACACTTCGCGACGGTCTACCTCTCGATGCAACATTATTTGTCTTAGTCGACTGTTCTCTATCAGGTACAGATCTTTCAGGACAATCACGTAAATAGTGATCTAACGATCCACATCGAAAACAAGCTCCGCTTTTCAATCGGCATTCACCAAAATGTTTCCTATTACAATACTTGTATTCAGGTCCGGGAGTTCTCACACTACCCGCACTAACTGCAAAAGTCGTCTGAGGTCTCGAATGAGAAGTCTTAACACTTTTGTCTCGGATAGATGTGCTAGTAGAAGCAGCAGGACGAGGATGAAAATCTTTTGATCGTTTAGATCCAGACTGATACGGTTTACCCGCAAACCTTTTTCTAGCTTCTCTGAATTCAGAATCAGCTTTTCTCTTTTCTTTAGTAAGCTCTTCGGCTTTACAGGTCCGATCAACGAGAACTACAAACTCTCTCAGCTCAAGTATTCTGACTAATAGTCGAATTTCTTCATTTAGCCCATCTTCGAACCTTTTGCACATTGTTGCTTCGGTAGAAACACATTCGCGAGCATATTTGCTGAGTCGAACGAACTCTCTCTCGTATTCAGTTACAGACATTCGACCCTATTTCAGCTCTAAAAACTCTTTTCTTTTCTGATCGATGAATCGTTGACTGATGTATTTCTTTCAGAATTCCGTCTGGAAGAAATCCTAATCGACTCGTTCTCGTGGTACAACCGAGGTCAATGTATTCCACCATTGATATGTTGAATCCTAAAGCAAAGAAATAGCACATCTCAGGCACTTATCAGGAGTACAAGCCAGTTCATTAAAAACTCTGATCGTATTCTCAAGCCAAAATTCAGCCCTCTCAGTATCATCACCTGCTGAAGCTCAGAATTACTCAGCACCACACTTTCGTATCTTATCGACAGGAGGTCTGTTCAATCTCAAAGGATCCACAACTCGTACATTATAAGGGTTAGGTTGTGGGACGGGAGGGGGTAGAGGTTGCGGAGCAGCCGGGTTTGCTCGCACAAACTCACTAAACCATCCAGACATCATTTGGAAGAAAGTTTGTTTAATTTCTTCCTGATTGGCCACAGCAGGGCCCGATTCAGAAGGCACAGCCCTTTGAGTGGGTGCTGGCGCAATACTTTCAACATCATCAGCTAAAGCTCGATTCGGATCCATTACTATAATAAATAGATTTCAGAGGATGTCAGGAGATATCACACTATCACATTTCATGTACATGGCATGTATAGCTAGACTAATACTCACTACGGTAGTCCTAGAATCGACTAAACCGTAGCTCTGATACCAACCAAATGTAACACCCCTATCCCGTAATCGTCGCCGGAATAGGTAAGGGGCATTACCGGACTTGTAACATATACCGGAGCAGTAAAATTTTAAACTTTTTAATCAAGAAGCATCACGTATCATCTATCATTAGAGCATGCTTCAATTGATCATAAAATGATGCATATAACTATTGGAAATCTAATTGGAAACATGCTAAAATACAGGAGATCATTTGAAAAATTTCAAAGTTAGGGACACACGGCCGTGCCCCTTGCCCGTGTTCTTCACACACGACCGTGTCCCTCTAGACACGCCCAAACCTTTCAGCCCGTGGTCGAATCTGACTTATCCCACACGGCTGTCCAACACGCTCATGGGGTTAGGCCGTGTGTCGCCCACGGCCTAGGCACGCTCGTGCCCTTACCCCGTGGTCGAAACTGTCAAATATCACACGGTTACCTGACACGCCCGTGTACAAAACAGAGCAGGCCGTGTGACTATACTGCCAAATTTCACATGGCTACAAATTACCAGACACGCCCGTGTGTCTAGGTCGTGTACCAAAACTGACCAAAATATCAAGGTGCAGGGAACACACGGTCGAAGCGCACGCCCATGTTCCCTGGCCGTGTGACACGTTATAGGCTCGGTTTAAGCCAAATTTGCCACCCAATAAGGGTCATTTCAACTAGCCATTAACCAACAACATTTCATGCCATTCTACCAACCTAAAACATACCAATTCAAGCACAAAAAGGACCCAAAATCATCTCAATTCATTCACAAATCAAGCACACCAACTCAAAGGCCTAAATGACCATTTCCATGCACTTATCCACACATATATACATATCAATTATGCAAGCTTATAGTCTCATCAAAATCACATATCTTTCCATAAGCACATATAGCCAAAGAATAACTCTAATACTTGATTATAATCATATATGACCCAAGCCACATCTCATAGCTTGATCATTTACCAAAATATATCATGCTCACCAAATATCTAACCTATACATGCCATGACCATTTCATTTACAAAAGGTTTAAAAGTACCAAAGTTTGATAGATAGTGTGATGGCGATCTCCAACTTGTCCGATTATCGAGCTAGCTTCCGAATCTATAAGACAGTGAAAGAAATGAACAGAGTAAGCTTCTAAAGCTTAGTAAGTCCATATAACATAGAAATTAAACCTTACCGAATCAATGCGATAATTACAACAACAATGCCAATTCAATTCATATACTCAAGTTGCCTATTTCACAAGTATACCCTTGTTAGTTCATGTAACATATAAATTCATTCATGTACCAACCACAACATTCATGTATCATATCATTGCTCAAATACTTGTACATGTATTTCATATAACTTATACCATATAATCCATGTAATTCTCATGTCTCATATAACATGAAATACATATATCATTCAATCTTCATGTAACATGTATCGGTAATTGCCCGTTGAACCTTTAAGAACATCGAGGGATACTCGGGTGATACACACACAGTGTATATACATATAACCTGTAATCCGTCAATGCATCATGTATGCTCTTTCGAGCCTGTATCGGTATGCCCGAAGGCTGAACATGTGATCCCGAAGGATGAACGGTAAGCCCGTAGGCTAACGGTAAGTCCGAAGACTAAACATGTGATCCCGAAGGATAAACCTGTAGCTCATGAGCACGTGGTGAGTCCGCAACAAATGCAGGAGCTCGAACCACCCTGTAGCCCTAGTGACATGTCACTTGTATCCTATCGACTTCTACGGTTCTAACGGGGCTCGGTATTCATTTCTTACTTGTAACAATTTCATTTCAATTTCATATATATACATCCAAATAGGCTATTCAATCAACTAATATGTCATATATTCCATTAACAACAATTATAAACATAAACACATTAAATTTCATTATACGAACTTACCTCGTAATCCCGTATCTACTCGTCTATTTTCCGTTTTCCCCGATCAAGTTCCGGGATTCGATCGTCTTTATCTAAATTAATGCAAAATTCAGCTATTTACTAACTCACATATTCAATTCAATCCAAAAACATATAATTTGACATATTTGCAATTTAGCCCCTATATTTTTAACACTTTGCAATTTACCCCTTTTAACACCAAATGGCAAATTACACAATCAATCCCCCAATTTACCATAGCCGAATATTCAAGGGGCTTATACAAGCATATATCTTTTAATTAATCAAAAATTTAACCTCAAAAATTCTATCTTTTTGCAAATAAATCCTTAAACTCATTTTCAACAAAAATCATTTTAAAATTCTTGTATTTTCTCACATAATATACAATAATTCATCAAAATTTATCAATATATCAAGGATTCATCAATGGCATTTTTCAAAAACATAATCAAAATCGAAAATTGAGGTACGGGTCGGTTAATATACGAAGCAACGATCTCAAAAACGTAAAAATTATCGAAAACGGAACAAAAATGAACCTCAATTTGAAGCTTGAAGTAGCCGAATATTTGAAAGCATAAAACCCTTAATGTTTTGATGAAGAATCGGTGAGGAACAATTGTTTATAAAAGATATTTTGTTTTATTATAACTATTATAACATATATTAGTCATATACCAATTTTGCCCTTTTGTAAAACCATTTAAAAACATGTATCATTAAGGACATGAATGTCCACTAGCTTTAGAAAAGGTAAAATAACCATTTAAGGGCCCTTATTTAAAAAGCCAAGGTCAAATAAGCCATTTACCAAATAGAACCCTAATTTATCGCTTTATGCGATTTAATCCTTTTTCTCAAATTAACCAGTCAAACGATAAAATTTCTGAACGAAACTTTCACACGGTGATTCTATCATGCTGTAAAACATATTAAAGTAATAAAAATAATAATTCGACTCGGTTAAGTGGTCCCAAAACCACCCGTTCCGACTAGGGTCTAAAGTGGGCTGTTACAATCTCCCTAACTTTCCACTAACTACACAAGCTCAACCACTTCAGCATTTAAGTTAAACCGAAACTCTTTCTCAAACAACAAAGCAAAAATAAACACCATCGCTCACGCAAGGATTCAAACATAAAACCTCTAACACACAAACTCCTTTGCCACTCAAACCAACAAACTCATTCTAATATGAATTTACAGACAATATAATATAAGCCCATTGAACATAGATAAGGCTTAGATCAGAAAAACAACAAAATTTGCCAAAGGTAAGGCTTGAACTTAGAACCTCACACACACACCCAAAACACTTAACCACTGAAACAGATACACACTTGTGTCAAATTGTACAGAAACATACAAAAATTTATCAGGGCGTTACATGGAATGTCTCTGTTTTATAAGTTGAAAGCTTTGGTCGGGAAGTTTGAGGATCAAATTGATAGAATTTGTAAATGTGAAGGGTTAAATTTATTGAATAATTTAGAATTATGATCAAATTAATAAAAAATGTAAGAATTGAGGACTAAATGTGTTATTATACTAATTAAACAAAAGGCTTTCTGTTATCAATTTAACAACGGTGACCAAAACAAGAACAAATAAAAACATTAATGTCTAAATTAAAAATTTTAAAGCTGAGCAATCAAAATAAGAATGCGAGCATAGTTAGATAACCATTTATATAATTTATTATAATTCTTATTCCCTAACATTTCTTATTTATTAAGTATATTTACTTTATTAATGAAGTTAACTAGTTTTTTTTAGCCCAAGCATAGTTTTTTTCATTGCTACAGTAATGTTTAATTAACTTTTTTTTCTACTCTTTTTTTATTCAATTTTTTTACTTAACTAAATATTAAAAAATTATAAACATTTTATAATTAAATCAAAAAAATATTTCAAAATAATCTTATACACTATTAGAAAATGGTTTAAATAGGGTAGAGATCCCTGTACTCTTTTGAAATTTAAATTTAGTCATTATACTTTAATTTTGAGACATTTAGTCCTTGTACATTTTTTATTTAAAAATCTTGGTCTCTTCGTTTAATTTTACCATTAAAGTTCTTGATGTAGTAATTAAAAATGGTAAATTAACATTTTTAGCCCTTAATATTTACATTTTTTGTTAAATTAGTCTTTATTCTTTAAAACTACATAAAAAATTTAAAAATTAATCTTTTTTTATATGTTAAATAAAATTAAAATATAATTTTTAAGAATTTTCAAAATTTATGAAAAAAAATAAAACTCTTTAAATTCAAAAAGTAAAACAAATAAATATTATTTTCAAAAAATAATTTAAATTTTTTTAAAAAGAATCCAAAATTCAATGTTGTCTTAACCAAACTAGACGGTCAGTTGGACCAAGAATCGGTTGAGGTATCATCCAGCAAGAAGTAAAAAAGGTTGACCTACAAACCGATACAAACTGGTTGAGTCGGGCTAAAAACTGATTGAACTAATTTTATTTTTTATTTTTTACTTTTTTGAAGTTTAAATTTTTTTTGCTTTGAATAGGTTAAACTAGGAACTAATGGTCCGAAGAATTCAACTACTAGTCTGGTTCCAAAAAACATTGCTTGAATTTTTCGAAATTTTTATATTTTTTAATTTTAAAATTATTTAAAATGATTTTTTAAATGATTTTTATTTTTATTTTTAGGAGTTTGTATTTTTCACAATTTTTTGTTGATAATATGAAAAAAATACTTTTATTTTTTAAAAAATATGTTTTTATACTTGTTTATGTACTTTTAAAGAGTAAGGATTAAATTTACAAAAAAAATATAAATATTGAGGTCTAAAAAATTAATTTACATTTTTTAATAATGGTCATATCAACAATTCTAACGACAATGTTGACAGAGAGATCAGGATTTTTAAATAAAAAATACAAGGACTCAATATCTCAAAGTTAAAATATAAGAGTTAAATTTAAATTCTAGAAAAGTATAGGGACCTTTGGTATATTTAAATAGAATAAAAAGAATTAGTTAAATAAAATTTAAATTTAACTAATTAAAGCGTAATTTATAACATTTTTCTAATTTTATTTGTTTACAGTACTAAATTAAGGGTAAAGTACGGAAATGGTCCTTAAAGTATTGCCCGTGTTCTATTTTAGTCACTAAACTTTTAATTTTTTTTTATTTTAGTCACTAAACTATACGAAATCAAATATTTTGTCACTGAACCTTAAAGCCATTTGAATATTAATGGAAGTGCTGATATGAGATTTTTTTATTGGTCTAATAACAAATTTAGCCCTTTAATGTTTACATATGCTAACAATTTAATCGAAAAATTTAAAATATTCAACAAATTTAGTGTTCAATGTTTACAAAATTTGTCATTTTAGTTCAAATTCTAAAAATTCAATAAATTTAGCCCTCAAAATTTAGAAAATGACTAAATTTCTGTCTCTTTTAGCCTAGAACTAACGCTGTTTGTTAGAGCACCTCAAAATAAATGGAAAAGTTAACATCTATTAACTTTATTGGTGTGGCAATCCACGTGTATTTAATATTTTTAAAAATATAGAAAATTATTTAAAAAAGAAAAAGTAAAAGGCATTTAAAATCCAAATATATATTATTAAAACTTCAAAAAGAATGGTAAAAATATTATAAAGCTCTCGTAAAAAGCTAATTGGAGCACTTACTTGTATATAATCATCTCACTGTTGTGTAATGAAAAACAAGAAATACAACAACATTTTTCTTCATATTTGATAAGGTAAAAACTCAATTGAATTGGAATTAAACTCAGAAGTTGATTAAATTCTTTTTAATGACTTTTTATAGCTATAAATGTTTGTTATACAAGTAGGCATAAGCCAAATAAATAGAAAAGGGAAAGTGCATCTCTCTTAATTTCAGTAGCAAAATAGAGATGTGGAAATATCTAAGAAAAAATGGAAAATATTAAAAAAAAAAAAAAGGAATAAAGAGAAAGTGGCAGACCCCCCAAAGCAAAACTTGTGTTGTAAAAATAAACTCTGAAAGTGTACATATGTTTTGATTGTCCCACCTTTCCTTCCAAATATTCTATCTGAGGCCAAACCCCATAGCCCACAGGTTTCCAAAACTCCCCCATTGATCCCCTCACCCCTTCCAATTTCCACTCCTTTTGATCTTTATTTCCTCACCTTGACATCCATATTCCTCAGCATATTTTTTCCTTTGATTGAATCTTCATTTTCACCCTCACAATGCACTTCCATGGGTTACCAACGTCTGCATGCTTCTTTTAATTCTCACCCAGTTTTTGATTCACTTTCGATCTCCCCCTTTCCCACCACATAAAAGATCTCTCTCTTCTTGTTGGCCACTAGTTCACTAGTTTTTTATCAGTCAATCAATTAAAAAGTTAACCAGTTCTTCAATCTTTTTCTTCATTTTCACACCATCCCTTTTGTCCCTACACATCTATGAATACACATGTACATACACTTTTTCTTTCTGATTCTGGATTATTTTTATTCCTATCCATTAAGTTGAACTTCTACAGATATGGCCATATATTTCACAACATTCAATCACAACTTAATTCCACCATTTATATAAAAAAAAATTCTTACATAAGCAAATTTAAATTATAATTATTTAATTGATTAAGAATAATGGGGAAATTTTGCATGACAATTCATAACTCATAATGATTTATCCTCAGATGATTTATCCTCAGACCTTAAAGAAGAGGATAGAACGTGCTTAAGTGTGTTCAAACCCGTGTCTTCTTGTACTAACAATAATGTCAATGCCAACTGAAGTAAGGCTCAATCGACTATAATTATTTTAAATTTTAATTAGATAATATTTTATTAGATAAATGAATAAATGTAAAAAATCATCTAAGTTAAGTTTTAAATTATTTTAAATAGATACTAAATTTTTCATGAATTAGATATATTGTTTGACTATGTTTCATTAAAATTAAATTTATTTTAGAAGTTTTTAACGTAAAAGCAGGAAAAACTATTTTATTACCAATAAAGGTAATCGAAAGAAGCATTTTTATTTGAGTTTTAGCTATATATCATCTCAACTCAACCGAAAGGATTGTATGGAACTGTAATTCCACGTTATCCTTATCCCTTTCAAATAGGAGAATGACAAATTAAATTTTTCCTCCTGATTTTCAGCATTTTTAGTTGAATTTAAATTTTTTCAAAGATGAAAAATCTGATTTCAAATGCATTTAAACTCAAACAATAAAATGTAGAGAAAAGAGAAAACTCTTTTACTATAGATAGAACCCACTTATACATTTTATTCACTATCTCAATAAACGACCAATTTTGGCCAAACAAATACAAATAAAAAAAGGAATATAGCCTTTGAATCTAGGGTAATTTTATCTTGTTTTATACACTTCTCTTGTCCCCATACACACAAAATTATAGAACTTAAGTTTCAGATTCCACATATATTTCTCTCGCTTTTTTTTATTTCTGTAGTAAGGAATATAGCCTACCACCTTCACAACATTGTATATATATCCTTCCCCCTAGGCTATATATGCCAAACAATAATGGCTAGAACTTCAAGCTATGTTCATTTCCATGACATTCCCGATGTGGTTTTGGCCATCATATTCTCCTTAGTTGTTGATACTCGTACTCGCAATGTCATGTCCCTTGTATGTCTGAAATGGTACTTGCTTGAGCGCTCCACTCGCAAATCCCTCACCCTTCGCGGCAACATCCGCGATCTCTTCCTCCTCCCCACTTGCTTTCGAGCCGTTACCCATCTCGACCTTTCTTTGCTCTCCCCATGGGGACACCCTCTTCTTGATTCCTCTCCGAACCCGCTTCTTCTCGCTCAACTCTTTCGGCATGCATTTCCCTCTGTTGTTTCTCTCGTAGTTTATATCCGTAACCCTTCAACTCTCCATCTTCTAGCTCCCCAATGGCCTAACTTACGACATGTTAAGCTTATACGTTGGCATCAGCGTTTGCCAACGGAACCTCTTGGTTCTGACTTTACTGCCCTTTTTGAGCATTCTGGTATGCTTTCCTCTCTTGATGTTTCGCTTTTTCATTCTTGGACTGAGGATCTTCCACTTGCCATTGAAGCCTACCCTTTGATTGCAGCTTCTCTTTCTCATCTTAATATCCTCAAACATTCTTCAGCTGAGGGATTCAAGTCCCATGAGCTTTTAGCCATTACTGCTTCCTGTCCAAACCTCCGTAAATTGCTGGCAACATGTATATTTGACCATCGATTTTTCGGATTTGTTGGTGATCAAACCTTGCTTGCTCTTGCTTCTAATTGTCCTTGCCTTTCTTTACTTCACCTTGTTGATGCTACGTCTTTGTCCAACGTTAGGCCTGATCCAAATGATGAGGGTTACACATCTGAAGATGCAAGTATCAGCCATACTACACTTGGAGATGTATTTTCTGGACTGCCACTACTTGAAGAGTTGGTTCTCGATGTTTGCTACAACGTTAAGGATGCTTGGCCGGCGTTGGAGTTGCTTAATTCCAGGTGCCCTAGGCTTAAAGCCTTGAAGCTGGGACAATTCCATGGAATTTGCAGGGGCATAGATGCTCGACCAGATGGGATTGCCCTTTGCCAAGGGTTGGAATCATTGTCAATCAAGAATTCTGCTGACCTAACCGATAAAGCATTGGAAGCCATATCTCTAGGCTGCCCCAGACTGTCCAAGTTTGAGGTTCTAGGATGCAAAAAGATCACAGGCAAAGGGATGTGGGAATTGACTCACGCTCTTAGGAAAACTTTGGTCCATGTCAAAATTTCTTTCTGCAAAAACTTCAATGCAGTTTCTTCATTGCAGGCAATGGAACCAATTCGAGACCGAATTGAAAGACTTCATATAGATTGCGTGTGGGGCACCTTTAACAATTCAGAAAACCAGACAGGAAGTAGTTCAAGTCAGGAACCAGGTGAATCATACAACTTACAAGCAAGAAAGATAGACATGATCAAGGAAGAGAAAAGGTTGAAAAAGAAAAGCAAGTCCCACTTCCACGATGTCGATGACGACAACTTGTTCTCTTCTAGGACATGGTCCAAACTACATAATCTTTCCCTTTGGATAGGTGTAGGTGAGTTGCTCACTCCATTATCCTTGGCAGGTTTAGATGATTGTCCAATTTTGGAAGAGATAGAAATAAAGATTGAAGGTGATAGTAGAAATCAACAGAGACCTTGCATGGATTCAGTAGGGCTGCGTTCCTTAGCCTGTTATCCAAGGCTTTCAAGGATGCTCTTGGACTGCAGTGGAGTTATAGGTTATGCTCTTACAGCTCCCCCAGGGCAGGCAGATTTGAGCTTGTGGGAGAGGTTTTTTCTGAATGGGATTGAGATATTGAATCTTAAAGAGCTCAACTATTGGCCGGCACAGGACATGGATGTGAATCAGAGAAGCCTATTTCTACCAGCAGTAGCGTTGCTAGCGCAATGTAGGAGCCTAAGAAAACTGTTCATTCATGGAACGGCAAATGAACACTTTATGATGTTCCTATTGAGAATCCCAACACTCAGGGATGTTCAAGTTAGAGAAGATTATTACCCCGCACCTGAGAATGATACAAGCACAGAGATGCGAGTTGAATCTTGTCGTCGATTCGAGGATGCTCTCAATAGTAGCAACCGCCATATTCCTGATTAAAAATATTATTCTGAGTTGCTAAATTCCTATTATTTTCAAGCTGGAGAGGAGCGTAAATAACTTTTTCCAAATAAAAAATGCAAGATATGTTTGTATTAAGGTTCCTTTGTGCAATATTTTCAAAATTAAGTATGGATTGGGATACAATCTCATGTTGTTAAATGGTATTGAAACAACAGTTCAATTGTTTCTCTTTTATGTACAATAGGGGATACTATTTTATCCTATACATTTTATTAAATATAATAATATATACAAAATATTTATATATTAAAAATAATAATATTTATAAATAATTTCCAAATTTTATAGCAAATATAAAAATCAGGTACTTATAAAAGTTCCAAAAATCCAAAAATATGAAGATTAAAAAAAAACTCTCTAGAAAACTTAATTAATGTCAACCACTTAGATTGTGACCTGAAAAAAAGTGTCATATCAACTAAAATTAAGTGTCAAAGATGAAGACAGAAATGAAAAACAAATAATTAAGTTTTGAATTAATTTTTAGAAGGCTTAGCATTTAAGAGAAAGAAAATAAAATGATTTAAAAACAAAATAAAACAAAGAGAA
This sequence comes from Gossypium stocksii, assembly GCA_020496765.1. Lineage (NCBI taxonomy): Eukaryota > Viridiplantae > Streptophyta > Magnoliopsida > Malvales > Malvaceae > Gossypium > Gossypium stocksii. The sequence goes on from CM035629.1 coordinate 87,803,788, forward strand.
AGGGTATATTCTAAAAGAGTATGCTTTATCATACGTGGGTTCCACTGTTAATTTGTGGACAATGATAAAGTATGTGAAGCTTTATTGTCCATCTCACCATGAGGATAGGGTATCTATTCCGATGGCACTTCTATGTTTATAGTGCGGCATGGTGGAGTTGCTCTATCATGTAGATTACATTTTAATTTTTAATTGGAAAATGTGTAAATTAATTTATATATATTAGATGTCAATAAATGTTTGTTTTAGCTATAATAATAAATTTAGTCCTTAACATTTACAATTGTAATGACCCGATTTTTAGTGATGTCGAAAAATATGATTTTGAAATCTCATTTTTATAAACCGAGTTCGTAATGACGAAATATAAATATTTATGAAGTTACTATGAAAATATAATAAAGAGTGTTAACTAATCATTTTGGTCCTTTGGATAATTATTATATAAGTCCCCAAGACTTTTCTTAATTAAAATTCAATAGCGTTGGACTTTCACAATTTAGCCCTTAAGCTTTAATTGACTAATTTCTCAGTTAAATTACTTAATCGAACTTAAATATATGTAACAACCTTAATCCGTACCCGTCACCGAGATCGGGTTATGGAGTATTACAATAACAATTTAGACATTTAACATTACTATCTTAAAAATATTCAATCATAATTACAATTGAATCAATCTCAATTCATTCATAATCTAACATGCACTTACGAGCCCTAAAACGAGTTTGCGAGGCCCTAAAAATAAATTAGAAACATTCTGGGGTCAATTCGAAATTAAACAGAAAAGTTAAGAAAATTTAAAAAATTTTTAATACAAGGGACACATGGCCGTGTGGCCAGGTCATATGTCATAGCCCAGACCATGTGGACATTCGATGTTAAGTCACACGGCCGTGTCGTTGGTCGTGTCTCAGATCGTGTAATAATCTGTATTAACACACATGGCCATGTGGATAGACTGTGTGGGTCATGTAACACCCCCATACCTGACCCGGTTGCCGAGTCAAAGCATCAGGATGTCACATTCGTTGCTGAAGCAACTACTGAAAATTTCATATCAATGTATCATATTATTTAATTAATATAGATCATTAACTCATTTCAGTAATAATTGAATTTACGATAGCACAAATTATGAATTAAAGGAGCTCATTAAAACATCCACAATTGATCAAAGTCCAAATTGTATAGTTCATAAAAAATTTTGAACTGTCGTCATGACTTTGGGGTTTCCACGTTGTGACATGGCAAACTTGTCACCGTGACGTCGTCTCCATTTTCTTGCAAGTTCCACGCTTTATTTTTTATTTATTTATTTTTTATAGCATTACCTGAATCGTATTCAGATGTCATAACTGCTACTTCATTTTACATATCATCCACTTACATTGATTTCTAATCTCACGTCCTCATAAAAACATGATATTCAATCAAAGATTACAAAGTTTATAAAATTAACACAAATATTAAAGTTTTACAAATAAGACCATTGGAGGACTTGCACTTTCAAACTTTATGTATATTTCATATTTATTTCTAAATTGTGCCAATCAATTTAATTCTTCATAAAATTTTAACAAGAATTCAATATCACATCTATTAACAATTATTCACTTATTATTTTATCAATTCGTTTAAACATATTCACATGTATTAATCATTCCGTCACTTACAACAATTTCGAAATATTTCAAATTCATCTACTACATATATATTCATATATTTTTTTCCTCCTCCTCTCCATTCCACATCCTTTATGTATATATTTATTAGAATCTTTAGCTTTTAGTATATAATATGCTTATATGTAACATTGTCTATAATTCCACTATTTATTTATATGTTCATACCAAAGTTGTCCACTTGAGTCATAGCTACTAATTTATTTATATCTTGAGCTACAAAATTCGAAATTAAGATTTTCTTGATGTTTTTGAAACTAGACTCTAATATATTTTTACCATAAAAATTTCAAAATTTATAATTTAGCCAATAAGTACAATAAATTATTCGATTTTGTCCTTGTTCTGTTGCTTGACAGCTTCGACCTTTCTTTACTAAAAATTAATTATATCTTAGTACGGGGTTTGGATGATTTTTTCATTTGTTTCTATTGAAAATAGACTCATTAATAATTTAAACATATAAATTTAAACTCATAATCATTTTATTACAATTTTTTTATCATTTCCCAAAGTTAGAACAGGGGAACCCAAATCCACTCCGACCTTGTTTCACGAAAATTAATATATCTCAAACTATAAAATCTCGTTTCTTTCACCGTTTCTTCCATATGAAACTAGAACCAATAAGATTTAATTCCATATTTAATTCAATCTCTAACTAATTTTTTATAATTTTAGGTGAATTTTCAAAATTAAGTCACTGCTGCTGTCCAAACTGTTTTAAAAGAAAATATTTTCTTTTCCAAGGTTTTTTGCACTATCTTTCATTCAATCACACATAATTGCCATACTTTTAATTACTATACAATTTAGTCACTTATGTTTATGTTTAGATTACATATTCATTTCTTAATCTTAGTACTTTTCACCATACAAATCACATTCTCTCTTACCAATTTAGTGTTTTAAGTCTCTATTCTTCATCAAATACTCTCTATCTCTAGTATTTAGATTAAATACATGTTTCATACATCTCACTCAAAACATCTTTAACTCAATATATTGAAATACAAGTAGGTTTAGTACGAAACTTATCAACTTTGTCAATAATTTCTTCATTTCTTCTTCCTTTCCATGCATTTCTCATATTCACCACTTTCCTTCCTTTTTCTTCTCATTTTCTCCACTTTCATCTACTATTTTCTTGCTTATAAATTGATGAGCATATTCTCTAGAATCTCTACTTCACTCCTCCCTTTAATATCTAAGGAAATTTTTAAAAATTTTGGGTAAAAAGATAGGTTTTCATGGCAAAGGACTAAATTGTAAAGAAAAGAAAACTTCCTTTACATTGGAAGGATGACAAATTTCCTTCATCCTTCCTTCATCCTTCCTTTCTCTTTATACTACCATGATCTTTCAAAATCCATCCTTAAATCATTACTTAATTTGGTAAAATTGTGATTTAGTCCCTTATAATTCTTTACTTATTCAATTTGGTCCCTGCATGCCAATTCTATATATTAGAAAATTAGATTATTTTCCTTTTTGGTCCTTTAACTTTCTCATTTTTACACTTCAATCCCTTAAATTTTGAATATTTACACTTGAGCTAAAAACTTTTCACATATTTACGATTTAGTCCATTCCTTAATACATCATGTCATGCTTCTTGATTTAACTCTCTTTTGATATATTGTAATTTTTATTTTCTTTGATCTTATACCTTGTTGATATCCGCGTGATATGAAGTAATAAAATTTATAAAGAACTTGATCAAACTTAAACTAACTAATATCACGACGTTTTAAGGCAAGAGCACCTGTCGATAGTAGTATAGTCTAGTGATAAGATCGAGTATCGTACCCAAGGGAACCGAAAGTACTATTACTCACTTCCTTTCTATTATTTAACCTAAAAATTAAAGAGGGGTTTTGTTTAACTAATTCTAAAACTAAACTAAGAGAAGCAAAAAGAGTAAATTGGGAAGACTTTTTAGGGAAAAGCTAATTGATAAGGACAATACTTAAGGGGGGATCCACCTAGACTTCACTTGTTATTGGTTCTTGAGCTAAACGATTTATTCACTTGACTTGATCCGTAGAGATCCCTAATCTATGCTAAACCCTCCGTCGAGGCGTAGAGCAACTAGGCCTAAGTTGTTAATTAAAGTTCCTTTATTAATTAACTCCTTAGGTTGCATTAATTCGATCTATGGTTCCCCATATTAGGTTTGACCCTAATCCGGCAGATTTATGTCGCCCTATGTCTAGGGTTGCATGCAACTCCGCTTAATTATGGTAGATCTACTCTTATCACAGGGACTTTTGCTCCTCTGCTCTAAGCACATCTATTTCTTGAATTAATACCTAGGTTTATTAACACAAGAATTAAGCACAGATAATTAAGAACAACTCAAGTATTTATCATATAACTCAAGAATAAATAATAGCAAGATTCATCTTAGGTTTCATCCCCCTCAAGTATTTGAGGGGTTTAGTTCATAATAAAGAAAGAAAACATCTCAGAAGATATAAAATAACAAAACATAAAAGAACCTGAAAACCCCTGAAGGAATTTAGGGAGATCCTCTATATTGCTGCAGAATTTCGGCTTCTGGGATGAATCAATCAGCTTCCCTGCGAGTAATCCCTACTTCCACTCTCTGTGTTGGCAGCAAAGAATACTTCCCTTTGTGGGGAAATAAGCACACCCTTAGAGTTGCCTCCTAGGGTCTTTATATAGAGCTTTGGGAAGCCTTTCTTAGCCTCCAAGTATCCCAATTCGAGTGAAATTCCTCTTCCTCACGACTAGAACACGCCTGTGTGACTTCGACAAAGGCCGTGTGATTTGGCACGGCCGTGTGGCCTGCCCGTGCTTGTCGAGAGCTGGACCGTGTGATTTTCATGTGGCACGGCCGTGTGGTGATTCCTTGGGCCGTGTGTTATGTCATTTTTGGCCCATTTTCCTCATTTTCAGTCCATTTCCTATTCTTTTCTCTTCTCTATGCTCTCCTGAGTATAAGATATGAAAAAGAAGGATTAAGAGCACCAATTCTCACTAAATTGATAATAATTCATCTAAAATATAGGCTAAGCATGAGGTAAAAATATGTATAAATTAGCGTTTATCAAATACCCCCACACTTAAGCCTTTGCTTGTCCTCAAGCAAAATCTCAATCCCTAAATAAGAATTATTCCTCTCAACCTACAATCTTTATCAATAATGTTTCAAACTAGTCCACAGGTAATCATACAATGAGTAATTCAATCAAAAGAACATTAAAGACTCAATCACTCTAAGTTAAGAATTTTATCATTGAAAACATAAGTCTCTTCCTTCCTTTTAAGTAGTTGTCTCTCCATCTTAATTAACAGGAGTTGACATCCTCACTAAAGGTTCACTCTATCTACTCAAAGTGTTTAGGGTTCAAAATTTAAGCACTCCTTAGTCAACCTAAAAAGTTATTACTATAAGCTTGCAAGAAAATCAAATCTCCACCACTATAGTTTGATATGATACATTGATCAAAAGGTCTTTTAATGGTTGTAACGGGCTTGGTTAGGGGTGTTGTCACAGGCTGCAAAAAGAAGGTTAGAATCGAGATTGAACTGAAAAATTATCTAGCTAGAAAAATCTCTATCACTGGAACATATTTCTCAGCTAATTCTTGTGATACTATCATTTCTGCCTTGGTAGCCTTAAAATAGAAATATGCAAAAACTTGTTCAACTATTACAAGTTACAATTGAATTTGACTTACTCATTCATTTTTTTTTCTTTTTTTCTTTCTTTTTTTTTCTTTTTTTTTTGGAACGATTAAATCAAATATGATAACTTGGAACTTTACAATTTTACAACTAGAGAGGAGAGTAAAGCTAGATAAAAATTCACTTCAAATCTTGACAAAAATAGGGGTTAAAGTAATTGAATGGGTTTCAACGAAAAATGGGTTTTTGGTTAATAATTAGAAGGTGAGTCAAAGAATAGGTTGTTAGGCTCAACGGGGTTTACTAGGGGTTAGATTTATGGAGGTAGGCTTTTTGTGGAGTAAGTGGGTTAAATCCTAGGTGCCTTTATCATTTCAGTATATCAAATCAATGATGTGGTCTCGACATGTATAATCAAAGCAAGTTCTAGAATAACAATTCAGTATTGACTCACTCAAAGCAATAATAAAAGTGAGCACGAAGAAAATGTATGCTAAAAAAGGCTAAAAAATCTCACCAGAATTATGGCTTTTGATGTCAATCCTGCGAATTTCAAATCTCAAGATAATACTTAAAATTAGGGAAAATAACTTATGCAAAAATTGGGGGTTCTCAAAAATTTCAACTTATCATGCTTGATTCCCTAATGTTTTAAAGTTTGAATAATCAAAGTACAAGTACCTATATCTTAATTCTCAACATATCAATAGAAATCATAAATCAATCAGAATTAATTCCTAATAAGAGACTGAGAATTATTTGAGAACAAAGCATAAGGAAAAAAAAATTCAGGGATTTTTCAGATAATGTAGAAATTTAAAGTAAGCTTCCCCCCACACTTAAGATGTACATTGCCCTCAATGTACAAAGATACATAAATAGCAAGAGAAGTATAATATCATAAGATGAGGAGAGAATTGAAACTTCCTGAATTTAGGATGAATTTGTGAGGAAGAGTCGATAGTTTGTGGCAGGGTGTTCCTATTTCCGTTTTGAATATGAGCTGTAGAGCTCCTTTTTGAGACTGCGAAAATATTTAATTAGTCGTGGAAATTTTGGATTAATAGAGATTACTCGTTAGGGATTGGCCGATATGAAAGATAGACAATTAAATAACAGAAAAATAATAAACTAAATTCTAAAAAATACTAATACTGTAATGATTAAAAGGATTAAACATAAAAATAAATTTTGAAATAAAAAGGAAACTAATAAAGGAAAAAAATGAGAAAAAATATAATCGAATGAGAGAATAGAGGCACACGCCCGTGTGTCTCGGGGTTAGCCCGTGTTGGCCATATTGCACGACCATTGTGAACTTGTTCGCTTTTTTGCACTGTCGTGTAGGTAGTCACACGGTCGTGTCTGATTTGACAGTGTTGGCCACGGTTTGGGGACACGGGCGTGTGGCGTTGTGTAAGCCCGTGTTGATACTGCAGGGTTGCCACGGCCATGTCGCACGGCCGTGGGAAATTGTTGATAGCCTGTGTGGAATTCGTAAAGTTGCCACGGCCATATCACACGGCCGTGGTGATTTGTCGACCTCCCGTGCTTTTGAGAAACTTCTGCTCTGTTTGAACACGGTCTGGGTGCACGACTGTGTCTCTATTTTAAGATGTCACACGGCCTTAGGCACGCCCGTGTGTCTGGCCGTGTGGCCTAAATTTCTGCATAAAAAAATGTTAGTTGCTGCATAAAAATATTAGAAAAATTTTAAACAAAGAAAAGTTACTAAGTTATTGCTCGGGTTGCCTCCCGAGAAGCGCTTGTTTATAGTCTAAGCTCGACTTTTCTTAAGCTTGTTCATTCACGGTGGTTTGAAGAGTTGATACTCTTCTATCCTGCTTGAAATTTTATTATTAACATATGATTTGAGTTGAGTATGGTTTACCTTGAAAGTGCCGAGTGACTCATGTTTTTTTTCTACTGTACCATAAGGGAAGATTTTCACTACCATGAAGTATGGTATGTCACTTGTATGTTCTTTCGAATTCAAGATTCGAGGGTCGTCTTCCCCTAGAAGTACCTTATCCCCTACCTTGATTTGACACGTTTTTACCTGAGGGTCATCTTGGTGATGCTCTGGGTTAGTGTGACATGTTTTGGGTTTTTCATGATAGCTCAGCCACTCATCTAGTTCCTCGATCTGAAGCGTTCGCTTTTCAGGTGCATCTCCATTGGATGGACTTGTCTGTGATTGGGTTACCTTTATGTGAAGTGTATCCTGCACAGAAGGTTGGGTTGTGAGTTTAGAGTTTTTACAAGGACTTGTGACTATATTATTATCAACATTTTTAATTGCTTTTTGAGCTTGTAAAGTAACTTTGTCATTACCTATACGTAGTGTAAGTTCACCTGTTCCTAAATCAATTATTGTTCTGGCAGTTGCTAAAAAGGGTCGCCCTAGAATTAATGGTATATCGCTATCCTCATCAATGTCTAAAACAACAAAGTCAACTGGGAATATAAATTTATCAATTTTGACAAGCACATCTTCAATTATTCCCTTAGGAGACCTAATAGTTTTATCAGCCAATTGAATGCTCATCTTAGTTTGCTTAGGTTTTCCAAGACCTAGTTGTTTAAACAGTTTATAAGGCATGACATTTATACTAGCCCCTAAGTCTGCTAAAGCATTTTTGGTGTCTAGGCTACCAAATAAACAAGGAATAGTAAAACTCCCTGGATCTTTCAGTTTGGTTGGCAGCTTATTTTGAAGAATAGCTGAGCATTCCTCGTTGAGTTCCACTGTAGACAATTCTTCCAACTTCCTCTTATTTGTGAGAAGTTCCTTTAAAAATTTTGCGTACTCCGGCATCTGCATAATTGCTTCAACAAAAGGTAAGTTAATATGTAATTTCTTTAACAGTTTAAGAAACTTACCGAATTGCTGATCTGTGCGGTCCTTCTTTAAAGTGTTTGGGTATGGGATACGAGGTTTAAATTCTTTGACAATTTCATCTTTGGGACTTACCTCATCCTTTCTTTTACTTACCACAGGCTCCTTGCCTGGCTTTAGGTTGGTTTTAGTTAACCCCTCATCATCTATCGTATCCACGGCATTGAGTTGCTCCTTAGGGTTAGTCTTAATGTTGCTTAGTAACCCACCTTGCGGTCTTTCAGAGATTAGTTTGGCGAGCTGGCTTATTTGAGTTTCAAGTCCTTGAATAGATGCTTGCTGGTTCCTTAGTGCTGTTTCAGTATTTTGGAAACGGGTTTCTGACATGGCCATGAATTTGGTAAATATTTCTTCAAGATTCGGCTTTTTCTCTTATTGTAATAGTGGCTGTTGAAATCCTAGAGGGGGCGGTTGTCTTTGATTTCCTTATCCTTCCCATGAAAAATTAGGGTGATTCTGCCAACCCGCATTATAAGTATTACTATAAGGGTTATTTTGAAGTCTAGAATTGTTACCCATATAGTTGACTTGCTGAGTTTCCATGCCATGTCCGTAAGAGGAGTAATCTGGATTGAACATATTTCCTGGAGTTGCGTCGCATTGCATAACTGGCTGTACCTGCGTAGAACCAACAAAATTATCAAACTTTTTATTTAAAAGTTCTACCTGATTAGTAAGCATAGTAACAGCATCAATATTATAAACTCCTGCAGCTTTTTTCGGCTTTGTCCTCATGATTTGCCACTGATAATTATTCAATGACATTTCTTCAATAAATTCATAAGCTGCTTCTGGCGTTTTATTATTAATTGTTCCTCCTGCGGCTGCATCAACCATTTGTCGTGTGGATGGATTCAAACCGTTGTGGAAGGTTCGAACTTGTAGCCATAAATGTAGTCCATGATGAGGACATCTTCTCAAAAGATCCTTGTATCTCTCCCAGGCATCGTAGAGTGTTTCTAAATCCATCTGCACAAAGGAAGAAATATCGTTTCGTAATTTAGCTGTTTCAGCAGGAGAAAATATTTAAGTAAAAATTTTTCTGTCTTCTATTCCCATGTGGTGATTGAGCCTCGTGGTAGAGAATTTAACCACTGTTTGGCTTTGTTTCTCAGAGAGAATGGAAATAGCCTTAGTCGAATAGCATCATCAGAAACGCCATTAATTTTAAAAGTATCGCACAATTCCAAAAAGTTTGCTAAATGAGCGTTGAGATCTTCATCCTGTAAACCATCAAACTGCACAAACTGCTGAATCATCTGAATAGTGTTAGGTTTTAATTCAAAATTATTAGCAGCAATAGCAGGTCTAACCATGCTAGTTTGAGTACCAATCAAACTAGGTTTAGCATAATCATACATAGTTCGAGGAGCTTTATCCTCGTTTACTGGTTCTGCTGGTAGCGCTAGATGTGGTGGAATGTTTTGATTTGCTTCCATCTCTTCTGTAGGTTCTGGCTCGTGCTCTGGATAATGTAGGCTTCGTCTAATTTCTCAGCGATTTCTGCGAACTATAGGTTCTAAATCTTCGTCAAAAAGTAGTGGTCCTGTTGGGTTATTTCTAGTCATAGACTAGAAAAACCTAGAAAAATAATTAAAAAAACGAAAATAAAATAAAAAAATAAAAAAATAAAAAAAATAAACTTAGGAAAACCTAGAAAAAAAATAAGAAGAAAAGAAAAATAAAAAATAAAAATAAATAAATAAATATATTAATGGCTAAAGTAATAGAAATCGAGCTTTGATAATATTTCAGTTAAATCCCCAGCAACGGCGCCAAAAACTTGATATCCGCGTGATATGAAGTAATAAAATTTATAAAGAACTTGATCAAACCTAAACTGACTAATATCACGACGTTTTAAGGCAAGCGCACCTGTCGACAGTAGTATAGTCTAGTGATAAGATCGAGTATCGTACCCAAGGGAACCGAAAGTACTATTACTCACTTCCTTTCTATTATTTAACCTAAAAATTAAAGAGGAGTTTTGTTTAACTAATTCTAAAACTAAACTAAGAGAAGCAAAAAGAGTAAATTGGGAAGACTTTTTAGGGAAAAGTTAATTGATAAGGACAATACTTAAGGGGGGATCCACCTAGACTTCACTTGTTATTGGTTCTTGAGCTAGACGATTTATTCACTTGACTTGATCCGTAGAGATCCCTAATCTATGCTAAACCCTCCATCGAGGCGTAGAGCAACTAGACCTAAGTTGTTAATTAAAGTTCCTTTATTAATTAACTCCTTAGGTTGCATTAATTCGATCTATGGTTCCCCATATTAGGTTTGACCCTAATCCGGCAGATTTATGTCGCCTTATGTCTAGGGTTGCATGCAACTCCGCTTAATTATGGTAGATCTACTCTTATCATAGGGACTTTTGCTCCTCTGCTCTAAGCGCATCTATTTCTTGAATTAATACCTAGGTTTATTAACACAAGAATTAAGCACAGATAATTAAGAACAACTCAAGTATTTATCATATAACTCAAGAATAAATAATAGCAAGATTCATCTTAGGTTTCATCCCCCTCAAGTATTTGAGGGGTTTAGTTCATAATAAAGAAAGAAAACATCTCAGAAGATATAAAATAACAAAACATAAAAGAACCCGAAAACCCCTGAAGGAATTTAGGGAGATCCTCTATATTGCTGCAGAATTCCGGCTTCTGGGATGAATCAATCAGCTTCCCTGCGAGTAATCCCTACTTCTACTCTCTGTGTTGGCAGCAAAGAATACTTCCCTTTGTGGGGAAATAAGCACACCCTTAGAGTTGCCTCCTAGGGTCTTTATATAGAGCTTTGGGAAGCCTTTCTTAGCCTCCAAGTATCCCAATTCGAGTGAAATTCCTCTTCCTCACGACTAGAACACGCCTGTGTGACTTCGACAAAGGCCGTGTGATTTGGCACGGCCGTGTGGCCTACCCGTGCTTGTCGAGAGCTGGACCGTGTGATTTTCATGTGGCACGGCCGTGTGGTGATTCCTTGGGCCGTGTGTTATGTCATTTTTGGCCCATTTTCCTCATTTTCAGTCCATTTCCTATTCTTTTCTCTTCCCTATGCTCTCCTGAGTATAAGATATGAAAAAGAAGGATTAAGAGCACCAATTCTCACTAAATTGATAATAATTCATCTAAAATATAGGCTAAGCATGAGGTAAAAATATGTATAAATTAGCGTTTATCACTTGTTTCTGCAGTATTTTATCTCATATTATTTACGACTAATGGGGTTTTAAGGATGTTACAGGTCACACGGCTATGCGGCAACTCGTGTCCCATGCCATGTGCACCAAATTTTGCTTCATAAACAAGGTAAACTTTACACTAAACTTGGCCACCAATCCAAACCTAAAACCATATTAAAACCATAACCAAAAATACTCTCAAACAAATCAAAACATACCAATTACCTACAATTCATGTGCCTAACCAATGTGCCATTCAAAGGCACCTCAAACAATGACTAATTATCCCATAACCTTCAAAGAACATATGACATTAACCATTTTCTCATCCTCAATCAACATTTACCAAAATGACCAAATATAGCCAATCTTACTAGGTTGCCATTTTACAAAGCATTTACCAATTCACATCAATAATATGCACATCCAAAAGAGTCAAACTTATCAACATGCTTATTTCATTCATAACTATATACAAACATTTGTTTCAAGACATAACATAATTTTAAATTTTATATGACTTTCAATATAAGAAACCTATACTATATTCAACCATATACCTAAAGACTATTAGTCAAAATATCATTATCCTAGGTACATGCCATGACACAAAAAGAAATACGTCACAAATGTTGAGTTTGGGATTTGTCGTGGATGCTGAGTCATTGAACAAAAGTAAGTACCTGACTTGCATTCAAAAAAGGGTTCAATCATTAAGCAAACTCATTTTTTTAAAGAATCACACTTACAACTAGTGACCTAAATTTACATTCCATAATGTATAAGTTTATCTCCATGAAATTTACCATACTACTCAATAACTCATTTAATACATCTTCCGTGATATCTTTCACATACCAATCTTTTCCACTGGATTTATTATACTTTGTCGATATGAGTCATTCAATGAATGGCACCCAGTGCCTAACAATTAAACTGTAACCAAGTTTTTGCGCCCTGCGCTAGTCGGATAAACCGACAAATATAATAATGTGCCTAACATTAGTCAAATAAACTGACAAAAGTTGCGCCTAGCACTAGTCGGATAAACCGACAAATATAATGGTGTGCCCAGCACTAGTCAGATAAACTGACGAAAGTTTGTACCCAGTGCTAGTTGGATAAACTGATAAATATAGTGGTGTGCCCAGCACTAGTTAGATAAACTGACGAAAGTTTACGCCCAGCGCTAATTGGATAAACTGACAAATATAATGGTGTGCCCAACACTAGCCAAATAAACTGACGAAAGTTTGTGCCCAGCGCTAGTTGGATAAACCAACAAATATAATGGTGGGCCCATCACTAGTCAAATAAATTGACAAAAGTTTGTGCCCAGCGCTAGTTGAATGAATCGACAATGGTTTGCGTATAAAAGTCATGCACTTCCAACACAACATCAGATAATCTCTATTCCATCATATCATAACTAAACTTATCAAGTTTACCAGTATTGCTTTTCATCAACTTATTCAATTCAATATACAACCCATAATTATACACATAAATCATTTATCCTTAACCAACCGTTTAAAACTATTTACTCAATCATTCAATTATTCCAGTTCACCCTCCATCTTACTTTCATAGTCTATTTCATATAGAATTATCATATATAATATTACAAAGTTTGTAATAATAAAAATTAAATAGTTCGAGTCAACGAGATACGAACTTACCTCGCCCAATACAATTGTAAAAAAATGAAACCAATAGTTAATCTGATTCTTCTGTTTTTCCTTAATTTAAAACCGATTGTTGCATTTCTTGATCTAGATAATAATATTTCATACAATTAATACAATTATCAAACTTAAATAAGTTGTTTTATACAATTCAGTCCTTCCATCATCATTTTACAAAATTACCCTGACATTTTACCTTTTACGCAATTTAGTCCCTAAGTCTTAAACTTGTAAATTCACTAAACTTAATAATTACTCATGTTGGCCGAATATTCTAGGGACCTATTACAGCCCATATTTATCATTATTTCACAATATTTCTATGAAATTTAACTATTTTCATAAATAAGTCCTTAAACCATAAAATCCCTAAAAATCACTTGACAAAACTTGTTTATTTAACCACCAAATTTAATAATCTATCATCTAAATTCAAAACACATTCAAAATATATCATGGCAAGTCCCTAAAATTTTAACAAATTTACAAATTGACCCATTGGGCTAGCTAGATTAAGCTAAAATGAGTTCAAAAATATAAAAATCATTAAAAACGGATAAAAAATTCATACCATGCAAAGGACTTAAGCTTGGCCGAACTGTTAAACTAAGCTTTATTTGATAAAGGATTTTGATATAACAAATTAAAAGTATTTTTGAATGTAAGATAAAAATGATAAAATATTTTTTAAATTTGAATTCTAAGAAATAAAAATATGAATATTTACAATAAACTCTTAAAAAATTTTGAAACAATTTCAAAATCAAGTGAAAATTATTTTAACCAAGTCAAAATGATCTTAATTAAGTTAAAATCATTTTAACACATTAAAATGATTTTCAAACAAGTCAGAATTGTTCTAGGCCAAAAGTATCGATACCATTTGACCAAGTATCAATAAATTTTTTTTTTGAAATATCGATACCTTTAGAAAAATCAAGACCAAAAAGGTATTCTGTCAAAACCCTAAAAATTATCGATACCATGTTTTTGGTATCGATACTTTTTGAAAATAATCAATACCTTTCTTAAAAATGATACCAAAGTTGTATTCTGTTTCTCATAAACCCTACAAAGTACCGATTTGGTATCGATACCTATTCCAAGAAGTGTCAATAAAATATTTTTGAAGCATCAATTATTTCATTCCAATATCGATACCCTTTTTGGAGGTATCGATACTCGTTATTGTAGGTGAAATAAATGCTCTAATTTTACATCCCCAATGACCATATTAACTCCACCAACAACCTCAACGGCTGGAAATCTATTAGGGGGTATAAATACTATCTGTTGTAGGCCAATTTTGGCCTGGTTACAAGACCCATCTGACCCAATTACTAAACCTACCCAACAACAAAGACCCACCTAACCACTAAAACCCCATAACCCAATATTACAACCCGTTACATTTAAAAATAACCCATACCCGTTACAAACTAACCTAAAACCCCAACAACAACCTATTTACCAAACCCGCTAAGCTACCCAACAGCAACCCAAACAAATCCCTAACCCAACACTAACCTAGACTCAGCCCAAACCTACCCGAGGACCCTAATCCCCTAAACAAAGCCCCGGTCACCCCCACTTGCTGCTGCCAAATCTGACAACTATCACCTCCACCGCCTCTATCCCTGCAACCATTCAAAGAGAAATGACAGAAAGCAGAAAAAGGAAGGCAATTTGTAAAAGAAATAGGCTATAAAAGCCGAATGAATTTTCTTGTATAAAGGTCCGATTCCAAAAAATATAGAAGGAAGATTCGGCAGTTTTTTTCATTGTTCTAAGAATACAAACATTAAATTTCAAAAACAAATATAGAAATAGCAATTCCAGTGATATCGCAGCGAAGGGAATACCCCCGAATCATCAAAATCCCAAAATCAAAAACCCTAACATCGAAGGTAATTTCAAATTTTTCACGATTCTGTTTTTTACATTTTCTACACGTATAATATATCTAAATACATATATTTATATTTTAATAAATATAAAAAATAAAAAAAAGAATTTTTTTAACTTTTCCGGCCACCGTGCACGGTGGCCGGTGGCGACGACGACGACAGACCGGCGACCGGTCCAGTGACCGGCCCTCCCACCGGAAATCGCACCCAACTCCCTCTCTCCCCTATTTTTTCTCACCCGGCTACAAATGTTTTTTTTTCAAAAAATTTTGTCTTTTATAGGGACCAAAACGGTGTGTTTTGGTCCCCTCGTTAATGAAAACGACGTTGTTTTTGCCCCGGGTCGGATCGATCCGACCCGACCCACTAGGATCCGCGTGGTTTTTATAGCGAAAGGACTAATTGCGTTGCAGGCCCTTCCGCATTTTTATCGTTTTACAATCGGGTTTCATTTATTTTAATTTGGGCCGTTAATTTATTTTTGTTTGCAATTCAACCCCCCCGGCTGCTGTGCGTTCTGAAAAAAGGGTGATTACCCGTTTTAGTCCCTCTTTTGTTCACGCGTGTTCAAACCGATCAATTTCTCCTTCTTTATTTTTAAATGTAGCCCAGAATTTCTGTTTTGCTCCTAATTTAATCCTTTTTTCATTGCTTTAATATTCCATTAATCAATTTCGACATTATATTCATTATTATTATTAATACTGTTATATTACACTTAGAATTATACTTTATATTATACTATTATGATCATGTTTATTATTATTATTTACCTTTTTTATATTGTTATTATATTACATGTGTATTATTAACTATATATTATTATTATTAGCTTTATTAATATACTAGTATTACTATTATATTGTATTTTAATGTTATTATCGTTATTACCCTATTATTATTACTAATATTATCATCTTTATTTTCATTTATTTACATCCTCATTGTTGCCCCCCTTTTTACTTATTGTTTATACTAATATTTTATTATCATCATTATTAATATACAGTGCTATAGTTATTATTTCTCTATATTACTTGCATGTTTTTATACATATATGTATATATTTACGTATTTATTATTAATAATTGTTTTAACATTAACATTATTCTAATATGTATGTATTATATTTTGATACTATTACGTATATATGTCTTCAATACATTTTTATATATTTTCTATATATTACAATTATGTATATATATATTTTAATGTCATATGTTTTATAATATTATATACTATCTTATATACACTTTTTACCATATTAAGTGTTTTGTTATCATATTGTTCATATTTTTATTATCTCACGTATATATTTTGTTATAACTGCGTCATACTCTTTTAAAATACACTCTTTTTATTGTCTTTTACTGTAAATATCATTGCTGTTATCGTTTTTTAAATATCATGTTTTAATATTAATTGCATCATTATTTCAAAAAGTGTATATTTCATTCAATCCAAAAATGTTTTAAAAAACGAGGCAATATTTTTGTGTTTAGGGATTCGAGAAATAGTGCCCTAACGTGCTGGGTTGCGATTTCTCGTTTGTCTAAGTCCTTAAAATATCCTTCTAAATAATTTTTTGCAACTCGCGAGATGATTTTAATTTCGAAGAGTTTAAGAACCTCGTGTCCAATAGTGCTGGATGAGATGTTCGAATTCTTTCGGAGCAAAGGAATCTCGATTTTTCAACTCAAATTATTCTAGTTTTAAAAAAGAGGTCCTATTTTTTTAAATCTTTCCAAACTTTTGACCGAAGACAGAAAACTACTTAATTTGGTACCAATTTTGGGCGTTGCGGGGGTGCTAATCCTTCCCCATGCGTAACCGACTCCCGAACCTTTTTCTCGATTCTTCGTAGACCAAAATGTTTTATAAGGTGACCCAATCACACCTAAAAAGGTTTGTGGCGACTCACCATTTTTCGTTTTTAAAATAAGTCTACATCCGTTTTCAAAAATGGTTTCGACAGCTTGGCGACTCCATTGGGGACACTAAGTGAGTCAAGCTGAAAATTGATTATTTTCTATCTTAATGTCAGAAATTTGGAAAAAATTTTAAATATGATCTTTTTCCATGTGATTGTTGCATATGTTTGTTATTTTTTCCTCGCACATTGCATTTGCATGACCGTTGTGGTCACACCCTTAAGTGGGAGTGAGAAGCTACGCTTTCATGAGGTTTTCACCTTCGCATGGGCTAGTGGATTGCTTCCGGGATACATCCGTACCTATGTCTTCGTGAGCATCTCCGCATGGCCATAAGGAAATGTGTCCCCCTGAACTGAACTTGGTCCATATGAGCCTATAATAGGTGAGGATCGAGGAATCTGCTGGTTCAGGTACCCTTTTCTTTAGAGCTAAAACACATATAGTGAGCCTTAAGTGCTCGCCCTAGGTACTACGGAGATAACCTTTAGTGGCTACCTATATAGGTGCTTGTTTATTTTCTTTGAATTATATATGTTATATATGTGACACTGACCCATTTTATTTTGTTATCATTGCATGTCATTCAACATTTAAAGGTACTGATTCACGGTTCGATTTCTAAATTAGAAAGTTTTGTAATGAGGAATGAATATATTGATAAAGTGGAGGACAACGCTACCGTCCGTGCTTGGTCAGAGAAAGCTCAGTTAGAAAAGGGAGATAGCGTCGCTGAGGGGTATACGTCAGAGTTGTGGGACTTCACTCATATCAATTCGACACAGAATGAGTTTCAAGAGTTGAGGGACATTTGGGCCCAATGGGATGATGAAGCTAAACAATTGTTCTATCAGAATTATGGAGATCTTCCCTATTTGCTAGACATTAAGGTGGATAAGCATCTGTTTCGAGCTATGGTACAGTTTTGGAGCCCTGCTTATAGTTGTTTTACATTCGGAGAGGTAGATTTAGTATCTACTTTGGAAGAATATACTACCTTGCTCTGCTGTCCAAGAATTCAAGATAACAAAGCTTATGTTAGGGCTGCTAATCTCCCAACTTTCGTGAAAAAATTAATGATTATCACGGGGATGAGTGAAAAGTAAGCCGCAGCTCGAATCCAACAAAAGGGTGATGGTAAATGCATTCCGTGGGCAAGTCTAAGGGATCTGATATTGGCGCACCCAGATGCTAAAAGGAAGGTTGATGTCTTGGCCTTAAGTATTTATGGGTTGGTGATCTTCCCCAAGGCTATGGGGCACATAGATGAGGCAGTCACGGATTTATTCGATTGACTCGATAAACAGGTCACACTTGTGCCTGCAATCCTAGCTGAGACATTTAGATCCTTGAGTGCATGTCGGAGAGCTGGTGAAGGTAGATTCATTGGATGCGCACAGTTGTTGTTAGTATGGTTCCACAGTCACTTTTGGAGGGTTGATAGGGGTCCTTGCCGAGTGTTCTTGAGGGACTATTCTCCCTTAAAGGAAGTAGCAACTACGCTGAGAAGGGATGATATTACAGAGGAAAGGTGGATAGAGATACTTCGGAATCTCCGAGAAGAAGACGTTGTATGGAAAGCCCCTTGGATGACTCCTAAAGAAATCATTTATCGTTGTGGGAGTTTTGATTGGGTACCTCTTCCTGGAATTTGGGGAGTTATTGGTTATGCACCGTTACTCGTACTGAGGCAGTACAAAGCGGGGCAGTTTATATCGGCAACACAAGGGTTAGCTCAAAGTGATTTCTCATATAAAGGCAATCATTATAAGAAGAGGATACGAGAGATTTCTGACGCTTGGAAGAAGATTTGTTGTGTGAAGATTCTGACTGACGGTCTGGCAACAACCCTTGAATATAAAGAGTGGTTTAGCAAGAGGACGAATGATAACATCCCGAGGCCGAGTTTGGGGGCTGCTCGATTAATAGAGGAAAGTTTATGAGTGGTTTCGTCAGAGTTAGAACTCATAAAATAAGAGTTTGAAAGAAAGAGTTTAGAACTCGTGAAAAAGATAGAGAAGTTGAAGGAAGAGAAGATGTACCTAAGCTTAGACGTTGATGTTTAGAAAATTAAGGTCGAGAAAGTATGGAAAGAAAAAGAGAAAGTGGAGGAAGATCGAGATGACTTGAAGACACAATATAAGAAGATGCAACTGTCAAGGAAGAGAGCTGAATTAGGGAAGACTTCAGAACAGTGGCAACAAGAGGTTCGAGAAGAAAGAGTCAAAGCCGATTATTGGGAGAAAAAATTTCGAGAAATGCGGGCACAGAATCAGGCCCTAGAAAGAAGCTTGGCAGAGAATCAAAAAGAGAATCAAGGATTAAAACCTAAAGTGACTGAACTCAGACGGTCCCTTCATCTTCACCGAAGTCGTAGCTCTGCGGTTGAGTTAAAGGCAAGTCAGGACAAGATCAAGGAAATGAAGCATAGGATTGAGGGGTTAGAAGCAGCATTGCAGGACTGCGGACTCTAGATTGAACAGTTCGTGGCAAGAGAAGGCCATTGGAAGGGAGAGCTTCACCATTCCCAAAATCAAGTCAGAGATAGGGATTACCTCATGGGGGAAGCCATTGTCCAGATTCGAGAAGTTGCTGATTACCTGCAAGACTTGGCGGTGCAGGTTGATATGTTAAGTATAAAGTATGATCTAGAATTGGACAGAGGTCGAGAATTGGCCACATTGTTTAGAAGGGTTAAAACTCTAGGCCTAAGGGCGAAAGCGTATCTGTAATCCGTTTTATGTAAAGACTTTTGTTCCCGTTATTTAGGAAGGTTAAAACTCTGGGCCTAAGGGCGAAAGCGTCTGTAATCCATTTTGTATGAGGATTTTTGTTCCTTAAACAACGTTTTCTAAAAAGAAACTGACTTAGAATCGATATCTTTTGCATTCATGCATTTGCATTATATCACATAACATGCATTTGAACCCGTAGAAAGACCCTAATTAGTGGAAGTTATTACAGAAGAAAAGAATCTGGAAACTATACACCCCTACGGTACACGTGCTAAGACAAAGAATATGGATCAGAGGTTTGAACAACTCCAAAAGGATATGCAAGACCAATTGCAAGAGCAGTTGGCAAAAATGCAACATGATATGCGAGAGCAAATGATTAAAGCCCAAAGAAATATGATGGCTGAAATGACTCAACTTCTAAAGGGGGCAATGGATAAAGGAAAGGCCCCTATAGCTATCACTGGAGAGGATAGTGAGGATTATCCTCCGGGTTTTACCCCACCCCGTACGCAAACGCAAACTGAGGCGCCTCTGCAAATGTCGTCTGTTACTATTAGGCCTCAACAGGGGCAAGTTGATATTGGAGTACCCGTGAACTTACAAGATGGCTCGGGGTCCAACCCGGTAGATAACCCTACCAATTCACTCACCTCTGATCTAGACCTGGCTGAAAGAGAAATGACGAGAATTGAATACTCGAGGCAATTAGAGGAGCGTTGCAGATGGTTGGAGGAGAAGTTCAAAGCTTTGGAAGGTGCTGATAGTCGTCACGGAATGGATGCCAATGAATTTAGCTTGGTCCCAGATTTAGTCCTTCCTCATAAGTTTAAAATGCCAGACTTTGAGAAATACAATAGGACTAGTTGCCCTGAGGCCCACATCACCATGTTTTGTAGGCGGATGACCGGTTATGTGAACAATGATAAACTTTTGATTCATTGTTTCCAAGATAGTTTGGTTGACCGCGGTTAGGTGGTACAATCAATTAAGCCACGCTAGGATCGATTCTTGGAAAGATTTAGCGTCAGCTTTTATGCAGCAATATAGTCATGTGACTGACTTGACACCAGATTGAATCACTCTACAGAACATGAAAAAGAAGCTTAATGAAAGCTTCAGACAATACGCACAGAGATGGAAGGAGGTCGCCATGCAAGTTCAACCACCGCTCTTAGAAAAGGAAACTACCATGCTATTCATTAATACCTTGAAAGCCCTATTCCTTACTCACATGATTGGAAGTACTACTAAGAGCTTTGCTGACATAGTTATGGCGGGGGAAATGATTGAAAATGCCATAAGAGGTGGTAAGATAGAAGGGGAAACTACTAAAAGATCAGCCCCAAGAAGGAAGGATAATGAGGTGAATAATGCGAGTAGTTATAACTCGAAGGCCATTACGGTTAGCCAGCCAAGAGCAGCTACAGTTGGGCAACAGGGTTCCCAAAGGCATGAATCTGGTACGAGACAGAGCTTTGAAAAGATCCAGTTCACACCCATTCCGGTGACGTATAAGGAACTTTATCAGAGTTTGTTTAATGCACACGCGATAGCTTCCTATCACCTGAAACCCCTGCAACCCCCATATCCCAAGTGGTACGATGCAAACGCCAAATGTGAATACCATGCGGGAATACAGGGGCATTCAATCAAAAATTGCATCAGCTTTAAGAAGGCAGTGGAAAGACTCATCAAGATGGGGGTCGTAAAATTTGACGATACCCCTAATACAGAGAACCCGCTGCCAAACCATGGCGATCAAGGGGTGAATGCAATCAGGGAAACTGGTATGAGAAGGGTCAAAGAAGACATTACTGAGGTAAGGACGCCGTTAAAGGTAATTTGGAAAGAGATGACGAAGAGAGGAACGTTGATTTCTGAAGAAAGAAGTAAAAAAACGAGGGACTACTGTGAGTTCCATCAAGAAAAGGGGCACGAGATCTAGGAATGTGTCGAGTTTAAGGCTTTGCTATAAAGCCTCATGGATAATAATGAGCTGGAATTTTATGAAGGTGGCTCAAATGAGGGACACATATGCGCGTTGGAAGGAGAATTGACGAATCAAGGAACCAACCGGCCAAGGATTATTATTTCTCTACCAAAGAATAATGAGATTGGGACACCAATAACGCCGAAAGTCATTATTCACAAACCCGTTTCTTTTCCTTATATGGATAATAAAAGGGTATCTTGGAATTATGACTGCAATGTAACGATGCTGGAGGGAGAAGAAATATCTAATGCTTCCAAAGAAACCCAAGCTGAAGGTTCCTACATGCGTAATGGGAAGCGTTATGATGTAGGAGGCATCAGGGTTAACCCCGTGAAAGCAAAAGCCTTAGACTTCGAGAAAGAGAAAGGGGCTGAAGTACTTATTAATAAACCAGTGAAGGAGGAAGAGGCTAAAGAGTTTCTAAAATTCCTGAAACACAGCGAGTATAGCGTGGTTGAGTAGTTGCGTAAACAACCAGCCCGCATATCAGTGTTAGCATTACTTCTGAGTTCAGAAGTACATCACGAGGCATTGATGAAAGTGCTTAATGAAACCTATGTTACTAAGGACATATCCGTCAATAAGCTGGATCGTCTTGTTAGTAACATAAGCACTGATAATTTCATCTATTTCAATGATGACGAAATCCCACCTGGTGGCATGGGATTGACTAAGGCTTTGTACATCACCACTCGTTGCAAAGGATATACACTGCCAACTGTGCTTATCGATAATAGGTCAGCCTTGAATGTCCTGCCATTATCCACATTAAACAGATTGCCAATAGATAGTTCTAACATGAAAGCATGTCACAATATAGTGAGAGCATTTGATGGCTCCGAGAGAAAGGTGATGGGAAGAATTGACATTCCTTTAATGATTGGGCCAAACACATATGAGGTGGATTTTCTAGTGATGGACATCAAGCCCTCTTATAATTGCTTGTTGAGGAGGCCTTGGATACATTCGGCAGGAGTGATACCCTTATCTTTGCATCAAAAATTGAAGTTAGTGGCGGATGGACGGCTGGTAACCATAAATACGGAAGAAGACATCATAGCAGCAGTTACCAGTGACGCACCCTACATGGAGGCAGATGAAGAGTTTATTGAATGTTCTTTTCACTCCTTGGAAATTGTCAATACAACTTTCGTCTATAAAGGAAATGAGGTGTCGTTGCCCAAAATATCCAAAACCACAAGAATCGGCTTACGGATGACAGTGGGAAAAGGAGCTCTGCCAGGAAAAGGGTTAGATAGATATCTCTAAGGCAGAATCCGAGTCCCTGAATTAAGTGAGAAAAGAGATCGCTTTGGCCTAGGTTTTAGGCCAGATAACAGACAGAGAAAGAAGGAGATAGAAAGGCGTCAAGAAAGAAGAAGGGCGCGTTTAAGCGGAAAAGAAGTTGAGTGGGAATCGATGACGTTCCTTCACATATCCCAGATTTTTGTATCAGGAGGGATAATTTGCCCTGAGGTGGGGTCGCTCGAAAGAGGAAGCTACCACGTCAACGCCATACATGATGGAGAGACTGAACAAAGGGGTTTAGAGGACATTCGTCCTTACGAACCGGGAAGCTCTTTAAACAATTGGACTGCTGAAGAACTTCCTGTAACTTTTAGGAATTTTACAGAGTAATTTTCCAGAACACTCTTGTTGCTCTAAAGCCTAGGAGTAATAAGATTTTGTTTCTAAAATAGGCTTATGTTCGGATATTTGGTTTCAATAAAGTACACTTATGTCAAATCGAGCAAATGTTCTTTCATTGATAAATATTCTTTTGACCTTCTAGTTCCATTCAAAAATTCTTAATTCATTCATAACATGTAGACAGTCATTTTTAAATTTGTTCATTCTTTGTACATTCTTTCGTACCCTGCAGGTCCCTAGATATCAATAACATGAGCAGTGATACTATAAATCCTAAACTCTCTTTTGAGCAAGACATGTGTTCAGAGGAACCTCAGGATTTTGAAGATGACAGGGATTGTGATGTATCTCCAGATCTGTTGAGAATGGTAAAACAAGAGGAGAAGCAGATTCTGTCCCATAAGAAAGAGGCAATAGAAAACATAACCTTGGAGGAAGGGAAAGAAGTGAAAATAGGGACACACATTACTAAGGAAACAAGACAAGATCTTGTCGAGCTACTGAGTGAATTTAAAGATGTCTTTGTATGGTCATATCAGGACATGCCGGGGCTGAATACTGATATCGTAGTACATCGCCTTCCCATAAAACAAGATTACAAGCCGGTCCAACAAAAATTACGAAGGATGAGGCCTGATATCGTGTTGAAAATAAAAGAGGAAGTCAAGAAGCAGTTTGATGCTGGATTCCTGCAAGAGGTTAAGTACTCAGAATGGGTAACTAACATTGTGCTTGTCCCTAAGAAGGATGGGAATGTACGAATTTGTGTTGATTATAGAGATTTGAACAAAGCTAGCCCAAAAGACAACTTTCCCTTACCACACATTGACACTCTAGTGGACAATACAGCGAGTTACTCGTTATTTTCCTTTATGGATGGCTTCTCGGGATACAATCAAATAAAGATGCATCCTGAAGACATGAATAAAACCACATTCATAACATTGTGGGGCACCTTTTATTACAAGGTAATGCTATTCGGGCTAAAGAATGCAGGGGCAACATACCAAATGGCTATGGTGACTTTATTCCATGATATGATGCACCAGGAGATTGAAGTGTATGTAAACGACATGATTGCCAAATCTCGAACAGAGAAGGAACACATTGAAGTCTTGAGGAAATTGTTCCTGAGATTGAGGAAGTTTCAGTTGAAGCTCAATCCGGCAAAGTGCACCTTTGGAGTCAAGTCGGGGAAATTATTAGGCTTTGTAGTCAATGAAAAGGGAATAGAAGTTGACTCAGACAAAGTCAGGGCCATACAGGAACTGCCTCCACCACATACTCAGAAAGAAGTTCGAGGTTTTCTTGGAAGGTTGAATTATATTGCTCGGTTTATCTCACAACTAACGGAGAAATGTGATACCATATTTCGCCTTCTTAAGAAGCACAACCAGGGTACCTAGGATGAGGAATGCCAGAATGCCTTTGATAAAGTCAAGCAATACTTGTCAAACGCTCCAGTACTATCTCCGCCCAATCTAGATAAACCGTTGATATTGTACTTATCGGTGTTCAGTAACTCTATGAGATGTGTGCTTGGTCAACACGATGAGTTAGGAAGAAAAGAAAGAGCGATATATTACTTTAGTAAGAAATTCACCGAGTGTGAAATGAGATACCCGCCAATTGAAAAGCTATGTTGTGCCTTGATTTGGACGGCCCGAAGGTTGAGGCAATATCTGCTGTATCATACAACTTGGCTAATTTCAAAAATGGATCCATTAAAGTACATGATGGAGTCAGCAGCCCTAAATGGAAGAATGGCAAGGTGGCAGATACTGCTTTCTGAGTTTGATATAGTATATGTGAGTCAAAAAGCCATAAAAGGAAGTGCAATAGTAGAATTTCTGGCTAGTAGGGCTTTGGAAGAGTACGAACCATTAAGCTTTGATTTTCCCAACGAGGAGTTGATGTATGTGGCAACTACTGAAAAATATCCATGGAAGTTGAATTTTGATGGAGCATCCAATGCAGTAGGAAATAGAATCGGGGCAGTCTTAATATCCCCAGATGGAGATCATTATCCATTCGCATGCAAATTGGATTTTGACTGTACAAACAATATGGCGGAGTATGAAGCATGCATAATGGGGATTCGAGCTGCCATAGAGCGAAAAATTAGAACATTGGAAGTGTACGGAGACTCCGCGTTGGTGATTTACCAGCTTAAGAGAGAATGGGAGACAAGGGACCCTAAATTGATTAACTATTGAAGAGTAGTTTTGGGGCTACTTGAGGAGTTTGAAGACATCACTTTCAATTATCTCCCACGGGATGAAAACTGGATGACAGATGCTTTGGCAACCCTGGCGTCCATGATTAAAGTAAATAGAGAGGAGGATATGAAGCCTATTCAAATGAGTACTTTTGAAGCTCCGGCTCATTGTTCTAACATTGAAGGGGAAGAAAGGATGACCATCCTTGGTATCAGGATATATTACGATACATAAAGAATCGTGAATACCCTGGATAGGCAACGGAGAATGACAAAAGAACCTTGAGAAGGTTAGCTTGCGATAATGTATTGGATGGAGATATCCTGTATAAAAGAAGGAAAGATCAGGTGCTTTTGAGATGTGTCGACGCTGTAGAAGCTAGGAAAATCTTGGAAGAAGTGCATGAAGATGTTTGTGGGACACATGCTAATGGCTTCACAATGGCAAGACAAATCATGAGATTTGGATACTATTGGTCTACTATAGAAGGAGATTGTATCAGCTATGCCAAAAAGTGTCATAATTGCCAGATCTACAGGGATAAAATTCATGTACCGCCTTCACCTCTACATGTTATGACTTCTCCATGGTCCTTTTCCATGTGAGGCATGGATGTTATTGGTCCAATTTCAGCAAAAGCTTCGAACGGGCATCGTTTTATCTTTGTTGTCATTGATTACTTCACAAAATGGGTAGAGGCTGCTTCTTATGCTAATGTTACCAAGTCAGCAGTGAGTCGATTTTTGAAGAAAGAAATTATCTGTCGGTATGGAATGCCTGAGAGAATCATATCGGACAATGCACTGAACTTGAATAACAGCACAATAGCAGAAGTCTGCAGTCAGTTCAAGATTAAACATCATAATTCATCTCCCTATCGCCCAAAAATGAATGAGGCAGTGGAAGCGGCCAACAAAAACATTAAGAAGATAGTTGG
The DNA here is from genome assembly GCA_020496765.1 of Gossypium stocksii. NCBI lineage: Eukaryota > Viridiplantae > Streptophyta > Magnoliopsida > Malvales > Malvaceae > Gossypium > Gossypium stocksii. The sequence continues at coordinate 87,830,273 of CM035629.1, forward strand.
GAAAATGACTGAGACCTACAGAGATTGGCATGAGAAACTACCGTTTGCATTATTTGCCTATCGAACGTTTGTTAGAACCTCTACTGGGGCAACTCTATTCTCGTTGGTTTATGGGATGGAGGCAATGTTACCCATTGAAGTGGAAATACCTTCCCTTCGAATTTTGTCAGAAATAAAGTTGGATGAAACAGAATAGATTCAATCGTGATATGATCAATTGAACTTGATTGAAGAAAAGAGGCTAAGGGCAATTCGTCATGGTCAGATGTATCAGAAGCGAATGATGCGAGCTTATGATAGAAAAGTTCGTCCAAGAGAATTTTACGAGGGGGACCTTGTACTGAAAAAGATCCTTTCTATACAAAAGGACTTTAGAGGAAAATGGATACCAAATTGGGAAGGGCCGTATGTTGTGAAGAAGGCTTTTTCTGGTGGTGTGCAAATTTTGACAGAAATGGACGGGAAAAGTTTACCCAATCCGGTGAATTCAGACTCAGTCAAGAAGTACTTTGTCTAAAAAGAGAAGGGAAGCCAAGGTAAAAACCTGCAAAGGGCGCTTTGAGACTTCTATTTAAAAAAAAAAATAAAGAAGCCAAGGTGAAAACCCGTAAAGGGCGCCTTGAGACTGAAGGGGTTTTGAGTTGAAAACTCGAAAGGGTGGCTCAAATTTCGAAAGGTACGCATCCTCGCTATACCTGATCCGACAAGAAGTGGAGTATGTTACATACCGGGGCATCAACAAAAGTACTTTGGATCTTTTAAACACATGTTAAACCCAAAGTAGTCTTCACGGAGTTTGTATATAGAAGCTCAAGCTGCGATATCTAGGGCACTTGATTTTTGTCCTGTCTACTATCTTTGGGTTCTTTTCTAAAGATATGTTGCCAGACTAATTCCCTTTGTATTTTTGACGATTTATTCAAGTCTAATTATCCTCAAGATTTTTTGTCCCCTATTATTCATAAAGTGTGTTATATTGAAATAATGATTGATGAACTAAAATATCTTTACAAACGAAGTTTTACATATTACTCTGGAAATCTCCTAATAATGCAAGAAACTAAAACAGGACAATTGTTTAAAGAACCCTCATGTGTAAGGGTTGGAGATACTCAAGGAAAATTTCCTCTTCAGTCCAAATGATGATTAGGCAATTCAAACGATTCGATCCTAAGAGAAGATCATTTTTTTAGCGAGTCGTAATAGAACCAAATTTATTCAAGGTATACGAGCAGAATAGGAATGACACTTCGAGTGAAACTTTGATGAATGAGTAATGACAACCGAAATGTGAACCATTCTCATAACATTTTTGCATCATAATATGTTCAATTAGGAAGCATTTGACTCATTTTGATCATGGCATCTTAATCCTTTGCATAAGCATAAATCTCAGGAAATCAATTCTACAGATGGATTCCCTAGTGGACAATGTAGCAGGATTGATTGAAACTATCAAATTCTAGTAGATCTTAACTCCTTAAGCAGTAGGGTAACAGATCAAATTTTGGCCAATCTTATCTTCATACATCAGTAATGGAGCAGATTTCGGCCACTCGCCTTAACTCCCTAAGCAATAGGGTAATAGGCAAAAATATAGCAGATCTTATCTTCGCTGAGTAGGAGCGGAGCAGATCAAATTCCAGCAGATCTTAACTCCCTAAGCAATAGGGTAACAGATCAAATTTTGACAAATCTTATCTCCATACATAAGCAATGGAGCAGATTTCGGCCACTCGCCTTAACTCCCTAAGCAGTAGGGTAATAGGCAAAAATACAGCAAATCTTATCTTCGCTGAGCAGGAGCGGAGTAGATCAAATTCCAACAGATCTTAACTCCCTAAGCAATAGGGTAACAGATCAAATTTTGGCAAATCTCGTCTCCATGTATCAGCAATGGAGCAGATTTCGGCCACTCGCCTTAACTCTCTAAGCAGTAGGGTAATAGGCAAAAATGCAGCAGATCTTATCTTCGCTGAGCAGGAGCGGAGTAGATCAAATTCCAGCAGATCTTAAGCAGTAGGGTAACAGATCAAATTTTGGCAGATCTTATCAGCGATGGAGCAGATTTCGGTCACTCGCCTTAATCCCCTAAGCAGTAGGGTAACAGGCTAAAGATTACAGATCTTATCTCTCTGTATTGACAGAGAGCAGATCGAATAACAGATTTGGGCAATCGTTGTATTGTTTCAGCAAAGAAGATTGAAGTTACAAATCTCTTCTCTCTGAATTATCATATATTTGAAGATGCGAGCAGATTGAAGCTACAAGGCATATCTTGAGGTTGCAGTGGAGTAAATCAAAGCGACAAGATGTGGTGGGTTAGAACGAAGCTATTTAAAGAAGAGAAGCGCCGATAGAAGTCAAGATTCAGTAGGCCCAGGCAAAATTGGCGCTTTTGAAGTCTTTGCTCCATTCCCGTTACACGACAATGAGCAAAGAGGGGCAGCTGTTGTAGGCCAATTTTGGCCTGGTTACAAAACCCATCTGACCCAATTGCTAAACCTACCCAACAACAAAGACCCACTTAACCACTAAAACCCCATACCCAATATTACAACCCGTTACATTTAAAAATAACCCATATCCGTTACAAACTAACCCCAAACCCGAACAGCCCATTTACCAAACCCGCTAAGCTACCCAACAGCAACCCAAACAAATCCCTAACCCCACACTAACCTAGACTCAGCCCAAACTTACCCGAGGACCTTAATCCCCTAAACAAAGCCCCGGTCACCCCCACTTGCTGCTGCCTGACAACTATCACCTCCACCGCCTCTATCCCTGCAAACATTCAAAGAGAAATGACAAAAAGCAGAAAAAGGAAGGCAATTTGTAAAAGAAATAGGCTATAAAAGCCGAATGAATTTACTTGTATAAGGGTCCGATTCCAAAAAATATAGAAGGAAGATTCGACAGTTTTTTTCATTGTTATAAGAATACAAACATTAAATTTCAAAAACAAATACAAAAATAGCAATTCCAGTAATATCGCAGCGAAGGGAATACCCCCGAATCATCAAAATCCCAAAATCAAAAGTAATTTCAAATTTTTCACGATTCTATTTTTTACATTTTCTACACATATAATATACCTAAATACATATATTTATATTTTAATAAATATAAAAAATAAAAAAAAAGAATTTTTTTACCTTTTTCGGCCATCGTGCACGGTGGCCGCGGCGGTGGCGACGACGGACTGGCCACCGGTCCGGTGACCGGCCCTCCCACCGGAAATCGCACCCAGCTCCCTCTCTCCCCTTTTTTTCTCTCACCGGGTTACAAATGTTTTTTTTTCAAAAAATTTTGTCTTTTATAAGGACCAAAACGGTGCGTTTTGGTCCCTCCTCGTTAATGAAAACGACGTCGTTTTGGCCCGGGGTCAGATCGATCCGACCCGACCTGCTAGGATCCGCGTGTTTTTTTAGCAGAAGGGCTAATTGCGTTCCAGGCCCTTCTGCATCTTTATCGTTTTACAATCGGGTTTCATTTATTTTAATTTGGGCCGTTAATTTATTTTTGTTTGCAATTCAACCCCCGGCTGCTGTGCGTTCTGAAAAAAGGGTGATTACCCGTTTTAGTCCATCTTTTGTTCACGCGTGTTCAAACTGATCCATTTCTCCTTCTTTATTTTTAAATTTAGCCCAGAATTTCTATTTTGCTCCTAATTTAATCCTTTTTTCATTGCTTTAATATTCCATTAATCAATTTCGACATTATATTCATTATTATTATTAATACTGTTATATTACACTTAGAATTATACTTTATATTATACTATTATGATCATGTTTATTATTATTATTTACCTTTTTTATATTGTTATTATATTACATGTTTATTATTAACTATATATTATTATTATTAGCTTTATTAATATACTAGTATTACTATTATATTGTATTTTAATGTTATTATCGTTATTACCCTATTATTATTACTAATATTATCATCTTTATTTTCATTTATTTACATCCTCATTGTTGCCTCCCTTTTTACTTATTGTTTATACTAATATTTTATTATCATCATTATTAATATACAGTGCTATAGTTATTATTTTTTTATATTACTTGCATGTTTTTATATATATGTATATATTTACGTATTTATTATTAATAATTGTTTTAACATTAACATTATTCTAATATGTATGTATTATATTTTGATACTATTACGTATATATGTCTTCAATACATTTTTATATATTTTCTATATATTACAATTATGTATATGTATATATATATATTAATGTCATATGTTTTATAATATTATATACTATCTTATATACACTTTTTACCATATTACGTGTTTTGTTATCATATTGTTCATATTTTTATTATCTCACGTATATATTTTGTTATAACTGCGTCATACTCTTTTAAAATACACTCTTTTTATTGTCTTTTACTGTAAATATCATTGCTGTTATCGTTTTTTAAATATCACGTTTTAATATTAATTGCATCATTATTTCAAAAAGTGTATATTCATTCAATCCAAAAATGTTTTAAAAAACGAGGCAATATTTTTGTGTTTAGAGATTCGGGAAATAGTGCCCTAACGTGCTAGGTTGCGATTTCTCGTTTGTCTAAGTACTTAAAATATCCTTCTAAATAATTTTTTGCAACTCGTGAGATGATTTAATTTCGAAGAGTTTAAGACCCTCGTGTCCAATCGTGCTGGATGTGATGTTCGAATTCTTTCGGAGCAAAGGAATCTCGATTTTTCAACTCAAACTATTCTAGTTTTAAAAAAGATGTCCTATTTTTTAAAATCTTTCCAAATTTTTGACCTAAGACAGAAAACTACTCAATTTGGTACCACTTTTGGGCGTTGCGGGGGTGCTAATCCTTCCCCGTGCGTAACCGACTCTCGAACCTTTTTCTCGATTCTTCGTAGACCAAAATGTTTTATAAGGTGACCCAATCACACCTAAAAAGGTTGGTGGCGACTCCCCATTTTCGTTTTTAAAATAAGTCTACATCCGTTTTCAAAAATGGTTTCGACACCATCTTTTAAAGTCCTACAACATCCAAGAAAGTACTTTCAAGTAAAAATCATCAATCAAACAACCTTAGAACTTAAATTTTCATATTCTTCTTACACACACTTGTGAGTTTTATCTCGATTCTTTTGCTCAAGTGGATCTCATTGTATTTGTGCTTCAATTTGCAAACAATTTTATCTTGTAAGAATTGTTTCGTTGTTTGCTTATTTGTATCTCTTTAACTGGGCTTGAAACTTAAGATTTGGGATAGAAATCTTAAAGAGTTGTAAGGTTAAACATTATCCTCAAAGGTTGAACAAATTAGTGAATTTGGAAAAATCCTTAGTAGTGAAAAGCTAAGGTAGTGGAGTAGGCAATTGGGGCCAAACCACTCTAAATTCTTTGTGTTCATTGTTTCATTCTTAGCTTCTCTTTTACCAAAATTTTTAAAGGCCAATTCACCCCCTCTTGGCATTTTCGGTTTGCTTCATCGAGCTATCAATAATATTTCGTACAATTAATACAATTATAAAACTTAAAAAAGTTGTTTTGTACAATTCAAAATTACCTTGACATTTTACCTTTCACGCAATTTAATCCCTAAGTCTTAAACTTGTAAATTCACTAAACTTAATCATTACTCATGCTGGTCGAATATTCTAGGGACCTAATACAACCCATATTTATCATTATTTCACAATATTTCTATGAAATTTAACTATGTTCATAAATAAGTCCCTAAACCATAAAATCACTAAAAATCACTTGACAAAACTTGTTTATTTGACCACCAAATTTAATAATCTATCATCTAAATTCAAAACACATTCAAAATATATCATTACAACTCCCTAAAATTTTAACCAACTTACAAAGTAACCCTGGGCTAACTAGATTAAGCTAAAACGAGTTCAAAAATATAAAAATCATAAAAAACGGATAAAAAATTCATACCATGCAAAGGACTTAAGCTTGGCCAAACCTTGAGGATGCAAAAGTGGAGGTTTTTCCTTCTTCATTTTCGGTGATATCGGAGAAGAAGATGATAGCTTTCTTTGATTTAATCTTGTTTTAATTTAATTTATTTAATTACCAATTTACCCTTAGTATAATAACTAATAACTACAAGAATTTGTCCATAAATGTCCACTTGCCACCTTTGTGGTTTATTTACCATATAAGCCCATTAATTATAGATTCCATATCTATTTGACTCATTTAGCAAATAGAATTCCACTTTTGCAACATTTATGATTTAATCCTTTTTACTTAATTAACAATCTAACTTAATTAACAATCTAAACCTTAAATTTTTTTTACAAAATTTTAATACAACCTTAATAAATTAAATATTTACAAGCCTGGTTTATAGAAACGAGGTCTAGAAACCTCTTTTTTTAAAACTACTTGAACCTAACTATTCGTTCAAACAATATAAGTTATTAAATCAAAATTTATTACATCACTATATTTGACTCGTAAATATTAAATAGTAATATTTGTAGACTCGTTTGTCAGATTTGTGGCCTTGAAACCACTGTTCACCACTGAAAAATGGGCTATTACAATATATTTTTATATTAACTCTGTAAATATTCTTATTTTGTATTTACGAACTTGGTTTACGAAAATAGAGTTTCAAAACCGTATTTTTCTACACCACTGGAATTCGAGCCGTTACATCTTATAAGGCCCGTTTAAGATTGTATATCATGTCATAATGATGTTTTGGACTCAGTAATATATATTAATTGTTAAATTGAACTGTAATCGATCGTAGTTATTCTGATAACATATGTGACATTTTGTAGCTTAGACCTGGTGATTTGGTCGGTATGGGTGCTACAATAACATTTATTTAATTTGACCCCTACTCTTTTATTAGATATAAATTTGAAAATTTGAAACTAATAAGGTTAAAGAGTAAAAAAGGCCATAATAACAAATTTAAAAAATCAATTAAGTCATTTTAAAATTTAAATTTATTAAAAAATCATAAAAAATTATAAACAAAATTTATAAAAAAATTTAAAATTATAAAATTTTCATTAAAAAAATAATAATACTGACCCATTAAAATCTAATGGTTATAAGTTTTTTTAAAAATTTTGACCATTACTCTTTTATTGGCTTGGTATTGTTATTTATAATAAAAAAATATAATTTTAAAATATTTATAACTTTTTTAATGATTTTTAAATAATTTTTAAATTTTAAAAGGTCTTAATTAATTTATTAAATTTGTTACGAACTGTTTTTTGATACTTTATCCTTATTAGCTTAAAAATGTTCTAATCTACTTCCAATAAAGGAATATGAGTCAAATTGAATAAATATGTAAAGGTTGAAGGCTAAAATTTTTTTTTGTTATATCTTATATTATAAACACCAAAACAAACATTTGACCATGCAATTTTAACAAAAGGGCTATTTTACTCACTCGTCTAAGATTTTGTGATATTTTTACCCTCTATCCTGCTTATTTATATGAATAATAAAACAACATTATTTGATTTATTTTTATTAATTTTAAAGTATTATTAAATATAAATATAAATTTAATTTAACTATTTATTACTTTTATAAACATCAAGTAAACCAAAAAAATTTACTGTATATAAACATTTTAATCTAAAATTTTTATGGCTATAGGGGTTAAGGACCTAAACTGTTTCAAAAAAATAAATTAAAATTTTATTTATTTTCACGAGTCCTTGAACTTCAAAGTTACATTCAATTAATCCCTTTGGCCGTTCAAAAGGTAACTGCTGCCATTTTGGGATGTTTTCATCATGTGGCATGTCAATATTGTTCCACGTGGTGAAATTTAGTGTTTTATATTTAAAATTATTCAAAAACTATTAAAAGGGTAAACTATAAAAATAGTCACTTTTGTTTGTCTTATGTTACATTTTAGTCACTTATGTTTAAAATATTATGTTTTAGTCACTTATGTTATTATTTTGTTACGAAGTGATCACTCTTCCGTTAAGTTCCGTTATCTCCCTAACGGTAATCCTACATGACAGTCCAACTAGATTTTAAGTGCAAACTTAGATTTTCTAATGGGATGAGAATAGATTTTTTATTAAATAAATTTAATTAATTAAAAATTTTAAACCCTAAATCTTAGTTAAAAAACCATTTATCTTCCTCTTTTTTTAGTTTTCTTTTTCAATTGACTAAAAAACCTATTATCATCAAAATTTTTTATTCATGTACAAAAACAAAAGAGGATTTAATGGAGGGTCCAAGTATGTCTTCTTCACCGATAAATTTATATTCTAAGACTTAAAATGAAGTGGTTGTCAACAAATAAGAAGATGGTAATCGTTTGTGTTCCTAATTATTGTATTTTCCAATTCCTCACGTTCTTGAATAATTGGTTTCTCAATCCGATTTTTTTATCTGAATCGGCTTGTTTGTTCACAATCCCTTTGTGGGTATCTCTTTTTTCTAATATGAAATTCTTTTAGTTGTTAATATCTGTAGCGACGTAAAAATTTAGCTTCGCAGCTTTGGTCGCTAATTGTGGCGATTTATTGAAAATTTGGAAATCGAGGTTCGATTTTTATAACAAAAAGGGGAGTCGCCACTGATCTTTTTTCTAGGTGTGATCGGACACCTAATAAAACCTCTTTTTAACAAATTCATTTTCGAGTAAAATAAGGCCAAGTTTAGGTCTACATTAAAATTCAGAGAAAAATAGGGTCCGGGAGTCGGTTACGCGCGGGGAAGGTATTAGTACCCCCGCGACGCCCAAAATTGGTATCTTAATAAACACGTGTTGTCTTAATTTTTAAAAATGCAAGTCCAACTTAACATTTAGTCGTGATCCGATCGAAAAAAACAAGAATCTTTGAATTTTCGGTTTTTTGAAGGATGTCCCGTTTTTTAACACGAGTCGACAGATTTCACCCAACATAGCGATGAAATCGATGACTTAATGTTAAATCGGTACATTGCCTTATTTATTAAAATAGAGAAACGACAAATTTCTTTTTTGGATAGTGAATGCTAAAAATGGCAAGAAATAAAAAAGGGTTAGAAATATAACAAAACAAACAATAAATATGACAATAGTATTAAACATGAAATAAGAATGAATTTATATATAAACATGTAATAAAAAGTGCGATGAAAACATAATATTAAGATACTAATAATGCTAGGTATTTATATATATATATATATATACACGTTAAAATATATATAATGACATGGATGAAAAGTTCAAAGAATATGGTATATAAAAACATAATATGTACATAATATAGTTATCGAAAATATATATATATATATATATGAGAAAATATTTGTAATATGATATAAAATAGGTATACGTAATATTTATTAAAAGTATTAAAAGGTATATACATAAGATAATATGCAAATAATATTAAAATACGTATGCTAAATATAAAACATAGTATTGGGAATATACATAATACATATAGGAAATGATAATTGTTAAAAGCAAACTATTAATAATGTAATAACTAATACAATAATAATAATATTAAGATTTAAAGAAAATAACACGAAAAGGAAATAAAAGGACGAAATTGGATTAAACATAAAAGTTTCGGGGCAAATTTTAAAGTATAAACATGTAAAAAGGACCTATTCGAACACGCGCTAAACCCCAGGGGACCAAAAACGTAATTTTCTTGATTACTTAAAACGGACAGTAGCCTAGGGGATTAAATTAAAAACCGGAACGAACCTTAGAGCCAAATTGAAATTACATAAAACTGAATTGTAAATTCATAAAAAAACGGAAGGGCCAAATGCGCAATTTGCCTTCTGTTTAAAAAACACGCGGATCCTTGTTGGGTCGGGTCGATTCGAATACTATAAAAGACAATTTTTTTTGTTTGGGGCCCATTTGCACGAGGAGAAAAGAAAAAAAAAAGAGAGAAAAGAGAGGGGAACGAAGAAGAGGGAGGGGGAAGGGTTTCCGGGAGGGCTTCGGTCACCGGACCGGTCACCGTCCAGTCGCTGGCCGATGATCGGACCACTGTCCACCGCCGTGCCGAAAAAGGTAAAAATTTCTGTTTTTTTATTTATTTTATTTTTTATTTTGTTTAATAATATGTATGTATTTAGGTGTTGTTTGAAGAAAGAAAAGAAACGATGGGAAAGGAAAGTAAAACAGATTCGAAATGAAACTTTACCTTAGGCTTCCGATTCTGACTTTTGGTGTTTTTGATTGTTATTGTGTTTTCTGTTTTTGTATTCAGAATTTTTCAAACCTCGATGACTTTGATTTCGGCTTTTATAGCCTAAAATTTTACAAGTTGTTCTTTTGTTATCATTTCTCTGCTGCTCGCTGTCTCTTCTGTTTTAATACTTGCAGGAGTAGATTGGAGATGGTGGGGCGGTGCTGAGAGGAACCAAGGCGGTGGATTTGACCGGTGGGCAGAGCTGTCAGAGTGGCCAGAGACAAGTAGGGGTAATCGGGTTAGGTTTAAGGGGATTAGGGTTCTGAAACGGGTATGGGTAGGCTAGGTTTGTAATTGGGTTATAGGTTAAATCTGTAAACGGGTTTGAGTCAGTGGGTAGGCTAAACGGGTAGTGGGTCATCCGGGTTAATGTATTTGGGTCAAGGGTTTTGTAACAATTGGATTAAGGATTGTAATTTGGGTTTGGGGGTTAATGTAAATGGGTTATTGGTGAGGGCCAAAGTTGGCCTATAACAGCTGCCCCTCTTTGCTCATTGTCGTGTAACGGGAATAGAGCAAAGACACGAAAGAGGCCAATTTTGTCTGGTCTCACCAAATTCTGACTCATTTGGTGCTCTTCTTGTCCAGGTAGTCACTTTCCAGTCCCCCGCTTCTTGGAGATTTGATTCAATCCATCATTACTTCAGAGCTATGTCTTGTAGCCTCGACCCATCGTCTTCTTTTAGGGGTATAAAATTTGTCGTGGTTTGCTGTTCTGCAACTTCAGAGATGGGATCTAGTATCCTCAATCTACTCTGCTACCTTCAAGAAGATGAATCTTTTATCGTTAATTTGCTCTTTACTGCAACTTCAGTGAGGCAAAATCTAATTCTTCAATCAGCTCCAACCTTTATTCTTTATTGAAAAACAAATATCGAAAACAGCCCAGCCTGCGAACTCTTGCAACATGGGTTAATCATAAATCGAAAACACCTCAGTGTATAACTTGAGACTCAACTCACCTCTTGCAATATGAGTTGGCCTTTTTTTTGGAAAACAGAAGTTAAAAGCAGAAATTAAAAAAAGATCAACTCACCTCTCGCAATATGAGTTGAATAAACAGAAATTGGAAAGCAGAAATTAACAAATATTAACTCACCTCTCGCAATATGAGTTGAAATAAACAAAAATTAAAAAGAAGGAATAGAACAAGATCAACTCACTTCTCGAATAAACAGAAATTAAAAAGCAAGAATTTTAAAAAAAGATCAACTCACTTCTCGCAATATGAGTTGAATAAACAGAAACTAAAAGGCAGAAATTGAAAAAGATCAACTCACTTCTCGCAATATGAGTTGAATAAACAGGAATTAAAAAGCAAAAATTAAAAAAGATCAACTCACCTCTCGCAATATGAGTTGAATGAACAAAAATTAAAAAGCAGAAATTGAAAAGATCAACTCACCTCTCGCACTATGAGTTGAATGAACAGAAATTAAAAAGCAGAAATTGAAAAAGATCAACTCACCTCTCGCAATATGAGTTGAATGAACAGAAATTTAAAAAGCAGAAATTGAAAAGATCAACTCACCTCTCGCAATATGAGTTGAATGAATAGAAATTAAAAAGCAAAAATTGAAAAGATCAACTCACCTCTTGCAATATGGGTTGAATGAACAGAAATTAAAAAGCAAAAATTGAAAAGATCAACTCACTTCTCGCAATATGAGTTGAATGAACAGAAATTAAAAAGCAGAAATTGAAAAGATCAACTCACCTCCCGCAATATGAGTTGAATAAACAGAAATTAAAAACAAGAAATTGAAAAGATCAACTCACCTCTCGCAATATGAGTTGAATAAATAGAAATCGAAAAGCAGAAATTGAAAAAGATCAACTCACCTCTCGCAATATGAGTTGATTTTTGAAACATAAATTAAAGGTACTTCGGAGTACCAAAACATATCATCTAGTGAAGCTCAGATGTCCTTTCCTTGATTTGGTGCAGTTATCATCGAAATCCCTTGTTATGCTGAAATACCTGTATATGTCATGCATGATGTTATCATGATATGCACATGTTTGTCCTAAATGCCTGTATGCTTATGCTATGCGTTTTGGCTTTTTGTTACATATCCCTTTTCATCGCGATCTTTGTGATTATCTGCATTCAGTGCTTCGATTCTTGACTTTCTCTCTTCAGGCTTTGTACCTGTCCTCAAACTTTTCAAGTAATCTGTGTTTCTCAGATATCACTCTTTTGCCCTCGGTTGAACTTTTGTCCTTGCTTTGAGGCTCTTGTTCTTGCCAAATTCTCATCCAGGTGATGCTCAACATTTCTTTTGTTCAAAGCATGTCATTTCACTATTTAGCGTTTAAATAAACCATACAATGGGATGCATGAAAATGGCCAGGTAGATATGAAAGGGAAACTTCACATTTATTTATTTCGAAAGTAGTAAACAAAGGAAGTTGACCAAAAACAGTTAAAGTGTCATGAAGAGGAAGGGGATTATATTTAGTGGATACAAGTGCTCTAGATATTCAACGCATGAACTCTTCCATGTTTCTTAATCAAGAATATTTTCGAGCAGGGCTTCTTACGTAGAAGATTTCGAGCTTTCAAAAATGCTTCAAATACCGTAGTCTCACCGTTTGACTTTCTATTCAAATCATCTTGCCCCTTAAATTCGAATCTGCTTCATTAGGACGCCCTTTCGGGTTTTCGTCCTAATCCTTTTTTTATTTACCAAGACCCCCTTTCGGGTTTTCATCTTGATCTTTTTTGTTTGCCAAGACGCCCTTTCGGGTTTTCATCTTGATCTTTTCTTCTTCTTTTTTGTTTTTGATGATTTTTTTTAGGCGTAATATTTCTTTACAGCATCTGAATTCACTGGATTAGGTAACTTTTTCCCATCCATCTTAGTGAGAATCAAAGCTCCACCCGAGAAGGCCTTCTTTACAACATATGGTCCTTCCCAATTTGGTGTCCATTTTCCTCGGAAGTCTTTCTGTATTGGGAGAATCTTTCTCAGCACAAGTTCTCCTTTACGGAATTCCCTTGGTCGTACTTTCTTGTCATGGGCCGCAATCATTCTCTTTTGGTACATCTGTCCATGGCAGATTGCCTTCAAGCGTTTTTCTTCAATAAGGTTCAATTGGTCATATCGAGCTCGAACCCATTCTGCTTCTTCTAATTTTGACTCCATTAAGACTCGTAAAGAGGGAATCTCAACTTCAATGGGCAGCACAGCTTCCATTCCATAGACCAGAGAGAAAGGAGTTGCCCCTGTAGATGTCCTCACAGATGTGCGGTATGCAAGCAAAGCGAATGGTAGCTTTTCATGCCAGTCCTTATATGTCTCGGTCATTTTCCCGATAATCTTCTTGATATTCTTGTTGGCAGCTTCAACAGCTCCGTTCATCTTCGGGCGATAGGGTGAGGAGTTGTGATGCTTTATTTGAAATTGCTCACATACTCCCTTCATCATCTTATTGTTCAGATTTAAGGCATTGTCTGAAATGATTTCTCAGGCAGACCATATCGACAAATGATTTCCTTTTTCAAGAACTTGCAAACGGTAGTCTTTGTCACATTAGCAAATGAAGCGGCTTCTACCTATTTTGTGTAGTAGTCTATAACCACAAAGATGAATCGGTGTCCGTTAGAGGCTTTAGGGGAAATTAGCCCTATGACATCCATGCCCCACATAGAAAAAGGCCACGGAGAAGTCATGACATGAAGGGGCGAAGGGGCTGCATGAATTTTATCGTCGTAAATTTGACACTTGTGGCACTTTCTTGCATAACTGATACAATCGCTTTCCATTGTCATCCAGTAATAGCCAAGCCTCATAATTTTCCTGGCTATAGTGAAACCATTGGCATGCGTCCCACAAATTCCTTCATGGGCGTCTTCAAGTATTTTTCTAGCTTCAATAGTATCCACGCATCTCAGAAGCACTTGATCCTTTACTCTTTTGTACAGGATGTCCCCTTCAAGGACGAATCCCACCGCCATTCTTCTGATTGTTCTTTTGTCATTCTCATTTGCTTGTTTGGGATACCTTTGTTTCTTAACGTATTCTAAGATATCATGGAACCATGGCCGTCCATCTACCTCTTTCTCAATGCTACAGCAATGTGCAAGGGCCTCATATATGCTTATCTTGATGGGCATTATTTCTGTTTCCCTATTTACTTTGAACATAGAAGCCAAAGTGGCTAAAGCATCCGCCAATTGGTTTTCTTTTGGCGGAAGGTAATTAAAAGCTACTTCTTCGAATTCTTTGATCAAATTTGCCACTAGATTGCTGTATTTAATCAATTTCGGATCCCTCACTTCCCAATTCCCACGGACTTGATAAATCACCAATGCTGAGTCCCCGTACACCTCTAAGATTCTGATGTTTCGTTCAATTGCTGCATGAAGTCCCGTGATGCAAGCTTCATATTCTGCTATGTTATTCGTGTAGAAAAAGTCCAGTCTGGCGGTGAACGGATAATAGCTCCCTTCTGGTGATATCAGGACTGTTCTAATCCCATGCCCCAACGCATTCGATGCACCATCAAAGTACATCTTCCATGACTTTGCTCTTGATGACTCACATTCTTCTTTGGTAACGCACATCAAGTCTTCATCCAGAAAATCAAACTTCAATGGCTCATATTCCTCCGTTGTTCGAGCTGCCAGGAAGTCAGCTATTGCACTTCCTTTTATCGACTTTTGGTTTACATAGACAATGTCGTATTCCGATAGTAGGATCTACCACCGTGCCATTTTTCCTGAGAGTGCAGGCGATTCCATCATGTACTTTATTGGGTCCAGCTTTGAAATTAACCATGTCGTATAATACAACATATACTACCTGAGTCTCCGAGCTACCCAAACTAAAGCACAACATAGCTTTTTAATTGACGAATACCTCGCCTCACACTCTGTGAACTTTTTGCTGAGGTAGTAAATCGCCTTTTCTCTTTTACTTGACTCATCATGTTGCCCCAGCACGCAGCCCATTGACCTTTCGAACACAGTCAGATACAATATTAACGGTTTTCCTGGAGTTGGCGGTACTAACACTGGAGGACTAGACAAATACTGTTTTATCTTGTCGAAAGCCTCTTGGCATTCCTCGTTCCATCCTCCCAGATTGCTCTTTCGAAGGAGTCGAAAAATTGGGTCACACTGATTGGTAAGTTGGGCAATGAATCGAGCAATGTAATTCAATCTTCCCAAAAATCCTCTAACTTCTTTCTGCGTGCGCGAGGGCGGTAGCTCTTGTATGGCTTTTATCTTATCTGAATCAACTTCGATACCTCTTTTGCTAACAATAAAGCCTAGCAATTTTCCTAAAGTAGTCCCAAATGTACACTTAGTTGGATTAAGCTTTAGCTGAAATTTTCTCAGTCTTTCGAACAATTTTCTGAGATTCTCAATATGCTCACTTTCCCCTCGGGATTTAGCAATCATATCATCAACATATACTTCTATTTCTTTATGCATCATGTCATGTAACAATGTCACCATGGCCCTCTGATAGGTTGCCCCAGCGTTCTTTAATCCGAATGGCATCACTTTGTAGCAGAAAGTTCCCCACATCGCTATGAAAGTGGTCTTTTCTATATCTTCAGGAGCCATTCTGATTTGGTTATACCCCGAGAATCCATCCATGAAGGAAAATAACGAATGCGTTGCCGTATTATCAACCAGTGTATCTATGTGCGGTAAGGGAAAATTGTCTTTAGGACTTGCCCGATTCAGGTCACGATAGTCTACGCACATTCGTACCTTGCCATCTTTCTTTGGTACCGGGACAATATTAGCTACCCATTCTTGATATTTGGAGGATTGTAAGAAGCCGGCATCAAATTGCTTCTTGACTTCTTCCTTTATTTTTAACAACATCTCAGGCCTCATCCGTCTTAGTTTTTGCTGAACGGGTTTGCATTCTGGCTTCAATGGGAGTTTATGGACCATTATATCCTCGTCCAATCCTGGCATATCCTGATATGACCAAGCAAACACATCTTTATACTCAAGGAGCAAATCGATCAAGTTACACCTAGTGTCCTCTGAGATGGAGGTCCCGATTTTCACTTCTTGCTTCCTTTCCTCAGTTCCCAAATTTATTGTTTCAACAGATTCCATATGAGGCAAAATCTGTTTATCCTCTTGTTCCACCATTCTTAGAAAGTCAGGTGATGAGACATAGTCTTCGGGATTTTTCTCGGCTTCGAATTCTCCTAAACAAACAGCTTTCTCAAAATAGACTTCAAGATTCGGAACGGGTTTGTTCATGTCATTGATATCTGAGCACCTAAAAGTTGAATGAAAACGGAAACTATAGAAAGGCATCCAAGCATTGGGACTAACAAACAGAATGTTATGACATGGTATGAGGCAAATGTAAAGATAGGCTGTGAAATGAGGAAACGATTATGAAATTAATGCAAAAGATTATGACAGAATACATCTTCACTGATATTCATTTAAACGATAAAGAGCGAATGACCACTCTTACAAAAGAAACCCCATTGTATTTAGGGACACAACAGAGGGTTAATATCGAGCATTACTCTGAAGAAGATTTATAAACTACAAGAAGGTCCTCGGCAGTCCAATTGTTCAACGTGAAACCCGGGGGACAAGGGCGTATCATTGAGACCTCTTTGCTCGCGTCATTTCCTTTGTCAATGACATTAATACTGATGTTCTGAAAACCCTTTTCGATCAATATCATCGTACTTCGCGCATTATCTTGCCCCGGGTATATCATTCCCGCAGACGTAAAGGTTTTCAACAGAGGAGGGTACTCTATGGGTTCCCATTTCGGCTCTCGACCCAGAGTCCTCGCAATCCTCCTTTCCTAATCCTTCTTCCACTGTTTCTTTAAGTGACGCGCATTTGGTTGGAATCCTAGACCAAACCGAGCCTTGTGGTGAATGGGCTTTAAAGCCCTGACTATCCATTGGTGATGTTTTCCCAAACCTCTTCTCGCTCGGGCTCCTCTTCCTATCGTTAGCTTGATTCCCATCCTAGTGTTCTTTGACAGCCTAGGCATGGGAATTCTGTTTCCTTCAGCGATGAATGTAGCATTAACAAATTCGAGGGATCGGAAGGAGCACTCTACAGCGTCCTGGCTCACTTCTAGGTAAGGCGCATCAGCTGAAATAGAGGCGACAATATCTTCCTCACCTTCGATAGTGACTAAGCAACCATCCATGATAAGTTTTACTTTTTGGTGGAGTGATGATGGAACTGCTCCGGTAGAATGGATCCAGGGTCTTCCTAGCAGGCAGTTGTAGGATGGCGTGATGTCCATCACCTGGAATTCAACATCATAAATGTATGGACCCACTTCCAGAGGGATCTCAATCTTTCCCATAACATCTCGCCTCGTTCCATCGAAAGCTCTTACTGTTGAATGACAGGGTCTCAGGTAGGACAGGTCTATCGGGATCCTGGATAACGTGGCCAAAGGCATAACGTTAAGCGCCGGCCCATTATCAATGAGCACGTTTGGTATTATATAACCTTTGCAGCGGGTCGTGATATGTAGTGCTCTCACGGAGCCCCTACCATTGGGCGGTATTTCATCATCGCTAAAGGAGATGAAATTGACTGCATTCAGATTGTTTACCCATCGGTCCAGCTTCTCCACAGATATATTGTTTGCCACATAGGCTTGGTTCAACACTTTTAACAATGTGTTTCGGTGTGGTTCTGAATTCAATAGCAGGGACAGTACCGAAATTCACGCTGGTTGTTTGCTTAGTTGTTCCACCACGTTGTACTCGCTATGCTTAATAAATTTCAAGAATTCTTATGCCTCTTTTTCATCCATGGGCTTTTTGACTCCTTACTGTTCGCTTGGGTTTTCATGCTCATCTTCGACCTCGTGCATTGGCGCTTTTCCCTTCTGTTTTAAGTCACTATTTTTCTTTGTCGGTTCAACTTCCTTGGAATAACACCATCCACTACGGGTGAAATGACCTACTTCCCCAATGCTTCCAGTCACAGCTTTTGATTGTTTGTCTTCAGGTGTGATGATATTGACGTCGTACTTCCAAGGTACCACTTTATCATCCTTGTAGGGGAAGGGAGATGGTACTTCAATTACCATTTTTGGCTTTACTTGTTCTCTCCTTGCATCGTAATAAATCACTAACGGACGATCAGCGCTATAAGAGGGACTGGATGATTGACTGTTAGAGGGGCATACTTCTTTTTCATTGGCCTCTTCTCCTCCAATAAAGATCCCGATCTCTTTATTATTCAGCATGTCTTGGAGTAACCCTTTAAATTCCTCACAAGATTGAATATTGTGTCCTTCAGTACCGTGGAAATCATAAAAATCTTGACCTTTTATATTCCTTTCTTTGAATACTCTGTCAGGATGACAGAGCAGTCCCTTTTTAACTAGCATATCCCAGATTTTCTGCAAAAGTGTTCTTATCTCAGAAACCCACCTTCTAACTTGCCATTTTTTCTCTTCTTCTACTGCATTCACATTCCCTTCGGCATGATTAGGGAACGGGTTTCTGGCCGTATTACCAGTACCATCAAAACGCAGAACGCCAGCATCGATGAGCCCTTGGACTCTCCTTTTGAAGGCAATGTAATTCTCTGTAGAGTGCCCCTGGTTCCCGGCGTGGTATATGCAACTAGCGCTTGGATCGTACCACTTCGGATACGGAGGCTTGAGGGGTGCCATATAGTGCAGAGATACCAATTGCTTTTTTAAAAGTTTTTGATGCAATTCCCCATACGGCACGGGAATGGGGGTAAACTGAGGTTTTTCGAGGTTAAGCCTCGTCGGTCTTTGTTCATTTTGGGGTTGGTTATGGACAGGTGTGGTATTTTGTGGAAATATGGTGACTGGTCTTTGATGACTTGTGGCGTAAACGGGATAGGAAAGGCAAGGAGGTGGTGTTTGGTAGTAAGGGGTTTGAGGAGGATAATAGGCATTGGAGGTGGATAATTTTAAGGTCTGGATTGGTTTGGATATGGACAAGGGGTATAACGGCTGCCAGTTCCTACCATATGGGTTTCTGGTTCCCTTTTCTTCATGGCGCCGCCCTTTTTGAACTTTCTGAACCTTCCATCCTCCCACTTTTAATGGCATTCTCAATAAGTTCTCCGGATATTACGATATCTGAAAAATCCTTCGTAGCACTTCCCACCAGCTTGTCATAGAATGGTGCTCTCAAAGTATTGATGAAAAGGATTGTTATCTCAGTTTTAGTTAGTGGCGGTTCCACTTGGGCCGAGACATCTCTCCACCTTTATGCATATTGCCTAAAGATTTCTGACGGTTTCTTTTCCATCATTTGAAGAGTCATTCGATCAGGCACCATATCCGATACATGTTTATATTGTTTATAAAATGCTAATGCCAAGTCCTTCCACGATCAGATCCTTTCTCGACTGAGCTGATTGTACCATCTGAGAGCCGATCCAGTCAGGCTATCTTGGAAGTAGTGTATGAGCAGCTTATCTTCGTTCACAAAGCCAGTCATCTTTCGGTAAAACATGACCAAGTGTGCCTTCGGACATCTTGTCCCATCATACTTCTCAAAATTAGGCACTTTGAACTTTGGCAGTAGAACTAGATCAGGTACTAAACTAAGCTCCTTAGCACTTAGTGCGGAGAAGACCTCAGTGCCTTCTATCGCTTTAAGTCTTTCCTCTAAGCTCCTGTACTTTTTTTGAGTTTCGTTATCGTCCGCCCTCAACCTGGCAACTTCTACCGAATCGTCTAGATCAGGAACAGGCGGATTAGCAGGAGTGGACGTAGATATTCCCTGTCCTGGGTGAGCAGCTAGCATAGGTCGCTGTTCCAAGCCAGCGGATTCCCCTTGAATGTATACTCTTTGTGTCATATGAGGCGGAGTGAATCCCGGTGGGTAAAGTGGATCTTGATCGAGGTTAACAACCTCAGGGTTCTGCATGGGTCTTTTTCCTTTTACCAGGGCTGACATCATCTCCATTATCTTAACCGTTTGGTCTTTTTGTTCCAGTGACTCATCCCGGGATCTCACCATTAGATCCCTCGTTTCTTGCTGTGATTTGGCCAGTTGCTCTTGTAGTTCCCTTTTAACTCTTCAATTCTTTCGATTCTTTCATTAAATGCAGCTTCTATTGTTCTAACTTGTCGGCGCGTTCTATACGGATGATGTAGTTCCAGCCTTTATATTGTCGTAACTGCGAATTGTGTGATTTTGACCTTAATGAATGACTATGAGATATTTACATGAAATGAATGCATGAATGCCTTATGAATGCAAAAATGCCATATGAACATTAGTCATGAATGCATATATAAGAATTTGGTGCTGATTTCAAGATGGCCCCTATTTTAGGCATTTCATTTATCAAAAGAGTCAGTTACAAAACATTTTGCTATCTTTCGATTCAACCTTTATACAAACTTTCTAGCTACATCGCCATATTTCTTTATTGGCTCCAAGAGCTCCGATATGCTCAATCTTTGGCTCTGCGGGAATTGGTAATTGAGCTCTTCTGCTTCATCTGATAATTGGATCACGTGCATAGCCACTCTACGGACTTCATTGATCAAAAAGCCGAGTTGCATTTCTCTTTCTTGAAGGTCTATTTTATAGGCATGAGTGTCTCTGTCATACTGACTACTTTTTTCCTCCAAGGCCTTTAAGAGAGTGTCTAATTGTTACTGTTGAGCTTGCAGCATATTTTCTAAATCTTGCATTCTTTCTCTTAATTCTTGACATTCGAATTGGCTAGTCATTAATTCAGTAGACATTATCTCATATTCAGCATTCTTCTATCTTAATTCTTGACATTCGAATCGGCTAGTCATTAATTCAGTGGACATTGTCTCGTATTCGGCATTCTTCATTCTTAATTCTACCGCAGCCCGTGCAGCCTTCTCTTCCTCTTTCTTCGCTTTCCTTTTCTAAAATTCCATCCCGCTTTTGATGTTATTTATTTCTTCCTTCCACTCAACGGACGACTTGCCCAGCCCGCTGTTCTTTATTGTGCCTCTCAACTTTACATTTTCCAGATGAAGATCTTTTAAGTCATTTCTTACGACTTCAGCATCTTTTTGCACTTTTTCAGTTCTGGATCTTTCAATCTGAATGTCGATCTTCAGTTGGTAGTTTTCTTCTTGAAGAGCATTGAGGTCCCGCAACATCTTGGTCTTTTCTCTTTCAAATTCTTGTCATGCCATTTCTAGCTCAGATGGCATTCTTTCCGAGAAAGGATTCTGGAAGGCGTAGTTCACTAATGATATTTGCTGGCTATTCACTCGTTGTTTCCTCCATACATCGTAATCTTGAGTGAGAGTATCAGTATATAGAGCCAACTCCATCAAATAAATTTTCTTTCAAGACATGGCAGTGTCTCAGACCCTCTTCATATAGCCTTCTCCCGTGAAAGCAAACTCGGATTGTGCTAATCCTCCGGTGGCAGGTATAAATTGTCGTGAAGAAAATTGCCTCTGGACCATTAGCGGGGCATATCTAACTCCTCCCCATAACCCGAGTAGTGGTACCCAATCTTGGTTCCCAACCTTGTACAATAGAACTGACGGGCGTATCCACGGTGCTCTCCAAGTTACATCATCGGCTCGAAGATTCTGAAAGACTGAAACCCAATATTGTTCGGTGACTTCTTTTGGCCATTCTTTCTTAAGATAGGCTTCCAACGGGGCAAATGTTTTTGAAAACATATAGAACGGTATGGAATGGTATGCGCTCTACTTTCCAGAAGTGGCTCAAAATCCAAACATTGAGTAACTGCGTGCATCCGATAAAACGCCCCTTGCCTTCCCTCCTACAACTGCTCAGGGATTTGAAGGTCTCAGCCAGAATAGTTGGGACAGGGTTGATTCCTTGTTTTAACCTTTCGAAGAAGTCTACTACTGCCACTTCTATATGTCCAAGGCGAACAGATTCACTTTCTTCAACATATCAGGATGGTTTAGAACCAAGTCTCGTAGGGAAAACCATGGGACACAAATGACTTCATTCTTTTTCTTTATTTACTTTTCGGCCTAAGTGTTGATCATGTCTGTCAATCTTACCAACTTCTTCTTGAGGGTCATTGGCTTAGGTTCCTTCGCATATATCTTATAGGACTGTATACTACCGATACGAAGTAAAGCCCCGTACTCTTCTATAGTCAGAGTCATATCTTCTCCATTGAAGGTAAAGCACTGATAAGCTGGATCCCAAAATCTGATCATGGCTTGGATCAATCGCTCGTCGACATTGATGGCAATCAGGTTGGCTATATCTCCGTATCTTTCAGTAAAAATTCCCCTAGTGTCCGAATCCCATTGATTCCAGATTTGAACCAAATCTTCGAGATTATTCTGACGAACATTCACAGTTACGTGCTCGGGTAGACTGACCACACACCCTTCTATTAGACTGTCCCTTTTCTTTTTCCAAGTTTCCAGAGACCAGTCCCTAACCACGGCGTTTCTCTCGGTTGTTTGTGTACTCGGCTCTTCCATCAGAAACTCATTTTTTGGCAACCGATCTTTAGTTAACACCTTCCTAATATGATGCCTTAAATGCATGATGAAAAATAAAGACAAGCAACCTTGGTTAGTAACCAAATAGGCAATAATATGGAGAATTTAACAAATTAAACTACTTGGTCCAATGGACCCGATTCCTTTGCATAACAAGCATAAATGTAAAAGAAACAAGAGGTATGAGGTGTTTCTCTCGTGTACTTATTTCGGTGACTACTAAACGGACGGAGGTTCAACATGGCCCTACTTAAGTGGCTCGTACGGTTCACTATATGCGGTTTCAGTTCTAGAGGGTACTCGAATTGTCTGTACTATTATCCACTAAGATTAGTACAGAGCCTCGGTCATGGCCCATCATAGGCTTACGAGTCCAAATCGAGGGGTTACATTTACCTATGCCTATGCGGAGGGACAAGTTAACTCACGAAAGCAAAAGTCGTATGTAAACCGAAAGTATTCACTAGCCTGTGTGGAGGAACGAGTTAACTCACGAAGGCATAGCGTTTACTTCCACTTAAAAGGGACGGAGCCTGGGTACTGAGCTCATGTTATGCAAAAATGCACGTGCACGGTGGGTGGGGAGAAACTCACAAACCTTTCGTTTTATTTTAAAAACTATGCAACTAAAGTCGTACAAACTTAGAGCTTAAAAACAAAACAATAAAGCAATTTAGCAAAATATTTACAACAGATGCAAATGCATGATTTTTTTCAAAAACAAAATTTCAGGATCACGGCTAAATATCAAATTGAACAAGGAATTTTGAAAATTTTGACAACACACGTTTATTTCTAGACTCGACTCTCGAAAACTGCATCCCCAGCGGAGTCGTTAGCTGTAACGACGTAAAAATTTAGCCTCGCAGCTTTGGTCGCTAATTGTGGTGATTTATTAAAAATTTGAAAATCGAGGTTCGATTTTTATAACAAAAAGGGGAGTCGCCACCGATCTTTTTTCTAGGTGTGATCGGACACCTAATAAAACCTCTTTTTAACAAATTCATTTTCGAGTAAAATAAGGCCAAGTTTAGGTCTACGTTAAAATTCAGAGAAAAAATAGGGTCCGGGAGTCGGTTACGCGCGGGGAAGGTATTTGCACCCCCGCGACGCCCAAAATTGGTATCTTAATAAACACGTGTTGTCTTAATTTTCAAAAATGTAAGTCCAACTTAACATTTAGTCGTGATCCGATCGAAAAAAATAAGAATCTTTGAATTTTTGATTTTTTTGAAGGACGTCCCGTTTTTTAACACGAGTCGACAGATTTCACCCAACATAGCAATGAAATCGATGACTTAATGTTAAATCGGTACATTGCCTTATTTATTAAAATAGAGAAACGACAAATTTCTTTTTTGGATAGTGAATGCTAAAAATGGCAGGAAATAAAAAAGGGTTAGAAATATAACAAAACAAACAATAAATATGACAATAGTATTAAACATGAAATAAGAATGAATTTATATATAAACATGTAATAAAAAGTACGATGAAAACATAATATTAAGATACTAATAATGCTAGGTATTTATATATATATATATATATACACGTTAAAATATATATAATGACATGGATGAAAAGTTCAAAGAATATGGTATATAAAAACATAATATGTACATAATATAGTTATCGAAAATATATATATATATATATATATATATATATATGAGAAAATATGTGTAATATGATATAAAATAGGTATACGTAATATTTATAAAAAGTATTAAAAGTTATATACATAAGATAATATGTAAATAATATTAAAATACGTATGCTAAATATAAAACATAGTATTGGGAATATACATAATACATATAGGAAATGATAATTGTTAAAAGCAAACTATTAATAATGTAATAACTAATACAATAATAATAATATTAAGATTTAAAGAAAATAACACGAAAAGGAAATAAAAGGACGAAATTGGATTA
Source organism: Gossypium stocksii (assembly GCA_020496765.1). Lineage (NCBI taxonomy): Eukaryota > Viridiplantae > Streptophyta > Magnoliopsida > Malvales > Malvaceae > Gossypium > Gossypium stocksii. Next base: position 87,854,895 of record CM035629.1, read on the forward strand.
AACATAAAAGTTTCGGGGCGAATTTTAAAGTATAAACATGTAAAAAGGACCTATTCGAACACGCGCTAAACCCCGGGGGACCAAAAACGTAATTTTCCTGATTACTTAAAACGGACAGTAGCCTAGGGGATTAAATTAAAAACCGAAACGAACCTTAGAGCCAAATTGAAATTACATAAAACCGAATTGTAAATTCATAAAAAAGCGGAAGGGCCAAATGCGCAATTTGCCCTTCCGTTTAAAAAAACACGTAGATCCTTGTTGGGTCCGGTCGGATCAGATCGACCCGACCCGGGTCGAATACTATAAAAGACAAATTTTTTTGTTTGGGGCTCATTTGCACGAGGAGAAAAGAAAAAAAAGAGAAAAAAGAGAGGGGAAGGAAGAAGAGGGAGGGGGAAAAGTTTCCCGGAGGGCTTCGGTCACCGGACCGGTCACCGTCCGGTCGCCGGCCGATGATCGGACCACTGTCCGCCGCCGTGCCGGCCACCGCACGCGGTGGCCGGAAAAAGGTAAAAATTTCCTTTTTTTTTATTTTATTTTTTTATTTTGTTTAATAATATGTATGTATTTAGGTGTTGTTTGAAGAAAGAAAAGAAACGATGGGAAAGGAAAGTAAAACAGATTCGAAATGAAACTTTACCTTAGGCTTCTGATTCTGACTTTTGGTGTTTTTGATTGTTATTGTGTTTTCTGTTTTTGTATTCAGAATTTTTCGAACCTCGATGACTTTGATTTCGGCTTTTATAGCCTAAAATTTTACAAGTTGTTCTTTTGTTATCATTTCTCTGCTGCTCGCTGTCTCTTCTGTTTTAATGCTTGCAAGAGTAGATTGGAGATGGTGGGGCGGTGCTGAGAGGAAACAAGGCGGTGGATTTAACCGGTGGGCAGAGCTGTCAGAGTGGCCAGAGACAAGTGGGGGTAATCGGGTTAGGTTTAAGGGGATTAGGGTTCTGAAACGGGTATGGGTAGGCTAGGTTTGTAATTGGGTTATAGGTTAAATCTGTAAACGGGTTTGAGTCAGTGGGTAGGCTAAACGGGTAGTGGGTCATCCGGGTTAATGTATTTGGGTCAAGGGTTTTGTAACAATTGGATTAAGGATTGTAATTTGGGTTTGGGGGTTAATGTAAATGGGTTATTGGTGAGGGCCAAAATTGGCCTATAACAATATTCATATCAAGAATTTTAATTTAGGGTTTTCATTAAACAATAAAAAATCCAATCTTTTGTTTTTCAGTATTGAATAAAAGAGATAGATGAATGCAAAGAGGACATACTTGAACCCTCCGTTAAATCCATCTTTATGAAGCAATCAATTTGATTTCAACTATTTTGATCTTAATAATAGTTTTTCTAGTCAAAAGAAAAAAAAATTGAAAAAAAGAAGAGAATGAAGAAAAATTAAAAAAGAGGAGATGAACAGTTTTTTTAGTTAAGGTTTAGGTTTAAAAATTTTAATTAATTAAATTTTTTAATTAAAAATATATTTCCATCCCATTTAGAAATCCAAGTTGGCATCTAAAATCTAGTTGGATTGCCACGTAAGATTACCGTTAGAGAGATAAAGGAACTTAACGGTAGAGTGATCACTTCGTAACAAAATAGTAACATAAGTGACTAAAACATAACATTTCAAACATAAGTGACTAAAATGTAACCTGAGGCAAACAAAAGTGACTATTTTTGTAGATTACCCTTATTAAAAAATGTAAAAATATAGAAAATAAATATATATTATAAAAAATACATAAAAGTGCAAAATTTTATTAAAAATTATAAAAAATAGAGAAGTACCAAAAATTTATATAAAATTCAAATTATATGAATTACGAAAAACTAAAAGAAGTAAAAATTATAAAAAAATTAATAATACAAAAATATTAAAAATGAATAAATTTTACAAAATATTATAAAAAGCATAGAAATATTAAAAATATATATGAAAAAAAATAAAAACCATTTTTTTCATTTGCACACTAATCATCATTTGACCCTCCAAATTATTTGCTGTGCACATCTACCATGAAGCTTGTGGAAGCTTGCACCTTTCTTTCCATCGTCAATGCCAACAGAGTATTTTGAGATGCAAATTAAGGTGAAATAAGCTAAGAACATAAGTCACAATCGAGGTTGTATATAAAATTGTAAATATTTATAAATTTTGTATCTTTTTTAAAATTTTATATAATTTTTAAAAATTTCTATTATTTTTAATATTTTTTGCACTTTTCTATATTTTTATAATAATTTAATTTTCCATATTTTTAACAATTTTTTTATTTTTAATTCATATAATTTTAAAATTATTCATTTTAATAATTTATATAATTTGTATAATTTTTGAGACATTTATACTATTTTTTATATTTTTTGCAGTTATATTTATTTTTTTATAATTTTTTTTGTGATTTTGAATATTTTAGTTTTTTAATAATTTCTTTTACGATTTTCAGTATTTTTTTTAACAATTTTGAGTATAAAACAGCCCCAAAAGGCTTAATTATTATTATAATTTTGAAGTTAAGAGGCTGAATTGAGTGAAAAAAAATATAAGGGCTTAATTGATTTTTTTAGAAAATTTCAGGGGCTTTTAGCTATTTTGATTAGTCAGGCTTTTCATTATAATACATTTCATTGCAACTGCTGGGTTTAAGTATGAACATATTAAAGAAACATGAGTAATGAATAAAAAAGAGGAATTGGGTCAAAGCTACTCTTCTTTGCAAGCAAAAGACTAGTAGGTAGCAGAGTTGAGCATTTAAGAGCTTATGCATTGTACAGATTCCATGTATTTCATTTTATATTTGAATTTACAATCATTGAACAAAAGATAAAATAGATGCAACAAAATGCCAACATGATCCTTGTGATTGATCCTTTATGAACTTAGACCAACTTTTAATCAAAAAAAATAAAGTGAGGTTAATGTTTATAGATTTGTAAAGAAGAGAGTTGGATGCATCGTTTTGATAGATTATATAATTATAACCTAATTGATAAACTATTTTCAATGGTAACTTAGATGTAAAATGTTGACTGTTAGATTCATCTCCAGCAACTATCCCTACTCACAAGTCAACTGCACCCAAGTGTGAACAGCAGACGGGCAGGGCATAACCACCAAAATAATTTGGTCTTTATTTCTCATGAAACTAAATATCTTTCCATAAAACATTTGATTAATTCATAAGATAACCTCAAAAACATTGTTTCCCCCATCTTCTTTGGACAGTTCCAGTGTCATTTTGGTCACTTGCAAAGAATGTTGTAGAGCTGACTGGTAGGCATGGCTTAGTTAGCATTAATTTTCCACCTTATATACAATACAAATGCAAGATTAAGATCAGATATCACTGGCAACCCCGTTGAAAAAATATGGGTTCCCAAAGAAACATACTGGGTTTCCTTTTCTTGATATTGGCTTCACTAACAAGCCTCTCTTCTAGCCTTCCTAGTGAATACTCCATAGTGGAACATGAGATTGACGCATTTCTTTCGGAGGAAAGGGTGTTGGAGATCTTCCAACAGTGGAAAGAAAAGCATCGGAAAGTGTACCGGCACGCCGAGGAGGCTGACAAAAGGTTTGAAAATTTCAAGGGGAATTTGAAGTATATCCTAGAGAGGAATGCAAAGAGAAAAGCAAACAAATGGGAACATCATGTGGGATTGAACAAGTTTGCTGATATGAGCAATGAGGAGTTCAGAAAAGCTTACTTGTCAAAGGTGAAAAAGCCCATCAACAAAGGGATAACCCTGTCAAGGAACATGAGGAGAAAGGTGCAGTCTTGTGATGCACCCTCATCCTTGGATTGGAGGAACTATGGGGTTGTGACTGCTGTCAAGGACCAAGGTTCTTGTGGTAAGAAAATGCCCTACATATAGTGTAAGTTCCCCTTTGAGAAAAAACCTGAATAACTGTGTCCTATGTTTGCAGGAAGTTGTTGGGCATTCTCATCAACCGGAGCCATGGAAGGAATCAATGCCTTAGTTACTGGAGACCTAATTAGCCTTTCAGAACAAGAACTTGTAGATTGTGATACCAGCAACTATGGGTGTGAAGGAGGATACATGGACTATGCTTTCGAATGGGTTATAAACAATGGCGGGATCGATAGCGAAAGCGACTACCCCTACACCGGAGTGGATGGCACATGTAACACCACCAAGGTCTGATTCATTTTTGTTTCAGTAGTTCAACCAGTTCTTCCTCCAATTCTAATGTATTTGTCTTTAATCAGGAGGAAACCAAGGTTGTATCTATTGATGGCTATCAAGATGTAGAGCAATCAGATAGTGCTCTTTTATGTGCCGTTGCTCAGCAACCTGTTAGTGTGGGAATTGATGGTTCCGCCATTGATTTTCAACTTTACACTGGTGTAAGTATTTGTTTGGAACCTGGAAACTTTTTGTTTAAAACGAAATTTTTGGGGTAATGAAATTCGTGTGGCATGATGCATGAATAGGGAATTTATGATGGGAGCTGCTCGGATGATCCAGATGACATTGATCATGCTGTTTTAATAGTTGGTTATGGTTCAGAAGACAGTGAAGAGTATTGGATAGTGAAGAATTCATGGGGAACAAGTTGGGGGATAGATGGATATTTCTATCTAAAAAGAGACACTGATTTACCATATGGTGTTTGTGCTGTCAATGCCATGGCTTCTTATCCAACTAAACAATCCTCTTCACCATCCCCTTATCCATCGCCAAGTGTTCCTCCACCGCCACCTCCTTCAACTCCACCACCACCACCACCGCCACCTCCATCTCCTTCACCAAGTGATTGTGGAGATTTTTCCTATTGTTCAAGTGATGAGACATGCTGTTGCCTTTTTGAATTCTATGATTATTGCCTAATATACGGCTGCTGTGAATATGAAAATGCTGTTTGCTGTACTGGAACTGAATACTGCTGCCCTAGTGATTACCCCATTTGTGATGTCCAAGAAGGACTCTGCCTCAAGGTACCAAAATCTGATCTTTAGCATCCAAATTTAACCTGCATTTAACATTAACAAGAATTTGACTGTTTTACTGTAAATTCATTCAAATTCAGAACGCTGGAGACTATCTGGGAGTAGCAGCTAGGAAGCGAAAGGTGGCTAAACACAAACTACCATGGACTAAAATAGAGGAAACAGAGAAGACATATCAGCCTCTGCAATGGAAAAGGAACCCTTTTGCTGCAATGCGTTGAAAAAAGTGAAAAATTATATATCATCTCTTAAACCTTAAAGGTTGTTTTCACCTTTTATCTTTTTCTTTCATTTTTGGTTTTTCATTTCCAGCAAGCAAATCGATGCAGATAAGACTAAGAAAGGGGTATATTTATTTAGATGATGCATTTGAATGTGGAAACTGTGTTTGTCATTCTTCACCAGTGGGGTATAAAAACTACTATGCTTTTGTTTATTTCTTCAGGCTTGTTTCATGATGAGCCCATGTTGATGTTGCCATTGTTGTTCATCTAGGCTTTGAAATATATACATATTTGGATTAAAAAAATTAGGGCCTGTTAGTTTCCCACAATTTGCCTTGTTTCTGCTACCAGCAACGGATTCAAAACTATGAATAATGGACTGCAATTGTGCATGAAGCAATAGACTTGTATAAGATCCCTTTTTTTCTGTAGTGTAAGCCAATGGCCCTTAAGGTCTGGATTCATAAAAGCCCAAAGGAAGGTAGATCATCAACACATCCCAATTCTCCAGTGCGGCTGGTGCTTGGGGATGGGCTCTACATACCGGACCACGGCGGGAATTGGGTTGTGCTGGTGGGGGTGGTACGATTTCTCACATATTTTTTCACGGACGATTTGCATGCAATCTGATTTTTTTTATTTACACCATTCTGCTCCCTTATTTGTCTTTTTTTTTTCTAGTAAAATTAAGAAAATTAAAATATTTTAATTAACTCTAGGATGATATGTTTGATGGGATTTTTTTAGATATTTTCATTTTTCATAATTCAATTTGGTTTGGTTCCCGATTTTTATATTAATTTTTAGTTTTCTATTCTTAGATTTATTCAACAAAATGAACTTTATTTTATAACATTTGAATATGATTTGACAAAATTTCAAAATCTTTTTCATTAGTATTTCTAAAATAAAATAATTTTTCAAGAAATTTTAATTTTTTTACTATTTTAAATTTATTTTATATCATAAAAAATTAAAATTATTTATATATTAAATAAAAATAAAATTTGATTCGATTTACCTTAACCTCTTTGAATTTGTATTTCATAAATAGTCCAAACACGCCATCGTTAACTCACTGTTTGTTCTCTTTCTCTTATATAAAATCTTAATATGGCGTGTAAAAATGGAAGAAACGAGTATTAAAATGGCTTCTTAAAACATAAGGAATAATTAGGTTAATGTTTGGGAGACATTTTAAATTGATGTACTTTTCTTTGTTTGCTTAAAGTGTTAGAACAATTTTTATGAAATGTCATGTGTGCCCTTAGATGTAAAAACAAACTTTGAGGTATTTCTTTTTAACGTCAACCATGTAAATAGGAATACAATATGTGTCAAAAGTACAAATAAAAATTCCAATTCAAAAATAAATATGAATACAATTATAAGGTTTCACCTCGGGTAATATTCTATTTAAGTCTTTTAAAAATTTTAAAAAATTAAATTAATTAAGGTAAATTGTACTTTCATTTTCTTAAAAATAACAAACATTTAATGTAATCCTTTAAAAATTGTAAAGATATAGAGTATTAAAAATTAAAATTTAATTTCATTCTCGATCAACTATGAAATTAAATTAAGAAATATGCCTAACACATAGTTTTTAAACATTTTCATAATGTGTTAATACAATATATAAAAACTATTCCTCACTAGATATTCTCTTATCCATTTCAATTTTTGATTTTTTCAGAATATTTGAAGAAAACAAACATAGCTCCAGTGTTTTTAATGATCTCCTCAAATAATGATTTATATTTATTTGCTACCATTGCTTCAGTTCCTATATTTTTTTGTACAAAAAATCATTCAATGAAGACTCCATCCTATTATGGTAATTGCCGTCTTTGGTCTTCCCATTCTTATTGGACTTAAATGTAACGGGTTGTCAACAGCTTTTGGCGAATCCAACTCTTCATCTTTTCTCTCATTTTGATTATGAATACCATTTTAAGAATTTGTTTAAAAGTGATTTTTGGGGTTAACTTTTGAAGCGAGAAGTAATACTAAATAAATAATTTTTTAAGGTTGAAAGTGTTTTTGAGAAGTGCTTTTAAACTTAAAAGTAAAAAGAGTATTTTTTTTTTAACTTTTGCTATTAACAAAAGTGCTTTTGGACTAAATCACAGTTTTAACGCTTATAATATATTTTATATAATATTTATATTTTGTATGTAATTATTTTCCTATTAAAATTTATTTTTTATATATAATATTATATTTTTTATTGGTTATATTTTATTATTTAAAAAATAGTTTATATATTCGAATTAAATTTATGAATAATTAATATTAATTTTTTTAAAAATATTGAAAATTTTTATTTCATATATTAAAATATTAACAACAAATTATAATAAATTATTTTTATATTCTTATTAAAATATCATACTATTAATTAATTTGAACATTATTTAAATACATATTTATTACTTTATAACACCATGTCTAAAATAGACATTTTATTTCTCAAAAATATTTTTTAACAGCAATGTTAAATACTTAAATCTTAAACCAAACTTTTCAAAATTATTTTTTAAAATCACTTTTTTTCACAGCATTTTTTAAAAACATTTCTCAAATTAAAGCAATGCTAAATAGCCCTAAATATCTTAATGGAGAACTCATCAAAACAAAAGAAACTTCTTGTCCTCCATATGGCAACATTTTTGTGGTTTTATCATCATCAATGCATAGAAAACATGATTACACCTTACTAATAAGAGAAAGGATTGTAGGAAATAATATCGTCACGTTATATGTATCTAACTTTCAATAGTTTAATGTTACATTAGTATTTTTATTTTGAATTAAAATTTTAAAAAGAAAAATCAAATTCAAATAAAAATTTCGAAATTCAAAATAAAAATACTATTATAACATTAAAGTATTGAAAATAGACAATATATATTTCGTATAATCCTTTCTTCTGCTAATAAAAGAAGAAAAAGCTAGCGAAACTCTAGAATTTCTACCATTGTTCATATATAATTGGTCTATCCTATAAACCGTTCTCATATTTCAAAACAATATAATCTAAAAATGCTTTTGAATAAAAAGTAAAGCACAAAGAAGAAATTAAGATGAAAAAGGTTTATGTAGGAACTTAAAAAGGGGGGAAAGCATATTATTCATTGAAATGACAGAAGGTTTCTAATAGATTCATGCAACGAAGCTTTTTCGGTAAAATAATGAAAAAGAAAATTACAGAATCTGTTTTTTAAACCAGCTCTATGCTAAGCATAGAAAAGTAAAAGAAGATGAAGTTTTTATCAACAAACAAACTCATTCTAAACCTCAAATACATCATTTGCATCATCTAGAAGAAGCAGCAAAAAGTAAACACTTAGAAGTATCTCACTTCATGGTCAGATCCTTAATAAGTACTCAGCCTCATTCGGCCTTGTCTGCAACATTTTAATTTTTGTATGCATGTAAACCAAGAGATTCATGAACCCTTTTTGTTTGGCTGTGGTGGATTTTGTCCTGGGTAAATATTGAGGTTAAGAAAGTGAAAGGTGGGTGCTAATTTCCTGCGGGCCTTCGCAATGAGTCATCGTCTCAGCATCAATTCCACTTCTTCGGCTTAGTCTTAACTGCAGGTCAGGCAAGCAGTCCCTGTGTTTCTGCCTTTCAAAAGGACGCCACCTCTTGTCTTCTAGTAATCGCACGGTTCTCATGGGTCCAAGACGCGCATCCACCCCATGAATTTGGTTTGTGTGGTGACCAACATCCTTGCTCACTTGGTGCCTATACAAAAACCAAAATCAGTTTCTCTAATTAGGAAGGAAGTTGTAGATTAATTGATAAAAGAGTGTTAGTATATAACTATATATTAGTATAACCTTGGAAAAGAGACTTTGAAATCTAGAGGTGGTTGGTAGAGGGGAGATTCTGTGGCTAAAACAAACCCACCGTTTTCCATTCTGAAATGTAGATGAGGACTGCTCTGCAATTCTTCCCTTCCTTTAATTGCTCTATTTCTTTCGCATAACACTACAAGGGTGATAAATGCAAAGTTTCTTCAGTATTTCATGATTTTGTCCCCCCCTCTTTTCATTCAAGGGGCAACATAATTACAAGTATCGACAAGCTATTACCCGACTTTATTATTTAAACGATGATGTATTTATTTAAACAGTAATTCAGTCTGAAATCAAGCTGCATTGGTAGAAAATTTAATAAGATTTTAATGCCTAAAAATCTCATTAAATTAGGCATAAAATATTTAATAATATAAGGATGCCTTCTTTGACGCCGCTTAATAATAATATGGTTGGTCACTCTCCTTTTAATTATATAAAAATAGTTAAATTTTAATTTTATTCTCTATATTATATTAAAATTTAAATTTAATTTTTATACTTCAATTTTTTCTTGCTTAATGTTTATAATGTAATTAATTAGTTTAAATATTTTATTCTAATTAAAATATTGACATAGATTTAAAGAAATGTTGACATCATTATTTTTTTTAAATTCAATTCTATTATAATGTCATTTTTTTATTATATGATTATTGAGTGAGTACATTTTTTTTAAATTTTAGAATACCAGACTTATAAATTTAACAGAAAAATTTTAACGGTATTAATAATTAAACTTAAATTTTTAAATTCAAAAAATAGAGAGTTTAAATTCTTAAAAATAAAAAATAAGAATTAAATTCCAAATATATATAGAATACAAAAACTTAAAAGCCTATTATTACCTTTAAAATTTAATTATTTAGTCCAAAATAATTAACCTAACAACGAGCATGAGTCAAAAACTATACTAATTAATTTAACAATTAACATCCAGATAATTATCATGTGAAAATTTTTACCTTACTTAAAAAGGTGACACATATAATTTAGAAAAGTTAACACATATCCTTATGTTGTATTTAAAAAAAAAAATTAATAAATTAGAGATATAACGATTTTAAATCGCAGTTGTAGACATTAAAAAAAAAAACTTAATGGACAAATAAATTGTCTTAAATTCAACTATTCATATATTTTCGGATTCGTATTGTTTTAAGTTTAAATATTTTTTGAATTTTAATAATTTTAAGTTCAAATTATTGAAATTTAAATTGGTCCATGTCAATTAAGTTGAGATGGAGTCAAATAATTTTAATTTATTCTTAGTGTAATAATTAATTTTATTTTTAAATAATATTTATAACTAAAATTAACTTTTAAAAAATAATAAATAATTATATAGATATAAATTTATATAATAATTTTATTTTTATTTAGTATCAATATATTATCCTTGCTACCTACAATTTTAAGGCATATTACATTTTCAAAGAAGAACACAAGTTTGAATTTTAGAGTCAATATTATTGAGAGGGATAACCACGAATTCCGAACATAAATCGTAAAATAGACATGAAAAATAATATATATATATATATATATACACATTATTTCTACTAATATTAAATCATTTAATGAGTTTGGTGTCACGAGTTAAGTGATACCAACTTAGTTGGTTAAATTACTAATTAATCTCTTCATATTTAAATTAAATTAAATTATTATGAGGGTACTTTTATCTTTTTATGTTTTTAAGAAAACCAATAAAAATTGCATATGAAGAGAATCAAACCTATACAACTAGCATCAATAACACTTCAACTTTACCATTTCAACCATAGTTGAACTTTTTATAAGTTTTAATACTATTACATATTGTTTTACTCACATAGTTTGTATATATTTCTACTATATTAAGTCCTTTACTAAGTCTGGTACCACAAGTAACACCAATTCAATTGGTTAAATTACTAAGTAACCCTTCATATTTAAAATAAATTATATTATGGTGATACTTTTATCTTTTTATCTCTATTAATATTAAGTTCTTATATTTTTAAGAAAACAAATACAAATTTTGCATATAAGGACATTTGAACCAATGCCACCTATATCAATAGCACCTCAACTTTACCAGTTCAAGTAAAACTTTATTTTTATTTTTTTATGCAATTTAATGCTATTACATAAACTGTTTTACACCCATGTTGATTGTGTATATTGATAATATCGTTGATTGAGTTTGTATCACAAGTCAACTCGACATCAACTAAAGATTGATGAAGGTTTTTTTTAAAGCAAGTTACCACTCTACCTATTATTCAATTGTTAAATAAATATTTTATAATTTTTTTAAATGTTGAATGTTTTTTAACCAATATGAGTACATTTTGACAATATATTAAAAAATATTTTCTAACATGAAGACATTTTAACATGTTATAGAAAAATAACAATTTGAATTAGAAAACAAATAGAGTACAATCACATATATTTACGTATTTAAATTTAATTTCAATCACAATTTAGACTATTTTATTTTAATTAAATTTTGTATGTATTGCATATATAACATTGTTATTATTATTATTGGTTTCAAATTATATGTTTGAATGCTTATTAGATATTATTTTAAAGCTACACATGTATTCTAATTATGCGATTTTCAATATATATATATATATATATATATATATATATGATAATAAATTCTCTCAATTTTCAATTTGGAGCAAAATCTTGCTCAAAAAAATACATATATGATAATAATTATGCTTATATATTTTTTTATTATTTATTTATTGAAATAAATATACAGAAATGTCTCGAACTATTCATAATCCTTAAATAGAAGAACAATTACATTTCAATATATTCGAATCCACGTCGTCTTATACTAACAATAATATTAATACTAATCGATTTAAAATTTAATCGATGCATATATTTATATTTAAGTAAGACTTAAATAATTGTCTATATGTATATTGAGTTATTAGTAGTATTATAAAAGATTTATTGTTAATCTTCAATTGACAATAATTTTGAACCTTTACCCCTGTTTCTTATAAAAAATTAATAAAATATTTGAATTAATTTCTAGTACATTTTGACTATATTATCTCTTTTGTCATACATTAATGGGCAACCTAATTTAAAATCAACTGTGGCCTAGTCCTTGGTATAGCCTACAAATTAGAAAATTTTCTTGCATGTGATTCTAATAATATGTAATTAGATTAAATGATAACAAATATTATGTAAAAAATAATTAAAAAATAAAAGGGCCATTTTTGAATGGAAAATGGTAAATATTTTTTTAACAAATTAATTAATTATTTTTAAAATAAATGACATAAAGGCAGTTTTCTTAAAGTTGAATTTTCTTTAAAAAATTTTATAAAAATTTTAAAACTACAAAATAATCTTATATATAACACAATTCATTTATTTTCATTTAGGTTATTTTTTAATTCGAGCCAATTCAGCATGAGCCAAATTTAAATTAAATAAATTTGAATTTTGATTATATAAAATATAAAATATAAATATAAATTATTATTTTATAATTTTTAAATAACAAAATGAATCTTAGGGGAGAGCAAAAGTTAGAACCAAACTTAAAAAGTTGTTTAATAACTGGACTGAACTCATAAATATCTTTAATTCAAATATATTTGACTTTTTTCAAATAGAATTTGAAGAGTGCTACATATACTTCTCCTTAGAGTTTTACAATTTTAGTGATTTTTAAATGTTAGTATTTCAAAATGTTGGTAATCGTAATTGCATTATTTGGATAAAATAATTGTTTTAGAAAATTTAGATTATTAAAAGATAATTATAAAAGAAGAATACTGATATAAGAACATAAAATATGAATATTATTAGATTTGTAAAAATTTATAAATATTCTTAATAATATAAGTTTTTATAAATATATATTAGAACTAAATAAAAAGGGATAAACACTAAACTGTATATGAATTTTGATCCAATGTGTAATGTTATATATAAACTTTGGTTTTTTTGCACTTTTATATATGAAGTTTTGTTTTGATTCAACTTTTAGAAACCACTAAAAATTAGTACAATTTCACGTTGATTTATTGCACAACACAAACTATTATATTAATCCAATATAAAAATAATGTATGTATTTATTTCTTTAAATATGGATAATTGAATTAAAATAAAAATTTATGTATATATATGAACAACAATTCAAGTTTCATGTGTATAATTACACCAAATCAAAATTCATGTGTCTAATCGTACATTAAACCAGAAATCATATATGAATTTGATATTTATCTAAATAAAAATGATATTTACAAGTAATATTTTATTTTATTTTATTTTATGATGGGAACACATGCATTAATTCTACAGAATTTGGAAAATGATTTTAAACTGCTCAATTTCTTAATTATAATTTTTTTTACAAATTCTGAAATTTTATAATTATTATTGTTATCCAAATTTATATTTAGAATTTTAGAAACCTTCATGAAATTTTATTTCCTAATATTAATTACAATTCATAAATTATTAAAATATTACAAATATTTTTATATTAATAATTTTATTCTTTTTCATAATTAACTAGTATTAATAATTTGAGCTTAGACCGAAATACAACTCACCTTTGTAAACCTACGAGCTGGAGGAATAATTCGATGATGTACTTATAAAATCATACTATAAGGAAAAAAACAACTTCACCTTGTCCAGCCTCGTCAAGTTTCTTCTCCGGTACATCTGAAACAGTAAAAGTTAATGATTTTGTGAAACATTAATGTAGTGAAAAGTTTATGGTTACAATATATTATAAATATATGTAGTTTTCATAAAAGTTAAAAAAAAATACATCAAATTTTCTACATTAACGAAATTGATTGAGGTTAAATAATTTGAAAATATTAATTTATTCAATTTTGAAATTAAAAGCTGGAAAGGTTTTTTTTATTATAATTATAATTATATTTGTAAATTTTATCTTTTACTATTTTTTTTTTATAGTGCAAGGATGGAATCTGATTGTGATACATCAACGAAATATAATTAATATTATTTAAAAAACATTAATGTGGCTAAGAATAATCCAACAACCAACGAATTGAAGATACAAAACCGTTTTCCTTTGAAAATCAAAGAAGGCAAAACCCAAAGATGTACAATGAAATTTAACGAGCACAAAAATAACAAAGTGAATAAAAAGAATTAATCATATTTAAATAGTATACTTATTTTTCATTGATGTATTCTTTTTTGTTTTTATTTACCAAAATTTAAAAAATACATGATAAGTTTAAAATTTTAAGATTAAGATATGAGGTTGTGTTAGTACACCTGCAAGTGGCTTTTTACATGGGCAATGCTAAGTCCCTTCACATTCATCAACTGAAGGACTAGCTTTGGAGTTGCTCCTGCAACCAAAAATTACAGTAACTAATAAACATGCAAAACTCTCTTAAATAATTTCTTTATATATATATATATATATATATATATATATAGGTATATGAAAGATACTAATATTGAACTTACTGTCCTGTCCACCAAGCCTTTCAACAGAATGCACGAAGGAGAGATGAAGATCAGGAGTCCACCGTAGACGAGGCAATTTTGACCTAACATATTGCCTTACTCTTCTTCTACCATTACCCTTCTCCCCCACTATGTTGTTGTTATTATTGCTGGAATTCCCTTCACTTGTCTTCTCAATCTCATCACCTTGTTTGCCATTGCCGATAATGTTGTATTCATAATCCTCTTTGCTGCTAGCTTCTTCATTCAAGTCCAAGGATGAACATTTCTGGGAAGGAAACGACATTCCAGATATGTTTTCAGCTTGTTCATTGTCTAACTCTCTTTTCTTCATCATGCTTCTCTACCATGCCTTCTATCATTGCTTTATTTATTCTGGTGGAAATGAAATAGGGAAAAGAAATGTCCTAAAAAAATAAAATAAAATTCTCTTCTAGTCTTACATATGAGTTGCGTTTACTTTATATACATGTGCAAAAATGGGTTCATAAATTAATGAAAAATATGACAATAACCCTACATCTTCAACATTATTGCAGTTGCTATGAAGGTTATATGCCAAGGCGTTAAAGTGTTGATAATTAAATGCAATAATTAGTAATCCCTAACTTTTGTTGTGGCTTAAAAGATTTCAACTGCTCCTCTATTTGATGTGAGGACATTTTCTAGGTAATAGGTTTAACTATAAGCATTTCAGTCGTCAGGAAGACATTGATGGGGTGAAATTATTAGCTTAAACATCATCATCCACCTTTGTAATTGGAAGTAGTTTCAAATTAATGAGTTTTTGTTTAGAAACAAGTATGGTGTTTCTCTGCAAACTTTTAGACAAACCAGAACATTCTACGATGTTTTTTCCAACCATAAATATATATATATATATATATATATATATATATATAGGTGAAAACATTATCGCTAAAAGGAAAATTAAGGGTGATATCTCATTCTCTAAATCTAAATTTATTTGAGCAAAATCTTTGTATGTTAACCTAAGGGATGTTTATCGTCCAGAAGTGACTTAAATTTGAGTTAGGGCTCTTTTTTTTTTTTTTAATTAAAAAAAATTGGTCACAGACTTACAGCAACATTAATTACCAAAAATCAATATGTAACCCGTACGCTGTGTAGGTAAGGAAAATAGCAGCAATGGAGTTTGGATCTGATCTATACTAGTCTTAATGTGCTAAAATACAAAGTAAATCATGAATAAGAAAATCCCAATTGTAGTGCTTATTTTTATTAGAACATATAAAGAGGAAAAGATGTGTAAAGATTGTTGATACTTTATGAGATTGAAAACAGTGAAAAATAGTAGGTTAATTAATTTCCATTATAATGTTGAGATTTCCTTCTGTGATAATGTTTTCGGCTGTAGTAGTTAGAACCGTCCTTTTAAAATAAAACCTAAACCCCCCTTTTTTTCCTTTTCTCTTGTTTTTTGGTGATTAAATTAGCTGTTGACCTTTGTTGATAAGGTCTTAAGAGACTCTTTTCTGAGTGTTAAATGTTAATATAATATAAGCATTATGAAGGTTAACATTGTAAGATAGCTTTTGTTTAGAATGGGGAGAGGACTTGTCTACAGATTAAACTTAGGGCTTAACCGACAACATAAGATAGTTAAAACATTGGTTTTTATAGGAAAAATGTAGGGTTCATTTCTTCATCAAACCCATCAATTTCTTCTCCTACCTAAAGAAAGACTTTCTTTCATTTATTTTTTGTTTCTTAAAGTAGCATAATATTGCCATATCCCACAGTCTTAATTTTCGGTGCAAATATAATATATTTTACTATGTTTTTGACAATATATATACTTTCATTGAATCTTCAAATAAGAAAAGAAAAATGGGTAGTCCTTGTAAGAATTATTGTGGGGTCGCAAAATGTTTTGCAAGAGCTAGAAAATTTAATTAATTTTGGTGGGTCTCATCTCCATTATTCAAACCAACTTACTCTGCAGGATCAGTTTCCAAACATTATCCAGTTTGTTACCAGCTGAATGAGTTCTGAAGACTATTTGACACATAAAATGATTAAAAGAAAATTATTATTTTTAATTTGAAGTGCAATCCTAATTACAAATATATAATTGGTAAATTATTTGGGCGGTCACCTAACTTAACAAATTTTCAATTTCATTACCAATGTTTTCAAAATTCAAAATTTTAGTCACCCACCGTTAAAACTCAAAAGGAAATTGAATGTGGGTGCCAACAACGTCTTAGCTTAGTGGTAAGAGTATTTGTATTGTCGCATGAGAGTTTGGATCTAATCCTTAGCAACCCCATCTCTACCCTTACCCCTACACCTAATTATTCAAAAAAAAAAAAAACCCGTTGATGTGAGTCTTTTTTTTATTGGCCTAATAACAAATTTAATGTAACGGTCCGAAATTGGACCTAGTCAGAATAGTGATTTCGAAATCACTTAACTGAGGTTAAAGAAAATTATTTTGGTATTATTTTATGTGTTATAGTATTTTTATAAGAGTGCATGAAAATTTTGGTAAATTAATTTACGCGATTGAAGGCTTAATCGCGAAAAAAGACTAAATCGCATAAGGGTAAAAGTTGCAAATTATTAGTAAATTGTGTCAATTAGCTAGAGAACTAGAATGTGGGATTTTAAAGGGCAAATAAGCCCATTATTTTGAGTATGGCCGGCCAAGGGAGTCAACAAAGAAAAGAAAAGTAAAAAATTTTGGTGTATTAGGTGAGATATTTGACATTTTAATATTAGCCTACTACTAGCTACCACCTTCTTCACTCTCTTCTTCTTTCTTCACTGAAAGTTGCAGCAAATTTGGGGTTTTGAAAGCTTTAAAATTTCAGCAACTTTGAACACTCGCAAGTAAGTGATTTTAAGGCCTTCTCTTGATAATTTTTGTATTTTTGAGACCCTTGGAGCAAGGCTTTCCAATAAGGGGACTATTGTGCAAAATGGTTGAAAGTCTAGGGATTCACCATGAATGTATAAGTGTTGGTTGCTGATTTTTTATGAAAGAAAATAAATCATGGTTGTTAAATAAACAACTTTTGTAAAGGAATTTGCATGAAAACACTTAGAGAGGACTTAGTTGTGGAAGTTGTAAAATAAAGAATAAGTGTGTGAAATAATAGGAATTTTCGGTTGCTATAAGAGTGAAAAGAGTTTGGTTAAGCTTGTTTAATAAGGAAATTCAATAAAAATCAATTTCCGAGCCTAGGGGTAAAATGGTCTTTTTGCCAAAGTCTAGGGGCAAAATGGTCATTTTGCCAAATTATGATTTTTGAATTGTTTAGATTAAATTGATGATTAAAATTAGTGAGTTTAATTTTATATAGATCAAGAAGTACGAGACCTAAATTTAGACAGGGGAAAAGCCAAGCTCGTAGATTGAGATTGATCAAGTTATCACATTTTGTATACCGATGTAAGTTTATATGTAAACGATACCTTTTTTATTAATGCTTTCATTCATAGTTGCCTTATATAATATGTGGTTGAGTGATATTGTCATTGGATAAAAATGCGAGAAATGAGAGTACGGGTAAAATTTCATAAACATAGATAAAGGTGGGTTATGTGCGAAATCATCGGATGATAGTTGAAACTAATGAGCTAAGTGCGCTATTATCCAAAATTATCGATAAAGGTGGGCTAAGTGCGAGACCACCGTTGTAACACTCTTATCCTGTAAACGTCGCTAGAATAGGTAAGGGGCATTACTATACTTGTAATTTACACCGGAACAGTAAAACTTTAAGCTTTCAACAATCATCTTCTCAAATCAACAATATCAATCATTCAAAAACATAACATGCTTGAACCAACCATATAAAGCTCTAAATATATGATAGGGATCAATTTGATAACATATAAAAGTTGTAGGAAAACTTAAGAAAATTTTCGAAATAGGGTCACACGGCCGTGTGCCTTACACGGGCATTAGACAAGCCCATGCGTCTAGGCCGTGTTAAAATAGGGCATACTTACTGACTTGGCAACACGGTTACCAGACATGCCTGTGTGTCCGACCCATGTGCTAACCTGATTCATTTGCACTAACACCAGACACGCCCAGTGTGTCCAGCCTGTGCTCTATACTGACTTAGCTAACCACAATATAAGAGTCACACGGTTGAGACACACGCCTGTGTGCTCTGGCCATGTGGCACGAAGTAGGCTTGGTTTAAGCCACATTTTCTCACATAATTCTTGTACCTACATTCATCATTTTTGCACCAATTCTATATACTACATAAGCAGCCAAAATCAACCAATTCAAGACACATATGAACCATTCAAAAACAACCAAAACCATACCAATTTGTAACATCAAACATGTACCAATATGAGCCAATTCACTACCTATTTCAGCTTACCAATTCATTCACCAAAGAGACCTTTCAATTTAACCACATTCACCATCATCAAAGCCATATACCATACATCAAAACTACCATATAAAAACATAACATATAATGCTTCCAATATAAACCAACCATTATCAAATCAAGCCATATCACATAGCTTGAACAATTGCCAAAATTCATACTATAATCTCAAGCATAAGTGACCAAAAGATTCAACTTTAAACTAGCCTATACATGCCATATTTATAACATTCACAATAGTTCCAAAAGTACCAAAATATGCTTGGATAGTGCGATTGCAATCTCCGACCTTGTTCGAATCGAGCTGGCTTCCGAAATCTATAAAACACGAGAAAAATAAATAGAGTAAGCTTTAAAAGCTTAGTAAGCCCGTATAATATAGAATTTAACTTACTGAATCAACATTTATAAGTGTAAACAACATTATCAAACCAAGTCATATATCCTCATTGCCTATTCAACCATCATATACATGTTAGTCATATAACAACCATGTATTTATTCATTCCAAATATGAAACAAACATATAACATCCATATAACCATAATTCATGTATCAATTCATTCATTCATCAGATACTCATATAGCATATAATCATATAACCATGTAACAATTTATCTAAACATATCATATATAGCAAATAACATATAAATCATGTAACATATATCTTGTAAGCATATTCTTGTAAAATGTAATTCATGTAATCGATGCCATTCATGTAATTCTTGTATCCTATACTCACACACAACTTTCATTTACAAAGTTCATTTATATACATACCATGTAACTTTCATTTATACATATCATATACCTCTTACAGTATATAAATCATGTATACCATGTAATATGTATCATGTAAACTTATACTTGTAACATATAATCATTGTGACTTGTACCTCATTTAACATATAATCTCATATGAATCATGTAACATATATCATGTAATCATGTACTTCTTATATCTCTCATAACATGTATTTCATATTGATAAATTGCTCGTTGAACCTTTGAAAACATCGAGGGATACTCGGGTGATACACACACAGTGTATATATGTAAACTTATAAATCTGTCAATTCATCATATATGCTCTTTCGAGCCGTGTACTGTAGGCTCCTCCTGAGTTGGTAATGGTAAGCCCGAAGGCTAAACGGTGAGACCAAAGGCTGAACGGTAAGCCCGAAGGCTGGATGGTGAGCCCGAATGCTGAACGATAAGCTCGAAGGTTGAACATGTAAGCCCGAAGGCTAAACGGTAAGTTGAAAGGCTGAACATATAAGCTCATGAGCTGTGGTGAGTCCATAACCAATGCAGGAGCTCAACCAAATGGTAGCTCTAGGGACATGTCACTTGTATCCTATAACTTTCTACGGTTCAATAGAGACTCGGTAATTAATTTAAGCATGTAATCAATAGGCATTTAAATTCAATAATTCATATATACATTCATTCAAAATTCAAGATAGCAATTTCAATCATAAATATAAGTTCGATTCTAATTATACAAACTTACCTCCTATTAGCTCGTAAATTCGATATCTACTGGTCTACTTTCCGTTTCCGCCGATCAAGTTTCGATATTTATTTATCTTGATCTTTAATCAAGTAAAAGCCATGGCCGAACCTAGCTTGTTAAATTTCTTTCTTTTCCTTTTGTATATTCGGCCAACAAGAACACTAATGCATGGCTATTTTCATATTTCTTTTATTTTAATTATCAAATATAATCAAATTCCAAAATTACCCCTTTTATAAACATTAAAACATTCATTTTCCATATACCTAACCGTCCATTCAAATTTACAATAGTATATTTACCATGCAAGGACTCCCATTTATAAAGCCAAAGTCAAATAGGTCACTTTAATAATAGAAGTCATATTTATCGTTTTACGCGATTTAATCCTTTTTACCGAATTAACTATTTAAACAGTAAAATTTCTATATGAAACTTTCACACAGTAACACTATCATGCTGTAAGACATAATAAAATAATAAAATAAATATTTTGACTCGGTTAAGTGGTCCCAAAACCACCTGTTCTGATTAGTCACAAAATGGGCTGTTACAATCGTAATTATCGATAAATGTGGGCTAAGTGCGAAACCACTGTAAATTACTGGTGATGGTGGGCTAAGCACAAAACCACCTTATTATTAAAATCACTACGAATTCCTATGTGCGAATTTATCTTGTATGGTTTAGTGCATGGATGTGTATGTTGTGGAATCATTTAAACGGAATTCACGAGTGTTGTGGTGATAAATAAGTGCAGGAAATGTACATATTAATGAGACAGGCTTTGTGCGAAAAAATGGTATTGAGGATATTGGGTAAGGTGTAGGACGAGTAAGTGAATTTATGATTTGGAAGTATCGATATAGTTGAGCTGCATTTTAATTGTTCAATGCACGGTTATGGTATTAAATGTTTGCATATAGACTTACTAAGCTTTATGCTTACCTCTCTTTTTTCCATTTTCCTTTAGTGCCGCCTAGCTAACTCGTGGATCATTAGACATTGGAGGCCTCGCTCACACTATCAGCTTGATCACTTGGTATAGTTAAATTTAAGTATTTTAAGAAATGGCATGTATAAAAACTAGACATAGGTTGTGTCATATTATTTTGGGAGCCAAATGTGTTGGCTTGAATTTGAAATACTACATTTTGTATAAAGCCAAAAGTATTGGCTAATAATTATCATTTGTTAATGAATGAAATGTTGATGTTTCAAGATTATGCAAAATGGTTTGATGAATGCAATTGTTAGGGTAGTTGTATGATGGTTGTTTAGATTGATCATATTAAGTTGTGTGGATGCCAAGCTATGGTTATTGGTTAAGTATTTTAGTCTTAGTATGTTTGAGTATGCTTTGAAATTGTTTCAGGGTGGCAAAGAGGCTTGGTAGATAGCCTATTTTTGTCCACACAGGTAGACACACAGGTGTGTGCCTAGGTCATGTATGACACACGGTCTTCCCACGGGCATGTGATCAAGCCGTGTGTCCCTGCACCTTAAGTTTAAAAATTAAATGCCCATCAGTGTTCCACATGGGCATGAGACACGACCATGTGTCTCAACCGTGTGGAGGACACGGCCAGCACACGGGCGTGTGCCACGACCGTGTGAGTGATGACGTCAGAAACAAAATGCTAAAGTTTTTACACATGGGCAAGGACACGGGCATGTCATGGCCGTGTGAGGGACATGGGCTGAGCATATAGGCGTGTGCCAGGCCGTGTGAAAATCCTTGTAGGTTCGATGTTAGAAATTAATTCCACATGGATGAGGGGCATGGGCGTGTCCCTAGGTGCTTGCCATCAGCATAGCCATGTTTAGGGGCCACACGCGCGTATTGCCCTTCTACACGGTTGTGTGCCCTATTTATAACAGTTTTTGATGAAAGTTTCCTAAGTTTCTGAAATGGTCTCGAGATATTTCCAAACAATGATTTAGGCCTAGGCCCATATGATAGTCCATAGGACAATGTTTGAAAAAGTTTTTAATTCGAGATGCATTTCAATGAGTTAAAGTTGATAGTTGCATGTGATAGTGTATAGTAACGCCTCGTATTCTATCCTGGTGTCAGATATTTGTAAGGGGTGTTATATTTAGTGGTATCAGAGCTATGGTTTAGTCGATTCTAGGACTGACCTAGCTTTTGTTCGAGTCTAGTTATACATGCCATAGTTATAAAATGATGGTGTGATGACTCTTGGCGATTATAAATTATGTTTTCATATAGTAATAGATCCCGATCAACCTATGGCGGATGATGTAGAAAGCAATGCACTGGCTCCCGCTGAAGGGATTGCGCTAGTCGAGACCGGGCCCGTGATGATGAGTCAGTGTGGAGGGCCTAAAGAAGCCTATCTCCAAATGATGGATGCTTGGTATACGGAGTACATTCGTGCGAACCTGGACACTTCACCTCCCCCACCTCCTCTAATTTATCAGCATGTCTTGGTGGCTCCTCAAGGAGCAAAAATGGGTAGGAGAGACAAACCTCTAATAGATCGAATTAAAAAACATAGGGCCAAAAAATTTTGGGCGAATAAAGATGATGATCCAAAGAGGGCCGAGTTCTGGATGGAGAAAACCATTAGAGTATTCAATGAGTTATTGTGCACACATGAAGAGTGCATGAAGTGCATGGTGTCACTCCTACAAGACGTAGCCTACCAATGGTGGAAACTCTCGTGTCAGTGGTACTGAGAGAAAGAGTAACTTGAGAGTTCTTTCAAGAAGAATTCTGTAAAAAGTATATTAGCCAGAGGTTCATCGACCAAAGGAGAAAAGAATTTCTTGAACTAAAGTAAGGTCAAATGACGGTCACCGAGTACAAGCTTGAGTTCGTGAGGCTTAGCAAGTATGCTAAGGAGTGTATGTCTTCTGAAGCCATCATGTGTAAGCAGTTCGAAGACGGTTTGAATGAGGACATCCTATTGTTGGTGGGTATTCTAGAGATCCGAGAGTTTGTAGTACTCGTGGAGAGAGCGTGTAAGGCCGAAGAGCTGGCCAAAGAGAAGAGAAAGTCTGATATAGAGTCTCGTGACTCCAAGAAAAGACAGATGGGGAAATCCCATCAATCTTCATCTAAAAGATCAAGAGAGTTCCCTACCCGATCGACTGCTGTGGTGGGATACTCAGGCAGAAACAAGAATAAGCAAAACACGGTGCCCAAAGCTCAAACTACCTCTGTTGCGAGTGTTGGCAGTGGCCGACTGGATGACCTAAATGTTCATAATGTGGTATACAACATTTTGGTGAGTGTTGGGGAAATAGTTGAGCCTGCTACAAGTGTGGTTCTCGAGACCACTTTATTAAAGACTGTCTTGAGAGAGTTAAAGAAGAGGGATTTCAGAATGCCCGGCCGAGTAACTCAAATAGCAGGGGCAGACCATCGCGAGATATTGGTGGTGGAGATAATAGCAAAAGTAGAGTGAAGGATTCCACTGTAAGATTAGAAACGAGAGCACCAGCAAGAACTTACACTATACGTGATAGAAAAGACACATCTTCTCCTGATGTGATCACCGGTACATTTTCTCCCTATAACAAACCAAGAATCTACCCATTCATATGTTTGCATGAAAATAGCCTCTAGCATGAGTATACTTGTAGAGTTTACGGAATTTGTGGTAAAAGTGTCAAACCCAGTAGGCAAGTATGTACTAGTTGACCAAGTGTGTAGGGATTGCTCGTTAACAATTAGAAGTCATTACTTTTCGGCTAACTTGATGTTATTGTCATTTGATGAGTTTGATGTAATCCTTGGTATGAATTGGCTAACTGCCCATGGTGTAGTGGTAAACTGTGGGAAAAAGTTTATTGAGTTGAAATGTGAAAACAAGGATGTTCTCCAGATTAAATCAAGTGAATCGAATGGTCTACCTATAGTGATATCTCCTATGATGACTCAGAGGTACTTGAGAAAAGGGTACGAGTCGTATCTCACTTTTGTGTTAAATACCCAAGTGTCGGAGTCAAAAATTGATTCAGTGCCAGTGGTATGCAAATACCTAGATGTGTTTCTGGAAGAGTTACTCAGATTACCTCTAGAGAGGGAAGTTGAGTTTGGTATCGAGTTGGTCCCTGGTACGGCACCTATCTTGATCGCTTTATATAGAATGGCTCCGACAGAATTTAAAGAATTGAAGACTCGGCTGCAAGAGTTGACGGATAAGGATTTTGCGAGACTGAGTTATTCTCTGTGGGGAGCACCGATTTTATTTGTTAAGAAGAAGGATGGTTCGATGAGGTTGTGTATAGACTACCGTCAGCTCAATAAGGTTACAGTGAAGAATAAGTATCTTTTGCTGATGATCGATGAGGGTGAGCATGCGGAGCACTTGAGGACTGTATTGCAGACTATGAGGGATAAACAATTGTACGCCAAGTTCAGTAAGAGTGAATTTTGGTTACGAGAAGTAGGGTTCTTGGGACACATTATGTCGAGTGATAGGATTAGAGTCGACCCAAGCAAGATATCAACTATTGTTGAGTGGAAACCGCCGAGGAATGTGATAGAGATTAGGAGTTTCTTAGGCTTAGCGGGGTACTATGATGATTTGTTAAAGGGTTTTCAATGATCTCTACTCTAATGATGAGGCTACTTCAAAAATATGTTAAATTTGAGTGGATAGGAAAGTGTCAACAGAGTTTTGAAAAGTTAAAGGCTTTGTTGACTGAAGCCCTAGTGTTGGTACAACCAGAATCGGGAAAAGAATTTGTGGTGTATAGTGATGCTTCCTTGAATAGCTTGGGGTGTGTGCTCATGCAAGAAGGCAAGGCAGTAGCCTATGCCTCGAGACAACTAAAGCCGCACGAGAGAAATTACCTGACCCACGTTAGCTGCCATCGTGTTCGTACTGAAGGTTTGGAGACACTATTTGTATAGCGAGAGATGCCGAGTTTTTACGGACCACAAAAATATGAAGTATTTGATAACGCAAAAAGAGTTGAATCTATGACAACGAAGATGGCTAGAGTTGCTAAAAGATTACAAGTTGGTGATCGATTACCACTCTGGAAAGGCGAATGTGGTAGCCAACACATTGAGTAGAAAATCATTGTTTGCTTTGAGGACCATGGATGCTCAGTTGCCTATGACCGACAATGGTTTAAGTATGGCTGAGTTGAGAGCCAGACCGATGTTTTTGCAAGAGATTGTCGTAACTCAAAAAAATGATAAAGAGTTACAAGCTAAGATAGCTCAGTGCGAGAAGGGTGATGAATCAGATTTCCAAGTTGGCGCTGATGGATGTTTGATGTACCAAGACAGAAACTGTGTGCCTAAGGATGATGAGCTCATTAAGAGGATTTTGCGAGAGACGAATAGTAGTCTCTTGTTTATTCACCCGGGCAGCGTGAAAATGTGTAATGACTTGGAGAAAATGTATTAGTCGTCGAGAATAAAAAGAAACATTTCAGAGTTTGTCTCGAAATACCTAGTTTGTTAGCAAGTAAAAGCCAAACAACAAGTACCTCCGGGTTTACTTCAGCCCATAATGGTTCTTGAGTGGAAATGGGATCACATTACCATGGATTTTGTTTCTGGGCTGCCTTTGTTGCCAAAGAAGAAAGATGCAGTATGGGTTGTTTTTGATAGGCTAACTAAGTCGATTCACTTTATACTGGTTCATAGGATTACTCACTCGAGAAACTAGCTGAATTGTACATTTCCGAGAAAGTTGTAAATTTGAAAATATATAGGATTTTTCTTATATAATTCATCACCTTTTTACTTAAAATTGTTATTAAAACCAAGTAATTGTTTAATAAATCAAAGAAATATGTGAAAATATGAAATTAGGACATAGAAATTATTAAAATACGATTTCATGCTTTATTATATAGTTTTCATGCATAAAATGGCTTATTTTATAATAATTTAAGCATGTTATATTTTTTAAGTTATAAAGTGGGCCATGCATGACTTAATTAAATAATAAAACATAAAGTTATATTTAATAATTTATTTATATATATTTCATTAATAAAATGGATTGTAATTAATTAAGTAAATTAATTAATTAAAGTGGCTAAATTGCATTATTTGGTCCTTTAACTTTCTACTATTTTTGGACAGGGTGTAGAGTTTTATTTTAATTATTCATCCAAATTAAGACCAATTCAACCCATAATTTAGGCTGCACATAGATGCTAATAAATCAAGTTTTGGTTTGATTACATGAGGTCCCTGAAGATTTGAAGAAATCAGAGATTCACCTGAAGATTTGCTGGTGACCGAGTCTTGATCCTAAGCTGATGTGGCACTTGAATCAATCAAAAATCAGCCACATTCCCTAAACTCATGGCCGGCCACACTTGGGAGAGCTTTAAGTGGATGAACACTTCTATTTTTGGCAAACTAGCACCCTAGCCTCACCTATAAATATGACCCTTCTCCTCAGTTCTCAAATCATCCCTCACTCATTCATCTTTCTCTCATTTCTCATTTCTCTCAACTCTCTTTTCTCCCCACGCCATCCATTATCCTTGCATAAGGATTTTAGCTTTAATTTAGCCTCTTAAGAGCCTTTGGTCGGCCACCTCAGAGAGCCATCACCAAAGGAGCAAAGCAAAGAAACGGAGGAGCCCTCGTTGTTCAGAGTCTTGGGTGACAGCCACTTTGAAATAGGGCTTAATCTTTTCTTTTCTTTAATTCAAGAATATTTTCTATGTGTTCATTGCTCTTGTTTTCAACAATGATAGCTTAATTTTCTAGGATGATTATTTTAATTAAATAATATTTATTAATTTCATGCTTATAATGTTTGTGCCTCAATCGAGCATGTTTTCAATTAAAATCAAGTCTGTATTTCATTCATACGTGATTGGAATGCACCTGAATTAGCTGAGCGATCCTGACCAGATGACAGTTAATGGACGCATAATTGAAATGTGCATGCTCAATGTAGATCCTGACCTGATTAAATTATAGGTTGCGTAACAACCCTGACCCGGCTCTGTTATCTGCATAGTTTTTAGATTTGTGTGATTAAACTGTTTCAAACCTAACACATCCCTGTTACCTCACATGAATACATAAATAAGGATCAGTAAAATGCATATTTACTAAGTAAAGGATTCCGAAAGGACCTAACATGGTTTCCAAACTCATGAAAGATCGAGTTGCCATGGAATGTTTTTCTGAATGTTATTAAGCATGTTGTTCATAAATTAGTTTTAATTAAAGTAATTATCCTAGCTTATTTATGTTATAATTATTGCATATTGTGTTTAATTCTGCTAAAATCCATTTCATTCATATAGTTGCATACTTAGGAATTTTTGCATTAGGGATCATTGCATTTAATTAATTATTTTTTAATTTTAACCAACACTTCCAAATTAAATTGAGTTTAATTCTATTTACCAAGTTGTTAATATAATTTCATAATTAATTGACTAAGCACTAATAAAATCCTTGTGGAGACAATAACTCTATACTTACTTATTACTTGAACGACTGTGTACACTTGCACAAACCCTTGCGTTACAAGTTTTTGGCACCGTTGCCGGGGATTGTTAACTATCGCCATAGCCATTTTTTGTGAAATTATTTACTTTTAATTTGGTTTATTTCTAACATTATTAACTTATTCTTTTTAATTCTGAGATTTTCTTTTCAGGTGTTTATGAGCATAGATCGGATTATCAACTTACTCCTAGTAGACCCTGAAATTAAGCGAACCTTCCGACAGAGAAGACGTGAACGAACAACTAAAAGACTAAACGAGATGGACCTTGGAAATCAGAATAAAGACCAAGGTAATGAAGCTAATCATGTGCGAAATCCCATCCTTATTGCCGATGATAGGGATTGCTGCATTAGACAATATGCTGTGCCACTATTCAATGAGTTGAATCCATGAATCAGAAGGCCAGATATTGAGGCAGCCCAGTTCAAATTGAAACCAGTGATGTTTCAAATGCTATAGACGGTGAGCCAATTCAGTGTTATGCCCACGGAAGATCCACATCTCCACCTTTGATTGTTTATAGAGGTGAGTGATTCATTCAAGATAGCCGGTGGGACTGAAGACGCACTGAGGTTAAAGTTGTTCCCATACTCATTGCGAGATCGAGCACGAGCATGGCTCAATTCCTTGCCACCAAGTTCTATATCTACATGGCAAGAATTAACAGAGAGATTTTTGGTTAAGTATTTTCCACCTAGCAAGAATGATAAGCTGAGGAACGAGATCACAACTTTTCAACAATTGGATGACGAGTTTTTGTAACAGCCCATTTTGACCCTAATCAGAACGAGTGGTTTCGGGACCACTTAACCGAGTCAAAATATTGTTTTTATTATTTTAATATGTTTTACAGTATGATAGATATATGGTGTGAAAGTTTTGTATAGAAATTTTATCGTTTGATTAGCTAATTCGATAAAAAGGATTAAATCGCATAAAGCGATAAATAGGAGTTCTATTTCATAAATGACTTATTTGATCATGGCTTTTAACATGGGAGTCCCTAAATGGTTATTTTATCATTTTAAATGGTAGTGGACATTCATGTCCATATTAACATTGATTTTTAGTGGTTTTAGTAAAGGGTAAAATGGTTATTTGGATTATTATATGTTTTATATTAAAACAAAGCATGGAAAATGTCTTAATTTTATGTTCTTCCACCGAAAATAGAGAGAAAACTTAGGGCTTGAAGTGTTTTTACAATCGGCACCCATTTTGCTCAATTGAGGTATGGTTTTTAATTGGTTTTTAGTGATTTTTACGTTTTTGAGACCGTTGCTTAATAATCTACAAAGCCCATTCCTAATTTTTGAATTTGGTTGTGTTTTTAAAAAAATTCCATTGATGAATACATGGTTATTTTGATAGTTTTTGGTGAATTATTAATAGATGTTTTGAAATATACAAGTTTTACAAAGTAGTTTTTGACAAAAATGTCGAAAAAGGGTTTAATTGAAAAAGGTAGAATTTTTATGGTTAGATTTGTAAATAAATGACTTATATGTGCTTAATTGAGGTACATGGAAATTCGGCTATGATAAATTGAGGGTCTTGTTGTGTAATTTTCTATTTTGTGTTAAAAGGACTAAATTGCAAAGTAGTTGAAAGTTTAAGGGCTAATTTGCAAATACGCCAAAATACATGTTTTTGGATTCAATTGAATGTGTTGGTGATTAAATAGCTAAATTTGTAATAATATAGATAAAGACGATCAAATCTCGAAACTTGATCGGGGAAAACGAAAGGCAGACGAGTAGATATCGGGAAGTCGAGGTAAGTTCGTATAATTATAATCGAGTTGTAAATGTTTATATTTGATGCTTAATTTTTCATATGAATGCAATATCCTTGTAGAAATTGGATTGCCTATGGATTATATGTATATGAATTGATATGGAAGTGTTTAAAGAATACAAGTATAAACGGATTACCGAGCCCCGTTAGAACCGTAGAAGTTGTAGGATACAAGTGACATGTCACTAGGGCTACAGAGTGGTTTGAGCTCCTGCATTCGTTGCGGACTCACCACATGCTCATGAGCTACACATTCATCCTTCAGGATTACATGTTCAGTCTCCGGACTTATCGTTCAGCCCACGGGCTTACCGCTCATCCTTCGGGATCACATGTTCAGCCTTCGGGCTTATCGTTACAGGCTCAAAAGAGCATACATGATGCATTGATGGATTACAGGTTATATGTATATACACTGTGTGTGTACCACCCGAGTATCCCTCGATGTTCTTAAAGGTTCAACGGGAAAATTATCGATACATGTTACATGAGAAATAAGGAAGTAAATGAAATGCTGTGTTATATGAATTACATGGTTTCTATGTGCTATATGATATGAGTTACATGTTAAAAGCAATGGAATTATGTTTATAATGTATAAATGTTTCTCTTTTATATGAATGACCTATGAGATTATATGGACTAACATGTTAATGCTTGTGAAATAGGCAATATGAGCATATGAATTGAATTGGATTTGTATATATGTGTTTACCTTATTGATTTAGTAAGTTTAATTCTATGTTATACGAGCTTACTAAGCTTTTAAAGCTTACTTCGTTTACTTTTCCCTTGTTTTATAGATTCGGAAGCTAGCTCAATTTTCAGACGAGTCAGAGACTTGCTATCACACTATCCATCAAGCTTTTGGTACTTTTGAATCTTTGTAAATGAAAATGGTCATGGCATGTATAGGCTAGTTGTTAAGTGAAGGTATATGGATATTTTGATGATGAATGTGTTATGTTTTGGTACCTATTCAAGCTATGAGATGTGGCTTGTTTTGTATGTGTTAAAAACATTTTGAATGTCTTATATGATGTGTTCTATATGGCAATGTGGTTGATGAATGATTTGGTAAGAAATGATGCATATTGGGTACATGACTAGGTGGTGAATAATGTTTGCAAATTGTATTTGAAATGCTTGTTTTGGTTGCTAAATGGTGCATGAAAGGTTGTGGTTACTTTGATGCTTGTAGGAATGACCCATTTGGGTGGCAAATTGGCTTAAACCAAGCCTACATTGTGCCACACGGTCTGAGCACATGGGTGTGTGACTCAGCCGTGTAACCCCTGCACCTAATAGATTTTAGGTAGTATTGCACACGGCCTAGACACACGGGCGTGTCTGAAAGCCGTGTGGTAATTGACAGTCTTGGCCACGGACTGGACACACGAGCGTGTCTAGTGACTGTGTGGGGTTAGACAGTTTCAACCACAGGCTAAGTGCTCAGGGCGTGTCTAGTAGGACACGGCCGTGTGGGTGTGCACGGGCTAGGGACACGGCCATGTGTCCCTAACTTGAAAGTTTTCTCAATGTTCTCCCTATCTTTCACATGTTTTTCAATTTGATCCGGTAATGCCCCTTACCTATTTCGGCGACGGTTACGAGATAGGGGTGTTACAGTCTTTGTATGAGGCCTGGGAGCGATTCAAGGAGTTACTTCGCAAGTGTCCTCATCATGAGATTCCCCATTGCATCCAGTTGGAGACATTCTATAATGGTCTCAACGCACATACAAGATTGATGGTAGATGCTTCTGCGAATGGTGCAATTTTGTCTAAGTCATATAATGAGGCTTATGAGATCATCGAGAGGATCGTAAACAATAACTATCAATGGCCAATAAATCAAGCAGCTTCAGAAAGACGTGTAGTCAAAATTCATGAAGTTGACGCCCTCATTTCATTATCAGCTCAGGTATCGTCTATTTCCTCTATGTTAAAACAGTTTACCGCTAACAGTCCTAATAATTTTACAGTTCAACCACCATGTCAGTTTGAAGTAGTTTCCTGTGTGTACTGTGGGGAGGGTCATTCTTTTGAGAATTGTCCATCGAATCCCAAGTCAGTGTACTATGTAGGGAACTAACATCAGAATAGGAGTGGACAAGGACCCCAATCCAACTTCTACAATCCTTCATGGTGGAACCATCCTAACTTTTCTTGGAGCAACCAAGGAAATGGACCGAATAACTTTATGCAGCAAAGACCCCACCAATCTCAAGGGTTTAATCAACAAGCTCTAAAACTAGTTCAAGCTGAGTTGTTGAATAGTTTGGAGAACTTGTTGAAAGTATACATGGTAAAGAATGACGCTTTGATCCAGAGCCAAGCAGCAACACTGAAAAATTTGGAAAACCAAATGGGTCAATTAGCTACAGAGCTTCACAATAGACCGCAAGGAACCTCGCCAAGTGACACTGAGAATCCAAGAAACTTGGGTAAGGAGCATATCAAGGTAGTACTGTTGTGAAGTGGTAAAGTTTTGGAACCCCGAGTGATTGATGTTGAAGATGAGCCTATCAAAAAGGAGGAAAGTCAACCAACTGTTGAGGTTCCCATACCAAAAGAGTTAGAACCTACAAAGACTGACAAGGTAAATCCTAACTTAGTGAATTCAGATACTTTAACATCTCCTTTGGATGCAGATTTACCTATTCAGAAGAGTTGTCTGATCCAACCTAAAGTTCCATCACCTCCATATACGCAAAGATTGCAGCAACACAAGCAGAAACATGAGGTGCAATTCAAGAAGTTTCTTGATGTTCTGAAGCAGTTACACATCAATATCCTGTTGGTGGAGGCTTTAGAACAAATGCCAAATTACA
Organism: Gossypium stocksii; assembly: GCA_020496765.1. NCBI lineage: Eukaryota > Viridiplantae > Streptophyta > Magnoliopsida > Malvales > Malvaceae > Gossypium > Gossypium stocksii. The sequence continues at coordinate 87,887,463 of CM035629.1, forward strand.
TGAAGTTTATGAAGGATATACTATCCAAGAAGAAATGACTAAGTGAGTATGAGACTGTTGCTTTGACGAAGGAGTGTAGTGCGTTCCTGTAGAACAAGCTGCCACCGAAGTTGAAAGACCCAGAAAGCTTTACAATACCCTGTAATATTGGCGAATCTTACTGTGGTAAAGCTTTATGTGACTTAAAAGCGAGTATCAACTTGATGCCTAAGTGTTTTTTCAAAATGTTAGGGGTAGGTGAAGTAAGACCTACAACTGTGACGCTTCAGCTAGCGAATCGATCTTTAGCATATCCCGAGGGAAAGATCGAGGATGTTTTGGTAAGAGTTGACAAATGTAGTTTTCCAGCTGACTTCATTATTTTAGATTTTGAAGTAGATAAAGAAGTGCCGATCATTCTCAGGAGACTTTTCCTAGCCACAGGAAGAACGTTAATTGATGGGCAGAAAGGCGAGCTCACCATACGAGTTCAAGATGATCAGGTATAAAGCAATGAAATTTCCCGATCCAACAGAAGAGTGTTCAGTTATGGAAGAAATAGAAACCTTGGTTTCTATGGAAAGCAATTTTGAAAACGATCCATTGGAGAAAGCCTTAGCGTTTGACCTTTTGGAGGATGAAAAAGGTGAAGAGAACACGGCTTTGATGGAAGCCAATCTGAGAAAGTGTACTCAATCCACACGATTTGAACCATTGGAGTTAGAAGTCAGAGAATTCATACAGCCCAAGTTGTCAATCGAAGAACCACCTAAACTCGAACTAAAGGTACTCCCTTCCCATTTGAAATATGTCTACTTAGGTGATTGTTCTACTTTGCCTGTCATTATTTCAGCGGAACTGACAAAAGATCAAGAGGAGCAACTAATTACTGTTCTAAAGAAATTTAAGAAAGCAATTATTTAAACTATAACGGATATTCAAGGTATAAGTCCTTCTTTTTGTATGCATAAAATCATTTTAGAGGAGGGTGAAAAAGCTCGAATTGATGGGCAAAGGAGGCTCAATCCCATTATGAAGGAAGTTGTGAGAAAGGAGGTAATCAAATGGTTAGATGCAGAATTCATCTATCCTATTTCAGATAGTTCGTGGGTAAGTCCGGTGCAGTGTGTGCCAAAGAAATGTGGGATCACAATTGTTGAAAATGAGTGTAACGAGTTGATTCCAATGAGAACTGTTACTGGGTGGAGGATATGTATTGATTACAGAAAGCTGAATAAAGCCACTTGGAAGGACCATTTTTTGTTGCCTTTTATGGATCAGATGTTAGATTGGCTGGTAGGTAATAAGTTTTATTGTTTCTTAGATGGTTATTTGGGATATAACCAAATATTTGTAACTCTAGAGGACCAACATAAAACAACTTTTACTTTTCCGTACGATACGTTTGCTTTTAGGCGAATGCCTTTTGGATTATGCAATGCACCTACAACATTTTAACGATGCATGATGGCAATATTTACTGATATGGTTGAAAATTTTGTTAAGGTTTTCATGGATGATTTTTCTGTTTTTGGTAACACTTATGATACTTGTTTGAGTAATTTAGCTAAGGTACTGAAGAGATGCGAAGAGACTAATCTTGTCCTTAATTGGCAGAAATGCCATTTTATGGTTAAAGAAGGGATTGTCTTAGGGCATAAATTCTTAAAGAAAGGAATTGAAGTCGATAAAGCAAAGGTGGACGTAATTGAAAGATTACCGGCACCAGTTAATGTGAAAGGAGTCAAAAGTTTTTTAAGCCATGCTGGGTTTTACCGAAGGTTTATCAAGGACTTTTTGAAAATTTCTAAACCATTGTGTTTGTGGTTAGAGAAAGACATAGTGTTCGAAATCAACAAAGCATGTGTGGAAGCTTTTGAAGATCTGAAAAAAGGGTTAATCTCAGCCCCAATAATTGTTACACCTGATTGGAACTCACCTTTTAAGTTGATGTGCGATGCAAGTGATTATGCTATTGGAGCTATGATGGGTCAAAGAAGAAACAAAGTCTTTCACCCTATTTACTATACAAGTAGAACATTGACAGGAGCCCAACTCAATTATACGGTAACCGAAAATGAACTCTTTGATATAGTTTTTTCTTTTGACAAATTCCGCTCATATCTTATAGGTGCTAAAGTTACAGTATTTACTGACCATACGGCCATTAAATACTTACTCACAAAGAAAGATGCAAAACCAAGGTTAATTTGTTGGATACTACTCCAAGAATTTGACCTTGAGATCCAAGACAGAAAAGGTGTCGAGAATCAAGTAGCTGATCATCTGTCTAGGTTGGAGCAAGATGAGGCAACTCAATCACATGTGCCAATCAACAAGAACTTTTCAGATGAACACTTATTTGAGGTAAACCGAATTCATGAAACACCTTGGTTTGTTGATTTTGCCAATTATCTTGCATGTGGAATAATTCCTCGAGAAATGACATACCAACAAAGGAAGAAATTCCTTCGTGATAGTTGGTATTATTTTTGGGAGGATCTATTTTTATTTAAACAGTGTGTAGATAATATAATCTGAAAGTGTGTAGCCGAAAGTGAGATTGCTGAGATCTTATATCACTGCCATTCATCTCCAAGTGGGGGACACTTTGGTGGTTCACGAACTACAGTGAAGATTTTGCAAGCAGGTTTCTTTTGGCCTACATTATTGAAAGATGCCTACGCTTATGTCAAGAACTGTGATAATTGCCAAAGAACCAGAAATATATCAAGAAGGAATGAGATGCCCTTAACAAACATTTTGGAAATTTAATTATTCGATGTATGGGGTATTGACTTCCTAGGCCCGTTTCCTTCTTTGTATGGAAACAAATACATTTTAGTTGCTGTGGATTATGTGTCCAAGTGGGTTGAAGCTGAAGCATACCCTACTAATGATGCTAAAGTAGTCATGCGATTCCTACATAAGCATGTGTTTACAGGATTTGGGACACCAAGAGCTATTATTTGTGATGGAGGTTAAGTGGCTTAAGTGGTTGCTTGACAAATATGATGTAAAGCATAAGATCGCTACTGCTTATCACCTCCAATCCAATGGGCAAGTTGAAAGAGTGAACCGTGAAATCAAAGGTATCCTTGGAAAGGTAGTACACCCTAGTAGAAAAGATTGGTCTCGAAGGCTCGATGATGCATTATGGGCCTATCAAACAGCATTAAAGACATCGTTAGGAATGACTCCTTATCGATTAGTTTTTGGGAAGGCATGTCATCTGCCATTAGAGTTTGAGAATAATGCTCACTGGGTTTTGAAAAAGTTAAACTTTGATCTTAAGAAAGCCAGTGAGAGAAGAATGTTACAATTGGATGAGTTGGAAGAGCTGAGGTTGTTTTCCTATGAGAATGCCAAAATGTGTAAGGAAAGATAAAAAAGATGGCATGATAGTCATACACAACCTCGTGAGTTTAAAGGTTAGAAGGTGTTGTTATTTAATTCAAGGCTGAAGTTATTTCTTGGGAAGGTAAAATCCCAATAGGAAGGACCCTATACCATCTACCGAGTATATCCTTATGGAGCTATTGAATTATACAACAATTATGGAGGTACGTTTAAAGTTAATGGTCAACGTCTCAAACATTATTAGGATGGTGAAGTTGAGTGAGTTGAATCCTCGTTCAAATTAACAGACCCTTGATTTTTCATGAACTCAATTTGTAAATAAATAAATAATTAGACTATATTTTCTTTATTTAATACATTTAATTAATTCTGTCTAAGGAGATTGGAATTTAAGCGGGACCGCTATGACCCCTCCAACCTTTCCTGGGAATTAATTTAATGTAATTTATTAAGAAGAAATTTTCTAACTAAGTTTTAAAATTTTCAAGTTTAATTTATTTTGTGTTAATTGTAAATTTTTATGTTAATAAAGGGGGTCAAATTTGGCCCAAGTACTAATCAGTTTGTTTTGTTGAGTAAGTCTGTAAATACAGTCCGAATTTGAGGCCCAAGATAGCAAAAAGAGGAGGGAAAATCAATGCCTATGGCCGCCACTTCCATTGCTTGCCACCCAAGTAACATTTATGTAGCTAAATTTGTGCTACATGTTGCCCTAGTTTTCTCCTATATAAACCCCTCTTTGTTCTACTATTTTCATATCCCTCAAAGCAGTTTTCTTAAACCTAAAAGTTCCTAAATTCTCTTCTTGTGCCGCTAGCCTCAAATCCTGAAAGAAAACCCTAGTTTTCCTCTTCCCTTTTATTGATACAATCTAGTGCCACCGCGAGGAATTTGCCGGAGCATTGACATTGTCGCCGCTCATAGTCATTATCACTGCCGCACACCACCATTGCCACCACACATCGTCGTCACTGTTGCAATTTCTTCGCTTTACAAGGTTTGCCGGAGTGAGTCCCACCACTTTGCCGATTCTTTTTTTCTCCCTTTGTGCCGAAACTTTGTCAAAATTTTGGGAAAAGATATCATATCTCGCAACAGAACTAGATCGTCAAAGACTACTCCTGAAAACCTGATTTTGATTGATGAAGAAGTGAAAGATAGATTTGATTCAATTTTCAAGCATCAACCCATGATGCCGGAAAAAGGGTTTAACTTGAAAAGTAAGGATGTGATGGTTGTTCCTGTGCCGATAATAAAAACAATCAATGCTCTCAAGTGGGAACGATTTTGTGATTCTCATTCACTTCCGATGATAAACTAGTTCGAGAGTTTTATGTAAGTTTGGCTACACAAGATGCTACAGAGGTCATCGTTCGAAAGAAAAAGGGTACCTCTTATTTCTAAGTCCATCAATGATTTGTTTAACTTACATGATGTTGAAGAAGATAAGTACTCTCCTATGATGAACAAAATCAATTAGGATTTTCTTCAACAAGTGCTTGATGTTGTGACAAATTCGGGATCCCAATGGATTATAAGAAAGTATGGGAGCCATTCTTGCTGAAGGGAATACCTAAAACCAGTAGCAAAGGTATGGTATTATTTCGTTCGCTACAGTTTACGCTTATCTCACATAGTTCCACCATCTCGATGGAACGGATGCTCTTGTTATATGCTATCTTGACAGAAAAGTCTATTAATGTCGGGAAAATTATTCTCAAAGAGATTTATGACTGTGCTAAAAAGAAGACAGGAAGTGCTTACTTCCCATCGTTAATCACTTTACTTTGTTGAAGGGCTCATGTAAAAACACAAGCAAATTTGAAGGGGCAATATGTTCAAGGATGTATTACAAGTAATGATCTTGAAAGGTTAGTAGAGAAGGTGCATAAGCTGAATCAAGGTGAGCAAGAAGAGCCAACTGAGCCAGAAACCAAGGAGTCAACAAATGCAACTGAAACTGATGCTAATTCAGTTACAGACATTGAAGAAGAAGAATATGATACGGAACCGAACAGTCCTAAGCTAGTTGAAAAATCTTCAAACCCTAAACCTAGGGTTGGGCTAGAAGAAGAACTAGTAAAGAAGAACCAGTCAAGCCATGTGTTGAGCCTGAATTTACAACTCCAATGTCGACTACTGCAAGTACTCCAAAGAAATTAGAGTTGTCGATTATGATGGATATGCGCAAATTCATGCACAAACAGCAACAAACTTACTGGAAATATGCAAAAATTAGAGATGATTCAATTCAAAATACTTTTAAGAATATATCTAACACTTTTGCTCCTAAGTTCCTAGATGCTATCTTTGAGACATGGATAGAAGAATCTGACGAAACAAGTGGAGATGGAGCCTAAGAAGACAAGGGGAATGAATCAGAAAATGAAAGGGGGGATTCTTGTCTTATTATTTAATTATTTTTAGGTCTTTAGGATTTTATTTCTTTAGTGATTAGGATTTAATTTTTGCAAATTAAAACATAGCAAGCATGAATAAACATTTCTTTAGGAAGAAAAAGACTAAGTAATGTGGTAATGGGAATGAACATGTCTAGAATTGGGTTATAAGAAAAGACTTGGTATTTAAGTAGTCTTAATGACTCACCTCTCTTTCTTTTCAACCCTACCTGGTGTTAAGTTTTCATTCATTACTTTGTTCTTGCAATGAGAACACTGCTTCTTTTTAAAGGGGGTAAGGCAAATAAATTTGCTCAAATTTTTTTTCATTTTTAAGTATGTTTTAATCATTTCTTTCATAAGTATGTTTTAATAAATGAATGTTTAGAGAATTTTTTTTGAATAAGATAGTTTGTATGCAAGCATGAATGATGATTTTATTTGAGCAATTGAATGTTATCATGAAGAATGGAATGTTGGTATGATCTTATGGTGACGTCAGAAACAGAATGCCAAGGTTTTTGTACACGGGCTACGACACGGCCATGTCATGGCCATGTGAGAGACACGGGCTGAGCACATGGGCGTGTGCCAGGCCGTGTGAGAACCCCTATAGGTTCGGTGTTAGAAATTAATTCCACACGGACGAGGGGCATGAGCGTGTCCTTAGGTGCTTAGGCCATGTGAGGCACACGAGCCATCAGCACACCATGTTTAGAGACCACACAGGCGTGTTGGCTTTCCACACGGACGTATGCCTTATTTATAGCTATTTTTGATGAAAGTTTCCTAAGTGTTTGAAATGGTCCCGAGATATTTCGAAACCATGATTCAGGCCACGTAGGCTCATATGAAGGTCCATAGGACAATGTTTGAAAAAGTTTTTAATTCGAGACGCATTTCAATGAGTTAAAGTTGAACGGTTGCATGTGACAGTGTGTGGTAACGCCTCCTATCCTATCCCGGTGTCAGATACGAGTAAGGGGCGTTACATTTAACCTTTGAATGTGATTACACACTTTATCTGTTTGATGAAATTCAAAGGGTAATAGCTAGATCCAGTTCAGGAGGCATTTTCATTTCCAAAAGGAAAGGAAATTTGTTGTGAAAAAGTTACAGACATGAAATGAAACCCTTTGAGATGAATGAAACATTTATTATTCCCTTGTTTGTTGTTTATTTATTGTACTAAGGTAGGGAGACATTTTCATGTTGAATATTGGTATTGTTTTGTTAAAATTCTAACTATACCCCTCTAGTACAATCCCTTTTTTTCCTTTTTTTTGATTCATCATTTCACTTTTCTACTTTTCAAGAAAAGTAGTAATATAAATGTTAGAAACCAAACCAACGTTTCAAAGTCAGCTAAACATGAAAATGATGAGTTGGCAAAGCAAAGAGAGGCGGCTGGTTCTACAAAACTTTAAGTTAAAAGATAAGAATGGTAGCATAATGGAAGATTTATGAACAATTAAAGAGATAAGAATAATGGATAATTATGGCAGCAACATTTTCAACAGTCTTAGGTAGTGAATATTATTAAGAAGATGAAAACAACTTAAGTCTATTAGGGGTTTCTATAAACCTATAAATTTAGCTTATAAATATAACATATAGATGATTATATAACGTAATGTATGAAAGTGTTGAGAAGTATAAGAAATTGACTTAAGTGAGAAAAACTAACATCAGCTAGTGTATTGAGAAAAAAAACCATTTCTATTTGTATTATATAATACTTGTGTGAATAATTAATTTATTTTTGATTATTAATTGTCCACTATGCTTCTAGCAAGTGGCATCAGAGCTAGTTTTGTGTCGACGTTAAGATGACAAAGATGATTCAACTGCAGATATTGAAATTAACAAAGAAAAATTATGGTAATTAGGGAATAAACGAAGGCCTTGCTCGACTCTTAAGATTGTTGGCATATTGTTAAAGAAAGATATGTCAAGCTCGAAGATGTAGTTGCCAAAGCAACTTTAACAAACAAAGAGAAAAGAGTATTGAAAGAAGATACTAAAAAAAGACAAGAAGGTATTAATTATGTTTGTGAATTTGATCTGTATCAAACTTCATATATGGGAATCAAACATATATGTGCTTAATGGGACATGTGATGTGAAACTTAGAAAATGTGACTTATTAATGACTAATTTGTGTATAATGAGCTTTTCTAAAGGACCTTATTGATAAAGAGTTAATTTTGCTCTAGTAAACTTGGTAGAAAAGTTAGGATATGGTTGACATGCCAATTAGGGTCTGTTGCACATTTGTATATGGGCTTGTGTGGAGTTGAAGCTTTATTTTATTATTTCATGGCAGGGTACTTTTGTATGGACCATTGAACTTATTCTCTTATAAAATCTCTAGTGTGATTTGGTTGGATGCACTTCTAGTGCAATACTCTCAATGTGTTTGGTTGGAAGACACTTATAGTGTGATATATATTTGGTGTGTTTTGTGGATTTCCCATGTGTCCAAGTCTTATTTTACTGAGCTTATTAAGGGTGAACTTTTTTGAACTTTTGTAAAATGATTAAATTGGGAAATTGTGGAAACTCAAGTGTGTTAGATCATGAACTTTTTTATTTATGCTTAGTTGTTGTGCTTAATTGATGAGATGCCTCTTGAGTAGATAGACTACGTTTTGTTTCTACCTTATAGTGAATTAATCACAAATATTAATGCATGAATGTGACCTTATTGATTAATGAGTTGGTTTTGGCATGTTTAGTGTTATGACAATACCACTTGTTATTAATCTCGCCTAATATCTACTTGACTAGCTCACTTAATAGCAAGGTAAGTATGGTATTTTCTGTAACACCCCTAACCCGTATCCGTCACTGGAATCAGGTTACAGAGCATTACCAAACTTATTATATAAATAAGCACACATTTCACATACATTTTCCATTTCCAAATAATCAACAATCAAATACGTTCACATTGTTCCTAATACAAGCCTACGAGGCCCAAATCATGCATTAGAAGCGGTTCGGGACGAAATCGATAACTTTTAAAAATTTTGGAAAAACATTGAAAATTTCAAAGTACGGGGGATATGTAACACCCCTTACACGTATCCGATGGTGGGACAGGATACGAGGTATTACCTTACTAAAATGCATGCAATTATTCAATCATAAACCACCAAAATACGTCCCAATTTAAAACTTTCTCAAACATTGCTCTACGGTCCTTCATATGGGCCTACGAGGCCTAAACATGGTTTTGAAACAATTCGGGACCATTTTGGGCACTTAGAAAACTTTCAAGAAATTCCATTAAAATAGGGCACACGCTTGTGTGGAAGGGCAACACGTCCGTGTGACCTCTAGACATGGCCGTGTCGATAGTTTTGCACCTTACACGGCCTAAGCAATCTAGGGACACACTCGTGCCCCTCGTCTATGTGGATTTATTTACTAACATCGAACCTACAGGGGTTTTCACACTGTCCAGAACACGCCCGTGTGCCCAACCCGTGCCCCTCACAAGGCCATGACACGCTCGTGTCACGGCCCGTGTACAAAAACCTTGACATTTTATTTTTGACGTCATCACTCACACTGCTGTGGCACATGTTCGTGTGCTGGCCATGTCCTCCACACGGTTGAGACACATGGCTGTGTCTCATGCCCCTATGGAACACTAATGGGAATTAAATTTTATCCATGCAAGGTGCAGGGGATGCAAGGTCTAATCACATGCCTGTGTGCTGACCGTGTGTCACACACGGCCTAGACAAACGCTTGTGTGCCTACCTGTGTGGACAAAAATAGGCTATCTACCAAGCCTCTTTGCCACCCTGAAACAAGAGCAAAAGCATAATCAAACATACCAAGACTTTCATACTCAACCAATAGCCATAAATTGGCATTCCAACCTATTCATATATACCAATCGAACCAAGCATACATATTTTTACTTCTAGTACACACATTCATGAATAACATCAACTTTGGCATATATTAACCTTCAATATGAGACATCACTCATGGCATTACACAAAACGAATCAATTTGTAATACAAGCCAACACATTTGACCCAAAGTAATATGACACTGGACAAAAGAATAGAGTCCTATACATGCCATATTCTCAAAATGTTAAATCTAACTATACCGAGAGCTTGAGATGATAGTGCGAACGAAGCCTCTGGTGAACTTTGATCCACGAGCTAGCTAGGCGGCACTATAAGAAAATGGAAAGGAGAGGGGTAAGCATAAAGCTTAGTAAGTCGTAAGTAAATAAATATCAACAATTTACCAAGTCATAACAAACTTTCATTTCATCACAAATCATGCATGTTACAAAGAATAGCTACAATATAACTTACTTGATTCCATCCTTTACTAATCATACAACGTGCTAGTTAGCTCACATTTCATACATTACATTTAAGCACCTGCTTCACTTATAGTTATCATAACAATATCTCACAACTAAGCAATTAATTCTGAATTTTCCCATTGAATTATTTAGAATATAAAAGGATATTCATTGAGCCCCCAACATAGGGTATCGAGTCGATACCATGTCTTAGACATGGTCTTACACTAACTCTCAATGTATTGAGGCCGATGCCATGTCCCAGACAGGTCTTACACTGACTCTCATCTATCGATGTCAATGCCATGTCCCAGACATGTCTTACACTAGCTCTCGTCTCAAAGCCGATGCATGTCCCAGACATGTCTTACACTAGCTCTCGTAATGTGGCCAATGCATGTCCTAAACATGTCTTACACTACCACACAGATCACCCAATATCATGGCATGAATATCTAATTCTATTCCAAATGTTCAACTGGGCTCTATTACACATGTTCTCATCATTTCATGAATAAAAATCATCAATTCCACAATTCATGCTTAATTAACTATTTGCATATCTTGCCCATATCACAACCCAAAATTTTATGACAATTCATTAATATCATGCATAAAAATTAGAAATGTTGCATTATTTACCTACACCTTACCTTGGTATATAAAATGAAGATGACGATCCAGTTTAATCGATTTGCTTGGCCTTCCCCCGGTCTAAGTTCGGATTTGGTAAATCTTGATCTATAACAATAAAAATTCACTAGTTTAATCACTAATTAAATCTAAGCAATCCAAAATTCACAATTTGGCAAAATGACCATTTTGCCCTTAGGCTTTGGTAAAATGACCATTTTACCTCTAAGCTCGGAAATCCTTTTTTATCGAATTTCATTATTAACCAAGCCTAACCAAACTCTTTTCACTCTTATGGCAGCCTCAAATTCTCATTATTCCACACACTTACTCTTTATTTTACAACTTTACATCTAAGTCCAATTTAGGTGTTTTCCATGAACACCCTTTTACAAAAGTTATTTATTTAACAGCAATGACTCATTTTCTTCCATAAAAACCCAGCAAGCAACACTTATTCAATCATGGCAACAATTCTAACTTTCAACCATTTTGCATAATACACCCTTCAAAATGTAGCTCCTACTACAAGGGCTACAAAAATGCAAAAATAATCAAGAAATGCCTTAAAAATCACTTACTAAAGAGTGTTAAATGTTGCTGCAATTTTTGAAGCTTTCAAACCATCCTTTTTGCTGATATTTTCAGTGCATATGGGGAAGAAATGAAGAAGATGAAAGCCTATGTAATAGGCTATTATTTTATGCTAATTTGGTCATCTAACTTTGACCAAAATTTCTTATTTCTTTTATTTTTGTCTCATATCTTTCCTTGGCCGGCCATGACTATAAAAGTGGATCTATTTGCCCTTTAAAACCTCTAAATTTTAATTCTCTAGCTGTTTAATTCAATTTACTAGTAATTTGTAACTTTTACCTTTTATGCGATTTAGTCCCTTTTCGCGATTAAGCCTTTAATCGCATAAATTAATTCACCAAAATTTTCATGCACCCTTATAAAAATACTACAACACATAAAATAATGCTAAAATAATTTTCTCAAACCTCGAGAAGTGATTTTGAAATCACTATTCTGACTAAGCCCAACTTCAGACTATTACAGGACACACGCCCGTATGGCCCGACCGTGTGTCTCATGCGATCGAAGACACAGCCTTTTCACAGGCCACATGGACATTTGAAATGAGATCACATGGCTGTGTCCTAGACCATGTCTTACCCTGTGTAACTCTCTGACTTGTGTCACACGGCCAACCACACGCCCGTGTGTCTAGCCTGTGTCACTCACTAACTTGTTTCTATTAAGAGATACGGGGGACACACGGCCATGTCACTCGATCGTGTGTCACACATGGTTAAGACACATGCCCATGTCTCTGCCTGGGTGTGTAACACCCCTTACCCGTATCTGACGTCGGAATAGGGTACGAGGCATTACCAGACTTAAATACACGTAAACAGACAGTTTCGATTCATAAAATTTGCGTCAATTTTAAAACTTTTCATTTATATTCATAACGTTCCTATTACAGGCCTACGAGACCCTAAACATACATTAGGAGTAGTTCGGGACTACACTGAGAACTTTCGAAAAATTTAAAAACTTATAAAAATGTTGTCCTAAATAGAGGCTACACACCTATGTGGATATAGGACACGCTCGCGTGGGAAGGCCGTGTGGTCACACACGCCTGTGTCCATACCTCGTGTAACTCTCTGTTTATAACGTCATCAACCAAATAAAACCACACGGCCAAACCACACACCTGTGTGCTAGGTTGTGTAATGAATTAAATTCTCACAAAATGGGTACAGACTTCATATGCCCTTGGTACATGCCCGTGCCCAAGGCCGTGCCATCCTATAACACCCCTTACTCGTATCCACGACGGAACAGGGTATGAGGCATTACTAGACTTAAACACAAACATACATACAATTTCGAGCCAAAAAATTTACGTCCAATTTAAAAATTTTAAAACATATTCATAACATCCTTATTACAGGCCTACGAGGCCTTAAACATACATCGGAGGTGGTTAGGGACTAAACTGAGAACTTTGGAGCACTTAGAAAATTTTTCACCAAAACACTGTCACATACCCGTGTGACTTGGGATGCGCCTGTGTGGCCAGGCCGTGTGGTCACACACGGTCGTGTCCCAACCCGTGTGAAAAACATTGAACATTCTGTTTATGACGTCATCAATCATTTAGGGTTACACGGCCAAGTCACGTGACAGCCCTAATTAGGCCCTAATCGGAAAAGTGGTTTCGAAACCACTAAATCGAGTCAAAAATTTTTTAAAATGTTATTTTCTATGTTTTGTTTATGTGAAGTGTTATGTGTGAAAATATTGTGTTTTAGTTTTGTCATTTAGATGTGGAATTATTAAAAAGGACTCAATTGATAAATCATAAAAATGTGATAGGTAAAAATTGAAGTGGCCGAAAGTATATGACTAGCATTATAGAGGACTTGCATGTCAAATGGACCACTATTATTATAGTGGACGGCAATGATGATGGGTGTTTTGGCATTTTGTGCATTTTATATTAATGAAATAAAATCTATGGTATTATAATAAGAAAACATGAAATATTATAATAAAAATAAGGTGAAAAAAAACAAAGTGCTCATCTTTTCTCTTCCCACTGCCGAAACTAAAACAAGGAAACAAAGAAATTTAGCTAAGGCATTCGGTCATCCTTGAGCCTTGATTAAGGTATGTGATTCTTGTTAATTTCTTTTGAAATTGTGAAAATGAGTTGGTTTTAAAGCCCTTGTCATGACCCATGTATGAATTTTTGAGTTTTTGATGAAACTTGCATTCAATCATGTGGGAAATGTGATGAATCTTGGGTGTTTTAGGTTTTAAAATGAAAATGGTAGAAAGGTAAGTAGGAAGCTAGATAAATTGATATGTATAAGCCTTTGTGATACATGGAATTTCTACAAGAGTGGTATGTGCATAAATTGCATTCGACTAAATCAGTTAAATGAAGAATTTGTGTTGGTTTTGAGATTTTGGTAATTTGAATTGTTAATATTTGATTTCTTAATGGCCGAATGAGGGAGTTGTCAAGGAAGGATTAAGTTGAAATTTTTGTTTAGTAAGTACAAGTGGAAGTTACCGTATATGTGCCAATTAGTTGATAAGTCTATGTTGTGTATTGAGTGATGAATATATGTGGCTTAAAAACTAATTAAATTTTGTTATATGTGGTTAAAATGGGCATTGACACTCGGCTATGTAGCATTGCACTAAATTTTGAATGTTTGATATTTCAAATTGAAAATGGATATTAGATGAGTCTTAAGACTTGTTAAATAGTGAAAAGAACATGAGTTTAATGCTCAAGTAGCATTCGGCCATGGAGTAAGTTATATTGGTTAAAATGAGTTTCAAAGATAGTAAATTAAGTGATAAAGTAAAGGATGAAGTTGAGAAACAAATGTTTAAATGCTTTATGTGATATTCGGCCTTGGGAGAATTAGGTATAAATATTAAATGTTCAATTCTTAGTATATGTATGTACAATTGCCTAATGTGAACTTAAATGATAAGCATGAGATTTGGGTCATGGCATATTTATATAGAGATATAATGCATATTGAATTTTATATGGGATGACCGAATGTGAAACAATTAAGCTTGATTTTGTAATGAAATTTTGGCATGAATTCAACCGTATGAAATTAGTATATGAATGATGTGTGTGTGTTTATGGTGGTTATATGTGCTTAAAATGAAAAGGGTATCAAGGTTACATAAGCATGATTTTGTAACTAGGAAGAGGAATGTTTAATTTTGAACTATGATAGGCCAAATGAAATTAATGCCGCATAAGGATGTGGTGATGAATTTGATGTTTTGATTGATATTATTTGAGTATATTCATACGTGCACTATGTTGCTAATAAAGGACAATGTATTCGACCATATTGTGTAATACACAAGGTCACATTTGTGTATGTGGATGTTATTTAATTTATAAGCTATTGAATGAAAGTAATGAGTTGATAAAATGATTAAACTAGTTTAAGTTTTGTTGAATTAAGCTCAAGAGCCACATTTGGATAAATGAAAGGTAAAGGTGGTGGAATAGTGGATCCGTAATCGTTCGACGACAATAGAGGTAAGTCCTTAAGTGTTTAGGCTTGATTACCTTGTATGCCTAAGAGTTAATTGAACATAGCAAATATAATGCTAATTTTTATACATTTGATGTGCCGAATGAGTATTGAATTATGGCTATAAGCCGAATGTGTTTAGTATATGTGTATAATTTGGAATTAAGTGAGACGATATGATGCGTTAAAGATAAATCACGAGAGTGAACTATACCGTATGTGATATGTTTGAAGAATGGAAACCTTTGTGAATATATAAGTATACATATATATGTTCGGTCATGTGTATATAAATGATTATAAAATTAAAATGTGAAGTGCCGATTATGATAATATGAGAAAGTAGGCATTTTGGTTATTGTGATGTGAAAATCGGGCCTTGAGCCTAGCAGGCGTAAAGCCAGTGAAATAAAATCGGGCATTGAGCCTAGCAGGCGTAAAGCCGGTGAAATAAAATCAGGTATTGAGCCTAGCAGGCGTAAAGCCAGTGAAATGATGTCAGGCCTCGTGCCTAGCAGGCGTAATGCCGGTGAAGTAACTTCAGACTTAAAAAGTCTAGCAGGCTTTGAGCCGGTGATGAAATTCGGGTTTATACCTAGCAGGCCAAGAGCCGGTGAATTTAATGAAAGTATAAATCCTAAGAGAATCTGTGTTAAGGTGACAAATTGAATTTGTATTACATATTAAGTGGCCCAGGTATGTGATACTTACCTAATTAGGTGAGAATGATTTGATTTGAATTTTGATCATGTGCATTTATGAACTTTTGGTTCATGTGAAATTATTCATAAAACTATATTAAATATGTATGTGTATACGAATGATGAAGGAATATTTCTGATGTGGAAATGGTATTACATTATAGTTCAAATTGAATGATTTAATGTTGGCATTGAGATATTGAAATGTTCATATTTATATGAATTTGAAGCTATTTGAGTGACTCATCATTAGTGCATATATGTGACTAGATGTATTCGGCCCTTGTGAATTTATGTACATAGATAATATAAAATGTTCATTTATGATGTTGATGTAAATGTGCATAGTGTGGCTATGAACATTCGGCCAAATGATGTTACTATTAACTTTTGTATATTTGTGATTAACTAGTTCAATTTAAGTTAAGTTATTTAATTCACTTAAGACTTACTAAGCTAATTAGCTTACTTCGAGTGTCTCTGTTACTCTGTTTTATAGATCACGTTTTGAAGCTACGGGCTCGAGGATTCAAGCTCAAGTCATCCACACTATCGTCACTATTTTTGGTACTTTTGATCGTTTAATTCGAAAAGATGGCATGTATAGGCTTACTTTCTTTTGATTAGAATGATGTTTTGAAATTGTGTATATTTTAAGCCATGCGAAAATGGCTTGCCTATTTGCTAAGTATGAATGTATGAATTAATGTTTTTAAGTGGTTGCTCATTGGTAAATGTTCACTGTTGATATCTTGAATTGCTTGTTACAAGTATTAGTGATTAAATTCCCAAGTATAAGATGATCTTGTAATCGACTAAGAATTTAAGAAATTACCACATGAATAGTTTTGAGTATGCATCATGATATGCAATCGGCATTTAGCACATTAAAGCTAGAAAGTGCAAGTTTTTAATACATGGATTAGGCTAAGTTATGTTCAATCTAGGAATTCAAAATTTTGATTAGTTGTAAGACCATTTCAGAAAATGCTTACTCGTATTCCGCTAAGGCCACATGATATTATATTCTGTGAAATGCTTTTGTTTTAAAATTTGTTCTTGGTTGAATGACTAAAGAAATTATAATTTCATACATGTTTGGTTGTGAAAAACTAGTCTGATCTGTTCTTTGCTGAGTAATACCTTGTGAACCTATTCTGGTGATGATGTTACAAGTCACATGCCCATGTACTAGGCCGTGTGGCGAATTTAATTTTTCCGTTTATGGTGTAGACTTCACACGGCCTGGGCCCACAGCCATGTCCTAAGACAGTGTCCTTCACATGTCCTGGGCCCACGCCCATGTCCTAAGACCGTGTTCTTCACACAACTGAGACACACGGCCGTGTCTTTACTCGTGTGTTTACTACTGGACATTCTGCTTTGCCAAATTTGGTTGCAAGGGACACATGACCTATTCATACGCTTGCGGGATTGACCTTGTGTCACACATGGCCGAGACACATGCCCATGTGGACAAAGTAAGGCTATTTACCAAGTCATTTGCCACCATGAAATGTAAACACATTCATCACATATACACATCACAGATTACTCAACTTAATCATGCAAGCTTGCACCTTCATAACCACATTAACATGTGATGTTTAGACATAACTAATATTGGCCAATTCCAAATGGCCTTTTGTAGAATGAATCATCAACATTAGTAGGCCAACATTTTTGGCCAAAACAATTATGACACATAACAAAATGAATAAGTAACCTATACATGCCATAATCTCAAATGTTGAAATCAAAAGACCAAAATAATTGTTTATAGTGTGTATGGAACCCCGTTGATCTTTGGACCTCGAGCTAGCTTGACAACTCTATAGAGGAAAGAGAAAAGAAAGGGAGTAAGCTACATAGCTTAGTAAGTCTATTTGCAAATAATGAACATTTTAAACATATAAAACATACAAACACTATGAAAGAATTTACATAAATCACACTAAGAATTTGTATACACAACTTACTCATTTCAACCTTACCAAAGGTCCACTATACACATCGATCACATTGCTTACGAATTTCACACTCATACCTACATTAGCTCATAACAAAACCAGTTCCACTTGCTTTCACACTATGCCATATCATTTAACTACCTGTTGAACTACTCGAAATACTAGAGGATACTCGGATGTTTTGCACGTAAGTGCCACACTTATTTGTAGTTGAAGCTACCACTAGTCACTTATCACTTAAAAGCTCACTCTCGAGCTAATCACGGGTCTACTCACACAAGTTGATAGTCGTGACGTAGCAACATAGTACCGCTTACACAAGCTGACAGGTATTTGCAATATATGCCAGATTACCTAGCCACTGGTAGGACGTATTAGACCAGCACCCGGATCACTTGATCACTTAAACACTTGGTTTCCTAGTGACATGTGTCTCGTATCCTATTCGATTCCTAAGGTTCATTCGGGATTTTCTCACTTATCACTACTTGGTTGATATACACATTTAGATAGTTATCCACAATGCATACAATATTAAAGCATTCAAAACATAAATATGATAACACATTATTTACATATAAACTTACCTCGGTACAAAAATAACAATTTTGCGATTTAGTCCACAACTTTGTCCTTTCCCCGATCTAAGTGAATTCCTCATCTTTCTTGATCTATAATGACACATTTAGCTCATTTATTACTTACATTATTTACATATAAATTTACATTTTTGCCCTTAACTTTCCACTTATTTACACTTTAGTCCCTAGGCTCGTAAAGTGAAATGTATTCATTTTTCTCAAAACCCAAGCCTAGCTGAACTTATCTCATGCTTATAACAGCCCACGTTTTCTTTCAAATCAAATTTTCACCACCTATTTTACAACTTTTACCAATAGGTCTTTTTGGATGTTTTCACCGAAAATCACTTAGTAAAAGTCATTTATTACACAACTAACATTCATTTTCTACCATTAGACATCAAAATACATGTATGTCATACGTGGGTAGTTCAAATTAATGGTAGAAAGAGGTAAATCGGGCGATAACAACTTTAAAAATGTAAAGAGCATCAAAAACGGGGCTAGGATGCACTTACTATCAAGCTTGAAAGTTGAAGAAACCTTAGCTATAGAGAGCTTTGGAATTTCGGCCAAGGTGGAAGAAGATGGATACCAATTTTGACTTATTTTTCCCTTTTTATTCTTTTATTAACCAAAAGAACAAAATGCCTTCACTTAAAACTTTGATGTTTTGTCCCATCCATGTCCACTTTTGTCCAAACCAAACTATATTGGTCTAATTACCACATAAGGACTTCTAATTTAAGAACTCATCACAATCAAATCCCTTTAGCAATTAAAACACACATTTTGCAACTTTTGCAATTTAGTCCTAAAACCAAATTAGACATTTTATCACTAAAATTTCTTAACTAAATTTTCACACATGCATTCAATTGTATAATAAACCTCAAAACTTTATCGCAATAGAATTTTTCTACTTTAGATTTGTGATTCTGAAATCACTGTTCTGTTTAGGCCCTAATTTGGGCTATTACAACTCTCTCCCCCTTTGAGGATTTTCGTCCTTGAAAATCTTACCGAAAAAGAGGTGTGAGTACTGTTTTCTCATGGCTTCCTCGAGTTCCCACGTAACCTCTTCAACCCCATGTCTATGCCATAACACTTTCACTAATGCTATACTTTTATTCCTCAATTGTTGGACTTCCTGAGCCAAAATCTTAATCGATTCTTCCTCATATGTCATATCTGATTGAGTCTTAACCTCTGTTAGAGAAATCACATGCGAAGGATCGAAAAGATATCGTCGCAACATCGACACATGAAACATATCACGGATTCTTTCCAACTCAAACGTCAAAGCTAACCGATATACTACTGGCCCTATCCTTTTGGTAATCTCGTACGGACCAATAAAATGTGGACTTAACTTGCCTTTATGGCCAAATCTCAGAATCTTTTTCCACGGAGACACTTTCAGAAACACTCCATCACCAACCTGAAATTCAAATCTCTTTTCTTTTCAAATCTGCATACAATTTTTGTCGATCTGAAGTGGCTTTCTAGCAATCACGGATCACTTTCACTTTTTCTTTGGTTTTCTTAACCAAATCAACTTTGTATATCTATCTCTCAATAAGCTCGATCCAATACAAAGGAGTTCGGCACTTGCAGCCATACAATGCCTCATATGGTGCCATTTTCATACTCGACTGAAAACTATTATTGTAAGCAATTTCTACCAATGGTAAATACTTTTCCCAACTACCTTGGAATTCCATTACACAACATTAGAGCATGTCTTCAAGTGTCTGAATTACTATCTCCGACTATCTGTCAGTCTGCGAATGAAAAGCAGTACTAAAATTCATCTTTGTGCCCAAAGCTTCTTGCAACCTTTCCCAAAACCGTGATGTAAGCCTCAGATCTCTATCCGAAATAATCAACAAAGGTGCTCCATGAAGCCTCACAATTTCAGCAATGTACAACTTCGCTAACTTATCAAGTGAATAGTTGGCTTTTATTAGTTGACAAATTAAACACTTTGATACAAATTCAAAAATATCCTTTTTTCATACCCGGCCACCAATACAAATTCTTTAAATCATTGTACATTTTGGAACTACCTGGATGAACTGATAAGCAACCACTATGTTCCTTATGCAAAATTTTTTGATTCAACTTAGCATCTTTTGAGACACAAACTCTGTCTCGGAACATCAAATAGTCATCGGTCTTAATTTGAAAATCTGACTCACTCATCGATTCACACTGGGCTCTCTTGGCTTGCAAATTACTATCACTTTTCTGAGCTTCGTATATGTGCTGAAGAAACATTGGTCTAGCTCTTAACTCTACTAAAATTGAACCATTACTCGATATAGTTAACTGAATATTCATAGCTCTCAAGACAAACAATGACTTCCTACTCAAAGCATCGGCTACCACGTTTGCCTTTCCCGGGTGATAGTCAATTACCAACTCATAGTCTTTTAATAGTTCGAGCCACCTCGTAAATTCAAATCCCTTTAAGACATCAAGTACTTCAAGCTCTTATGGTTGATAAAGATACGATATTTCTCACCGTTCAAATGATGACGCCAAAATTTTAAAGCAAAAATGATGGCAGTCAATTCCAAGTAATTTGTCAGATAGTTCTTCTCGTGCAGTTTCAGCTGTCTCGAGGCATAACCTACCACTTTGCCCTCTTGCATCAATACACATCCAAGACCATTTAAAGACGCATCGTTATAAATCATATATTCTTTCTCAGACTCAGGCTGCACTTGCGCTAGTGCCTCAGTCAACATTGCTTTCAATTTCTCAAAACCTTGCTGACACTTTTCGGTCCATTCGAACTTAGCATCCTTTTGCAGCAATTTGGTCATAGGAGAAGCAATCATGGAAAATCCTTTAACAAAATGTCTATAATAGCCGGCTAAGCCTAAAAAGCTTTTAATGTTGGATACATTCCTCGGTAGTTTCCAGTCAACAATAGCCAAAATCATACTCGGGTCAACTCTAATGCCGTCACTCAAAATAATATTTCCCAAAAATCTGACTTCTCGCAGCCAAAATTCACTTTTACAAAACTTTGCATACAACTGCTTGTCTCTCAAAGTTTGCAAAACTGTTCTCAAGTGGTCAGCATGCTCGGAATTGTCTCGAGAATAAATCAGGATGTCATCTATAAACACAACCATAAATTTATCCAACTACAGTCGAAAAATTCGGTTTATTAGGTCCATAAAAATAGCTGGGGCATTAGTTAAGCCAAATGGCATCACAAGGAACTCATAATGTCCATACCTCATCCTGAATGTAGTCTTTGGCACATCTAACTCTTTAACCCTCAATTGATAGTAGCCGAATCTCAAATCTATCTTCAAAAATACAATTTCTCCTTTCAACTAGTCAAACAAATCATCTATTCTTGGCAAAGGATATTTATTCTTTATAGTCACCTTGTTGAGTTGTCGGTAGTTGATACAAAGTCTCATAGATCCGTCTTTCTTCTTAACGAATAACACCAGAGCACCCGATGGAGAAAAGCTCGATCTCGAAAATCCCTTATCTGTCAACTCTTGCAACTAAGCTTTTAGCTTTTTCAATTTAGTCAGAGCCATTATATACGGAGCAATCGATATCGGAGCAGTTCTCGGTATTAAACCAATAGCAAACTCAATTTCCCTGATTGGAGGCAAACTAGGCAACTCTTCTGGAAACACATCCGGATACTCACAAACTACCGCATTGATTCAATCCTCAATTCAAACACTTTAGTGTTTAATACATACGCAAGAAATGCGTCACAACCCTTTCTCACATACTTTTGAGCCAATAGAGACAAAATCACAATAGGCAGTTGACTGGATTTACCTGTTTCAACTCGAAGAACCTCACCATTTTCACCTTTCAATTCAATAGTTTTCTACCTACAATTCACCTTGGCATCATGCGATGTCAACCAATCTATACCCAAAATAGCACCAAACTCATCAAATGGCGACAACATTAAGTTAGTCAGGAAATAGTGGCCTCTAATTATCAAAGGGCAATTCTTACAAATCTTATCAACTAGCACACACTTGCCTAAAGGGTTTGACACTTCAATCATAAATTAAGTAGACTCAATAGGTAAATTCATTTTAGTTACCAAGTTCATGCAAATATAAAAATGCATAGACCAAGGATCAATCAAAGCAATGACATTAGTATCATAAAGAGAAAATATACCAGTGATCACATCAGGGGATGACGCATCTTCCTGAGCACGGATAGCATAGGTTCTCGTAGGCACTCTAGTTTATGATCTTGTAGCCGAATCTTTAAGTACACTTTTGCTACTGGCCCTATCTCTCATATTTCTCACTGGTCTCCCTCTAGCAGTAGTGTTACTTGATTTAGCATTCTGAGTGTTTTCTTTCTCAACCAATTGAGGACAATCTTTAATGAAATGATCTTGGGAGCCATATTTAAAACAAGCTCAGACGATCATCCAACATTCACCGGGGTGTTGCCTACAACAGTGTTGGCATTCAGACTTTTTAGGTCTCATGTTACTAATGCTTGCTATACACGTAGTTTGAGCCTTAGAACCCAAATATTGCTTCTCGTGATCTCTGTTAGGGTTCCCAACTGAAACATTCGAATGATCATGCATATCCCTTGGTTTCTTCGATGAGTACTGAAAGGACTTACTCATTTGTCTCTTCCTCGACTCTCTAGCATCGAGCTCAGCTTTTCTTTTTTCCTTGCTCAACTCTTTAGCTTGCAAGCTCGTTCTAGTAGCACAACAAATTCTTTCAGTTCCAAAATTTCAACAAACATTCTAATGTTTTCATTCAGTCCATCCTCAAACCTCTTACACATAATAGCTTCTGTAGACACATATTCTCGAGCGTACTTACTAAGTCTGACGAACTCTCTCTCGTATTTAGATACGGTTATACGACCTTGTTTCAATTCCAAAAAATTCTTACGTTTCTGATTGATGAATCGTTGACTTATATACTTCTTTCGAAATTCCTCTTGGAAGAAATCCCAAGTGACTCTTTCCCTCGGTACCACTGATACTAAAGTTTTCCACCACTGATATGCCAAATCCCCCAAAAGTGATATAGCACACTTTAAGCATTCTTCGGGTGTACATGAAAGCTCATCAAACACCTTGATAGTGTTCTCTAGCTAGAACTCTGCCCTCTCAGGGTTATCATCTACATTAGTACTGAATTCTTCAACTCCATACTTATGAATTTTATCAATCGAAGGCTTATTCAATCTTACCATCTCCACACATTGGGGAGCTACAGGAACCGGTTGAGGAATGGGAGGTGGTGGAGGAGGTTGAGCATTCGGGTTTGCCCGAATAAACTTCGTATACCATTCGGTCATCATATGGAGAAAGGCTTCCCAAGCCTCTCCTTCGTGATTAGTTGTCACGTGTCTACTATCAGGTGGCAAGGTCCCTTAGGCCGGAGTCGACGCATGACTTTCTACTTCATCAGATACTGCTCGGTATGGATCTATTTACTATATGAAAACACAGTTTAAAAAGGTCAAGAATTATCACATTATCAAAATTTATATTTATGGCATGTATAGCTAGACTCTCACACATGCTATGTTAGTCTGAGAAATGACTAGCCATAGCTCTAATGCCACTAAATGTAACACCCTTTACCCGTATACACGCTGGAACAGGGTACGAGGCATTACTAGACTTAAACACAAACGTACGTACAATTTTCAGCCATAAAATTTGCATCCAATTTAAAAATTTTCAAACATATTCATAACGTCCCTATTACAGGCCTATGAGGCCTTAAACATACATCGGAGGTGGTTAGGGACTAAACCGAGAACTTTGGAGCACTTAGAAATTTTTTTACCAAAACAGGGTCACACGCCCGTGTGACTTGGGACATGTCCGTGTGGGCAGGCCATGTGGTCACACACGCCCGTGTCCCAACCCGTGTGAAAAACATTGAGCATTCTGTTTATGACATCATCAATCATTTAGGGTCACACGGCCAAGTCACACGCCCGTGTGCTAGGCCATGTGGAGAATTTAATTTTCGCATTTATGGTGCAGACTTCACATGGCTAGTGCCCACGCCCATGTCCTAAGACCGTGTCCTTCACATGGCTGAGACACACGGTCGTGTCTCTACTCGTGTGTTTACTACTAGACATTCTATTTTGCCAAATTTGGTTGCAGGGGACACACGGCCTATTCACACACCCATGAGATTGGCAGTGTGTCACACACAGCCTAGACACACACCTGTGTGTTTGCCATGTGGACAAAATAATGCTATTTACCAAGCCATTTGCCACCCTGAAACATAAACACATTCATAACATATACACATCGCACATTATTCAACTTAATCATGCAAGCTTGCACCTTCATAACCACATTAACCTGTGATGTTTAGACATAACTAATATTGGCTAATTCCAAATAACTTTTTACAAAATGAACCATCAACATCTGTAGGCCAATAGTTTTGGCCAAAACAATTATGACACATAACAAAATGAATAAGTCACCTATACTTGCCATAATCTTAAATATTGAAATCAAAATAACAAAATAATTGTTGATAGCGTGTATGGAACCCCGTTGATCTCCGGACCTCGAGCTAGCTTGACAACTCTATAAAAAAAGGGAAAATAAAGGAAGTAAGCTACATAGCTTAGTAAGTCTATATGCAAATAATGAACATTTTAAACATATAAAACATACAAAGACTATGAAAGAATTTACATAAATCACACTAAGGATTTGTATTCACAACTTACTCATTTCAACTTTAACAAAAGTCCACTATACACATCTATCACATTGCTTACGAATTGCTTACGAATTTCACACTCATACCTATATCAACTCATAACACAACCATTTCCAATTGCATTCACACTATGCCATATCATTTAACTACCTGTTGAACCACTCGGAATACTAGAGGATACTCGGATGTTTTACATGTAAGTGCCGCACTTATTTGTAGCCGAAGCTACCATTTGTCACTTATCACTTAAAAGCTCACTCTTGAGCTAATCATGGGTCTGCTCATACAAGTTAATAGTCATGACGTAGCTCCACAATGTTGCTCACACAAGCTGATAGGTATCCGTAACACATGCTGGATTACCTAGCCACTGGTAGGACGTACTAGACTAGCACTTGGACCACTTGATCACTTAAACACTTGGTTTCCTAGTGACACGTCACTTTTATCCTATTTGATTCCTAAGGTTCAATCGATATTTTCTCACTTATCGCTACTTAGTCGATATACACATTTAGATAGTTACCCACAATGCATACAATATTAAATCATTCAAAACATAAATATAATAACACAAGCATAGGAAAAATAACACAAGTAAGCTATAAAGTTTAGTAAGCTCATATGAAAATAAACATAATTTATCGAGTAAGCACTTATTAAGAAATTTCATTACTATGGTGTAAACTCATTTGATTTCATCTTTATTCCATAATTCCAATCATGTAATTAACCAAAAGTTTCACGAGCTTATCTAATTCCATGTTCGTATGGATCAAATACCTTGTATCAATTTCTCCACATTTATACATACATAAATTGAACATTAATATAATTTCATCCAATTCAATATCCATCACAAATGCTTTAACCAAGATAAACCATTTAAAATCTCATCATATAATGGTACTTTGCACACTATGTGCTATACTTGCGTATAATTAAAAACAATTATTATAACAGTTCAAATTAGGGCCTAAACGGAATAGTGGTTTTGAAAACCATGAATCCGAAGTGGAAAAATTTATTGCAATTAAGTTTTAAATTTTATAATGTGATAGAATGATTGTGTGAAATTTTTGTTAAGAAATTTTATCGATTGGGTGTTCAATTTGGTGTTTAGGACTAAATTGTAAAAGGTGAAAAATGTGTGTTCTTGTTCATAAAGGTACTTGATTGAAGTGGGGAGTGGGGGGTCCTTAAATGGTAATTAGACTATTACATTTTATTTTGGTAAAAAATGGGCATGAATAGGACAAATTTGAAAGAAAAGCCTTTAAGGGCATTTTGGTCATTTAGTAATTAAAAGAATTAAAAAGGGAAAATCAAGCCAAATTAGTGTCCATCTTCTACCTATGGCCTAACGTAACAAGAATACACCATGGCTAGGGTTTTTCAAGCTTCCAAGCTTGGTGGTAAGTCCGTTCTAGCTTCGTTTTTAACGTTTTTCGCATTTTTGAGATCCTCGTCACCTAATCTACCTATTTTTAGCCATATTTTGAGCTAGGGTTTGAGTTTAAAAATTTACTTATGAATCATATGCATGTATTTTGATGTATAATGGTAGAAAATGAATGCTTGAGGTGTGGTGAACATCTTTTGCTAGGTGATTTTCGGTGAAAACCGTAAAAAAGACTTAAATGCGAAAGTTGTAAATTTGTGCATAAGTGTGTGATTTAGTGGAAATTAGGGGCTGGTACAGAAGAGAAAATGGTTCAAATAAGTCCAATATACAAGGAAATTGAATAAAAATTATTTTACGAGCCTAGGGGCAAAATTATAAATATGTAAAAGTTTAGGGGCAAAAACATAAATTTGCCATAATGTGATTTTTGGGTCACATTGAATAATATGACTAATAATTGAGCTAATTATGATATTATAGATCACGAAAAATGAGATTCGGGCTTGGATCGAGGTTGTGGACCAAATCGGGAAAAGTAGTCAGTTTTGCGTTCGAGGTAAGTTGGTGTGATAATAATAATGCAATAATATTGTAATTTATGTTTGAAACCTAAATTGGTGTGTTAAGTTGATTATGTTGAATTAATCGTTTAATATACTATGTTGGCGAATCGGTTTAAAAATACGTCTATGATACAAGAGGACAAAGGTGACATGGAAAATGAATTGAAATGTTGTATTCAAAAGTGCTTTCTATGACTGTGATGATTATGTGAAATTATAAGTTTATGTGTAAATGATGCCTTGATTTTATTTGTAAAATAATATTTTGATGTATAATATGAAGTATGATTGGGTGATAAGTATGATTTAGTGGATTTTGAAATGTGGAGTTCCCGATTGAACCTTCGGACACTGAATGATACGAATGGTATGTAGCTAGATCACATGAGTGGTTCTGAGGGTAGAAAACCATGTGTACAAGAAAGCTACGAGATATTCTTGTATATGTAGCTAGGTCACATGCGTAATACTGTGTTTATACCATGTGTACAAGAAAGCTACGGGTTAGGTAGCATGTGTGATCCAAGCGGTGGACACCATGTAGACACTAGAGCTATGTTACATGTAGCAAGGTCGCATGTGTGGATTCGAGTGTTGGACACTATGTAGACACGAAAGCTACGGAATTAAATGGCTAGGTCACATGGGAGATATTAAGTGTTCACCATGTGTACACGAGAGCCAGGTTTATGTGAGGGTGGAGTTATGTGTTGAAACCATCGAGAATGAGATATGGTTCCGAAGGGTTCAATGGGAACATTTACTAAGTGATGTTTATGTGATTAGGTGATGTATAAGCGCAGGTGTATATTTGGGCAAATGTATATGAGAGCAATGGTATGATGTGAGCAATGTGCTTGATATGTGATTGAAATTGTGGTAAGGCTGATATGGTGTAAGCACTACTATGAATACTCGTAAATATTGGTGATGATTATTCATTTGAATGGCTCGTATTGAACATGCTTGGTGTTATGTGTGCATATGTGAAAGTAATATGAAGAAAACATGGGAGAGTAAAATTTTCAGTAAAATAGTTTGAAATAGCAGCAGTTATGTGATTTTGAAAACTCACCATAAATAGTGGGAATGGAATTAGATATTGAATGAGATATGAAATTAAATCTCATTGAGTCTACTTTTACATAAAAGAAATAGTGTGAGTAAATGAATTTTCTATTATGAGATATTTAAATTTTAGTGAGATGGGGTCTGAATGGTTTTGGAAATCCCCTATTCCAAATTTAGAAAATCACTAAAAATTGTATAAAAATGGTTATGGTGTGTAATTTATATTCTTAGAATCCTTGATGAGTGTACTTTTAAGAGAAACAAACAGGAAGGTTATCCAAACCATATATAATAAGAAATTTGATTTTAGTGAAGAGGAGTCAGAGTAGTCGAACAACAAAATAGTGGAATCTTTAATGAATAAACTGTATTGATTGGCTAAACCAAAAATTCTGAAAATTTTATGGTAAGAAGGTATGTGAGTCTATTTTCAAGAAAAATTAAAATATCTAAATTTGGAGTTCCGTAGCTTCAGATATAATTAATTTAGCGACAGTGACTTAGGAAGATAGCATAAGCTGAACATGAGCAAAAGTTGAAATCATGTGAAATATCTTGTTAATTGGATTGATTATTATTATATGCCAACTTACTAAGCTATAAAGCTTACACCCTTCTTTCCTTTTCTCTTAGTGTTTTCATGTTAGCTCGGGGTTGGGGATCGTCAGAAGCAGCATCACACTACCATGGCATTATTGTGGTATAGATGATTTTAGTATTTTTGAAATTGTGGCATGTATAGAGGCTTGGTATTTTATTTTTGGGTCATAGATAATTTGGCCAAAAATGTTGGCTTATAATGATGTGATATTCACTTTGTATAAGGCCATTGAGAATTGGCCAATGTTATTTATATATAATCATATGGTGATGCATTGCATGGAAATGACAATTGCATGAATTGAGTTGATGAATATGTGGAGTTTATGTATGGCAAGTGTAGCATGTGCATGAAGGGTGTATGTCTTGATTTTGGATGTTTTGTTGCTTAAATATACTATGAATTGTGTCTATGAAATGTAAATGAGTGTGAAGAGTTGAGAGCACAAAAAGGGCTTGGAAAATAGCCTAGATGTTGCCCACACGGGCAGAGGCACGGCCGTGTGTCTTAGCCGTGTGGAAGACATAGCCTAGCACACGGGTGTGTGACTTGGCCGTGTGTCCCTAAATGTTTGATTACATCATAAACAAAGTTACACAGATGGAGGACATGGGCGTGTCCCGAGCCATACGGGAGTGTGAGACCACATGGCCTGCCCACACGGGCGTGTGACTCTCCAAAATAGGGAAATTTTAATTGTGTCTCAAAAGTTTTCAAAAGTTCTCGGTTTAGTCCCGAATCATTATCAGTGTATGTGCTGGGGCTCATAGGCCTATATAAGGGACTTTAAAGTGAAAGCTGAAAAGTTTTAAATTGGAGTGAAGTTTATGGCTCGATAATGTATGGTTGGTTGTGTTATCGTCCGGTAACACCTCATGCCCTATCTCGTTTCATGTACATGATACACTATAAGCTTACTATTTTACCTTCATTTGATTTTCACATAGATTTGATACATACCTGGTTTACTTAATTCAGTCTCACTTACGTTCTCATCTTGTCTTTGCCCGTTGGACACTTGGAATACTAACTGATATGCAGAATCTTGCACATAAGTGCCACATATGTAGCCAAAACTACCTCATATCTCATAACACATATAGGCTCACTCTCGAGCTAACCACGGGTCTGCTCACACAAGCTGACGATTAGGACGTAGCTACCCAGTGCTGCTTACACAAGTTGACAGGTATTTGTAACATATGCCGGAGTACCTAGCCACTGGTAAGACGTACAAGACCAGCACCTGGATCACATATGCATAGTACAATGCCATATCCCAAATATGGTCTTACATGTAAACACATGTCGATGCCATAGCCCAGCTATGGTCTTACACGAAATCTCATACCGACACCATGTCCTAGACATGGTCTTACATGTGATCACATATCATATACCGATGCCATATCCCAAATATGGTCTTACACGGGATCACATACCATATATTGATGCCATGTCCCAGATATGGTCTTACACGGAATCACATATCGATGCCATAGCCCATTTATGGTCTTATATGAAATCATATATTGCCAGGGTTCAACCATGGTCTTTTCTGTCAATTCATTTTTCGCTATAAAACGATCATGATCGATCCTTCATTTTTACTCATTTTGAACCTTTACTTTAAATTTCACAATTCATTCAAATATATAATATTACTGTATAATTAACATAATCCGATAACGTTTATTAACATACGAACTTATCTCGTCTGTTGTATCAACGAATTAGGTCGACAAATCCAAAACTTTGTTTTCCTCTCCGTTCTAATTTCTAACCTCGTTTTTCTTATTCTATAACATCAAATTTACCTTACTTATTAGTCACATTATTCAATATGACCCAAAAATCATATTATGGCAAAATTACATTTTTGTCCCTAAAGTTTGACATATTTACATTTTTTCCCCTAAGCTCAAGACAATGAAATTTATTTAATTTCTTCGATTCCCAAGCCTCGTCGAACATCCTTTATACTTATAGCAACCCATATTTTTCATTAAATTACACTTTTGTGACATATTTTATAACATTTACAAATTAGTCTTTTTAGGCATTTTCATCAAAAATCACTTAGTAAAAGTCATTTCTCTAACCATAAACATGCATTTTCTACCATTAAACACAGAAATACACACATATTCTTCATGGTTCAAAACCCTATACTTGAACCATATCTCAAATTAGTGGTAGAAATAGATAGATTTTGCTACGAGGATTTTGAAAACATAAAAATCATTAAAAACGAGGCTAGAATGAACTTACAATCATGCTTGAAAGCTTGTCAAGCCCTAGCCATGTCTTTCCTAGTGATATTCAGCCATAGGAGAAGAAGATGGACAAGATTTTGGCTTTATTTTATCTTTTTAATTCATTTAATTACCAAAATGACCAAAATGCCCTTTTAGCCTTTCTTTGAAAATTTACCCTTCCATGTCCATTTTTGTCCATCATGATATATAATGGTCTAATTACTAAATAAAGACCTCTAATTTTCAAATCCATTTCAATTAAACACCCAAAACTTCTATAACACATATTTTGCACTTTTTGCAATTTAATACTACTAGTCAAATTAGACCCTCTATCGATAAAATTTCTTAACGAAACTTTCACACATGCATTCAATCATACTATAGATCATAAACTTTATCACAATAATTTTTTCTACTTTAGATTCGTGGTCCCGAAACCACTATTTCAACTTGGCCCTAAATCGGGCTGTTATAGTGTGGACAAAAATTGGCTTGTTTACAAGCCATATTTCTCACCCAAACTTTCATTCACCCACACAAACTAAATAGCATATGACCATGTCTTTAAATAGCATTTAAACTCATCTAAATCTAACTCAATCCATGCTATATCAATACCATCAATCTCAAGACACTCAACTGTCATAATAAGCTATTCAAACCATAACAAATTCACATTCACAAATCACTTAACTAATTAACTTCATATATACACTTTCTTACCTAAAATCATATGTATACCAATTCTCCAATTTCAACCATAAGATATTCAATTCACCAATTCATAAAAAAATCACATAACCAATACCAACCATATGACAAAAGGTCATTTGCACCTATATATATAAACAATTAACATGCCAAAAATTAACCAAGTCACATTCCTATACACATACAAGCATTCATCCTTTACAAGCCAATTCAAATGGCTAAATCCACAACCAAACTATAGACCAAAATGACCATCAATCCTATACATGCCATATAACCAAGTACACAAGTTCAAAAGTACCAAAATGATAGTTGGATAGTGTGATGCGATCTTCAATGACTTTCAAATTGAACGAGCTTTTGAAACACTATAGAACAGAGAAAAGAAAATAGAGTAAGCAATAAAGCTTAGTAAGCTCGTATTATATAGTGTAACAGCCTATTTTTAGCTAAATCAGAATAGTGGTTTTCAAACATGAGAAAGGGTTGTGAATTGATATGTGTTATAGGTTATTATGCCTATTTGATTGAATTGCACTTATTTGTTATGTTAAGTTTATTATCATATGAGCTTACTAAGCTCCAAAGCTTATGTTGTTTTATTTCTCCTTGTTTTATAGTGTTTCAAAGCTAGCTCAGATCTGGGGATCGTCAGAGATTTCATCGCCCTATCAAACATCTATTTTGGTACTTTTGAAATTTTATATATATGGTATATGCCATGTATAGGCTATGGTCTTTTGGTATGTTTGATGGACATGTATTTGGTTATTTAGTATGGCTTATTAATGAATAATAGTTTAATGTATATATTTCGGTATGATATGGCATATTTTGGTATGGATGTTAATGTGGTTGTAACACCTCTTACTCGTGTTCAATGCCGAAATAGGGTACGAGGTATCACTGGATTTGTACAATTACAAATACACAAAACTAGCTATAAAATTTCTTTCAATTTAGAATCTAATCACATTCTTATCATATATATACATATATTCAAGTCCTTATACATGCCATAAACTTATAAATATTTAAAATTTTTTTCATACTAACCTTAGCCTGATAGTGTGATAGTATCTCCGGCAACCTCCAACTCGAGCTAGCATCTGAAACTCTATAAGAAAAAGAAAGGGAAAGGAGTAAGCATTATAACTTAATAAGTGAATAATAATAATAATAATAATAATAATAATAATAATAATAATAATAATAATCATAATAGTAATAATAATAATAATAATAATACATTATTAATGGCATTTATAAGTCCCAAAATATGTCTCCACAATTATACAATCTTAATCTTACATAAAATTATCATTTACTTAAAATCAGTACAAGCCGTCCATTCAAGTCCTAGTTACTAAATTATTTTTATCTGGAGCTACGGAGCTCCAAATTAAGATTCGTAAAATTTCCTAGAATCTAGACTCATATGTATTCTTACCATAAAAATTTTAGAATTTTTTGTTAGGCAAATTAATATATTTTACTCATTGAAGTCTCCCTTGTTTCTCGGTTCAGCAGCTCTGACCACTCTTCACTAAAATTTAATTATCTTTTTCTACCGAATTCAAATGAGGTTCTCATTTCTTTCTTCTGAAAATAGACTCAATAAGGAATCCAACCATATAAATTATGTTCCTTAACTATTTGTTGTGAAATTTTTAATGATTTTTACAATTCAGAACAGGGGATCACGAAATCAATCTGAACCAGTCTTACAAAAATATAAATATCTCAAAATACAGAATTCCTTTGTTTTCTCTGTTTCTTTTATATGAAAATAGATTCAATAAGCTTTAATTTCATAACTTATTCTACTTTTAAATAAATTTATACCATTTTTGGTGATTTTTCAAATTCACTCCCCTGCTGCTGTCCAAAACTGCTATATTTCCAATTTCACCATTTTCATATATTCCCTTGTATCACTTTTTTTATATTAACACTTAACCATATCAAACGTACCAAAGTTCGATCATTTATCGAGCAAATTGCTTACAACACATATATTCATGTCCTTATACTTATCACCACATTTTCATATAAATTCACAATTAATAGATTTTCCCGTTGAACATATCGGAATAGTAACAGATATTCTGTGGCCTGCACATAGTACCACCCTTGTAGTCGAAGCTAATTGGTGCACATAGTAGTCTGCACTTAGTACCACCCTTGTAGTCGAAGCTAATTGGTGCACATAGTAGCCTGCACTTAGTACTACACATGTGACCAATATCATCTGATACACGTAGTAGCCTGCACATAGTACTACACACGTGATCGAAATAATCGAGTACGCATAGTAGCCTGCACATAGTACTACACATGCGACCCATCCATCTGGTACACGTAGTAGCCTGCACTTAGTTTTACACACGTGACCTAAACCATCTTGAACACATAGTATCCTGCACATAGTACTACACATGTGTTCTTAGAGCAGATCATTCATATATTTCTATTCCGAAGGTTCAACCGTGAAATTCTTAACTTTTCAACATTTTACCAATTTATTCATACTCAATTTTAATTCATAATTTTCCTCAATTGAGCATTTAATATGCAATCATAACTCATATAATATCAAAATATTATAATATAGATAAAAACGATACATTATTTACATATAAATTACCTAGGTGCAAAATATAGTAATTTTGCAATTTAGTCCGCAATCTTTTCCTTTTCCCAATCAAGGTTGATTCCACATCTTTCTTGATCTAAAACAACACATTTAGCTTATTTAATACTCACATTTATCAAAACAGTCCTTAACTCTAACTTTGGCAAAATTCTAATTTTACCCCTAAACTTTTGCATATTTACACTTTTGCCCCAAAGCTCAGAAATTAAACTTTTTCCCTAATTCTTATGTTTTAGAACATGCTGATCATTTATTTACTAACGAAAACATCAAATTCTCACTCTAACATATACTTATGAGCATTAGGTATTTTTACCGATTATGTCGTTTTACTCGTTTTCACTTAAAATCGAGTAGCACAAGTTATTCAACATAATTTAAAACCTCATAATCTATCATAAAACATCAAAAAAACAATTATTCAACATGGGTCAATTTTTGAAATCAAACCCTAGCTCAAATAAATGGTAGAAATAGAGAAATCATGTTACCGGGATTGCAAAAACGTAAAAATCATTAAAAATGGGGCTAGAACGAACTTACAATCGAGCGTGGAAGCTTGAAAAACCCTAGCCATGGTTTCTCCATGCTATTTTTGGCCTTGAGGAAGAAGATGAGAAAAAATTGGCTTTTAATTTAATTTTTTAATTCATTTAATCATTAAATGACCAAAATGCCCCTAACTTTAAAAAAAATATTTTTCACCCATTTCATGTCCATTTTTGTCCAATAAATTAACCAATGGTCTAATTGCGATTTAAAGACCTTCAATTTAAAATTTCATAACAATTGGACACCTCTAACATGTAGAACTCAACTTTTGCACTTTTTACAATTTAGTCCTTTTGACTAAATTGAGTGCCCAAACGTCGAAATTTTCGTACGAAATTTAAAAAAAATAATTTCATAAAAATGTAAACCATAAAAATATAAATACAACCCATTTCAATTAAACACCTTTACCTTCTAGAATGCACATTTTACTACTTTTGCAATTTAGTCAAATTTATCAAATTGGACAAACAAACAATAAAATTTTGTAACGAAAATTTCAAAATATATTTCAAACACAAAATAAATTATAAAACTCAATCGGAATAAATATTTTGACCTCGTCTTTATGGTTTCATAACCACTATTTCGTTTAGGCCCTGTATCGGGCTATTATAGTGGTTATGTTGTGTAAATGGCTATTTAGTATGTAGTGATTAATTGCTTGAGATATGTTTGTTGTAGTGTGATTATCGTTGGTGAATTGGTTGAATTATAGGATTAGTTATATATGTGAATTATGACTATAGAATCATGTAATTTTGGTGTATGTTTGAATAGGTGAATTATGGTGATTTTGAGAATAGTGGATGTTGATATTGAAATGGTATAAAATGAAAAGAGTTGAGGTTGTTTGGCTGCCCATTTATGTCTTGAATTGGTATCATTCGTGCTTGTGTAGGTGTGCCTAAATTGGGTGGCAAAATGGCCTTGTAAATAACCTATTTTTGTTAATACGGGCAGAGCACAGGTGTGTGTCTCAGCCGTGTGTGAGACACGGTCATAGTAAACAATCGTGTGTCCCCTGGTGTTGAAATTAAATGCAAGTCAATATGTACCACATGGCCTCACACACGGGCGTGTGAGGCCATTTCGAATAGGCAGACGGGCTAGACACACTGGCGTGTGGTCGGCTGTGTAACCTAAGTTAGAGAGTTACACGGGGTAGGACACAGGTTGAGACACGACCATGTGCTTCCATTTCGAATGTCTACATAGGCATGTGTCCTCGTTGTGAGAAAAATTTTCCAAGTTTCCCTAAATTGTTTAAAGTATTCGGTGTAGTCTCGAACCACTTTTAAAGCATGTTTAGGGCCTCGTAGGCTCGTTTACGGGACAATGTGATTGAATATGATTGATATATGCTTATGTATGTGAAATGCATGTGTAAATGATGTAATAAGTATAGTAATGCCTTTTAACCTATTCCAGCGACAGATACGGGTTAGGAGTGTTACATTTTATTGGTATCAAAGCTACGGTTTAGTCGATTCTCTGACTAACGTAGAGTGTGTGAGAGTCTAGCTATATATGCCATGTGACAGCCCTATTTTGACCCTAGTCGAAAAGTGGTTTCGGAACCACAAAACTGAGTCACTATATTAAATAAATGCTAAATTCCATGATTAATCTATGTGGAATTGATCGTGTGAATAATTGATTTATAATTTAGTGCCATTGAATGTGGAATTTATTGATTTGGACTTTTGTGTAAAATAGTGAAAATGTGTGTGGTAAATTGAAAGAGGACCGAATTGGTGCATGGCTTAAAAGTTAGGAGTTGCATGTCAATTCTCCCATTTTTTGACTTAGTGGCCGGCCATGATGATTTCATGGCATAAAAATATATGTTTTATATTAATGATATTATAAAATAAAAGAGAAAATAACAAAAGTAAAGAAAAGAAATAAAATTCATTGTCGAATGTGGAAGTGAAGAAGAGGTTGGAGATTTAAGGAGTATTCGGCCATAGTAGTCCCAAATTAAGGTAAGTGTTCATGTTATTTTGTTTGAGTTTTATGAATCTTAGTTAATGGTTAGGCATATGGCATAGCCCATGTGTTGGTTTTTGAAATTATAATGAGTATTTCATTCGGCCATGGTTATAGAATGAAGATTTTTTGAATTGAAAGTATTAGAAATGTTTAAGGAGAGTTTGAGGGATATATTGAAATCAAATTTATGTGATTATATGGTGAAATGCTTGAACAATGCAAATTGTACTCCTTGCGACTTAAATTGCTTGTTGAAATATTCGGCCATGTTTTTAGGGAAAGAATGAATTGGTAGTGAGTGTTCATGGGATTTAGTTTTGCCGTGATTATGTTGGCAAGATGAGTTATTGGTTGAGTTAGTCCTAGTGTGCCGAATGAAGCTAGGGAATTGAGCCTAAGGATTTAGTGTGAGCTAGTTTAAATTTCCTTTTGAATGGCTTGAAACTTTATTGAGAGAATCGGTGTTAAAAAGACATAATTGGGTGGTTAAAGCTGAATGTTCATAGAATAGGCATAAGTGGATGTATGGAATTGTATATGTGGCATTAGTGATTAATGACCATTTGCAATAGGGTAAATGTTAAATACTTGGACAATTGGACTTAGATATATGTCTTGAAGCTATGGTATAAATGGAAGTATATGATAATAAAATATGCATTATTCGTATAAGCATATATATACACATGCCTTATGTGCGTAACTCATGCTATAGAGACATTCAGTTACATAGTAAATTATGTATAAGAAAACCTGATAAACTATGTGGATCTTTGCTTGTGTATGCGAACTATAGGTGGAGTAAATAAGTGTGAAAATGAGTCGAGTCATATTTATATGAAAACTTTAATGTTGACTTGTGTATATAGAAATCTTTTTGATTAAATGAAGGACATAGTGATTATATGTTATATGCCAATGTGCTATTTGAAATTCGGTTAATATAAGTTATTAATTAAACAAACATAATGTGTTATTTAAGCTCAAGAGCAAAGAGGTTTGAAGTCGGATAGGGGGAAGGAGAAAGTGATTGAGTAGCTATTTCGTAACCGTTCAAATATAAGTGAGGTAAGTTTTTGAGTAATGAAACTTAGCATATGAGTTGCTAAAATCATGATGCAAAAGTATAATTGATAAATTATGACCTATTGATTTTATTTAAATTAAGTTGGGGGACAAAATAAAAATGTGTTTATGCTTTATAGCCGAATGGATATGGAAAAATTTAGTTGGATATGTGTTCTTAGAATGTGGCTATGAAATCGAAAGTTGAATGATGCTCATGATATGTGAAGGAAACTTCTTGTGAATGAGTATGCTTGATGTTCCGTGAGAGTTGTGTCTGAACTCAAGGTCTGCAGGCTAAATGCTGGAATTGTATCCGGACCTAAGGTCCGCAGGCTATATGCGGGATTCATACCGGACTAAGGTCCGCAGGCTGTAAGCTGGAATTATAACCGGGCAAAGACCCGCAAGCATTCATGCTAGGAATTATATAGTTTGATCGGCTGTAGTACTCTAAACAAATGCGCTTACTATCCTAAGATATTTAGGTATGTACCACATGTTGGCTTGGGAATTAGACTCGTTTTAAATTGAGATCATTTATATGTAGATTAATGCTCGGGAAATTGTTTAAGGTGACGTGAAGGTTTATGACCTAATTAATATGTATGAATGGTGATTTCATTGGAAATATGTTAGGACTTATTTGAGTATATGAGCATATTGGGTCAAAAATGTGAAGTTATATGAATATGTAAATATGTGTATAAGCATAAATGTATGCATACGGTCAAGGGTTGATATTTGATGGATGAAATGAAGTTACTTACATGAAATGAAACTAGGGTTTAGCAAAGCTTAAATGCCGCGCATGGGAAATAATAATAATATATACTTAAATTATTAGATTCGGTCAAGAGAAGAAGTTAAGCATATTGATTTCTAAGCATTGAATTCAACAGATTTTATTATTTGAAACTTACTAAGCATGTAAATGCTTACTCCGTGGCCTTTGTTTGTTTGTTTTATAGATCTCGTTCGTTAGCTACAGTCTCGGGAACCTCAAGTCAAAGTTGTCTGCACTATCTAAGCCTATTTCGGTACTCTTAGTATCTAAACTTGATAATGGCATGTATAGACTTGACTTTGATGTTAAATAAATATCGTTTTGATGATGTAGTTAACCATAGCCATGCAAAAATGGCTTTCCAAGATGCTTTATATCTATATGTGAAATTAAGTTTGGTAATAGTGATTGTGAATGAATGTGGAAACTATATGCTAATCGTAACTAATGTTTGAGGTGGTATGCGTCTCGAGATTTATTGTTTGAAAAGCATGTATGGCTTGAATGTGAACAAGATGAACAAATGCAGAAATTTTGGGATTGAATGTGAACATTCGGTATGTACATATGGATTGAATGGAGTCTATTTGAAATTTGCTAGATTGGAAATAGGTAATATGAACTTAGAAGCATGAGTAGAGTCGTTTTGAGCTTTGACTTGCATAGGTGGTCATTACCCATGGAAGCATGTGATATTCAATTGATGACATTCGGCACCCCTTGTTTTAAGGTTTGCTATGATGGCATTATATGTTGCACATTGTTTTAAGCATGGTTATTCGGCTAAGACAAATTTATAAATGTATGCGATGCATTAAAGACTGAGTTGTAAGCAAATGAATTGTTTTGAGATTTGGTATGTATAGATGTCATGTAATGCCTCTTAACCCTCCGGTGACGGGTACGGGTTTAGGGGTGTTACATGCCATATATAACCTGCGATAGTGTGATGTCTCCTGACAGTTTAAAATGTGTTTTTGTATAGTAAATGGATCCCGATCAAGCTGTAGCTGACGATGTTGAAAGTAATGCACTAGCCTCCATTCACAGAGCTGCGCAATCTGAATCGAGGCCCGTTACGGGTAGTCAAGGAGGAGAGGCTAAACAAGCCTTCTTCCAAATGAATCCGACTGCTCAACAACCTCCACCCCTGCTAATTCCTCAACCAATCCCCGTAGCTACTCAAGTTACTGATCCTATACATCTAAACAAGCCTCCTATTGATAAGATTCATAAGTATGGGGTTGAAGAGTTTAGGGCTACCGTTGATGATGATCCCGAGAAAGCTGAATTCTCGCTTGAAAATAAAATTCAAGTGTTCAATAAATTGTCGTGTACAACTGAAGAATGTATTAAGTGTGTTGTATCGCTCTTGAGAGATTCTGTGTATCAGTGGTGGAATATTTTGACCTCAGTGGTACCTAAAGAACTGGTTACCTGAGATTCTTGTAATCTAAATTTTGAAAGAAATACATCAGGTAGAGATTCATGATAGAAAATGTAAAGAGTTTCTTGAATTGAAACAGGGCCGTATGTCTGTGACGGAATACGATCGAGAATTTGTGAGACTCAACAAATATCACGGGAATGTGTGTCAACAGAAGCTATCATGTGTAAAAGATTCAAAGATGGATTGAATGAAGATATTAGACTACTAGTTGGTATTCTAGAGTTGAAAGGGTTCATTGTACTTATTGATCGAGCTTGTAAGGCTGAAGAATTGAGTAAAGAAAAGAGGAAGGCTGATTCTGAAGCGAAAGACTCAAGAAAGAGACTGATGAATAAACCATATCACTATTTATCCAAGAGATCATGAGATGTGTATAATCGTTCAAATGCATCAGAAGGGCATTCTAATAGAGATCAAGGGAAGCAATTTACGAGTGTAAAAGCTCTAGCTACGTCTATAGTAAGTGTTGGTAGTGTGAGACCAAATAGACCTGAATGTAGATAGTGTGGGAAAATGGCATCTTGGTGAATGCAGAATGAATGATCGGGCCTGTTTTAAATGTGGTTCATAGGATCACTTCATCAGAGACTGTCCCGAGATGGTTGAGAAAGATTGACCTTAGAATGTAAGACCGAGTAATACATCCATCAGAAGAAGACCACCTAGAAATGCTAGAAATGTGAGTTATAGTCGAGGGGTGACAAAGGACTCCACTGTGAGATCTGAGGCTAGAGCACCTGCCAGAGCCTACGCTATTCGTGCTTGCGAAGAAGCATCATCTCCAGATGCTATCACAGGTACATTTTCTCTCTATAACACTAATGTGATTGCGTTGATAGATCCCGGATCAACTCATTCATATATATGCGTGAATTTAGTGTCTCGTAAGAATTTGCTTATTGAGCCTACAGAATTTATGATTAAAGTCTCGAACCCCTTAGGCAAATATGTCCTGGTTGACAAAGTTTACAAGAATTGTCTGTTAATGACTCGGGATTACTATTTTCTAGCTTATTTGATGTTGTTACCATTTGATGAGTTTGACGTAATTCTGGGTATGGACTGGTTAACGCTACATGATGCGGTAGTGAATTGTAGACGAAAGATAATTGAGTTGAAATGTCAGAATAATGAAATTATCTGAATTGAGTCTGATGATCTGTGTAGTTTGCCAGTTGTGATTTCGTCGATGTCAGCTCAGAGGTATGTGAGAAAGGGATCGACGCTTATCTTGCTTACGTACTTGATATGAAAGTGTCTGAATCAAAGATTGAATCAGTACCAGTTGTGTGCGAGTATCTAGATGTGTTTCCGGAAGAGTTAGCAAGTTTGCCACCTATCAGAGAGGTTGAGTTTGATATTAATTTACTGCTGGGAACTTCATCAAATATCGATAGCTCCGTACAGAATGGCTCTGACAGTGTTGGAAGAATTAAAAGCTCAGTTGCAAGAATTAACTAATAGAGGATTTGCAAGATCGATTTTCTCATCCTGGGGTGAGCCAGTATTATTTGTAAAGAAGAAAGATGGCACGATGAGAATGTGTATAGACTATCGACAGTTCAATAAAGTGACGACCAAGAACAAATACCCTTTGCCTCGAATCCAAGATTTATTTGATCAGCTGAAAGGAGCAACAATATTCTCAAAAATAGATTTGAGATTAGGCTATTATCAGTTGCGAGTTAAAGACTTAGATGTGTTGAAGACTATGTTCAGGACGAGGTACAGACACTATAAATTCCTTGTTATGCCTTTTAGATTAACTAACGTACCCGCAATTTTTATGGATTTTATGAACTGAATTTTCAGACCATATTTAGATCCATTTTTTGTTGTGTTTATAGATGATATTTTGATATATTCTCGAAATGAATTCGAACATGCCAAACACTTGAGAATCATGTTGCAAACCTTGAGAGACAAGCAATTGTTTGCAAAATTTTGTAAATGTGAGTTTTGGCTCTGAGAGGTTGGATTTCTAGGGCATATTGTTTTAGCCGAAGGTATCCGAGTCAACCTGAGCAAGATTTCTACAATTATAGATTGGAAACCTCTAAGAAATGTACCTGAAGTCCGTAGTTTTCTGGGACTAGCGGGTTATTGTAGACTATTCGTGAAAGGATTTTTAATAATTGCAACCCCGGGACAAGATTGCTTCAAAAAGATGTAAAGTTCGAATGGTCTGAGAAATTTTAGCAAAGTTTTGAACAGTTGAAAGCACTATTGACATAGGCACTAGTTTTAGTTCAGCTTGAATCGGGTAAAGAATTTGTGATTTTTAGTGATGCATCGTTGAATGGTCTGGGTTGCGTTTTGATGTAGGAAGGCAAAGCAATAGCTTATGCCTCGAGATAGTTGAAACCTCATAAAAAGAATTATTTGACGCACAATTTAGAGTTGGTTGCAATTGTATTTGCATTGAAGATCTGGCGTCATTACTTGTTTGGTGAGAAGTGCCACATCTATATCGATCATAAGAGCTTAAAATATTTAATGACTCAGAAAGACCTAAATTTTTGACAACGAAGATGGTTAGAATTGCTAAAAGATTTTGAATTAATAATTGACTATCATCCGGGAAAAACGAATGTAGTTGTTGATACGTTGAGCAGAAAGTCATTATTTGCCTTGCGTGCGATGAGTACTTAGTTAGATCTGTCTAACGATAGCTTGATTGTAGCTGAGTTGAGAGTGAGACTGTTATTTCTTTAGCAGATTTGTGAAGCTCAGAAAGTTGATAGTAAATTGCAAACCAAACGAGTTCAATGTGAGTTGACTTCTGATTTAGAGTTTCAAATCGGATATGATGATTGTGTTAGGTTCAAAAATAGAATATGTGTACCAAGAAATTCTGAGCTCATTTAGAAAAATTTAAATGAAGCACATAGTGGTTTTTTATCAGTACATCTAGGAAGCATAAAAATGTATAATGATTTGAAGCAATTGTATTGGTGGTATGGGCATGAAACGAGATATATCAGAGTTTGTTTTGAAATGTCTAATATGTCAGCAAGTCAAAGCTGAACATCAAGTACCATCAAGATTATTACAGTCTGTGATGATACGAGAGTAGAAATGGGATAGAGTGACTATGGATTTTGTATCAGGTTTATCCCTGTCTCTAGAAAAGAAAGATGCAATATGGGTTGTTGTAGATAGATTAATGAAATCTGTGCATTTCATTCTTGTACGTATAGATTATTCACTTGATAGACTCGTCGAATTGTATATCTCAAAGATTGTTAGATTGCATGGGGTGCCTGTTTCTATTGTTTCGGACAGAGATTCGAGACTCACATCGTGATTTTGGAAGAGATTGCAAGAAACTTTGGGTACAAAGCTGCATTTCAGTACAGCATTTCATCGTTAGACTGACGGTCAATCCAAGAGAGTTATCCATATACTCAAAGATATGTTACGTTGTTGCATTTTAAAGTTTGAAAGCAGTTGGGAGAAATACTTACCATTGATTGAATTTGCTTATAACAACAACTTTCAATCGAGTATTAAAATGGTACCTTATGAAGCTATATACAGTCGTAAATGTTGAGCACCGTTGTACTGGATCGAGCTTAGCGAGAAAAAGATTCATGGGGTTGATTTGATTAAAGAAATAGAAGAGAAAGTGAAAGTAATTTGTGATAGCTTGAAAGCTGCTTTAGATTGACAAAAATCGTACACGGATTTGAAACGGAAAGACATTGAGTTTCATATCAGAGATAAAGTATTCTTGAATGTATCACCATGGAAAATGATACTTCGATTTGGCCGAAAAGGGAAGTTGAGTCCGCGATTCATCGGATCATATGAGATTATCGAGTAAATCAGGCTAGTTACATATGGTTAGCATTACCGTCTGAGTTAGAAAAGATACATAACATGTTTCATGTATCAATGTTACGACTATACCGGTTAGACCCTTTGCATATCATTTCTCCGACCAAAGTTTAAATTCAGTCATATATGTTGTATATTAAAGAACCAGTTAGAATTCTAGCTCGTGAGATCAAAGAATTGAGAAATAAAAGAATAGCATTAGTGAAAGTCTTGTGGCATTAGCACGGGATTAAAGAAGCTATGTGGGAACCCGAGGATGCTATAAGAAAACAATACCCCTGTCTA
Source organism: Gossypium stocksii (assembly GCA_020496765.1). Classification (NCBI taxonomy): domain Eukaryota; kingdom Viridiplantae; phylum Streptophyta; class Magnoliopsida; order Malvales; family Malvaceae; genus Gossypium; species Gossypium stocksii. Next base: position 87,931,504 of record CM035629.1, read on the forward strand.
TTCACTAGTAAGATTTTTGGGGACAAAAATCCCTAAGGGGGAGAGTTGTAACAACCTGCTTTTAGCTAAATCAGAACAGTGGTTTTGGAACCACAAATATGAGGTTAGAAAATGATTTTATTATTATTATAATTGTTTACAGCATGAAAGCAGGATTGTGTGAAAGTTTCGTGAAGTAATTTTATCGTTTGAGCGTTTAATTCAATAAAAAGGTCTAAATCACGTAAGGCGTAAAAATTGAATTATATTTGTTAAAGGTATTAAATGGCTATGAATCATTAAAGTGAAGACCCTTAAGTGGTAAATATACCATTGTTAATGGTAGTGGACTTTATAGACATACATTAAGTGTTTATAATGTTTATTAACAAAGGCTATTTTGGGAATTTATTAAATAAAAATGAATTAAGTAAAAACAAAGCTACTTTCTTTAGTCCATCTTCTTCATCACTGAAATTAAGACATGAAAATAGCAATTGGAGAGATTTAAGGTTTCGGCTAGACTTTCTGAAGCATATCAAGAAAAGGGAAATTTGGACTTAGATCGGGGGAAAAGCAAAGTGATCGAATAGTCAGTCCGTTTCATCATTTCCGTATATGAGGTAAGTTCGTATGCTAATAAATGCTATTGAATTATGTTATAATTTGTTATTATTATTGAATTGAATAGCAAAGCTGGTTGAATATGAGTTACGAGACATGATCAACAGAGAAACAATAGCCAAAAGTCCCGAACGAACCTAGTATAGGATACAAATGTCATGACATTAGGGTTACTGAGATTTCATGTAAGACCATATCTGGGATATGGCATTGATATGAGATTTCGTGTAAGACCATAGCTGGGCTATGGCATTGATACAAGATTACATGTAAGACCATATCTGGGATATAGCATTGCTACTATATATGTGTGATTCTCGAGTATCCTTTAGTGATTTCAAATGGTTCAACGGGGATAAACGACACGAGGATTAAAGTTATAGCTTATTATGCCTATTTGATTGAATTGCACTTATTTTTTATGTTAAGTTTATTATCATACGAGCTTACTAAGCTCCAAAGCTTATTTTGTTTTATTTCTCCTTGTTTTATAGTGTTTCAAAGCTAGCTCAAATCTGGGGATCATCAGAGACTTCATCCCACTATCGAACATTTATTTTGGTACTTTTGAAATTATATATATATGGTATATGGCATGTATAGGCTATGGTCTTTTGGTATGTTTGATGGACATGTATTTGGCCATTTGGTATGGCTTATTAATGACTAATGGTTTAATGTATATATTGCCTTGTGATAAGGAATATTTTGGTATGGATGTTATTGTGGTTATGTTGTGTAAATGGCTATTTAGTTTGTGGTGATTAATTGCTTGAGATATGTTTGTTGTAGTGTGATTATGGTTGATGAATTGAATTATAGGATTAGTTATATATGTGAATTATGGCTATTGAATCATGTAATTTTGGTGTATGTTAAAATAGGTGAATTATGGTGATTATGAGAATGGTAGATGTTGATATTGAAATAGTATAAAATGTGAAGAATTGATGTTGTTTGGCTGCTCGTTTATGTCTTGGATTGGTATCATTTGTGCTTGTGTAGGTGTGCCTAAATTGGGTGGCAAAATGGCCTTGTAAATGGCCTATTTTTGTCCATACAGGCAGAGACATGGGCATGTGTTTCAGCTGTGTGTGACACATGGTCATAGTATACGGCCGTGTGTCCCGTAGTGTTGAAATTAAATGCAAGTCAGTATGCACAACACAGCTTCTCACACGGGCGTGTGACAGGCCATATGGCATCAGTCAATATACCCTACAGGTTTGGCACAGCCTAGCACACGGTATGGTACACGAGCGTGTGATGCCATTTCGAATAGGCTTACGGGCTAGACACACGGGCGTATGGTCGACCGTGTGACCTAAATCAGAGAGTTACACGGGGTAGGACACGGGCTGGGACACTGCCATGTGCTCTCGTTTCGAATGTCCACACGGCCTGTGGCACGGGCATGTCTGGTGGTCGTGTGAGACACACGGCCTGTTCACACGGGCGTGTGTCCCTTGTTTTTAGAAAAATTTTCCATGTTTCCCTAAATTGTTCAAAGTATTCTATTTAGTCCCAAACTACTTTTAAAGCATGTTTAGGGCCTCGTAGGCTCGTTTAAGGGACAATGTCTTTGAATGTGATTGATATCTGCTTATGTATGCTTATGTATGTGTAAATGATGTAATAAGTATAGTAATGCCTCTTACCCTGTTTTGGCGATGGATACGAGTTATGTAACAACCAAATTTTGGTGAAATTGGAACAGTGGTTTCGGTACCACAAATATGAGCCAAAAATAAAATTTATTTTTATTTTATTATGTGGACTGCATTATTTTAGAAAAGTCTTGTGAAAATTTTGATAAGAAAAATTTACCGATTTCGTGTTTAATTACGAGAAGGACCAATTTGCATAAAATGCAAAAGTAGAATTCTAGTAGCTATAAAGATTAAATAGCTATGGAATTTAAAACTAGAGGTCCTTATATGGTAATTAGACCATCAATCAAAAGATGGAAAATATCTTTGTTGAATCATCCATGGATTTGAGAAAAAGAAAAGGGCTAAATTGGAAAGTGAAATAGTTTAATTAATTAAAAGATGATAAAAAAAAAATATCATCTTATTTTCTCATCTTCTTCCCCAAAAATACATGAAAACCCTAGGAGAGAGAGAAGAAACTTTCATGGCCAAATTGGGTAAGTTTCCTTGGCCCGTTTTTAGTAATTTTGATATTTTTGAAACTGGGATAGCTTAATCTATCTATTTGGGGGATCATTTTGTAAAGTTATCAAAGTATGGAAAATGAGTCATGGATGTATATGCTAAAAAGTTGAAATTTATGGTAGAAAATGAAAGGTTGTTAATAGATAAACAACTTTTACAAAGTGATTTTTGATAAAACACATGATTTAGGGACTAAAATGCAAAATTGTGAAATTTGATGAAAAATTCTAAATTTTTATGTATACATGTGCTGTAAATTTTATAATGGAATTTTGGTTAGGCTTTGAATAGGGAGTAAATTGCACAAGTTTCATTTTCCGAGCCTAGGGACGAAATGGGAATTTATGGAAATGTTAGGGGCAAAATAGTAATTTTGCCTAGGATGAAAATTGAGACCACTTGTATGTGAAATATGATAAATTAATGTGAAATTTAATCGTATAAATCCGAATCGACCAAATTCAGAGCTAGATTGAGGAAAAAGGAAAATGTCGGATTAGTAGATTTGTTTATGCAAATTGTGTAAATTTCATAAATATGTGAAATGATTACATATCCGATAAAGCCCGATAAATGATAAAGCTCGATAAATGATAAGGCCCAATAGATGATAAAGGATAAACAATGAGCATATTGCTTATATGCTTGAAATGAGTGAGGAATGTGCTTATTTGAATTACACGAATGTTGTGGATATATGAAATAATTACATGCCCGATAATACTTGAGAGTAATGTTTAAATGCCTATTAAATAAAATGGAAAATTGATGGATATGTGATTTCCTGAAATGATTGAGGTCTTGCATTTGGTGCTAACGGAATTTAGCTCGGACAACTAATCCTATTAACCTCATTACAGAAAAGGATTTAGCCCGAACGGGTAATCCTGATATAAACCCTCTCGAGCATATGATACAGATTGGATTTAGCCCAGACGGGTAATCCAGATCAAGCTCTTTAGAGCATATGTTATAGAAAGGATTTAGCTTGGACTAGCAATCTTGATTAAGCTTGTCGAAACCATTTTTTGAAAACGGGGATCGACTTTTGAAAACGAAAGTTGGGAGTCGCCACCAATCCTTTTTTGAGGTGCAATTGGGCCACCTTATAAAACATTTTTGGTCCACGAATTTTAAGAAAACGGGTTCGGGAGTCAGTTACGTACGAGGAAGGATAGGCACCCTCGACATGCCCAAAATCGGTACTTAATTGATGAATTGGTATCTTAAATGTCGAAAATTAAAAATTTGGACAAAGTTCAAACTACGATCCTCCTTTTGTTGACTTTTAAAACATGAACTTTAGTTTTAAGAGGATATTCGAATATTCAAACGAACAAAGAAAACGAAACCCAGTACGTTTGGGCACGATCCTTTGAGTTCCATGAATACCGGACATTGCCTTTATCTTAAAAATCTCGAGAGCGAACCGATAAAAGGATATTCGGATATTCAAAATAAACAAAGAAAGCGACACCCAGTACGTTAGGGCGCGATCCTTTGAATTCTTTAAATACTGAACATTGCCTTTATTTTAGAAAACAATTGAGAATAAACCGTTGAATAAGCGAATTTGGGAAATTTAAAAATTTGAGAAAAACGATAGTATGCAATATAAAAATAACAATATAATAAACTTAACAGTGTATATATTAATACCTAAAATATAGTAAGTATGAGGAAAATTAATAACAATAGTAATAACAGTAGTAATAAATATAATAGTATAATAAATATAGCAATAATGATATTAATGATAAAATTAAAAATACATAATGGTAATGAAAATAATATGTCAATGATGATATTAAATATAGTGATAAAAGTAAAATTAAAGTAATAACTATTCTAAATTAATAAATATAATAATATAGTATAAAAATAAAAAATAAAAAAGGCGGTAATTTTAAAAGAAATAATAAAAAATGATATAATAAATATAATAAGTAAAATAATTATCATATTTGAAATAATTAACTTTTAATGAAAATGTAATAAAAATATAATAATAAATAATTAAATAATAATATGAAACAAAACTCAAATTAATTAGTTTAATAGAAAAAATAATAATTAAAAAAAGAAAATAAATATAATAATGATGAAAATAATTAATATAATAATATGGTTATTAAAGCTCACATTAATTAATTTAACAGTAAAATAACAAAAAAATAAAAAAAGGGTTTAAATTGAATTAAAAATGTAAACTTTGGGGCCAAATCAGAAATAAATTAAGGCAAAAGGATCAAATTGAACTAAAAACAAAGCATTTGGGGTGAAATTTTAAATTTCCAGAATAGCAGGAGTCGAACAGAGATTCGCGTGCAACTTGGAGGACCAAATCCGTGAAATACCCCTTTCTAAAATGACACCGTTACAACCGAAAATGATCACATTTCAAGTATTCTCTTGAGTGCTTTCTATCGATCTTTGAATGTATTTTGTATACAACTTGTGTTCTATCTCTTTGAGAAAAAGGGAAAAAAACCCCCCCTCTACAATGGTTTTGAATGGCTTTTATAGCCAAATTTTACAACTTGTTTGTAGGTAAGTGGGGTGATAGAGTTAGTGGGGAGATGGAGTTAATGGTTGGTTTAGTGGGGTGATGGAGTTAATGGTTGGTTTAGTGGGGTGTTAATTAGGCTAGGGCAAAATTTGGGTCTTACAGCTGCCCCTCTTTGCTCGTTGTTGTGTAACGAGAACGAAGCAAAGACTTAAAAGGGCCAATTTTGCCCGGTCCTGTCAAATCTTGACTCCTTAATGTAACCTCATCGTAACCCAATGCGTCTTATTGCTTCAAGATGCCCCATTGCTGCTTCATTGAGATACAACTTGTTAAAGTTTGATCCATTCCACTCCTGATTAGTGGGGTAAGATCTGCTGAAATTTAGCCTGCTCCACTCCTGCTCAATGAAGATAAGGCTGGTGGCTGAAATCTGCTCCATTGCTGATACATGGAGATAAGATTCGCCAAAATTTGATCTGTTCCACTCCTGCCAGTGGGATGAGATCTGTTATATTTAGCCTGGTCCACTCCTGCTCAGTGGGATAAGGCTGGCAGTTTGAATCTACCCCATTGCCGATACATGGAGATAAGATTCATTGAAATTTAATCTGTTCCACTCCTGCCAGTGGGATGAGATCTGCTATATTTAGCTTGTTCCACTCCCGCTAAGTGGGATAAGGCTGGTGGTTTGAATCTGCCCCATTGCCGATACATGAAGATAAGATTCGTCGAAGTTTGATCTGTTCCACTCCTGCTCGTGGGATGTGATCTGCTATATTTAGCCTGTTCCACTCCTGATCCTGGGATGAGATCTGCTATATTTAGCCTGTTCCAGTCCTGCTCAGTGGGATAAGGCTAATGATTGGAATCTGCTCCATCATCGGTATAGGGAAATAAGATTCGCCAAATTTGATCTACTCTGCTCCTGCTCAGCGAAGATAAGATCTGGTATGTTTAGCCTGCTTCACTCCTGCTCAGTGAAGATAAGGCTGATCATTAGAATCTGCTCCATCGCCGGTACGTGGAGATAAGATTCACCAAATTCGATCTGCTCCGCTCCTGCTCAGCGAAGATAAGATTTGGTATGTTTAGCCTGCTGCACTCCTGCTCAATGAAGATAAGGCTGATGATTGGAATCTGCTCCATCGCCGATACGTGTAGATAAGATTCACCAAATTCGATCTCCTCCGCTCCTGCTCAGTGAAGATAAGATCTGGTATGTTTAGCCTGCTTCACTCCTGCTCAGTGAAGATAAGGCTGATGATTGGAATCTGCTCCATCGCCGGTACGTGGAGATAAGATTCACCAAATTCGATCTGCTCCGCTCCTGCTCAGCGAAGATAAGATTTGGTATGTTTAGCCTGCTTCACTCCTGCTCAGTGAAGATAAGGCTGATGATTGGAATCTACTCCATCGCCGGTACATGGAGATAAGATTCACCAAATTCGATCTGCTCTGCTCCTGCTCAGCGAAGATAAGATCTGGTATGTTTAGCCTGCTTCACTCCTGCTCAGTGAAGATAAGGCTGATGATTGGAATCTGCTCCATCGCCGGTACGTGGAGATAAGATTCACCAAATTCGATCTGCTCCGCTCCTGCTCAGCGAAGATAAGATCTGGTATGTTTGGCTTGTTACCCGACTGCTTAGGGAGTTAAGGCTCACTATCTTCGATCTGCTCCGCTACTACTCAGGGAGACAAGATCTGTATATCTTGGGCCTGTTACCCTACTGCTTAGGGAGTTAAGGCTCACTGTCTTCGATCTGCTCCGCTACTGCTCAGGGAGACAAGATCTGTATATCTTTGGCCTGTTACCCTACTGCTTAGGGAGTTAAGGCTGTAACACCCCCATGCCCGAGACTGTCGCCGGAGTCGAGCTTGAGGTGTTACCGAACATAATTTATCATTTAAACAACTTTACATCATTTATTTTGATTTTTGGAATAAGCAGTTTTTCTGCGTCATGGTTGCTAAAAAAATCATATCTCGAGTTAAGAAACTTGAAATCAAGATCCGTAAATTTTCCCTGAATCTAGACTCACACATATATCTACTAATATTTTTCTAAAATTTTTGGTTGGGCCAATTAGTACAGTTTATTAGTTAAAATTACCCCTGTTTCAGGACTTGACTACACTGACCTCTACTTACTTCGAACCACTTTTCTCCATGTAAAAAAATTATATAACTATAGAATTTATTTCTATTAAAATTAGATTCAACAAGGATTCTGAGCATATAAATTACACCTCCTAATTATTTTTTTACAATTTATAGTGAATTTTCAAAGTTGGAACAGTTGATCCAGAAATCTCTCTGGCCCTGTTTCACTAAAACTGAAATATCTTATAACATATAACTCCTTTACCTATTTTGATTTTTCCATTTGAAAGTAGACACAATAAGCTTCAATTTCATAGTTAATTCTTCACCTAATTCGTTTTCTACTATTTTTGGTGATTTTTCAAACTCACGTCGTTGTTGCTGTAGTGTTCTGTTTTATGGCAAGTTTCATCTTTTTATGAATTCTCATGAACTATATAACATATTAAACTCACAAGGCATCCAACATTATCTAGGCTAGCCATACCAATTACTAAGCATTATCAAGCATTTTCTCAACCAAACCACAACCATATCACAAGATTATTTACACAAAACAAGTATATTGCTATACATGCCATACATCAAAACATACAAACCAATATACCAATTCTCCCTCGGATAGTGTGAGCTTTTCTTCGACCTTCCCGATATCCAAGTTGGCTCGCTAAAGACTACAATGAATGTAAAGGAGGGAGTAAGCATAAATGCTTAGTAAGTTCACATGCAAATAACAAGTAACATAACAAAGCAATTATATCAACAACAATAGCATGATATCACCAAGATACAAACCACATTTCTAGCTATCGTGTATCATCTTACCACCTTATTTCTGTTATATCAAGTTTCAACCCGAGGGTTAAGTACATACCTGTCCAAATTGTCTATTTCACAACACTTACCAAAATATCATTTTCATCTTGAGTATTCTTCCATTCCGCTAGAATTTTACCCGTTGAACACATCGGAATATAACTCGGATACACGGATCATTTGCACATAAGTGCCACATATGTAATCAATCAATCATGTAACCCGCCCATAAGTGAACTCGGACTCAACTCAACGAGCTCGGGCGTTCGCATCCATAAGTGAACTCGGACTCAACTCAACGAGCTCGGATGCCTAGTTACATCTCACGAACTCGGACTCAACTCAACGAGTTCGGACTTTCGCATCCATAAGTGAACTCGGACTCAACTCAACGAGCTCGGATGCCCAACCATCCTAGTAACATGTCACTTGTATCCTAATCTATTCCCAAGGTTCAAACGGGATTTTCCTCAATCAGATATCCTTGCCGTCTTCCATAGAATACCGAAACCAATACTCGGTAGCAATTTATATTTAACAAGTAGCACACATAATTTGCATATTATTCGATAATAACCACAAAGCATATATTTCATGATAAAAATCAGCATATCATATAAATAACATCAATTAACTTAAAAATAACAATTATGTTACATTATTTACACATGAACTTACCTCGGTACAAAATATAGTAATTTTGCGATTTAGTCCAAAATCTTTTCTTTTCCTCGATCAAGGTTGATTCCACGTCTTTCTTGATCTAAAATACCACATTTAGCTTATTTAATACTCACATTATCAAAATAGTCCTAAATTCAAATTTTGGCAAAATTACAATTTTGCCCCTAAACTTTTGCTTATTTACACTTTTGCCCCAAAGCTCGAAAATTAAATTTTATCACAAATTCTTATGTTTTAGGACATGCTGATCATTTATTTACCATTAGCAAGCTCAAATTCCCACTAAAACACATACTTATGAACAATATGTACTTTTACCGATTAAGCTGTTTTACTCGTTTTTACTTAAAACCGAGTAGCACAAATTGTTTAACATAATTTAAAACCTCATATTCTATCATAAAACATCAAAATACACAAATTTCACCTATGGGTATTTTTCCAAATATGAACCCTAACTTAAATTATTGCTAACATAAGCTTTATCGAGTTACTAGGACCACGAAAACCTAAAGAGCATTAAAAACGGGGCTTGGAATCACTTATTATTGGAAGCTTGAAACAAACCCTAGCTATGGAGAACCCTTGAAATTTCGTGGTAATGAAGAAGATGACCAATTTTGTGTTATTTTTCCCTTTTTATTTCATGTTAATATCCAAATGACCAAAATGCCCCTCCTTACTAAACTTTCAAAAATTCCATCCATGTCCAAATTTTGTCCATGAACTTAAAATTGGTAAAATTGCTATTTAAGACCTCCTAATTAATATTCCAAAGAAATTTCATACTAGAAACTTCTAGAATGCAAGTTTTGCAACTTATTCGATTTAGTCCCTAATTTCAAATTAAGCACTTTACGCTTAGAATTTCTTCACGAAATTTTCACACCATCATAAAATCATATCACAAACATCAAAATAATTATAAAATAATTATTTCTACCTCGGATTTGTGGTCACGAAACCACTATTCCGATTAGGCCCCAATTCGGGATATTACAACTCTCCCCCTATTTTAAGGATTTTCGTCCTCGAAAATCTTACCGGTAAACAGGTGTGGGTATTGTGTCCTTATAGTTTCCTTGGGTTCCCATGTAGCCTCTTCTATTCCATGCTTTTGCCACAACACTTTCACAAGAGCAATACTTTTGTTTCTTAGTTGTTTGACCTCTCGAGCTAAAACTTTAATCGGTTTTTCTTCGTAGGTCATATCTGGTCATAATTCAATTTCTGTCAGTGAAACCACATGTGAAGGATCCGAACGATACCGACGTAGCATAGATACATGGAACACATCATGAATTTTCTCTAACTCAGATGGTAATGCTAACTGATAAGCTACCGGTCCAACTCTTTCAATTATTTCATACGGCCCGATAAAACGCGGACTTAATTTACCTTTTCGTCCAAATCTGAGGACTTTCTTCCACGGAGACACCTTTAAAAATACCTTATCACCAACTTGAAACTCAATTTCTTTTCATTTCAAATCTGCATAAGATTTCTGTCTATCCGAAGCAGCTTTCAAACAATCTCAAATTACCTTCACTTTTTCTTCGGTTTCTTTTATTATATCAACTCCATAGATCTGATTTTCCTTGAGTTCGATTAAATACAAAGGCGTCCGACACTTACGACCATACAATGCTTCATAAGATGCCATTTTCAAACTCGTCTGATAACTGTTATTGTAAGCAAATTCCACCAACGGTAAATATCTTTCCCAACTTCCTTGAAATTCTAGTACACAACATCAAAGCATGTCTTCAAGAATCTGAATTACCCTTTCTGATTGCCCATCAGTTTGTGTATGAAAAGCAGTACTGAAATTTAACCTTTTACCTAATGCTTCTTGCAACTTTTGCCAAAACCACGAAGTAAATCTCGGATCTCTGTCTGAAATGATTGACAATGGTATTCCATGTAGTCTAACAATATCTCTAACATACAATTCAGCTAACTTGTTAAGAGAATAATCCATACATACTGGAATGAAATAAGCCGATTTAGTCAATCTGTCAACTATTACCCAGATGGCATCTTTCTTTCCTGGAGTCAACGGCAACCCTGAAACAAAATCCATAGTAATCCGATCCCATTTCCATTCAGGAACCATAATAGGCTAAAGTAATCCTGAAGGCACTTGGTGTTCCGCTTTCACCTGTTGACAAATTAAGCATTTCGATACAAATTCCGATATATCCCTTTTCATTCCATTCCACTAGTACATTTTCTTCAAATCATTATACATTTTCGTACTGCCTGGATGAATCGACAAATAACCACCATGTGCTTCCTGCAAAATCTTTTGAATTAACTCCTCATTCTTCGGTACACAAATCTGATCTTTAAACATCAAGCAACCATCAGGACCGATTCTGAAATCTGACTCTGTATCAACCTCACATTGCTTTCTTTTGGCTTGCAAGTTTTCATCGCTTTTCTGAGCTTCAAAAATCTCTTGTAAAAACATCGGTCTTACTTTTAGCTCAGCCAGAATGGAACCATCATCTGACATTTCCAACTAAGTGTTCATAACTCTCAAAGCAAACAACAGTTTTCTACTCAAAGCATCAGCAACTACATTTGCTTTTCCTGGATGATAGTCAATCACAAGCTCGTAATCTTTTAATAACTCCAACCATCTTCGCTGTCTCAAATTCAAGTCCTTTTGTGACATCAAGTATTTAAGACTCTTGTGGTCGGTATATACTCGACACTTTTCACCATATAGATAATGTCGCCAAATCTTCAAAGCAAACACCACTGCAGCCAATTCCAAATCATGAGTCGGATAATTCCTCTCGTGAGGTTTTAACTGCCTCGAAGCATAAGCCACAACCTTTCCTTCTTGCATCAGTACACATCCCAAACCATTTAGAGAAGCATCGCTATATACCACAAATTCTTTACCTGACTTGGGCTGTACTAACGCTGGTGCCTCTGTTAATAACTTTTTCAATTCTTCAAAACTTTGTTGACATTCTTCCGTCCACTAAAATTTAACATCCTTGCGAAGTAATCTAGTCATAGGAGCAGCAATTATAGAAAATCTATTTACAAACCGTCGATAATATCCAGCTAGTCCCAAGAAACTCTTAACCTCGGTTACATTTTTTGGTGGCTTCCAATCAACAATAGCTGAAATTTTACTGGGATCAACCCTATACCATCACCCGAAACAATATGACCCAAAAATCCAACTTCCCGAAGCCAAAATTCACTTTTACTAAACTTGGCATATAACTGCTTGTCTCGCAAAGTTTGCAAAACTATCCTCAAGTGCTCAGCATGCTCTGTCTCATCTTTCGAATAAATCAAGATATCATCTATAAATACCATAACAAACTTGTCCAAGTATGGTCGAAATATTCGATTCGTCAAATCCATAAACACAGCAGGAGCATTTGTTAATCCAAACGGCATAACTAAAAATTCATAATGACCATACCTTGTCCTAAAAGCAGTTTTAGGCACATCTGACTTTTTACCCGCAGCTGATAGTACCCAGATCTCAAATCAATCTTTGAAAACCATGTTGCTCCTTTCAGCTGATCAAACAAATTATCAATTCTCGGCAACAGATACTTGTTCTTAATTGTCACTTTGTTTAATTTCCGATAGTCTACACACAATCTCATCGAACCATCATTCTTTTTCACAAACAATACTGGAGCACCCCAAGGCGAAAAACTCGATCTCACAAAGCCTTTTTCGGTCAACTCTTGCAATTGCGACTTTAATTCTTTCAACTCTGTTGGTGCCATTCTATACGGAGCAATCGAGATCTGAGCTGTTCCCGGCATCAAATCAATACCAAACTCTACTTCTCTAACTGGAGGCAAACCCGACAATTCTTCTGGAAATACATCCGTAAACTCACATACAATCAGCACTGATTCCACTTTCTTTTCAATTTCCTTTGTATTCAACCACATATGCTAAATAAGCTTCATAACCCTTTCTCAAATATCTCTGAGCCGACATTGAAGAAATCACACTAGACAATGCCTCTGATTTATCTGATTCGACCCGCAGAGTTTCACCATTTTCACACTTTAATTCAATAACTTTCTGTTTACAATTTACTATAGCATCATGCAATGTTAACCAATCCATACCCAAAATAACATCAAACTTATCAAACGGCAACAACATCAAGTCGGCCGGAAAGTAATAACCCTGAATCATTAAAGGACAGTTCTTGTATACTTTATCAACTATAACACATTGGCCTAACGGGTTTGACACTTTAATCATAAATTCTATATTCTCAACAGGTATATTCATGCTAGATACTAATTTCATGCACACATATGAATGAGTAGAACCGGGGTCAATCAAAGCAGTAACATTAACATCATAGAGAGAAAATATACCAGTAATCACATCGGGTGAGGAAGCATCTTCACGAGCTTTAATAGCATAAGTTCTAGCCAGAGCCCTTCCTTCAGGTCTAACTACTGCATCTCTGGCTACATTCTTGCTGCTTGCTTCACTCCCAGCTTTTCTTGGATACCTTCCTCTCGAATCTGCACCACCTGCTTTTGTACTCTGAAATTTTTCTTTTTCAATCCTCTTTGGGCAGTCTCTAATAAAATGATCCGGAGAACCACATCGGAAACATTCATTTGCTCTGCATGGACCAAAATGATTTCTACCACACCGCTGGCACTCGGGTTTAACAAATCTCGAGTTCCCTACACTAGCTGCCGAAGTAGTCTAGGACTTAAGACCCACATTTTGCTTCCTAGAATTCCCATATAATTGTCCAGCTGAAACTTGGGAACGAGGATTCATATTTCTTGATTTTCCGGGTTGCTATGAGGGTGCATTACTCATTGGTCTTTTCTTCCAATTTCGTGTCTCAGATTCTACCTTTTTCTTCTCTTTAAGTAGTTCTTTAGCCTTGCAAGCTCGATCGACAAGTACCACCATTTCTTTTAATTCAAGAATCCCAACAAATACCTTAATTTCTTCATTGAGCCTATCTTCAAATCGTCGGCACATCTTGGCCTCTGTAGGAACATATTCTCTAGCATACTTACTCAATCGAACAAATTCTCTTTCGTATTCAGTGACTGTCATATTACCTTGCTTTAGCTCAAGAAATTCCTTGCGCTTCTGATCAATAAATCTTTCACTGATGTATTTCTTCTGAAACTCTTCTTGAAAGAATTCCCAAGTTACCCTCTCTTTCGGTACCACAGAAATTAGTGTCTTCCACCAATTATAAGCTGAATCTCTCAACAAAGATATAGCACATTTCAAGCATTCCCCAGGTGTGCAAGACAGTTCATCAAATACCCGGATAGAATTCTCAAGCCAGAACTCTACTTTCTCGGCATCATCATCTACATTAGCTCTGAATTCTTCGGCCCCTAGCTTACGGATTTTATCAATTGGAGTTCTTTGGAATTTCATCATACCCACATCTTGAGGCATCGGGGGTATAGGTTGAGGAATTGGGGGAGGTGGGGGAGGTTGTACATTCGGGTTCGTACGAACAAACTTAGTATACCAAGCACTCATCATCTGGAGAAAGGCTTCTCGACCCCTTTCTCCTCCTCCTTGACTAATAGTGGGAGGTGGATTTTTAATCAGCACTGCCCCTTCAGCTAGAGCTGGTGTATTACTTTCTACATCATCAGCCACAGTTGGATCGGGATCCATTTACTATAAAAAAATCATTTAAAAGGTCAGAAGTTGTCACACTATCATAATATACACATATGGCATGTATAGCAAAATCCGTACATAAAACACGTTAGTCCGAGAACCGACTAAACCTGCTCCAATACCACCAAATGTAACACCCCCACGCCCGAGACCGTCGCCGGAGTCGAGCTTGAGGTGTTACCGAACATAATTTATCATTTAAACAACTTTACATCATTTATTTTGATTTTTGGAATAAGCAGTTTTTCTACATCATGGTCACTAAAAAAATCATATCTCGAGTTACGAAACTCGAAATCAAGATCCATAAATTTCCCCTGAATCTAGACTCACACATATATCTACTAATTTTTTTCTAAAATTTTTGGTTGGGCCAATTAGTACAGTTTATTAGTTAAAGTTACCCCTGTTTCAGGACTTGACTACACTGACCTCTACTTACTACAAACCACTTTTCTCTATGTACAAAATTCATATAACTATACCGTTTATTTCTATTAAAATTAGATTCAACAAGGATTCTGATCATATGAATTACACCTCCTAATTATTTTTTTACAATTTATAGTGAATTTTCAAAGTTGGCACAGGGGATCCAGAAATCGCTCTGGCCCTGTTTCACTAAAACTCAAATATCTTATAACATATAACTCATTTACCTATTTCGCTTTGTCCATTTGAAAGTAGACACAATAAGCTTCAATTTATAGTTAATTATTTACCAAATTCGTTTTCTACTATTTTTGGTGATTTTTTAAACTCACATCGTTGTTGCTGTAGTGTTCTGTTTTATGGCAAGTTTCATCTTTTTATGAATTCTCATGAACTATATAACATATTAAACTCACAAGGCATCCAACATTATCTAGGCTAGCCATACCAATTACTAAGCATTATCAAGCATTTTCTCAACCAAACCACAATCATATCACAAGATTATTTACACAAAACAAGTATATTGCTATACATGCCATACATCAAAACATACAAACCAATATACCAATTCTCCCTCGGATAGTGTGAGCTTTTCTTCGACCTTCCCGATATCCAAGTTGGCTCGCTAAAAACTACAATGAATGTAAAGGAGGGAGTAAGCATAAATGCTTAGTAAGTTCACATGCAAATAACAAGTAACATAACAAAGCAATTATATCAACAACAATAGCATGATATCAGCAAGATACAAACCACATTTCTAGCTATCGTGTATCATCTTACCACCTTATTTCTGTTGTATCAAGTTTCAACCCGAGGGTTAAGTACATACCTATCCAAATTGTCTATTTCACAACACTTACCAAAATATCATTTTCATCTTGAGTATTCTTCCATTCCGCTAGAATTTTACCCGTTGAACACATCGGAGTATAACTCGGATACACGGATCATTTGCACATAAGTGCCACATATATAATCAATCAATCATGTAACCTGCCCATAAGCGAACTCAGACTCAACTCAACGAGCTCGGGTGTTCGCATCCATAAGTGAACTTGGACTCAACTCAACGAGCTCGGATGCCTAGTTACATCTCACGAACTCGGACTCAACTCAACGAGTTCAGACATTCGAATCCATAAGTGAACTCGGACTCAACTCAACGAGCTCGGATGCCTAACCATCCTAGTGGCATGTCACTTGTATCCTAATCTATTCCCAAGGTTCAAACGGGATTTTCCTCAATCACATATCCTTGCCGTCTTCCACAGAATACCAAAACCAATACTCGATAGCAAATTATATTTAACAAGTAGCACACATAATTTGCATATTATTCGATAATAACCACAAAGCATATATTTCATGATAAAAATCAGCAGATCATATAAATAACATCAATTAACTTAAAAATAACAATTATGTTACATTATTTACACATGAACTTACCTCGGTACAAAATATAGTAATTTTACGATTTAGTCCAAGATCTTTTCTTTTCCTCGATCAAGGTTGATTCCACGTCTTTCTTGATCTAAAATACCACATTTAGCTTATTTAATACTCACATTATCAAAATAGTCCTAAATTCAAATTTTGTTAAAATTACAATTTTGCCCCTAAACTTTTGCTTATTTACACTTTTGCCCCAAAGCTCAAAAATTAAATTTTATCACAAATTCTTATGTTTTAGGACATGCTGATCATTTATTTACCATTAGCAAGCTCAAATTCCCACTAAAACACATACTTATGAACAATATGTACTTTTACCGATTAAGCCGTTTTACTCGTTTTTACTTAAAACTGAGTAGCACAAGTTGTTTAACATAATTTAAAACCTCATATTCTATCGTAGAACATCAAAATACACAAATTTCACCTATGGGTATTTTTCCAAATATGAACCCTAACTTAAATTATTGCTAACATAAGCTTTATCGAGTTATCGGGACTACGAAAACGTAAAGAACATTAAAAACGGGGCTTGGAATCACTTACTATGAAGCTTGGAAGCTTGAAACAAACCCTAGCTATGGAGAACCCTTGAAATTTCGTGGTAGTGAAGAAGATGACCAATTTTGTGTTATTTTTCCCTTTTTATTTCATGTTAATATCCAAATGACCAAAATGCCCCTCCTTACTAAACTTTCAAAAATTCCATCCATGTCCAAATTTTGTCCATGAACTTAAAATTGGTCAAATTGCTATTTAAGACCTCCTAATTAATATTCCAAAGCAATTTCATACTAGAAACTTCTAGAATGCAAGTTTTACAACTTATTTGATTTAGTCCCTAATTTCAAATTAAGCACTTTACGCTTAGAATTTCTTCACGAAATTTTCACACCATCATAAAATCATATCATAAACATCAAAATAATTATAAAATAATTATTTCTACCTCGGATTTGTGGTCATGAAGCCACTATTCCGATTAGGCCCTAATTCGGGATATTACAAAGGCTCATTGTCTTCGATCTGCTCCGCTACTGCTCAGGGAGACAAGATCTGTATATTTAGCCTGTTACCCTACTGCTTAGGGAGTTAAGGCGAGTGATCGATATCTATAATTTTAATCAATCTTACTACACTGTCCACTGGGAATCCATCTGTAGAAGTGATTTCCTAGGTTTATGCTTATGCCAAATGATTAGGATGCCATGATAAAAAATGAGTTAAATGCTCCTAACTAAATGTATTATGAGTGGCATTTGTATGAATACAAAATGCCATGAAAATGATCCCTTTTTAGGTTGTCATTATTCTTTGTGCGTTATGGTTATCATTTTTTCGACGTGGGTTTTCTTGCTCAGTTGATATCTTCTGACAGAGAACTCGTAAAACCAATCCCATTTTGTTCGACTAGTTTGCCCCACTATAACTTCAAGGTCTAGTCCACTGTAGCTTGTACTATCTTCAAACCCTCCCACTGCAACTTAGGGGAAATCTATTCCCACCATAATTCAAGGATATAGGATTTGACTCTGTAACGTCCCCACGCCCGAAACCATCACCGGAGTCGAGCTTGAGGTGTTACTAAACACAATTTACCATTTTAAACAACTTTACAAAATCTATTTTCATTTTCGGAATAAATTGTTTTCTGCGTCATGGTCGCTCAAAAAATCATATATCGAGTTACAAAACTCGAAATCAAGATCCGTAAATTTTCCATGAATCTAGACTCATATATCTATTCAATAATTTTTTTTTTTAGAATTTTTGACTGAGCCGATTAGTACAGTTTATTAGTTAAAATTTCCCCTGTTTCAGAACTCGACTGCACTGACCTCTACTCATTACGAATCACTTTTCTCCATGTACAAATTTCATATAACTATACCGTTTATTTCTATTAAAACTAGATTCAATAAGGAATCTAGACATATAAAGTAATCCTCCTAATTATTTTCGTACAATTTATGGTGAATATTCAAAGTTGGAACAGGGGATCCAGAAATTGCTCTGGCCTTGTTTCACTAAAACTCAAATATCTCATAACGTATAACTCCTTTACCTATTTTTCTTCTTCCATATGAAAGTAGACATGATAAGCTTCAATTTCATAACTAATTCATCATCAAATTCGATTTATATGATTTTTAGTGAATTTTCAAACTCACGTCAGTGTGGCTGCAATGTTCTGTTTTATGGCTAATTTCATTTTCATAAAAGCTTTTATATACTAGATAACCTATTATTCTTTCATGACATCAAACATAATCTATATTAGCCATTTCAATGACTCAACATTATCAAGCATTTCCTCAACCAAACCACCACCATATCACAAGATTATTTACACAAAGGAGGTATATTACTATACATGCCATACTAAATCTTACAAGCCATTTACCAAAAAGTCCTTTGGATAGTGTGAACGAGTCTTCGACCTATCCCGATTCTCGAGCCGGCTTGTCCAAAACTAAATGAATGAAAAGGAGGGAGTAAGCATAAATGCTTAGTAAGTTTACATGCAAATAACAAGTAACATAACAAAGTCATTATGCCAAACAACATTAACATAGCATCACCAAAACATATGTCGCAATTCTAGTCATCATACTTCATCTTACCACATTTTTGTTGTTGTCTCGGTTTTCAACCCAAGGGTTAAGTA
Organism: Gossypium stocksii; assembly: GCA_020496765.1. Classification (NCBI taxonomy): domain Eukaryota; kingdom Viridiplantae; phylum Streptophyta; class Magnoliopsida; order Malvales; family Malvaceae; genus Gossypium; species Gossypium stocksii. Next base: position 87,950,635 of record CM035629.1, read on the forward strand.
CATACCTGTCCAATACGGCCATTTCTCAACATTACCGAATTGTCACTTACGTCTTGAGTGCCTTTCCATTTCACTTGAATTTTACCCGTTGAACACATTGGAATACAACTCGGATACACGGATCATTTGCACATAAGTGCTGAATATGTAATCAATCAATCATGTAACCCGCCCATAAACGAACTCGGACTCAACTCAACGAGCTCGGGCGTTCGCATCCATAAGTGAACTCGGACTCAACTCAACGAGCTCGGATGCCTAGTTACATCTCACGAACTCGGACTCAACTCAACGAGTTCGGACATTCGCACCCATAAGTGAACTCGGACTCAACTCAACGAGCTCGGGTGCCAAACCATCCTAGTGACATGTCACTTGTATCCTAATCTATTCCCAAGGTTCAAACGAGATTTTCCTCGATCACTTATCCTTGCCGTCTTCCACATAATACCGGAACCAATACTCGGTAGCAATTTATATTTAACAAGTAGCACATATAATTTGCATATTGTTCAAAAATAACCACAAAGCATATATTTCATGATAAAAATCAGCATATCATATAAATAACATCGATTAACTTAAAAATAACAGTTATGTTACATTATTTACACATGAACTTACCTTAGTACCAAAATACAAAGATTTTTGCAATTTAGTCCGTAATCTTTTCTTTTCCTCGATCAAGGTTGATTCCACGTCTTTCTTGATCTAAAATAACACATTTAGCTTATTTAATACTCACATTATCAAAATAGTCCTAAATTCAAATTTTGGAAAAATTACAATTTTGCCCCTAAACTTTTGCATATTTACACTTTTGCCCCAAAGCTCGGGAATTAAATTTTATCACAAATTCTTATGTTTTAGGACATGCTGATCATTTATTTACCATTAGCAAGCTCAAATTCATACTAAAACACTTACTTATGAATAATATGTACTTTTACCGATTAAGCCGTTTTACTCGTTTTTACTTAAAACCGAGTAGCACAAGTTTTCTAACATAATTTAAAACCTCATATTCTATCATAAAACATCAAAATACACAAATTTCACCTATGGGTATTTTTCCAAATATGAACCCTAACTTAAATTATTGCTAACATAAGCTTTATCGAGCTACCGGGATTTCAAAAACGTAAAAATCATTAAAAACGGGGCTTAGAATCACTTACTATGAAGCTTGGAAGCTTGAAACAAACCCTAGCTATGGAGAACCCTTGAAATTTCGTGGTAATGAAGAAGATGACCAATTTTGTGTTATTTTTCCCTTTTTATTTCATTAAATGTCCAAATGACCAAAATGCCCCTCCATACTAAACTTTCAAAAATTCCTTCCATGTCCTAGTTTGTCCATGAACATAAAATGGGTCTAATTACCATTTAAGACCTCCTAATTAATATTTCAAAGCAATTTCATACTGAAAACTTCTAGAATGCAAGTTTTGCAACTTATTCGATTTAATCCCTAACTTCAAATTAAGCACTTTACGCTTAGAATTTCTTCACGAAATTTTCACACCATCATAAAATCATATCATAAACATCAAAATAATTATAATATAATTATTTCTACCTCGGATTTGTGGTCACGAAACCACTATTCCGATTAGGCCCTAATTCGGGATATTACAACCCTCCCCCCCTTTTAAGGATTTTCGTCCTCGAAAATCTTACCGGTAAACAGATGTGGGTATTGTTTTCTCATAGTTTCCTCGGGTTCCCATGTAGCCTCTTCTATCCCATGCTTTTGCCACAACACTTTCACAAGAGCAATACTTTTGTTTCTTAGTTGTTTGACCTCTCGAGCTAAAACTTTTATCGGTTCTTCTTCATAGGTCATATCTGGTCGTAATTCAATTTCTGTCGGTGAAACTACATGCGAAGGATCCGAGTGATACCGACGTAACATAGATACATGGAACACGTCATGAATCTTCTCTAACTCAGATGGTAATGCTAATCGATAAGCTACTGGTTCAACTCTTTCAGTTATTTCATACGGCCCAATAAAACGCGGACTTAACTTACCCTTCTGTCCAAATCTGAGGACTTTCTTCCACGGAGACACCTTTAAAAATACCTTATCACCAACTTGAAACTCGATTTCTTTTCGTTTCAAATCTGCATAAGATTTCTGTCTATCCGAAGCGGCTTTCAAACAATCTCAAATTACCTTCACTTTTTCTTCAGTTTCTTTAATTAGATCGACCCCATAAATCTGATTTTCCTTGAGTTCGGTCCAATACAAAGGCGTCCGACACTTACGACCATACAATGCTTCATAAGGTGCCATTTTCAAACTTGTCTGGTAACTGTTATTATAAGCAAATTCCACCAACGGTAAATATCTTTCCCAGCTTCCTTGAAACTCTAATACACAACATCGAAGCATATCTTCAAGAATCTGAATTACTCTTTCTGATTGCCCATCCGTCTGTGGATGAAAAGCAGTACTGAAATTTAACCTTGTACCTAACGCTTCTTGCAACTTTTGCCAGAACCGCGAAGTAAATCTCGAATCTCTGTCTGAAATGATTGACAATGGTATTCCATGTAGTCTAACAATTTCTCTAACATACAATTCAGCTAACTTGTTAAGAGAATAATCCATACGTACTGGAATGAAATGAGCCGATTTAGTCAATCTGTCAACTATTACCCAAATGGCATCTTTCTTTCCTGGAGTTAACGGCAACCCTGAAACAAAATCCATAGTAATCCGATCCCATTTCCATTCAGGAACCATAATAGGCTGAAGTAATCCTAAAGGCACTTGGTGTTCTGCTTTCACCTGTTGACAAATTAAGCATTTGGACACAAATTCTGATATATCCCTTTTCATTCCTTTCCACCAGTACATTTTCTTCAAATCATTATACATTTTCGTACTGCCTGGATGAATCGACAAATAACCACCATGTGCTTCCTGCAAAATCTTTTGAATTAACTCCTCATTTTTCGGTACACAAATCCGATCTTTAAACATCAAGCAACCATCAGGACCGATTCTGAAATCTGACTCTGTATCCACCTCACATTGCTTTCTTTTGGCTTGCAAGTCTTCATCGCTTTTCTGAACTTTACAAATCTCTTGTAAAAACATCGGTCTTACTTTTAGTTCGGCCAGAATGGAACCATCATCTGACATTTCCAACTGAGTGTTCATAACTCTCAAAGCAGCCAACAGTTTTCTACTCAAAGCATCAGCAACTACATTTGCTTTTCCTGGATGGTAGTCAATCACAAGCTCGTAATCTTTTAATAACTCAAACCATCTTCGTTGTCTCAAATTCAAGTCCTTTTGTGACATCAAATATTTAAGACTTTTATGGTCGGTGTATACCCGACATTTCTCACCATACAGATAATGTCGCCAAATCTTCAAAGCAAACACCACCGCAGCCAACTCCAAATCATGGGTCGGATAATTCCTCTCGTGAGGTTTTAACTGCCTTGAAGCATAAGCCACAACCTTTCCTTCTTGCATCAGTACACATCCCAAACCATTTAGAGAAGCATCATTATATACCACAAATTCTTTACCTGACTCGGGCTGTACTAACACTGGTGCCTCTGTCAATAACTTTTTCAATTCTTCGAAACTTTGTTGACATTCTTCCGTCCACTCAAATTTAACATCCTTGCGAAGTAATCTAGTCATAGGAGCAGCGATTATAGAAAATTCGTTCACAAACCGTCGATAATATCCGGCTAGCCCCAAGAAACTTCTAACCTCGGTTACATTCTTCGGTGGCTTCCAATCAACAATAGCTGAAATTTTACTGGGATCAACCCGTATACCATCACCCGAAACAATATGACCCAAAAATCCAACTTCCCGAAGCCAAAATTCACTTTTACTAAACTTGGCATATAACTGCTTGTCTCGTAAAGTTTGCAAAACTATCCTCAAGTGCTCAGCATGTTCTGTCTCATCTTTCGAATAAATCAAGATATCATCTATAAATACCACAACAAATTTATCCAAGTATGGCCGAAATATTCGATTCATCAAGTCCATAAACACAGCAGGAGCATTTGTTAATCCGAACGGCATAACTAAAAATTCATAATGACCATACCTTGTTCTAAAAGCAGTTTTAGGCACATCTGACTCTTTTACCCGCAACTGATAGTATCCAGATCTCAAATCAATCTTTGAAAACCATGTCGCTCCTTTCAGCTGATCAAACAAATCATCAATTCTTGGCAACGGATACTTGTTCTTAATTGTCACTTTATTTAATTGCCGATAGTCTACACACAATCTCATCGAACCATCCTTCTTTTTCACAAACAATACCGGAGCACCCCAAGGTGAAAAACTCAGTCTCACAAAGCCTTTGTCTGTCAACTCTTGCAACTGTGACTTTAATTCTTTCAACTCTGTTGGTGCCATTCTATACGGAGCAATCGAGATTGGAGCTGTTCCCGGCATCAACTCTATACCAAATTCTACTTTCTTGACTGGAGGCAAACCCGGCAATTCTTCAGGAAATACATCCGGAAATTCACATACAATCGGCACTGATTCCACTTTCTTTTCTATTTCTTTTGTATTTAATACATATGCCAGATAAGCTTTATAACCCTTTCTCAAATATCTCTGAGCCGACATTGAAGAGATTACACTAGACAATGCCTCTGATTTATCTGATTCAACCCGCAGAGTTTCACCATTTTCACACTTTAGTTCAATAACTTTCTGTTTACAATTTACTATGGCATCATGCGATGTCAACCAGTCCATACCCAAAATAACGTCAAACTCATCAAACGGCAACAACATCAAGTCGGCCGGAAAGTAATAACCCCGAATCATTAAAGGACATTTCTTGCATACTTTATCAACTATAACACATTTGCCTAACGGGTTTGACACTTTAATCATAAATTCTGTATTCTCAACAGGTATATTCATGCTAGACACCAATTTCATGCATACATATGAATGAGTAGAACCAGGATCAATTAGAGCAGTAACATTAACATCATAAAGAGAAAATATACCGGTAATCACATCGGGAGAGGAAGCATCTTCACGAGCTTTAATAGCATAAGTTCTAGCCGGAGCCCTTCCTTCAGATCTAACTGCTGCATCTCTGGCTACATTCTTGCTACTTGCTTCACTCCCAGCTTTTCTTGGATACCTTCCTCGCGAATCTGCACCACTAGCTTTTGTATTCTGAAATTTTTCTTTTTCAATTCTCTCGGGGCAGTCTCTAATAAAATGATCCGGAGAACCACATCGAAAACATTCGTTTGCTCTGCACGGACCAAAATGATTTCTACCACACCGCTGACACTCGGGTTTAACAAATCTCGTGTTCCCTACACTGGCTGCCGAAGTAGTTTGGGACTTTGGACCCACATTTTGCTTCTTAAAATTCCCATAGGATTGTCCAGCTGAAACTTGGGAACGAGGATTCATATTTCTTGATCTTCCGGATTACTGTGAGGGTGCATTAGTCATTTGTCTTTTCTTCTAGTTTCGTGTCTCAGATTCTAACTTTTTCTTCTCTTTAAGTAGTTCTTCAGCCTTGCAAGCTCGGTCGACAAGTACCACCATTTCCTTTAATTCAAGAATCCCAACAAATACTTTAATTTCTTCATTGAGCCCATCTTCAAATCGCCTACACATTTTGGCCTCGGTAGGAACATATTCTCTGGCATACTTACTCAGTCGAACAAACTCTCTTTCATATTCTGTAACGGTCATGTTACCTTGTTTCAACTCGAGAAATTCCTTGCGCTTCTGATCAATAAATCTTTCACTGATGTATTTCTTCCGAAACTCTTCTTGAAAGAATTCCCAAGTTACCCTCTCTTTCGGTACCACGGAAATCAGTGTCTTCCACCAATTATAAGCTGAATCTCTCAACAAAGATATAGCACATTTTAAGCATTCCTCAGGTGTGCAGGACAATTCATCAAATACCCGGATGGAATTCTCAAGCCAGAACTCTGCTTTTTCCGCGTCATCATCTATATTAGCTCTGAATTCTTTGGCCCCGAGCTTACGGATTTTATCAACTGGAGTTCTTTAAAATTTTATCATACCCACATCTTGAGGCATCGGAGATACAGGTTGAGGAATTGGGGGAGGTGGGGGAGGTCGTACATTCGGGTTCGTACGAACGAACTCAGTGTACCATGCACACATCATTTGGAGAAAGGCTTCCCGATCCCTTTCTCCTCCCTGACCAACAGTAGGTGGTGGATTTTCAGTCGGCGCTGCCTCTTCAGCCGGAGCTGGCGCATTACTCTCTACTTCATCAGCCACAGCTGGATCGGGATCCATTTACTATAAAAAAAATCATTTAAAAGGTCAGAAGTCGTCACACTATCACAATATACACATATGGCATGTATAGCAAAATCCGTACATAAAACATGTTAGTCCGAGAACCGACTAAACCTGCTCTGATACCACCAAATGTAACGTCCCCACGCCCGAAACCGTCACCGGAGTCGAGCTTGAGGTGTTACTAAACACAATTTACCATTTTAAACAACTTTACAAAATCTATTTTCATTTTCGGAATAAATTGTTTTCTGCGTCATGGTCGCTCAAAAAATCATATATCGAGTTACAAAACTCGAAATCAAGATCCGTAAATTTCCCATGAATCTAGACTCATATATCTATTCAATAATTTTTTTTTTAGAATTTTTGACTGAGCCGATTAGTACAGTTTATTAGTTAAAGTTTCCCCTGTTTCAGAACTCGACTGCACTGACCTCTACTCATTACGAATCACTTTTCTCCATGTACAAATTTCATATAACTATACCGTTTATTTTTATTAAAACTAGATTCAATAAGGAATCTAGACATATAAAGTAATCCTCCTAATTATTTTCGTACAATTTATGGTGAATTTTCAAAGTTGGAACAGGGGATCCAGAAATTGCTCTGGCCCTGTTTCACTAAAACTCAAATATATCATAACGTATAACTCCTTTACCTATTTTTCTTCTTCCATATGAAAGTAGACATGATAAGCTTCAATTTCATAACTAATTCATCATCAAATTCGATTTATATGATTTTTAGTGAATTTTCAAACTCACATCAGTGTGGCTGCAATGTTCTGTTTTATGGCTAATTTCATTTTCATAAAAGCTTTTATATACTAGATAACCTATTATTCTTTCATGACATCAAACATAATCTATATTAGCCATTTCAATGACTCAACATTATCAAGCATTCCCTCAACCAAACCACCACCATATCACAAGATTATTTACACAAAGGAGGTATATTACTATACATGCCATACTAAATCTTACAAGCCATTTACCAAAAAGTCCTTTGGATAGTGTGAACGAGTCTTCGACCTATCCCGATTCTCGAGCCGGCTTGTCCAAAACTAAATGAATGAAAAGGAGGGAGTAAGCATAAATGCTTAGTAAGTTTACATGCAAATAACAAGTAACATAACAAAGTCATTATGCCAAACAACATTAACATAGCATCACCAAAACATATGTCGCAATTCTAGTCATCATACTTCATCTTACCACATTTTTGTTGTTGTCTCGGTTTTCAACCCAAGGGTTAAGTACATACCTGTCCAATACGGCCATTTCTCAACATTACCGAATTGTCACTTACGTCTTGAGTGCCTTTCCATTTCACTTGAATTTTACCCGTTGAACACATTGGAATACAACTCGGATACACGGATCATTTGCACATAAGTGCTGAATATGTAATCAATCAATCATGTAACCCGCCCATAAACGAACTCGGACTCAACTCAACGAGCTCGGGCGTTCGCATCCATAAGTGAACTCGGACTCAACTCAACGAGCTCGGATGCCTAGTTACATCTCACGAACTCGGACTCAACTCAACGAGTTCGGACATTCGCACCCATAAGTGAACTCGGACTCAACTCAACGAGCTCGGGTGCCAAACCATCCTAGTGACATGTCACTTGTATCCTAATCTATTCCCAAGGTTCAAACGGGATTTTCCTCGATCACTTATCCTTGCCGTCTTCCACATAATACCGGAACCAATACTCGGTAGCAATTTATATTTAACAAGTAGCACATATAATTTGCATATTGTTCAAAAATAACCACAAAGCATATATTTCATGATAAAAATCAGCATATCATATAAATAACATCGATTAACTTAAAAATAACAGTTATGTTACATTATTTACACATGAACTTACCTTAGTACCAAAATACAAAGATTTTTGCAATTTAGCCCGTAATCTTTTCTTTTCCTCGATCAAGGTTGATTCCACGTCTTTCTTGATCTAAAATAACACATTTAGCTTATTTAATACTCACATTATCAAAATAGTCCTAAATTCAAATTTTGGAAAAATTACAATTTTGCCCCTAAACTTTTGCATATTTACACTTTTGCCCCAAAGCTCGGGAATTAAATTTTATCACAAATTCTTATGTTTTAGGACATGCTGATCATTTATTTACCATTAGCAAGCTCAAATTCATACTAAAACACTTACTTATGAATAATATGTACTTTTACCGATTAAGCCGTTTTACTCGTTTTTACTTAAAACCGAGTAGCACAAGTTTTCTAACATAATTTAAAACCTCATATTCTATCATAAAACATCAAAATACACAAATTTCACCTATGGGTATTTTTCCAAATATGAACCCTAACTTAAATTATTGCTAACATAAGCTTTATCGAGCTACCGGGATTTCAAAAACGTAAAAATCATTAAAAACGGGGCTTAGAATCACTTACTATGAAGCTTGGAAGCTTGAAACAAACCCTAGCTATGGAGAACCCTTGAAATTTCGTGGTAATGAAGAAGATGACCAATTTTGTGTTATTTTTCCCTTTTTATTTCATTAAATGTCCAAATGACCAAAATGCCCCTCCATACTAAACTTTCAAAAATTCCTTCCATGTCCTAGTTTGTCCATGAACATAAAATGGGTCTAATTACCGTTTAAGACCTCCTAATTAATATTTCAAAGCAATTTCATACTGAAAACTTCTAGAATGCAAGTTTTGCAACTTATTCGATTTAATCCCTAACTTCAAATTAAGCACTTTACGCTTAGAATTTCTTCACGAAATTTTCACACCATCATAAAATCATATCATAAACATCAAAATAATTATAATATAATTATTTCTACCTCGGATTTGTGGTCACGAAACCACTATTCCGATTAGGCCCTAATTCGGGATATTACAGACTCTCCTTCCATCAATTTGGTCCGTTACACCATTCCCTGGGTGTCATGACTGGATGTGTATGCCTGATATTTGCATGGATAAAGAATATCATTTTTCTCTCGAGAATGATCCTTTTTAAAGCTTGGGTTGACATTGCTCGTTATTTGTCAAGATTGTGTTACCAACGCAATATTTGCCTTTGACAGAAAGTCTTAAGGGGTAGTCTCTCGGACAATTCCAACCCTTAGGCTTGGTAAGTTCTAAACAATAGTCCTATTTTAGGTTCTCGTATTATTTAGAGACTTCAAGAGTAATAAGCAAAACTCCTTTTGTGACAGTATTATTAGTCCATTAATCATTACTTCAAAGCAAAATGCTTGAAAGAGATCACCGTAAAGGACAAGAATGAAATTAATTAAGAGCATAGCTCGAAACAATTAAATTGTCAAAGATAGCCAAGGTAATAAAATAAAATTGATTGGGGCGTATCTCGAAAAGAATAAGGTAATCAAGGATAGCAAACATGGGTAAGATAGAAAACTAGGTGCCCCAGATATTGCAGCCTAAGCTTTTCTGCACAAACTTCTTGATGATAATTTTGAGCTCAATATATGTTTAGAGGATCTGAAATACTTTGTCAATGCCCTCAGATGTAACATATTTCCTCATTGTCAACTCGGACATAGAAAAACTATCGCATGCCCCACTTTTGATCAAAATTTGAGCAGCCATTTTCAGGTTTTCAACTCAAATCCCCTTTGGTCTCAAAGCGCCCTTTGCGGGTTTTCGCCTTGGCCTCTCCTTTTCTTTCCATTTCTTTTTCTTTTTATTTTTTCCTTTCTTTCTTTTTTTCTCTTTTCTTTTTCCTTTTTTACTATTTTTTCTTTTTTCTCTTCTTCTTTTTTGAAAGCGAAGTACTCTTCGATTACATCCAAATTCGTAGGGTCAGGCAAGTTCTTGCCATCTATCTTGGTCAATATCAATGCCCCTCCAATGATAAGGTCATTCTGAATTTGACATCCATTTTCTCTAAGATCCTTTTATATGGGAAGGACTCTTCTCAAAACTAAGTTTCCTTGATGAAATTTTTTGAAATGATCTTTTCGTTATCACTCCGTATCCTCAGCGACCACAAAAAGATGAATCACTACTTGTCAGACGCTTTTGGCGAAATTAGCCCGACGACATACATGCCCCACATAGAAAAAGATTATGGGTTCCACCGTTTCTTTGCAACATGAGATTTGCTTCTCATTACTATCATCAATAGATCAGAGGATAAGATATAACCTTAGTCATCTTCAAAGTCCTGAGATCCCACTAAACACATATCTCACTCAAAAAGAGATTTTAAGTTAGCAGCAGTACCGCTCATATCATTGATATCTGGAGACCAGCTATGTAGGCGAAGCGAAATCCGAAAAACAATAGAATCCAAGAATGTAATCATGAATGAAATGGCAATAAAGAAGAACGATTGTTTGAAATAAGAAAAAAAGATGCATTTTATTGAAAATAAAGAATGCTGGACATAAGCCTATTTCACAAAAGAATTCTTATTACCTTTAGGCTTAAAGCAACAAGTGTGTTTTGAATATTACTCTAGATTAACCCTAAAAAATACAGGAATCTCTTCTACCGTCCCATTGTTCAAAACACTTCAAGGTATACAAAGGTTAAATTTTCTTTCTCACATCCTCAATTATCGTATTTACGCCCTTATCAACATGGTTGGGTAACAGATTTTCCAGACCGGACTGGTTGTCAAACTTTACAATACCCATGTCAAAAAGCCTTTCGACTAACTTCTTAAAATGGATGCAATTTTCTAACGAGTGCCCCGTGATTCCCACGTGGTATTCGTATTGGGCGTTTTCATTATACCATTTCGAGTATGGAGGTTGCACGGGTTTCGAGTAGAACGGAGCTACCACACGCGCATCAAACAGATTTTGGTATAACTCCCTATAAGTCATCGGAATGGGAGTAAACTGGAATTTTTTTGAGTTTAGCCCCGAGCTAGATTCCTGCCTTGAGGGGCCTTGAAAGCTAGAAGTAACGGCTTTCGGCTAGCCTATAGTGACCAATTTGGAATACCTTTTACTCACATTGCTCACTTCATTTTCATTTCTCTTTGAGGTTGACCTTTGGGTGCTTACTTTTGTACCTATCTTCCCGCATCTTACCGCGTTTTCTATCATCTCGCCGGAGATTATTATATCTGGGAAACTCATGGTAGTGCTGCCCAACATATGGTTAATGAACGGTGCTTTCAATGTATTGATGAAGAGCATGGTTGTTTCTTTTTCTAACAACAGTGGTTGAACCTGTATAGTGACCTCTCTCCATCTCTGAGCATACTGCCGGAAGCTTTCGCTTGGCTGCTTCTTCATATTCTGGAGTGTGATCCGGTCAGGTACTATATCCATTATATGGCCGTACTGCTTCATGAAGGCCTGAGCTAGGTCCTTCCATGACTTGACCTGGGTCCTACTCAATTGATTATACCATTTCGCTGCAGCCCCACTCAAACTATCCTGAAAACAGTGGATCAGCAGTTGATCGTTGTTGACATAGCCCGTCATCCTTCGACAAAACATCGTAATATGTGCCTCAGGGCAGCTGGTTTCATTATATCTTTCAAATTCGGGCATCTTAAACTTTGGAGGAAGCACTAAGTCTGGAACCAAACTCAGTTCCTTTGTATCGACCCCGTAGTAATAATCAACACTCTCTAACTCCTTAAACTTCTCCTCCAACCACTTGCATCGATCCTCTAATTGTTTTGGAAGCTCAGCCCTTGCCTTTTCTATCTCTACCGCGTCATCAAAGTCAGGGACCTGGGGGTTTGCCAGATTGTCTCCAGGATTGGAGCTTGAACCTGTTGGGAAATTCATTGGTGCTGAGGTACCAGATTGATACTGAGGTCTAATACTAATAGACACCTTTGGCGGTTGGACACTTGTTGGGGCAAAGCCAGGAGGATATGCAGAATCCTCATTATTGTCACCAGTATCACCCCTAGGGCCTTTCCCTTTATTAGGCCCTCCAGTTAAAAGCTGTGTTAACTGGCTCATCATGCTTCTCTAAGACTCCAGCATTTGGTCCCTCATGTCTTGTTGGATCTTGGCCAACTATTCTTGTATCTGAGCTTGCAGCTAGTCCTGCATGTCCTTCTGCATCTGCTCTAACTTTTCCAACCTTTGATCCATTGCCTTCGTTTTTCTTCGAGTATAGTAGTGATGTTTCAGGGTAACTAGATAGAACTTCCACTAATTAATAAGGTTCCTTCGTGAAATTTAATGTACATGATGTTATGCAATGCAAATGCAAGACATGAATGCAAAAGGAGACGTCGATTCAAATTCAATTCCATCTAGAAAATTTTACTGAAAAATAAAATCTTTTACATAAAATGAATTACATATACGGTCTTGCCCTAACACCCCAAAGCTTTCACTATCCTAAGAAAGGAGGCTAACTCTCGCCCCGAGCTGATTCTAACTCATATTTGACACTTAGCACATCTGCTTGAACCGCCAAAGTTTGTAAATAATTAGCCACTTCTCGTATTTGAGCTATAACTTCGCCCATGAGGTAATCTCTATCTCGGACCTGATTCTGTGATTGGTGAAGTTACTCCAAAGTTGCTCATTATTTGCTTCCAGTGATTCAATTTGATGCTCACAGTTCTGAAGTGCAGTCTCAACTTCTTCTACTTTCCCCTTCAGATTCTCAACCTTACTTAAGCTAGCCCTTAATTTCATCACTGAGTTACGACTCCGATGCTGCTGTAGTGTCATCTCTAACTCTGCTACCTGAACTCTTAACATCTCCTTTTCACTTTAGCTATCATCCAAACTCTCTTTAAAAGTGACTTCTCGAGCTTGAGCATCATGGAATTTTCTCTCCCACCAATCAGCCTTAGCCTTTTCTTCTTCGACTTCTTGCCTCCACTGTTCAGATGTTTTACCCAAGCTGGCATTTTTCATTGACTTGTGTAGCTACTTGTAATCAGTCTTCAGCCTGTCCAGGTCCTCTTCGACCTTTCTCTTTCTCTTTCTCAAATTCTCAACTTCAGATTTTTGAATGTTAACATCTAGTTTTAAGTACACTTTTTCCTCCTCTAATGTTCTATTTTCTTTTTTAACTCCGTGCTTTTCTTTTCGAAGTCTTGCTTTAGGATTTCTAGTTCGGAGGGGACCACTCGCAGATATTCCTCTATCGATCGAGCTTCTTCTAAATTCGACCCCGGGATATTGTCATTAACCCTTCTACTCCACCATTCATTATACTCAGGAGTCACCATTGGATTCACAGCAACTCCTTTTATCCGGTAGATTTGGCTCCAGGCATTATAAATCTTGCGACTCTTTCCCTTGGAGTCTTTCTCCCCATACAAGAACCCACTCTGCCAAACTGTCACCTTTCTTTAACTGTGCATTCTCCGACCATTTCTGGACAACCGCGTGGTCTTTCACTTTATCAAGGAATTCGTTCTTCATGGTAAAATTTCTACTAGTAACCGAATCGTATATCGACACCTCCTTTTATGATGCAAATGTTATGCAATGACTATTAAAAGAAAAAAAAGAAAAAAAAAGTTAGAATCATGCATAAGAATAGGAATTAAAGCAATCAGGAAATTATCAAACACCTATTCGGGCAACCCCTAGGGCTAGGTGTAATTCTATCTAGGGCGGGTTCCTATAGCTCACTATATGTGCTTTAGTTATAGAGTAAAGGTACTTGAACCAGCAGATTCCTCGATCCTCGCTCATTATAGGTTCATATGGATCAAGTTCGGTTCAGGAGGATACATTTCCTTATGCCCATGCGGAGGTGAAAACCTTACGAAAACATAAGTACGGATGTACCCTGGAAGCGATCCCCTAGCCCATGCGGAGGTGAAAACCTCACGAAAGCATAGTTTCTCATCCCCACTTAAAAGGTGTAACCACAACGGTCATGCAATATGATGCGGAGCATATCAAAAGATTCATTCAATAGCAAATTTAACAAGGCCATGAAAAATGCAATGCGAGGATCGTGTATTTAGAAAAAACTGAATTTCTAAATTTCGACAAGAAGATAGAAAATAATCAATGTACAGCTCGACTCTCTTATTGGTCCCTAGCGGAGTCACCAAGCTGTCGAAACCATGTTTTACAAACGGGGATCGACTTTTGAAAACGAAAGTTGGGAGTCGCCACCAATCCTTTTTTGAGGTGCAATTGGGCCACCTTATAAAACATTTTTGGTCCACGAATTTTAAGAAAATGGGTTCGGGAGTCAGTTACGTACGAGGAAGGATAAGCACCCTTGACACGCCCAAAATCGGTACTTAATTGATTAATTGGTATCTTAAATGTCAAAAATTAAAAATTTGGACAAAGTTCAAACTACGATCCTCCTTTTGTTGACTTTTAAAACATGAACTTTAGTTTTAAGAGGATATTCGAATATTCAAACGAACAAAGAAAGCGAAACCCAGTATGTTAGGGCACGATCCTTTGAGTTCCATGAACACCGGACATCGCCTTTATCTTAAAAATCTTGAGAGCGAACCGATAAAAGGATATTCGGATATTCAAAATAAACAAAGAAAGCGACACCCAGTACGCTAGGGCACGATCCTTTGAATTCTTTAAATACCGAACATTGCCTTTATTTTAGAAAGCAATTGAGAATAAACCGTTGAATAAGCGAATTTGGGAAATTTAAAAATTTGAGAAAAACGATAGTATGTAATATAAAAATAACAATATAATAAACTTGACAGTGTATATATTAATACCTAAAATATAGTAAGTATGAGGAAAATTAATAACAATAGTAATAACAGTAGTAATAAATACAATAGTATAATAAATATAGCAATAATGATATTAATGATAAAATTAAAAATACATAATGGTAATGAAAATAATATGTCAATGATGATATTAAATATAGTGATAAAAGTAAAATTAAAATAATAACTATTCTAAATTAATAAATATAATAATATAGTATAAAAATAAAAAATAAAAAAGGCGATAATTTTAAAAGAAATAATAAAAAATGATATAATAAATATAATAAGTAAAATAATTATCATATTTGAAATAATTAACTTTTAATGAAAATGTAATAAAAATATAATAATAAATAATTAAATAATAATATGAAACAAAACTCAAATTAATTAGTTTAATAGAAAAAATAATAATTAAAAAAGAAAATAAATATAATAATGATGAAAATAATTAATATAATAATATGGTTATTAAAGCTCACATTAATTAATTTAACAGTAAAATAACAAAAAAATAAAAAAGGGTTTAAATTGAATTAAAAATGTAAACTTTGGGGACAAATCAGAAATAAATTAAGGCAAAAGGATCAAATTGAACTAAAAACAAAGCATTTGGGGTGAAATTTTAAATTTCCAGAATAGCGGGAGTCGAACAAAGATTCGCGTGCAACTTGGAGGACCAAATCCGTGAAATACCCCTTTCTAAAATGACACCGTTACAACCAAAAATGATCACATTTCAAGTATTCTCTTGAGTGCTTTCTATCGATCTTTGAATGTATTTTGTATACAACTTGTGTTCTATCTCTTTGAGAAAAAGGGAAAAAAAAACCCCTACAATGGTTTTGAATGGCTTTTATAGCCAAATTTTACAACTTGTTTGTAGGTAAGTGGGGTGATGGAGTTAGTGGGGAGATGGAGTTAATGGTTGGTTTAGTGGGGTGATGGAGTTAATGGTTGGTTTAGTGGGGTGATGGAGTTGATGGTTGGTTTAGTGGGGTGTTAATTAGGCTAGGGCAAAATTTGGGTCTTACAAAGCTCATGTGAACATATGTTGGAGATAGGATTTAGACTGGACTAGTAATCTTGTTGTACTAGATCTGGCTTGAGAGTGTGATTTTTTATTATGTGCCCTAATGGGTACCCCGAACATGAATTGACGGATTACTGAATTGTACACTTTGGGTGTATTACTTGAATATCCATCGATATTTTCAATAATTCAATGGGTAAAACCCTGACATGAAAAGAAATGGGTTTTTACAAGTATCTGCTTGAAGTACATGGAAATTTATGAAATGTGGAAGTATGGAATTATGATTTATGAATATAGAAATTTGTTTGATGAACTTATTCATCTATGAGGATAGATTTGTACACCTCAAGTGTACTACCTATGTTTTCGTCTATATTCAAAATAAATTCAATGAGTAACAATCCAGACATGAGAAGATATGAATAAGAAACATGTTGTAACATGTATCTACCTGGAATACATGATAATTGATATATGGAAACATGAGATGATGATATTTATACATAGAAATTATTTGATAAGAATGTTCATCCTTGATTATAGACTTGTACACCTTGATATTTTGAATTATATGAGTAAGGCTCTGACATGAAATAATCTGAACTCAAGATGAACTAGTATGAAATTATACTTGTGATATAAAGAGATCATTTATACATGTTAAATAAATATATGATGTGGAAATTATATGTTCATGGAAACTTGATTGTTGTTGAACCCATATATGTTTTGATGTTATTATGGGATAAATGACTAATAAGGGCAATGAGAATATGTGTAGGGCTTGAGGTCAAATTGATTGAATATGACTTACATAGTTACCTCAAAATAGAATGAATGGTAAGTTAAATACCATGTTATATGAACTTACTAAGCATTTTATGCTTACTTAGTTTTATTTCCCTGTTTTATAGTAAATCAAAAGCTTGTTGGATTGGAAGCTTGGTGGAGATCACTCACACTATCCATCGACCCATATTGGTACAATATGGTAAACCAATTATGGTTGTAATGGCATGTATAGGAAATATTGGCCATAATGGTATGTAATTGTAAATGATGCTTATAGTCTAGCCATTGGAATGACTAGTAATGGGTTGTTTCTAATATACTTGTAATGTCTAACTATGGTACCTACATGTATGTTAAGTAGTGTATTATGATATATTCATATGTGGTATCTTAAGTATATGAGATCAAATTGTTGTTAATACCTAAGTTAAATCAAGGTAAGTTATAAACACACATGCATGTAATGGTATGCCATAATAAATGATGGAATTTCCTTTATTTGAATGCTTGAAATGGTTGGAATGTGTTTTGGTATGTTTTAGTGTAGGAAAAGGGTAAATTTGGGTGACAAATGAGGCTAGGAAATGACTTTATTTTGTCCACACAGGCAAACACACGGGCATGTGTCTAGACCGTGTGTGACACATGGCGAGGTACATGAGCATGTAGTTAGGCCGTGTGTGCCCTGCACCTCAAATTTTGAGAAACAGAATGCTCAGAATTGAGCACACGTGCAGAGACATGGGGTCCAGTCGCGTGTGCTATACAGCCGAGAACACGAGCGTGTCTCTTAGCCGTAATTAATAATTATAATAATATAGTATAAAAATAAAAAATAAAAAAGGCGGTAATTTTAAAAGAAATAATAAAAATGAAATAATAAATATAATAAGTAAAATAATTATCATATTTGAAATAATTAACTTTTAATGAAAATGTAATAAAAATATAATAATAAATAATTAAATAATAATATGAAACAAAACTCAAATTAATTAGTTTAATAGAAAAAATAATAATTAAAAAAGAAAATAAATATAATAATGATGAAAATAATTAATATAATAATATGGTTATTAAAGCTCACATTAATTAATTTAACAGTAAAATAACAAAAAAATAAAAAAGGGTTTAAATTGAATTAAAAATGTAAACTTTGGGGCCAAATCAGAAATAAATTAAGGCAAAAGGATCAAATTGAACTAAAAACAAAGCATTTGGGGTGAAATTTTACATTTCCAGAATAGCGGGAGTCGAACAGAGATTCGCGTGCAACTTGGAGGACCAAATCCATGAAATACCCCTTTCTAAAATGACACCGTTACAACCGAAAATGATCACATTTCAAGTATTCTCTTGAGTGCTTACTATCGATCTTTGAATGTATTTTGTATACAACTTGTGTTCTATCTCTTTGAGAAAAAGGGAAAAAAACCCCCCTCTACAATGGTTTTGAGTGGCTTTTATAGCCAAATTTTACAACTTGTTTGTAGGTAAGTGGGGTGATAGAGTTAGTGGGGAGATGTAGTTAATGGTTGGTTTAGTGGGTTGATGGAGTTGATGGTTGGTTTAGTGAGGTGTTAATTAGGCTAGGGCAAAATTTGGGTCTTATAGCTACCCCTTTTTGCTCGTTGTTGTGTAACGAGAACGGAGCAAAGACTTAAAAGGGCCAATTTTGCCCGGTCCTGTCAAATATTGACTCCTTAATGTAACCTCATCGTAACCCAATGCGTCTTATTGCTTCAAGATGCCCCATTGCTGCTTCGTTGAGATACAACTTGTTAAAGTTTGATCCATTCCACTCCTGATTAGTGGGGTAAGATCTGCTGAAATTTAGCCTGCTCCACTCCTGCTCAATGAAGATAAGGCTGGTGGCTGAAATCTGCTCCATTGCCGATACATGGAGATAAGATTCGCCAAAATTTGATCTGTTCCACTCCTGCCAGTGGGATGAGATCTGTTATATTTAGCCTGTTCCACTCCTGCTCAGTGGGATAAGGCTGGCGGTTTGAATCTGCCCCATTGCCGATACATGGAGATAAGATTCATTGAAATTTAATCTGTTCCACTCTTGCCAGTGGGATGAGATCTGCTATATTTAGCTTGTTCCACTCCCGCTCAGTGGGATAAGGCTGGTGGTTTGAATCTGCCCCATTGCCGATACCTGAAGATAAGATCCGTCGAAGTTTGATCTGTTCTACTCCTGCTCGTGGGATGTGATCTGCTATATTTAGCCTGTTCCACTCCTGCTCAGTGGGATAAGGCTGATGATTGGAATCTGCTCCATCACCGGTACATGGAAATAAGATTCGCCAAATTCGATCTGCTCCGCTCCTGCTCAGCGAAGATAAGATCTGGTATGTTTAGCCTGCTTCACTCCTGCTCAGTGAAGATAAGGCTGATGATTAGAATCTGCTCCATCGCCGGTACATGGAGATAAGATTCACCAAATTCAATCTGCTCCGCTCTTGCTCAGCGAAGATAAGATCTGGTATGTTTAGCCTGCTGCACTCCTGCTCAATGAAGATAAGGCTGATGATTGGAATCTGCTCCATCGCCGGTACGTGGAGATAAGATTCACCAAATTCGATGTGCTCCGCTCCTGCTCAGCGAAGATAAGATCTGGTATGTTTAGCCTGCTTCACTCCTGCTCAGTGAAGATAAGGCTGATGATTGGAATCTGCTCCATCGTCGGTACATGTAGATAAGATTCACTAAATTCAATCTGCTCCGCTCCTGCTCAGCGAAGATAAGATTTGGTATGTTTAGCCTGCTTCACTCCTGCTCAGTGAAGATAAGGCTAATTATTGGAATCTACTCCATCGCCGGTACGCGGAGATAAGATTCACCAAATTCGATGTGCTCTGCTCCTGCTCAGTGAAGATAAGATCTGGTATGTTTAGCCTGCTTCACTCCTGCTCAGTGAAGATAAGGCTGATGACTGGAATCTACTCCATCGTCGATACGTGGAGATAAGATTCACCAAATTCGATCTACTCCGCTCGTGCTCAGCAAAGATAAGATCTGGTATGTTTGGCCTGTTACCCTACTGCTTAGGGAGTTAAGGCTCACTGTCTTCAATCTGCTCCGCTACTGCTCAGGGAGACAAGATCTGTATATCTTGGGCCTGTTACCCTACTGCTTAGGAAGTTAAGGCTCACTGTCTTCGATCTGCTCCGCTACTACTCAGGGAGACAAGATCTGTATATCTTTGGCCTGTTACCCTACTGCTTAGGGAGTTAAGGCTCATTGTCTTCGATCTGCTCCGCTACTACTTAGGGAGACAAGATCTGTATATTTAGCCTGTTACCCTACTGCTTAGGGAGTTAAGGCGAGTGACTGATATCTATAATTTTAATCAATCTTACTACACTATCCACTGGGAATCCATCTGTAGAAGTGATTTCCTGGGTTTATGCTTATGCCAAATGATTAGGATGCCATGATAAAAAAATGAGTTAAATGCTCCTAACTAAATGTATTATGAGTGACATTTGTATGAATACAGAATGCCATGAAAATGATCCCTTTTTAGGTTGTCATTATTCTTTGTGCGTTATGGTTATCATTTCTTTGACGTGGGTCTTCTTGCTCAGTTGATATCTTCTGACAGAGAACTCGTAAAACCAATCCCATTTTGTTCGACTGGTTTGCCCCACTATAACTTCAAGGTCTAGTCCACTGTAGCTTGTACTATCTTCAAACCCTCCCAGTGCAACTTAGGGGAAATCCATTCCCACCATAATTCAAGGATATAGGATTTGACTCTCCTTCCATCAATTTGGTCCGTTACACCATTCCTTGGGTGTCATGACTGGATGTGTATGCCTGATATTTGCATGGATAAAGAATATCATTTTTCTCTCGAGAATGATCCTTTTTAAAGCTTGGGTTGACATTGCTCGTTATTTGTCAAGATTGTGTTACCAACGCAATATTTGCCTTTGACAGAAAGTCTTAAGGGGTAGTCTCTCGGACAATTCCAACCCTTAGGCTTGGTAAGTTCTAAACAATAGTCCTGTTTCAGGTTCTCGTATTATTTAGAGACTTCAAGAGTAATAAGCAGAACTCCTTTTGTGAAAGTATTATTAGTCCATTAATCATTACTTCAAAGCAAAATGCTTGAAAGAGATCACCGCAAAGGACAAGAATGAAATTAATTAAGAGCATAGCTTGAAACAATTAAATTGTCAAAGATAGCCAAGGTAATAAAATAAAATTGATTGGGGTGTATCTCAAAAAGAATAAGGTAATTAAGGATAGCAAACATGGGTAAGATAGAAAACTAGGTGCCCCAGATATTGTAGCCTAAGCTTTTCTGCACAAACTTCTTGATGATAATTTTGAGCTCAGTATATGTTTAGAGGATCTGAAATACTTTGTCAATGCCCTCAGATGTAACATATTTCCTTATTGTCAACTCAGACATAGAAAAACTATCGCATGCCCCACTTTTGATTAAAATTTGAGCAGCCATTTTTAGGTTTTCAACTCAAATCCCCTTTGGTCTCAAAGAGCCCTTTGCGGGTTTTCGCCTTGGCCTCTCCTTTTCTTTCCGTTTCTTTTTCTTTTTCTTTTTTCCTTTCTTTCTTTTTTTCTCTTTTCTTTTTCCTTTTTTTACTCTTTTTTCTTTTTTCTCTTCTTCTTTTTTGAAAGCGAAGTACTCTTCGATTAAATCCAAATTCGTAGGGTCAGGCAAGTTCTTGCCATCCTTTTGCATTCAATTTGAAAACATAGATGGAGTCGCCACCAATCCTTTTTGAGGTGTAATTGGGCCACCTTATAAAGCATTTTGGTCTACAAATTTTAAGAAAACGAGTTCGGGAGTCAGTTACGTACTTGGAAGGATTAGCACCCTCGTAACGCCCAAAATTGGTACCAAATTGATTAACAAATGTCCTTATTGTCGAAAATTTAAAGGGATTTTAAAATATGATTCTTTTAGAAAATATTTGAACAGTTTGTTTTGGGATATTAGGGCTTATTTGTTCCAAAAGGACAAAATGTCACACCCAGCACGTTAGGATGCAACATTTCAACCCCAAAACTAAAATCGCACCTTGATTTCCCAAAACCTGAAATTAGAAGGATATTTGGACATTTGAATGATCAAAAAAACCACACCCAGCACGTTAGGGCACGACTCTTTAGGTCTTCCAAACACGAAACATTGCCTCATTTTGAAAACAAAATTTTATGGGTCTATTGAAGGTCAATGTAGTTAAAACCTCGGTGCTAGGATGCATAACAAAATAATAGTGAATGCAATAATACAAATAGCAATTGTGCAAGGAAAAATAAAAATAAAATGAATAATAAAATAAACCATGCAAGCATATACATAAAAAATGATAGATATATAAACAAACAAGAAAAACTAATTTAGAATATAATAATGAACAAACAAATAAAGAAATATTGGGTAACAAGAATAATAATGATAATAAAAATACTAAGTCAATTATAATATATGAAACAATTAAAGAAGTGTATATAAAAAAATAAAAAATATCATGCTAGATTTTAAAATCAAGGAATATATAACAGAAAATTCAAAATAAAATAACCATGTGATAAAACCATTAAAATATACGTACAAATTGGAGAGGAACCATTTATTTAAAATATTGATAACATAAAATATAATAAGTAATAGTGTATAAAAAAATAATAAGATAAAAAATGCTAACTAGCTAGGTAGTAAGATAAAAATGAAAATAATTTAGTAAGTATAAAAATAATTTAGTAAGGATAAAGACTAATATAATGGTAACGACCTCATTTGAAGCAATTAAAATAATAAACAAAAGAAGCATACAAGTAATGTTAATAATTAATATGACAGGATAGTAATATCGAAAACGGTAAATGATAAAGACCATAAATAATTATAGTAAGTAAAAAAAAATTATTTTTATGTAAAATATGTATATATAATAATAATGATTTAATATAAGTAGTACAAAAAATGATCATTAGTAAAACAAAAAAAATGGTATACCTGAGCTGGCCTGCTGGCCTGTTACTACCGTTTTTGATTGACTAATCGTGACAGGCTTTGAGTAGCCTGAGCTCACATTACCTACTTCATTTTCCCTCTTCTTCGGGGCTGACCTTCTTGTGCTTTCTACCCCTTCTATCTTTCCAGACCTTATGGCATTTTCTATCATTTCGCTAGACATTACTATGTCCGCGAAACTCTTGGTTGCACTACCCAGCATGTGAGTAATGAAAGGCGCCTTCAATGTATTGATGAAAAGTATGGTTGTCTCTTTCTCTAGCAGCAGTGGTTGGACCTATGTGGCGACCTTTCTCCATCTCTGAGCATACTGCCGGAAGCTTTCGCTTGGCTTCTTCTCCATGTTCTGAAGCGTGATTCGGTCAGGTGCTATATCCGTTATATGGCCATACTATTTTATGAAGGCCTGAGCTAGGTCCTTCCATGACTTGACCTGGGTCTTACTCAGTTGATTATACCATTTTGCTGTAGCCCCACTTAAACTATCTTGAAAACAGTGGATTAGCAGTTGATTGTTGTTGACATACCCTATCATCCTTCGACAAAACATCGTAATGTGAGCTTTAGGGCAGCTGGTTCCGTTATATCTTTCAAATTCTGGCATCTTGAACTTTGGAGGAAGTACCAAGTCCGGAACCAAACTCAGTTCCTTTGCATCGACTCCGCAGTAGTGGTCAACACTCTCTAACTCCTTGAACTTCTCCTCCAACCACTTGCATCGATCTTCAAATTGTTTTGGAAGCTCAGCCCTTGCTTTCTCTATCTCTGCCGCGTCATCAAAGTCAAGGACATGGGGGTTCGCCCGATCGTCTCCAGGATTGGAGCTTGAACCTATTGGGAAATTCATTGATGCCGAGGTACCAAATTGATACTGAGGTCTAATATTGACAGACACCTTTGGCGGTTGGACACTTGGCGGGGCAAAGCCAGGAGGATATGCAGAGTCCTCATTATTGTCACCAGTATCACCCATAGGGCCTTTCCCTCTATCAGACCCTCCAGTTAGCAGTTGTGTTAACTGGCTCATCATGCTTCTCTGGGACTCCAGCATTTGGTCCCTCATATCTTGTTGGATCTTGGCCAACTGTTCTTACATCTGAGCTTGCAGCTGATCCTGCATATCCTTTTGCATCTGCTCTAACTTTTCCAACCTTTGATCCATTGTCTTCGTTTTTCTTCGAGTATAGTATTGATGTTCCAGGGTAACCTTTAATACGATCTTTAATTAATAGGGTTCTTTTGTGAAATTAAATGCATATGATGCGATGTCAATGATGATATTAATGATAAAATTAAAATAATAACTATTCTAAATTAATAAATATAATAATATAGTATAAAAATAAAAAATAAAAAAAGGCGGTAATTTTAAAAGAAATAATAAAAAATGATATAATAAATATAATAAGTAAAATAATTATCATATTTGAAATAATTAACTTTTAATGAAAATGTAATAAAAATATAATAATAAATAATTAAATAATAATATGAAACAAAACTCAAATTAATTAGTTTAATAGAAAAAATAATAATTAAAAAAATAAATATAATAATGATGAAAATAATTAATATAATAATATGGTTATTAAAGCTCACATTAATTAATTTAACAGTAAAATAACAAAAAAATAAAAAAAAGGGTTTAAATTGAATTAAAAATGTAAACTTTGGGGCCAAATCAGAAATAAATTAAGGCAAAAGGATCAAATTGAACTAAAAACAAAGCATTTAGGGTGAAATTTTAAATTTCCAGAATAGCGGGAGTCGAACAGAGATTTGCGTGCAACTTGGAGGACCAAATCCGTGAAATACCCCTTTCTAAAATGACACCGTTACAACAGAAAATGATCACATTTCAAGTATTCTCTTGAGTGCATTCTATCGATCTTTGAATGTATTTTGTATACAACTTGTGTTCTATCTCTTTGAGAAAAAGGGAAAAAAAACCCCCCTCTACAATGGTTTTGAATGGCTTTTATAGCCAAATTTTCCAACTTGTTTGTAGGTAAGTAGGGTGATAGAGTTAGTGGGGAGATGGAGTTAATGGTTGGTTTAGTGGGGTGATGGAGTTAATGGTTGGTTTAGTGGGGTGATGGAGTTGATGGTTGGTTTAGTGGGGTGTTAATTAGGCTAGGGCAAATTTTGGGTCTTACAAAGCTCATGTGAACATATGTTGGAGATAGGATTTAGACTGGACTGGTAATCCTGTTGTACTAGATCTGGCTTGAGAGTGTGATTTTTTATTATGTGCCCTAATGGGTACCCCGAACATGAATTGACGGATTACTGAATTGTACACTTTGGGTGTATTACTTGAATATCCATCGATATTTTCAATAATTCAATGGGTAAAACCCTGACATGAAAAGAAATGGGTTTTTATAAGTATCTGCTTGAAGTACATGGAAATTTATGAAATGTGGAAGTATGGAATTATGATTTATGAATATAGAAATTTGTTTGATGAACTTATTCATCTATGAGGATAGATTTGTACACCTCAAGTGTACTACCTATGTTTTCGTCTATATTCAAAATAAATTCAACAAGTAACAATCCAGACATGAGAAGATATGAATAAGAAACATGTTGTAACATGTATCTACCTGGAATACATGATAATTGATATATGGAAACATGAGATGATGATATTTATACATAGAAATTATCTAAAGAATGTTCATCCTTGATTATGGACTTGTACACCTTGATATTTCGAATTATATGAGTAAGGCTCTGACATGAAATAATCTGAACTCGAGATGAACTATTATGAAATTATACTTGTGATATAAAGAGATCATTTATACATGTTAAATAAATATATGATGTGGAAATTATATGTTCATGGAAACTTGATTGTTGTTGAACCCATATATGTTTTGATGTTATTATGGGATAAATGACTAATAAGGGCAATGAGAATATGTGTAGGGCTTGAGGTCAAATTGATTGAATATGACTTACATAGTTACCTCAAAATAGAATGAATGGTAAGTTAAATACAATGTTATATGAACTTACTAAGCATTTTATGCTTACTTAGTTTTATTTCCCTGTTTTATAGTAAATCAGAAGCTCGTTGGATTGGAAGCTTGGTGGAGATCATTCACACTATCCATTGGCCCATGTTGGTACAATATGGTAAATCAATTATGGTTGTAATGGCATGTATAGGAAATATTGGCCATAATGGTATGTATTTGTAAATGATGCTTATATTGGAATGACTAGTAATGGGTTGTTTCTAATATACTTGTAATGTCTAACTATGGTACCTACATGTATGTTAAGTAGGGTATTATGATATATTCATATGTGGTATCTTAAGTATATGAGATCAAATTGTTGTTAATACCTAAGTTAAATCAAGGTAAGTTATAAACACACATGCATGTAATGGTATGCCATGATAAATGATGGAATTTGCTTTATTTGAATGCTTGAAATGGTTGGAATGTGTTTTGGTATGTTTTAGTGTAGGAAAAGGGTAAATTTGGGTGACAAATGAGGCTAGGAAATGACTTTATTTTGTCCACATAGGCAGACACACAAGCGTGTGTCTAGACCGTGTGTGACACATGGCGAGGTACATGAGCATGTAGTTAGGCCGTGTGTGCCCTGCGCCTCAAATTTTGAGAAACAGAATGCTCAGAATTGAGCACACGTGCAGAGACATGGGCATGTGTCCCAGTCGCGTGTGCTACATAGCCGAGAACACGAGCGTGTCTCTTAGCCGTGTGAATCCTGTACCTATTTGTCGAAAATTTGAATTAACGACATGGCCTAGAACACGAGTGTGTGACTTGGCCATGTGACATCAATTTGTCCATGAGTTGCAAGTTAGAGAGTTACACGGGTTTGGGACACGGACGTATGACTCCACACGGCCTGACCACATGGGCGTGTCCCATACCACATGGGCGTGTGACTTTTAATAGTGAGAAAAGTTTTGGAATTTCAAGAAAAATTCCCTGAGGTCCCGATTTAGTCCCAATTTGATTCCAATACTTGTTTTGGGCCTCGAGGGTCCATATAAGGGACATTATGAATGATTTCAGTAAATGAATAGTAATTTACATGAATTAATTGAAAATGTTCTGAAAGTTTCGGTAATGATCCGAAACCCTATTCTGGCGACGAATACGGGTTAGGGGTGTTATATATAAAATTAAAATTACTCTTTATTCAAAATTTAGGCAAATAAATATAGTATAACTTAATCATTTTGTTAAATACCTAAACACATATAATCACCAATAGGTTAGTCATGTAAAGTGCATATAATCATCTAATCATATAGTTTAATACACAATCAATCAAATTTCATATACATATATCATTCATTTCATATCTCAATATGGCATGAAATACCTTTTTCCATGTAATTCATTCAACTTATTACACAAAATTCTTATCAATTCATTCAACTTGTAATAGAATTATGCCCTTGAACCACTTAGAATGTCGTTAGATACATGGGTGGTACACATGAAGTGTACTAAATAGTAATCCGTCAATTCCTATACATATATGCTCTTTTGAGCTATAAACGGTAAGCTCCTCTTGAGCTGAGGTAACAATATGCTCTAATGAGCTGGAAACAGTAAGATTTTATGAGCTGAAATATCGGTAAGCTCATACAAGCTGTGGTGAGTCCGCAACACATGCTGGAATCTCGACTAAACGGTAACCCTAGTGACATGTCACTCGTATCCTATGAATTCTTAAGGTTCAAACGGGGCTTGGTATTATTCAAACTTTAACATTTATGCATTCAATCTCATATGATTAAATTACCTCAATTCATATAAATACATTTCATTTAAGTACATATTTAAATACTTAATTCTAACTATACAAACTTACCTCGATATAACTCGGATGAATACGATCGTCTATTCGATAATTTTGCCTTTTCTCCAATCTACTTCTGATCTTTGCTTTTCTTAATCTATATATAATCAAATTTAGCTCATTCAATTACCATTTTATTCAATTTAATTCAAAACATCTATTTTGACAAAATCACACTTTTTCCCCAATTTTTCAACTTCTTTACAATTTAGTCCTTATCACACAAAAATGCAAACTCATGCAATTAGGTCCCTACTAATGCTAGCCAAATTTCCCCTATTAGCATATCAGTCCATAATTTTCATTTATTTTAAATTTTAACCAAAAAATTTTCATATTTCTCAATTAAATCCCTAATTTGAAATTTTACCAAAAATCACTTTACAAATGTTGTTTATCTAACAACAACCAAACATTTTCTATCATCAAACATCAAAATACTCATACATTCATTTATGGCAAAACTCAAATACTTTAGCAATTTCTCAAATTAGTCCTTGGGCTAGCTAGACCAAGGTGCAATGATTTCAAAAACATAAAAATCAATAAAAACAGAACAAAAATCAATCACCAATAGCACAAATAAGCTTAGCCGAATGAAAAGGATGAAAATGGCTTCTTTTTTCCCTAGGTTCGGTTGAAGATGAAGAAAGAAAAAGATGTTACATGTTTTATTTCATTTAATTTTTCTTTATTTACTAAATACCAAAATTAACCTTAATGAACATTAATTATTTCACTAAATGCCAAGTCATTTTCATCCATTATCATATTATTGGGCTATTTACCACATAAGGACCTCCACTTTAAAGTCCTATAGCTATTAAACACATTTAGCTAATAGAACACAAGTTTTTCATTTTACACGATTTAATCATTTTTATCAAATTAAACACTCAAACGATAAAATTCTTCACGAAATTTTCACACAATTATACTATCATGCTGTAAACATTAAAATAATAATAAAAATAATTATTTCAACTTCGAATTTGTGGTTTCAAAACCACTATTTTGATTTGACTAAAAAAGGGCTATTACATTTTCCATTTGAGCTTACCAAGTATTTATGCTTATCTGTTTTTTTTGCGCATAAGTCGTGAGCTGATTTTGGTAAGGCGACTCGTTAATAAGATCACTACACCATCATTGCAACGGAGTATGAAAGAGCTTATATGTATTTCTAGGACTTCTAGTGGCATGTACTTAGAAGGTCACTTATATTGTATGGATATATGTTAATTTGAGCAACCATAGGTCTTGTTAATGGATGTATTTGATGATAGCATTCGAATGATTATTTTGTTGGCTTGAGCCTTGGTTGATGTATGTATATTTTGGATGCATGCATGTCTACTCATTTTTTTATTTAGAGCTATGATTTGGATTGATGTTGGTTTGTTTTGGATGTGCTATGCAACTCTAAAAAGAGTTCTAGGAGTTGTGATGATATGCTAGCATAAAATCAAATTAAGTCATGTTTGATTATAAATTTGTATGTTTTTAAATGATCTTTTGAGTATGTTACATTTCTACTTGATTTGGAGGTGTTTTGGAATGATTTTGAAGTATATTTTTGATCTCCTAAAGCAGTGTTTCAGAACCTTGCAAATAAGTATCAAAACTTAGAAGTAAGTGACCAAATTTTTGCTCCAAGAAACTCAATTCTAGAACCTACCTTCACATTTATCTGAACATGCTTTAAACTAGCCAAAAAGATACAGTTCCTAGTAAAAGTTTTTGATACATAGGGTATCAGTACTTATACCTATACACTTGGATTGGTGCCACTATACCATTTTGATTGTTTTGAGCTTCCCAAAGCTTGTCTTCGATCTCAGATACCTCCGATCACCCACGTAAAGGTTCTAAATGATTTTAAGATGTTGTTAAAGCCTTCAAAATGGTTTTATCTTGATGCTATTATTTTATTAAATTATTTTAGAGTTTAATTTCTTAAAATTTCTTGAGATTTAGTTATGCATGTGTTTCAGTAACGTCTTTTATCCGTAGTAGATGCTGCCACGAGTAAGTGGTGTTACATCATTGTTTAATTTTTTTTACTGGTATTGATACATTACTGCTCAATTTTTTTACTTGTATTAGTACTTTGGTTCTAGGTATTGATGTTTGGCTCTCTGTTTGTGTATTTTGGGCTCTAAAAGACTTTCCAAAGTTCGTTTAAGATTGATATCTATCCACGAATCAGTAGTAATGGCTATAGTCATCATATACATTATTTTACCGTATTGAATGTTAATTTTTTGAATGTTTAATTTGTACATTTGGTTTTCTTCGCTAATCAATGTAATGTCTTATATCTTATTTTTATTTGGGGTGAGGTATAAGGTGCTACATTGACCACCATTGATGTAACTTTTTTTATTGACGTGGCTAATGGTCCAACCAAATAGTGATAGGTGGCATGCCATAGGGATCTCATGCTAAATATTAATTTTTTTTTAAAAAAATTTAAAATAAATAAAATTTCAAATAATGGTTGAAGATAACATGTCTAAGTTGTCCAAATTTAATTTGAATCTAGATAACCAATTATTTAGGTTCATCTTGGACAATGTTATTTAGATAAGTACTAGAAGATTAATAAAAAAACTTATAAGAAATTATTTTAAGTTATTAATAATTATAAGAAATTATAAAAAATTATTAAATTTATTAAAGAATAGCAAAAATATTTAAAATTATTAAAAATTGTAACACCCTTTACCCGTATCAACACCGACACAGGGTACGAGGCATTACCGAACTTAAACATAAACGCACGTACAAATTTCGAACCATAAAATTTGAGTCCAATTTTAAAACTTTTCACATTCTTTCATATCGTCCCTAAAATGAGCCTACGATGCCCAAAACATACTTTGGAAGCAATTCGGGACTTAACTAAGAGCTTTGGAACGCTTAGAAAAGTTTTCATCGAAACAGTGTCACATGCCTGTGTGACTTGGGACATGCCCATGTCGGCAGGCCGTGTGGTCACACACACCCGTGTCCCAACTCGTGTGAAAAACATTGAGCAGTCTGCTATGACATCATCATCCATTTAGGGTCACCCGGCCAAGTCACACGCTCGTGTGCTACGTCATGTGGCAAATTTAATTTTCGCATTTAAGGTGTAGACTTCACACGACCTGGGCACACACCCATGTCTTGAGACCATGTCCTTCACATGGCTGAGACACACAGCCGTGTCTCTGCCCGTGTGTTTACTATTGGACATTTTGTTTTACAAAATTAGGGTGCAGGGGATACACAGCCTATTCACATGCCCATGGGGTTGACCGTGTGTCATACACGGCCTAGACACACGTCCGTGTGTCTACCCGTGTGGAAAAAAAAATAAGGCTATTTACCAAGCCATTTGCCACCCTGAAACGTAAACACATTTATACCAATTTCAACGACACATAGCAGGGTATAATTATACAACCAAATATTCATAAATTAAAACATCCACACCTCAAATACATGCCACATTCATCACTCATACATATCGCACATTACTTAACTTAGTCATGCAAGCTTGCACCATCATAACCACATTAACATGTGAAGATTGGACATAAATAATATTGGTCAATTCCAAATGGTCTTTTTAGAGAATGAATCATCAACATTAGTAAGCCAACATTTTTGGCCAAAACAATTATAACACATAACAAAATGAATAAGTCACCTATACATGCCATAATCTCAAATGTTGAAATCAAAATACCAAAATAGTTGTTGATAGTGTGTATGGAACCCCGTTGATCTCTGGACCTCGAGCTAGCTTGACAACTCTATAGGGAAAGAGAAAAGAAAGGGAGTAAGCTATATGGCTTAGTAAGTCTATATGCAAATAATAGAAGTCTCAAACATATGAAGCATACAATTAATATGAAAGAATTTGCATAAATCGCACTAAAGATTTATGTTCACAACTTACTCATTTCAACCTTACCAAAGGTCCAATATACACATCGATCATATTGCTTACGGATTTCACACTCATACTTGCATCAGCTCATAACACAACTATTTCCACTTGCTTTCGCACTATGCCATATCATTTAACTACCTGTTGAACCAATTGGAATAGTAAAGGATACTCGGAAGTTTTGTACATAAGTGTCACACTTATTTGTTGCCAAAGCTACCACTTATCACTTATCACTTAAGAGCTCACTCTCGAGCTAATCATGGGCCTGCTCCCACAAGCTGATAGCCGTGACGTAGCTACACAGTACTGCTCACACAAGCTGACAGGTATCTGCAACACATGCCGGATTACCTAGCCACTGGGAGGATGTACTAGACTAGCACCCGGATCACTTAATCACTTAAACACTTAGTTTTCTAGTGACATGTCACTTATATCCTATTCGATTCTTAAGGTTCAATCGGGATTTTCTCACTTATCGCTACTTGGTCGATATACACATTTAGATAGTTATCCACAATGCATACAATATTAAAGCATTCAAAACACAAATATAACAACACATTATTTACATACAAACTTACCTCGATACAAAATGATTATTTTTACGATTTAGTCCACAACCTTTTTTCCCTCCGATCAAGGTCGATTCCACGTCTTTCTTGCTCTATAATAACACATTTAGCTCATTTATTACTCACATTATTCAATTTGACTCAAAAATCATATTAAGGTAAATTTTACATTTTTGCCCCTAACTTTTCACTTATTTCACTTTAGTCCCTAGGCTCATAAAATGAAATGTATTCATTTTTCTCAAAACCCAAGCCTAGCTGAACCTATCTCATGCTTATAAAATCCCACATTTTCTTTCAAATCAAAATTTTACCACCTATTTTACTACTTTTACAAATAGGTCCTTATGCACGCTTTCCCCGAAAATCACTTAGTAAAAGTCGTTTATTACATAACTAACATTCATTTTCTACCATTAGACATCAAAATACATGCATTTCATACATGGTAAATTTTTAAACATGAACCCTAGCTCAAATTAATGGTAGAAATAGGTAAATCAGGCGATAACGACTTCAAAAATGTAAAGAGCATGAAAAACGGGGCTAGGATGCACTTACTATCAAGCTTGAAAGTTTGCCAAACCCTAACTATGGCTTCCCTTGAGAATTTCAGCCAAGGAGAAGATGGACAAAAATTTTGACTTGATTTTTCCCTTTTTATTCTTTTAATAACCAAATGACCAAAATGCCCTTAAGGCCTTTCTTTAAAATTTTACCCTTCCATGTCCATTTTTGTCCATCATGACATATAATGGTCTAATTACTAGTTAAGGACTTCCAACTTAAAAATGCATTTCAATTAAGCACTAAAAGCTTCGAGAACACTTATTTTGCTACCTTTGCAATTTAGTCCTAATATTCAAATTGGACACTCTATCGATAAAATTTCTTAACGAAATTTTCACACATGCATTCAATCATATATTAGACCTCAAAACTTAATCGCAATAAATATTTGTACTTCAAATTTGTGGTTCCAAACCACTATTCTATTTAGGCCTTAAATCGGGCTGTTACAAAAATCACGTCTAAAATGAACTTAAAAAAATTGTTATCCAAGTTCAAATGCACTTGGACAACTTTATATTGGATGTGATTCTTTTGTTAATTACTAAAAATTACAAAAAGAAAAGATTATTTAAAAGTTTTAAAAATTTTAAATTGAAATTTTTAATATTTTCCAAGATAATTTTTAATAATTATAATACATTATTAGTAATTTTCAAAAATGGATCAATTGACCAATTATAAAATAGAAATATAAAAAAAAAAAGAAAATGTGGTGTCTTAGAGTATAATAATTGTAACATTCCACACTTGGTTGATAAGTGTCAAAAGTAACATATTTTAATCCCGTTCTTAATGCGTTTTTGGGTGATTAATCAATGCAAAATGGTGAATTTTATGCTCCTAATCCTTTAAATTCATGTTTCAATACTTAAGAGAGCATTTGGGAGGAAAACAAGTAAAAATAAATCAAAAATTGGGCAATTGGAAAAAATTTCAAGAGTTACATAGGTTGGACACACGGCCGTGTGAACCATATGGGCTACTACACGACCATGTGCTAGACTATGTGGATTTTGAGATTTGCACTTCAGACATGCGGGAAAACGTAATTTTTATGGTTTTTAGGTATTTTAAGACCTATAAATATCAAATATAAGAAGATGAAAGGGGACTGTTAGGGAATATTGAAGAAAACAACTCAGAAAATGCCATTGAAGTCTACTCTAAAATAGATTTCTATCAAGATTGAAGATCTCCTTTTAATTTCTTTGAAGTTCTTTTATGAGTTTCTTTATTTCTTGTTGTAACGCCCCGAATTTTTGGGCCTAGAAGTATTGGGCCTTGAGTATGGATCAATAAGGAGGCTGTACATAAGTATTTAACTGTGCAAGAAAATGACACAATTAAATGTCCACTTCAATGGTTAAGGGTCCTGTGAAGTGTTGGAGAAGTCTTGGGATCAAATCTAGGCTCTAGGAAAATTTTAGTTTTTCCTCTTAAGGAAACCTTGCCTTTAGTATGTTGGCCATATAAATTATTATGGTTAACATATGACACAAAGAGAGCTTGTGGTCGAGTGGCAAGGTGGTGTGATGTGTAATTGTAAGGTCTAAGGTTCAAGTCTTTGCATGTGCAGAATTTTTGTTTTACTTATTTAAGTGAACTCTGACTTTGGCTTGTAGGCTTTTAAATTATTGCGAATAAAATAATGCATAAAAGGAGCCTATGGTTGAGTGGTAGGTGGCATGTCAGAGTTTCTAAAGGGGCTTGTGTTCGAGTCACGCTTTGCTCAAGGAGGTAATTATTTTACTATCTAGGCCATGTAGGAGGTAGAGTTGGATTGAAACATTGATTTTGAATTAGTCATGGAGAAATTTGAGTAGTGGGTTGTGGAGATAACCTGGGTGTTGGGGAGAAAATCAAGGAGATTTTGAATTGGGATGTTGGGGATGTGGTAGCCGAAGTGGGACTTTATGGTGGCTTGGTTTTGGTTAGGAGAATTAGGGGGACATTTTGTGGAGAGTGCAATTGCCGAATGCCTTAGATCTTTTTTGGCATCCCTTTATTTTTTGAGATTGTGGGTTTTTGTTCTTTCTCTTTGCTTTTCTTTTGCTATTTTGTTATTCACTCTGTTGGGACGACTCCACTGGCACTTACCTCTCTTGGCTGAATAGGCATTTTCTTCTTGACCTTACTCTCTTTCTTTTTTTTTCTCTCTTAATCCTTTTGGTTATAGCAAGCCGAATATTGCTTCACCTCTCCTTTTCTAAGTGTTGACTGGATACTCTCCTTGTTTTCTCAATCTTTTTCTTGTTCGGCCGAATACTCTCCTCTTGCCTCTTTTCTTTTTCTCTGTTTTTCTTTCTATGTTATTATTGTGGCTAAGAACCTATCGCATCCTTTTCTAGTTTGCTCTAAGTTTTGCAAGGGCTCATTGATCAGTAGGGGGTGCACAGTTTTTCTTCTCTCTTCCTCTAATTGCTTTTTTGGCTGAATACTTGTAGGTGAGCATCCATGTTACACTTTCTCTTTCTTTCAATTTTTTCCATTCTCTGGATATTGTCTGTTGTTTTCCCCTTTTCATACCAACTACCTTTCTTTGGTATACTCTTTCAGATTTAACCAATTCTCGACTCGTGTACGCTATTCCTATAGTCAGTATTTGGTTCTGCGTTCTGGTAAGTGGTTGAGAATGGGGCTTAAGAGGTATAGGGTTCTTGTTCTAATATTATCGTATTTCTTGTGTGAATCTAAAGAAGAAGAGGGTTTTTTGTATAAGTTGTGGCCGAAGGTGATCTGTCTATTGTTTGAGTATTGGGGGAAACAGTTACCTCTATTTTTGGTGCAAGGGTATCTAGAGCATGGTTCACTTTCGTAATCAGGTGTGTAGCACTACCCTGTATCTGATAATCAGCTGAAGAGTCGAAAGAGTGTGTACGGACACACTGTTTTTAACTATAGCTCGGCAAAAAGCCAAAAAGTTGAAAACTTGAAAGATTAGGCTTTGAGGCCACATAGGTGTGCGAACGCACATGTGATTCACTGAGCCCATGAAATATGGGTGTACGACGATTAAGACTGTAATGGGCCACGCAGGGCCGAAATGGGCTATGTGAGCCCAATGGGCTCGTAGGGCCCATACGGGTAAATCTCACGACATGTGGTAAATGTTTGACTGGGCTGTGTAGTTTGCATGGCTGTGGTTAATACTGGGCCAGATGGGCCACATGAACGTGTGGGCCCACCTGGGCTGCATAATGGGCCTTGGGCCTAATTGCACTGTTATGACTGTTAGGGTACGCATGATGATCATGGACCTTCTGTTGGGTCGGTAGGTGAGTCTAGACCCACTCAGATGAAAATGACTGAATTACCCCTAGAGGATAAAATAATCGAATTACGCTTGGAGGGTAAAATAACTGAATTACCCCTGGAGGGTAAAGTGGCCGTAATTCCCTTGAAGAGTAAAATGACTGTAATACCCCTATAGAGTAAAATGATCGTAATACCTCTGTAGGGTAGAATGAATGTTATGCCTTATATGATGTTGGATTGATTGAGTATGTTATGTGATATTTATGTTTTTTGCATACATGCACGACATGCTACATGGGTTGGGTTATTGTTATGAAGGAAGTACTGATCTGTTAGGGTCGCACGAGACAACTGTGGACCCACTAAAGGCTTAAAGCCATATATTCGTACTGATCTATTAAAGTCACACGAGTCACACGAGACGACTGTGGACCGACCGATGGCTTTGTGCCGTTCATACTATCGATGGCTTAGTGCCGTTCATTTTACCGATGGCTTGCTGCCATGCATATTATCGATGGCTTAGTGTTGTCTGTTCTACCAAGGGCTTTATGCCACTCATATTATCGATGGCTTAGTGCTGTCCATTTTACCGATGGCTTTGCGCCACACATATTATAGATGAATTAGTGCTGTTCATTTTAGTGAAAGTAGGTTGTGTTGATGGCTTCAAGCCATTTATCTTACTGGCAGCTATGCTGGGATTCTGATTATTGGCAACTAAGCTGTTATCCAGCAGCCTTGCTGCCATATTGGTGTGCTGGCTGGGTGGGTTGATTTTATCCCCACATGGTGTGTTGGTGGTACGTAATGGTGTGTTGGTTGGATTGGGGTAGGTTCCACTATTGCATTATTGTTCTGTTCTGCTACTGCAATGGGCAAAGGCCCATCTGATACTGTCTGCTATCATGGGCTCAGGCCTAGACTACTTCTGTATTCTATATTTTTGACTGACTGTTTGTTTTTATATTAGGGGATTACACACTGAGTTTTCATATACTCACCCCATTTTTAATTGTGTAGGTAATCCCTAGCGTTAGGCGGATCGGTGCTGCAAGGAGCTCGGAGGTGGCCATACGACTGTAGTTAAATTACCTATGGTTTTTATATATACTTCTAGTTTTAATTTTGGATTTTATTTACCACAACTTATATCTACTAGAAGTAGGACGCGGTTTTCCAAAATATTAACGGTTTCCAACACATTACGTTTCCGCAACAAATACTATGTTTTTTAAAGTGCAACAACATTTGAATGTGATTAACAAATTTTGATTAAGTCGTAATAAGGTTTTAACATGTTTTTATAATTGACAAAGAGGCTTTAAGCTTCAAACGGGTTTTTATTAGCAAGAACAAGTTTTATAAAAAAACACTGTATTGTGACACCGCTAAATTTGGCAATAATGTCCAGGCCGAGTTTTGGTTGTTACACTTGTGGTTATACTGACTTTGAGATGTTTTTATTTGTAATTATGAACTAATTTTATAAATAAATAGGGTAGATGAACCTTATAATGAATTATTTTTTTGATTTCTGTTTTACGCAATAAACACTTGAATCTTGTTCTCAGTTATGTGTGCTTAGTTCTTGATTTAATATTTCTGGGTTATTAATTCATGTTTGATGTGCTTAATTTAGGGGAGGAATTAACCCTGTTTAAGAGTAGATCTAGCATAATTGAGTGGAGTTGCATGCAATCCTAGAAATAGGATGACATAAATCTATCGGATTAGTGTCAAATCTAATAGGGGAATTTAATTAGAAAGAAATTTCAATAATCAACTTCGAGTCAGTTTCTTTTAGTCTTGAAGAGAGATATTAGCATAATTTAGGGATTTCTACGGGTCAATGTATTAAGTGAATAAATTTTTTAATTCAGATTTATAATGATAGATGTAGTCTAGTTGGATTGTTTCCCGGGTATTGTTTCACTTCTTGGTTATTATTCGATTATTTTCCTTAATTGTTCTTTGCCAAGTTCTTAGTTAATTAATTTAGTTAATTTTAGTTTAATTCAATCACTTTTGGTCGGTTAAATAATAGAAAGACGGTAATTACTAGTACTTTTAGTCCTCGTGGGAACGATATCTATTCTCACCGTAGCTATACTATTTATTGTTAATTGCACTTGTCTTTGTCGCATTCTTAGTTGGTTTCGTGGACATCAAGTTTTTGGCGCCGTTGCATGGGACTAAAATATTAGGAAAACTTTATTTCTATTAATTTAGCCCTTATTTTATTTTATTTTTATTTGTTTTTAATTTTAATTTTATGTTTTAATATTTTAATATTTTCGTTTGTTTGATTTTGACAGGTTCTTTTGGTTTATGACTAGAGGAAACCTGTTGGAACCAATAATTTTTTATAGTGAGATTGAAAGAACTACTCGTAGAAATCATAGAGAAGTAAGGAAAAATCAGCAGAGTACAGTAGACAATCACGAGGAAAAGGATACTACTACCGAGATGGGTGATAATCAAAATAATCAACAAGTCATTGAGCGTCCTGCCCATCGCACTATGTATGATTTATTCCAAGCCCACTCTGATTGGGGCTGAATCGAGTATTGCGAAACTGACTATTGCTGAATATAATTTCGAACTGAAGCCAAACACAATTCAGATGGTACAACAGTATGTACAGTTTGATAGTTTGCAAGATGAAGATCCGAATACTCATTTGGCTAACTTTCTAGAGATTTGTGACACTTTCAAGATCAATGGCATTTTTGATGATGCTATACATTTACAGTTGCTCCTATTCTTGTTGAGGAGCTAAACAAAACATTGGTTAAACTCTTTACCATATGCTTCTATTATGACTTGAGATTAGATGATTGAGAAGTTTTTGTTGAAGTACTTCCTATAGGCTAAAACAGCTAAGTTGAGGAATGATTTCTCTTCTTTTGCTCAAATTGATTTGGAGACATTATATGATGCATGAGAGAGATTTAAGGATTTATTGAGAAGGTGTCCTCATCATGAGTTACCTTTATGGTTGCAAGTTCAAACCTTTTACAATGGTTTGAATCCCTTGACTAGACAGTTAATTGATGCAGTAGTTGGTGGAACACTGAATAGTAAAACACCTAAGGTAGCTTATGAGTTTATTGAGGAGATGACACAGAATAACTATCAGTGGTAAGTCATGAGAACAAAACCAATGAAAGCAGCCAGTGTTTTCAATCTAGATGCAATTGAGGTAGAAGTACTAATAACAAAATTGAGGGTTTGAATTTTTCTACGTAGGTGAATCTGGTGATGCAATGCGAGGCGAATGGAGTAGGGATGATTGATTCAGAATATTTACCCTTCAGTTCTAGCATGAAGAATGAGCAAGTCAACTACATGGGTAACAGTTCTAGACCTCAAAATAACCCTTACGATAATAACTATAATGCAGGTTAGAGGAATCATCCAAATTTCTCTTGGGTTGGTCAAGGAAATCAAAGGTTACAACCCCTCTGGCTTTTCACAAACCTTATTAGCAAGAGAAGAAACCAAACCTTGAAGAGATGTTGGAAAAATTTATTTCGATGTTAGAAACTCGATTTCAAAACATTGAGATAGCTTTGAAAAATCAACAAGCATCGATTCAAGGGCCTGAAAATCAAATTGGACAGCTTGCAAAATTAGTTTCAGAAAGACACAAGGTAGTTTACCTAGCAATATTGAAACTAACCCAAGGAAGCAATTGTAACACCCTTAACCCAAATTCATCGTCGGAACAGGGTTACAGAGCACTACCAAAAATTTAAGAACAGATAACAGACATTTCACATCAAAGTACAGTGCTCATACAATATTCATATTAAAATCAATTAAATAGTCCCTTATGAGAGCCCTCGAGGCTCAAAGTATGCATTAGAATTGAGTCGGGACTAAATCAGAAGCTCAGGAAATTTTTTGCAAAATTCCAAAATTTTTCCTAGGTACATGGCACACACGCCCGTGTAGTCAGGCCGTGTGATACCTGAGTAGGGCACACGCTCGTGTTCCTAACCCGTGTAACTCTCTGACTTGTAATTTATTTAGGTGTAGGAGACCGTGTGATCAATTCTAAATACTCTATTTTGAAATTTTAAGATGCAAGGGACACACAGCTAGAATACATGTCCATGTGCTCGGCTGTGTGTCACACACGACTAAGACACATGCCCGTGTCACTGCCCGTGTGGATAAAATAGGGCTTTTTCCAAGTCATATTCCCCACCCAAATTTGTCTTCCACCAATACTAACATTTAAACATGTTTCCAAATCATATCAAGGTACTTAAACATACCAAAATTTAAGTCTTATACATGTCAATTTATACTCATTTTTATCTAGATACCTTGTTCACATTTGTGCATATTGTATCAAACTAATTTAATTCATTCATACATACTTCATTGTGATTTCTGTAACAGCCCGATTTAGGGCTTAGTCGAAATAGTGGTTGCAAGACCACAAATTCAAAGTAGAAATATATGTTTTATGATTGTTTTAAGGCTTATGATATGGTTGCATAGTTGTGGTGAAAATTTCATAAAGAAATTTTATGATTTAGTGATCAAGTTGTCTTTTAGGACTAAATTGCAAAATTTCAAAATATGAGATTCTAGAAGTTTTAAGTATGAAATAGCATTAGAAAATTTATTAGAGGTCCTTATTTAGTAATTAGACCGTTATATTTCATGATGGACAAAAATAGACATGAAAGGGAAAAATCTCAAGGAAGGGCCTTAAGGGCATTTTGGTCATTTAGTTAATAAATTAATAAAAAGGGAAAATAAAGTCAAAAATTTTGACCATCTTCTTCCCCTTGTGCCGAAATTATCAAGAAGCCATAGCTAGGGTTTCTTACATCTTCAAGCTTGACAGTAAGTGCATCCTAGCCCCGTTTTTAATGTTCTTTACATTTTTGAGATCCTCGTAGCTCGATTGAGCTATTTCTAGCCATATTTTAAGCTAGGGTTCATGTTCAAAAACTTACCCATGTGTGACATGCATGTATTCTGATGTTTGATGGAGGAATATGGAAGTTTGATGTGTGATGGACATATTTCTTTAAGCGATTTTTCATGGAAACAACTAAAAAGGACCTATTTGTAAAACTGATAAAATGTGTAGTAAATCTTATTTGAAGGAAAAATGTGCGCTATTATAAGCTTGAGATAGGTTTGGCTAGGCTTGGGTAACTAAGAAAATTAGCACATTTCGTCATACGAGCCTAGGGACTATTTTGCAAATATGTGAAAGTTTAGGGGCAAAATTATAATTTTGCCAAAGTTTGATTCATGGGTTGTTTAGTAAATTTGATAATTAAATAAGTGAAATTTGTCATTATAGACTAAGAAACACAAAGTCCGGACCTAAATCGAGGAAAGAACAAGGTGGTGGACTAAATTAACCAACTATCTATTTCGGTACCGAGGTAAGTTTGCGTGTAATAAACCAACATTATGCTATTATGTTTTTAAATGCTTGATATTGTATGAAATGTATATTATTTTATGAAATTGGTTAATGAGGTCTCAAAGAAGAAATGATAAAGTCATGCTATATCAAAGTCTCGGTTGAACCTTAGGAATAGAAAAGATACCCTTGTCACGACATTAGCTAATTAAGGTCCCGTGTAAGACCATATCTGGGATATGAAATCGGCACCGAATTGAGATCCTATGTAAGACCATATCTAGGATATGCCATCAGCTTTGAATAGTAATTTCGTGTAAGACCACGTTTGGGACTTGGCTTCGGTATGAAATTGTATAAGACCATGTCTGGGACATGGCATCAATATACGATCTTGTGTAAGATCGTATCTGGGATATGGCACCGACATCGATTTGAGATCCCGTATAAGGCCATATCTGGGATATGGCATTGGCATCGACATGTGATCCCACGTAAGACCATATCTGGGATATGGCATTGGCATCATACCGCGTGTATGACATTTTCCGAGTATCCTTTGATATTCCAAGTGGTTCAACGGGGAAAAGAATTAAAGTTTATATTAAAGATGAAAAAGGCTAAAGTTATGTGATAGAGTGATATAGGTACATATGCAAAAATCACGAGAAATGAGTCTGGTATATGATACGTGGTCAGTAAGAATGGGCATGGGTAAGCCATGTCAATGTTCACTTAGAAACTATGTGTTAGTTCGTAATGTAATATGTGGATGTTATTACAAGATTTTTATGTTGCTATCTATTATATGTAAACTTACTAAGCTTTATGCGTACTCCCTCTCTTTTTCCTTTTCTTGTAGTATCACCAAGCTAGCTTGGGGATCGAAGGATGTCAGAGCTTGATTTACACTATCAAGCTATTCTTTTGGGTATAGTAAAGTTTGATTATTTTGGGTATGGCATGTATAGGAACTTGGTTATTTTGTGATATGTCATATTCGTTAGCCAATGTGTTGGCTAGTGATGTTACTTATTTCATTTTGTAAATGGCCATTGAAATTGGCCAATACTAGTTAAGTTATATTATTTCAATGATGATGAAATTCATGAAAGTGAAAGCTTGCACAATTGAATGCGTAATGGGTGAAGTTTATGCATGATGAATGTAGTATGAAATTGAGGTGTGGATGCCTTGATTGTCGATATTAGAGGTGTATTATTGTCTTGCTATGTGTTGTTGGAAATGTATAAGTGTGGTTACTTTTCAAGGTGGCAAATGGATTGGTAAATAGCATTATATTTTTCCACACTGGTAGACACAAAAGCATGTGTCGAGGCTGTGTGTGACACATGGTTAGCCCCATGAGTGTGTTGATAGGCAGTGTGTCACGTGCATCCAAATTTAGTAAAATAGAATGCCCAGTAGCAAACACGCGAGCAAAGACACGACCGTGTGTCACAGTCGTGTGAAGGTCACGACTTCAGGACATAGGTGTGTGCCTAGGCCGTGTAAAACTTTAGAGCTAGGGTTTCTTCAACTTCCAAGCTTCATAGTAAGTGCCTCCAAGCCCTGTTTTAATGTTATTTACATTTTTGAAGTCCTCGTAGCATGATTTACCTATTTCTACCATGATTTTGAAGTAGGGTTCTTGTTTAAAAATTTACCTGTGTGTGACATGCTTGTAATTTGATGATTAATGGT
Organism: Gossypium stocksii; assembly: GCA_020496765.1. Lineage (NCBI taxonomy): Eukaryota > Viridiplantae > Streptophyta > Magnoliopsida > Malvales > Malvaceae > Gossypium > Gossypium stocksii. Next base: position 87,993,786 of record CM035629.1, read on the forward strand.
AGAAAAGGAAAGTTTGATGTGTGATAAACAACTTTTACTAAGTGGTTTTCGATGAAAATGCATAAAAGGACTTATTTGAAAAAGTTGTAAAACATGTGTATAGAATGTGATTTAGTGTAAAATATGGGCTGTTATGAGTATTTATATGTGTCGGTTAGGCTTGGGCAACAAAGAAAATGAGTAAATTCATTATACGAGCCTAGGGACTAAAGTGTAAATATGTCAAACTTTAGGGACAAAAATGTAATTTTTTGCCATAATGTGATTTTTGGACCGAATTGAGTAATGTGATAATTAAATGAGTTAAATTTGGTATTATAGATCAAGAAAGACGAGGAATTGACCTTGATCGTGGAAAAGAAAAGATTTTGGACTAAATCAAATAATTTGCCATTTTGGACTGAGGTAAGTTTGTATGTAAATAATGCATTGCTATATTATGTTTTTGAATACTAAAACATCAGTATGCTTTTGAATAACTATTTGAATGTGTATACCAACCAAGCTTCGACAAGTGAGAAAGATCCCGATTGAACCTGAAGAATCAAATAGGATACAAGTGACATGTCACTAGGAAACCAAGTGTTTAAGTGATAAATGATAAGTGGTAGCTTCGGCTACAAATGGTAAGTGGTAGCTTCAGCTGCAAATAAGATGTGGTAGCTTCGGCTACAAATAAGTGTGGAACTTATGTGCAAGACTTCCGAGTATCCTTTAGAATTCCAAGTGGTTTAACGGGTGATTTAGCAAAATAACGAAGTGTGAATGCAACGAAATAACGCTCTGTACCATGGGCATGTAGTCCAGTCTTGTGTCCCCTGCACCCTAGTTTTGCAAAACAGAATGTCCAGTAGTAAACAGACGGGTAGAGACATGGCCATGTGTCTCAGCCATGTAAAGGACACGGCCCTGGGACATGGGCGTGTGTCTAGGGTGTGGGAAGTCTGCACCTATTTTTCAGAAATTAAATTCACCACACGGCCTGGCACGTGAGTGTGTGACTTGACCGTGTGACTCTTCTCAGTCATGACATCATAAATAGGGAGTTTCACAAGTTGAGGTCACCGGCGCGTTTGACCACACGGCCTACCCACATAGGTGTGTCCTAAACCACACAGGCGTGTGACTCTCTAAAACATGAAATTTTTCTAACTATTTCAAAGATCTCAGTTTAGTCCCAAACTGCTCTTCTTGTATGTTTTGAGCTTCATAAGCCTATAATAGGGACAATATGATTATGTATGAAAAGTTTCAAATTTGAATGGAAATTTTTGACTCGGATTGGTATGATTGTTTGAGTTTGAGTGAGGTAATGCCTCGTACCCTGTTTCTACGACAGATACGGGTAAGGGGTGTTACATTTTAGTGGTAACAGAGCTATGATTTAGTCGATTCTCGAACTAACATAGCATGTGCGAGAGTATAGCTATACATGCCATAAACAAATTTTGATAGTGTGACGACTCTTGACAATTTAAATTGTGTTTTTGCATGGTAAATGGATCCCAATTGAGAAGCGGCTGGTGACGTTGAACGTAATGAATTGGCTCCCGTGCAAGGGACCGTGCCTGATGAAAGTAGACCGGTAACGCTTAGTCAGGGAGAGTGGGCTAGGGAAGCCTTCCTCCACATGATGAATGAATGGTATACAGACTTTATTTGGGCAAATCCGAATGCTCAATCTCCTCCCCCTCCTATTCCCCAATCAGTTCCCATAGCTCCTCGAGATGTAAAGTTGGTAAGACTAAAAAGCCTTCGGTTGATAAGATTTGTAAACAAGGGGCCGAAGAATTCAGGGTTGATTTAGATGACCCCGAGAAAGTAGAATTTTGGCTTGAGAACTTTATTCGAGTATTCGATAAACTTTCTTGCACCCCTAAAGAATACTTGAAATGTGTTGTATCATTGTTGAAGGATTCTGCATGTCATTGGTGGAAGACGCTTAAATCTGTGGTACCAAGAGAGAGGGTTACATGGGCATTCTTTCAAGAGGAATTCAGAAAGAAGTATATAAGCCAGCAATTTATTGACCAGAAATGCAAAGAGTTTTTAGAGCTGAAACAGGGTCGTATGTCTATGGCCGAATATGAGCAAGAGTTTGTTAGGCTCAGTAAATATGCTCAAGAATGTGTTTCTATCGAGGGTATCATGTGTAAGAGATTTGAGGATGGGCTGAATAAGGATATCATGTTGTTTGTTGGGATTTTAAAGTTAAAGGAATTTGTTGCACTAGTTGATCGAGCTTGCAAGGCTGAAGAATTAATCAAAGAGAAAAGAAAGGACGAGAGTGAGACCAAAGATTTGGGAAAGAGGACAGTGAGTAAGTCTTATCAGTCCTTGTCAAAGAAATCGAAGGATATGCATATTCGTTCGACTGTTTCAGCTGGGAACTTAAACAAAGCTCGTGGGAAGCAATTTTTGGGTTCTAAGGCTCAAACTATATCGATAGTGAGCTTTGGTAATGCTAAACCTAATAACCCCGAGTGTTAGCATTATGGTAGACGACATCCCGGTGAGTGTTGGGTGATGAATCGGGCTTGTTTCAAGTGTGGTTTTCAAGAGCACTTTATCGAGGATTGCCCTAAAGTGGTTGAGAAAGATGATGTTCAGAATGTAAGATTGAGCAACACAGTGGCAAGAGGGAGACCAATGAAAAATGTAGGAAATATATTTAGTAGTAGAGGTGTATCTAAGGATTTAGCTGTGAGATCCGAGGCTGGAGCACTTGCTAGAGGTTATGCCATTCGTGCTTAGGAGGACGCATCATCCCTTGATGTTATCACGGGTACATTCTCTCTTTATGATACTAATGTTATTGCATTGATTGGTCTCGGGTCTACTCATTCTTATATTTGCATAAATTTGGTGATTAATAAGAATTTACCTGTTGAGCCTACTAAATTTGTGATTAAAGTGTCAAACCCCTTAGGCAAATATGTGCTAGTCGATAAAGTTTGTAAGAGTTGTCCTTTGATGATTCGAGGTCACTGTTTTCCAACTGACTTGATGTTGTTGCCATTTGATGAATTTGATGTTATACTGGGTATGGATTGGTTGGCTCTTCATGATGTGGTAGTAAATTGTAGACAAAAAGTTGAATTGAAATGTCAGAACAATGAAATTCTTTGAGTTGAATCAGATGAATCAGGTGAATTACCTATTGTGATTTCATCAATGACGGCTCAAAAGTTCATAAGAAAGGGTTACGAAGCATTTCTTGCGCATGTGTTGAATACAAAAGTTTCTAAGTTACAGATTGAATCAATACTGGTAGTTTGTGAGTATCCGGATGTGTTTCCAGAAGAGTTACCTGGGTTACCACAAGTCAGGGAGATAGAGTTTGCTATTAATTTGTTACCGAGGACTGCACTGATATTGATTATTCCATATATGATGGCTCTAACAGAATTAAAAGCTCAGTCACAAGAATCGACAGATAAGGGATTTGCGACACCAAGTTTCTCCCCCTGAGGCTCTCCCATTTTGTTCGTAAAGAAGAAAGACGGATCTATTAGACTTTGTATCGATTATAGACAGCTTAACAAGGTGAAAATAAATAACAAGTATCCGTTGTCAAGGTGTTTAGCTTGTCAACAAGTGAAAGATGCAGAGCAGATGCAGAAAATTTTACACGAGGCACACAGTGGTTGTTTGTTAGTGTATCTGGGTAGTGTGAAAATGTACAATGATCTGAAGAAATTGTATTGGTGGCTAGGCATGAAACGAGACATTTCTGAGTTTGTGTCGAAGTGTTTAGCTTGTCAACAAGTGAAAGCTGAGCATCAGGTGCCTTCGGGTTTACTTCAGCTAGTAATGATTCCTGAGTGGAAATGGGATAAGATTACAATGGACTTCCTGATGAGTTTACCTCTGGCTCTGAAAAAGAAGGATGCCGTATGGGTTGTTGCTGATCGATTGACGAAATTGACTCGCTTTATTTTGGTAAGCACCGATTACTCACTTAATAAGCTAACTAATTTGTATATTGTTAAAATTGTGAGATTGCACGGAGTGACTATTTCTATTATTTCAGATAGAGATCTGAGGTTTACCTTGAGGTTTTGGAAAAATTTGCAAGAAACCTTGGGTACGAAACTGAATTTTAGTGCTGCATTTCATCTGCAAACCGACGGTCAATCCGAAAGGGTAATTTAGATTCTTGAGGATATGCTTCGAAGTTGTGTTCTACAATTCAAGAGTAGTTGGGAAAAGTATTTACTATTGGTAGAGTTTGCCTACAACAACATTTTTCAGTCGAGTATAAAAATGGCACCATATGAGGCATTGTATGGTCGCAAATGTCAAACTCCTTCGTATGGGATCGAGTTAAGTGAGAAATAGATTCACGAGGTTGATTTGGTTAAGGAAACTAAAAAGAAAAGTTGAAAATAATCTGTGATTATTTGAAAGCTACTTTTCATCGACAAAAGTTGTATGCAGATTTGAAAGAAAAGGGGATCGAAATTCAGATTGGTGATAAAATGTTTCTGAAAGTGTCTTTGTGGAAATAGATTTTGAGATTTGGCCAGAAAGGCAAGCTAAGTTTGCGTTTTATTGGTCCATATAAGATTATTGAAAGAATAAGGCCAGTGGCATATTGGTTGGCTTTTCCGGTAGAATTGGAAATAATTCACAATGTGTTTCATGTGTCGATGTTGTGACACTACCGTTCCAATCCTTCGCATGTGATTTCACTGACGGAAATTGAGATTTGACCAGATATGACTTATGGTGAAGAACCAATCATGATTTTGGCTCTAGAAGTTAAAAAATTGAGGAACAAAAGTATAGCCTTAGTGAAAGTGTTGTGACAAAGACATGGAATAGAAGAGGCTACATGGGAATCTGAGAAGGCTATGAGAAAACAATACCCAAACCTATTTCTTGGTAAGATTTTCGAGGACGAAAATCCCTAAAGGGGGAGAGTTGTAATAGCCCATTTTAGGGCCTAAATGGAATAGTGGTTTTGAAACCACGAATTCGAAGTAGAAAAATTAATTGTGATAAAAATTTGAGGTTTATTATATGATTGAATACATGTGTGAAAATTTGGTTAAGACATTTTGTTGATAAAGTGTCCAATTTGATTTTTAGGACTAATTTACAAAAGTCGCAAAATGATTGTTTTAATTGCAAAAGGGATTTGATTGGGATGAGTTCTTAAATTAGAAGTCCTTATGTGGTAATTAGACCAATATAATTTAGTTTGGACAAAAATGGACATGGATGGATAAAATATTAAAGTTTTAAGTGAAGGGCATTTTGGTCATTTGGATAATAAAAGAATAAAAAGGGAAAATAAGTAAAAAATTATGTCCATCTTCCTCACCCATAGCTGGAAATCTCTAAGGACCCCATAGCTTGGGTTTCTTTAACTTCCACGCATCATAGTAAGTGCCTCCAAGCCTCGTTTTTAATGTTCTTTATATTTTTGAAGTCCTTGTTGCCCAATTTACCTATTTCTCTCATTATTTTGAAGTAGGTTTCATGTTTAAAAATTTACCTATGTGTGACATGCTTGAAATTTGATGATTAATGGTAGAAAATGAAAGTTTGATGTGTACTAAACAACTTTTACTAAGTGGTTTTTGATGAAAATGTATAAAAGGACATATTTGCAAAAGTTGTAAAACATGTGTATAAAATGTGATTTAGTGTAAAATATGGGTTGTTATGAGTATGCATATGTGTCAGTTAGGCTTGGGCAACAAAGAAAATGAGTATATTTCGTTATACGAGCCTAGGGACTAAAGTGTAAATATGTCAAACTTTCGGGGCAAAAATGTAATTTTTTTCCATAGTGTGATTTTTGGACTGAATTGAGTAATGTGATAATTAAATGAGCTAAATTTGGTATTAAAGATCAAGAAAAACGAGGAATCGACCTTGATAGGGAAAAGAGAAGATTTTGGGCTAAATCGAATAACTTGTCATTTTGGACCAAGGTAAGTTTGTATGTAAATAATGCATTGCCATATTATGTTTTTGAATACTAAAACATCAGTATGCTTTGTGGATAACTATTTGAATGTGTATACCGACCAAGCTTTAACAAGTGAGAAAGATCCCGATTGAACCTTAGGAATCGAATAGGATACAAGTGACATGTCACTAGGAAACCAAGTGTGTAAGTGATAAATAATAAGTGGTAGCTTCGGCTACAAATGATAAGTGGTAGCTTCGGCTACAAATGATATGTGGTAGCTTCGCCTACAAATGATAAGTGGTATCCTCGGCTATAAGTGATAAGTGATAGCTTCGGCTACAAATAAGTGTGACACTTATGTGCAAGACTTCCGAGTATCCTTTAGAATTCCAAGTGGTTCAACAGGTGATTCAGTGAAATAATGAAGTGTGAGTGCAAGTGATTATGTGAGGGTTGACACAGGTACGTATGTGAAACTCCTAGAAGATGAGTTCATTATGTGATGACTATTGGTAAGTTTATGAATGAGTAAGTTGTGATCGTAAGGTTTTGATAGTATCTATGAAATTGTTATAATTTCAATTGTATGTTAAATGTGTCTTTATAATGCTCATTATTTGTGTAACACCCCTAGACCCGTTCCCATCGCGGGAGGGTCAAGAGACATTACCTGACTATCAGTTAAGTTATCACAAACTCACTCGTACAGTTTATGACATTAGTACAATCATATATCGACACTCACATATTGAGACCATGATTTCCCTTAACCATTTCATTTTAAGACCAATTTACTAAACGTAAATATAGAAGTGTCAAAATTTGGCAAGGCTCAACAACCAAAAGTCAACTAGACAGATTGACTACGTCCAAAACAGTACACATATCAAATATCGTCACTAGTCATATTCACCACCTATATTTCATAGATTAAAATTATAAAGATATAATATACTTCGAAACTAGCTTATAAACATACATATTGCACATCCATTCGTATATAACATGATCAAGTTAACACCATAACCATAAAAGCAAGAGATTTAAGTGAGCCATTTTTCGCATGGCCTAATTTAAATACAAAATCAAAAGTTATTTGTTTAACTGAAAAATGTCAAGCCTATACATGCCATTTCAAGGTTTAGCTACCAATACCGAAAGATGCAGTGATAGTGTGGATGGCTTAAATTCTGGAATTCCCGAGACCGTCGCTAACGAACGAGATATAAAAAAAATAGAAAATGAAGAACAACGAAGTAAGCAATCATATGCTTAGTAAGTTTTTTTAAAAAAATAACAAAATCATTAGAGAGAGTATCATAATAATATCTAGCTTATGCATCTCATCTTTTGGCCGAGTAGGGATTAAACTAAGATTTCTTCTATCATTCATGTTGCAAGGATAAAATTCATGTATCCAACTAATTCAATCTATAACCGAATATATTCATCTAAACTTCCACGTCAACCTCATGCATAAGCACATACATCACATATTTGTGAAGTTAAACCATTTAAATCGGAACTCATACGTCATATTCAGATTGTAAGCGTGTGAGTGAATTTAGGCAATGATCTAAACATCCCTACCGAAATTCGAAATCATACTTCAAAGAGGATCAAATTCTCAACGAGAGTAAAATACATACCTGGCTATTTTACGGTAAATAGTACCTTTTTGTTTAAAACTTGATTCAACATTTATTTTACGATTAAGCGTACAAATGCTTACTGAATTTTAACCCACCTTTGGTACTAGTAAAGATGTCCTTCGAAACCAAGCCCCATTCTTAACACTGGCTTAAAGCCCTTCGGAACTAAGTCCGGTCATTAGCACTGACTCGTAAGTCCTTCGAGACTAAGCTCGAATCATTAACTCTAGCTCAAAGCCCTTCGAGACTAAGCTCGGATCATTAAAAACACGATTGAACATTCGCATATATATATATCATATCACCTTTAGATATCATTTCTGATATTCAAAATACAATTACGGCATGTTTATCAATACATACCATTCGGTTTACTAGTTATGATCAAGGACCAAATTTTGTTTATTGATATATCAAAGTTCATTGCTAACATTTGGCTTATAGCAATTTCACAAATTTTCCTTCCTTCCATAACATTCAACCATAAACCTTAAATCAAAGTTTATAAATGATACAAATGTACTATGATTTCATTATGTAATGAGTCGAAATTCTCTACTCAAGAACTTACCTCGTTGGTCGATATTTATCTACGGACCGACTATTCCACCACCTTTGCTTTTCCTTTGTCCGAATGTGGCTCTCTTAGCTCTTGAGCTAAATTAAACAAGTTCACCGTTCAGAAACCATTACTAATATCATATAGTTATTAATTACTTAATCTATGCATAACCGAATACCTATATACATTCATCTAATTCACAAGCATCTCAATATACATTTACTAGACGTACTTACTCATAAAGATCGGAAATTTTCATATAGGCCTTTAACACATTTGCCATAATCCTTAAGCTTAGAACATCCCATCTCACACACACATTCGGCCTTTTAAATATAAATTTTATAACACATATGTTTTCTAATTCAACACATCAAAACACCAAAGGTAGGCACATAACTATACTAGCTGATTATTACTTATCATCTAATTCCTCCTTCAATCATATTCGGCAAAGTACATATATTTGTACAAATGCTTTAACATTTAAATTTCGACCAAATATAGACATTTATACCAAGGCCGCATACACATAAATATTTTTTTATGCAAAATGTACAAACAGTCACACATATAAGTATATACATATACTCATTCATTTCATCTTAAAATTAAATCACACCCATCTCTTAGCGGCAAAACCTATCAAGGTTCCATTTCTACTTTCCAACATTCATACGGCAAGATGGTATTTACTATCATTCTTCCATTTCATAATAACCTTTCTTTGATATAAATATTCATGGTAATGATATAACCAAAATTTAATATAATTATACTAACATTTCTACCCTTAGCTTACGGTTTATGCTAGGCAACCATCAAGACCGAATGCCCCTTTAAGGATACAAATGGCACTACACAAATCAAAATCATATGTACCTATTTCGAACCTCCTCTTATCAAATAGAACACACTTGTTACACATTTAAACTCTAGGTTCACAATCGGCAATATGGACATGTCCTAGCACATTAACCGATTCCCAAATTATCATGTAATCCACCTATTTACACATTCAACTAACATAACCTCACCCATCCTCCATTTCCTACTTAAGCATGAAAACAACAACCATTTCAAAGTTCTTATTCATGACCGAAAGCATATATCAATACCAACTTAAAAATCCATACATGGGCTATGTTAAGAACCTAAAGATCAACCAAATATCACAAAATTACAAGAAACAACATCTAAAACATACCTTGATTTAAGCATATGCTAGCCGAATGCTATTGTTCTTTATTTCCTTTTCTTTCCTTTGGTGAAATCGGAAAAACAAGAGAATGGTGCCTTGTTCTTTTCACCAAATTTTATTATTATTATAACTATTTTATGATATCATTTTATTTAACAAAATACCCTTGTTATTTCTTATTTAAAGTATGCATAATTGGACAATATACAAGTATAATATACACTTTCTAATCATCACGTCACATGGCCGGCCACTTCATGGAGAAAACAGCAAATTGACATGCAAGTCCATTTGTTCACTACAATCCACAAATAAATCCCTTGAATTTGGCCTCCTATGTTTTTAATTCCTCTCATATGAGTCATTTCCAACAATTTCACATACAATTGGCATTTTCAACGTTCAAAAATTCACACATAAGCTTATCACATAATTTAAACATAGAATATTATGCTCAATTATTTTTATGACTCGGTTTAGCGGTGTCGAAACCACTTCCCAACTAGGGTCGAAATGGGCTGTCACAACTCGTCCCCCCTTTTAGGGATTTTTATCCCCGGAAATCTTACCAGAAAATAGGTTTGGGTAACGGTCTTTCATAGCATTCTCGGATTCCCAAGTAGCCTCTTCGATCCCGTGCTTCAGCCACAGCACTTTTAGTAACGGAACCTTTTTATTTTGCAATTCTTTAACTTCTCGAGCTAAAATACGGATAGGTTCTTCTTCATAACTCAAATCATACTGAATTTCAACTTCCGACGGATTTATCACATGCGAAGGATCGGATTTATAGCGACGGAGCATCGAAACGTGAAAAACGTTGTGGATCTTTTCAAGTTCAGGAGGCAGAGTTAGTCGATAAGCAACCAGCCCAATACGTTCTGAAATTTCATACGGTCCAATGAATCTCGGACTCAACTTGCCTTTACGGCCAAAACGGAGTATCTTTTTCCACGGTGAGACTTTCAGAAACACTTTATCACCGACCCGGTACTTGATATTTCTACGCTTCAGATCTGCATACGATTTCTGACGATCGGATGCTGCTTTCAAACTGTCACGAATCGTTTTCACTTTCTGCTCAGCCTCTTTAATCAAGTCTAGTCCGAAAATCTTATTCTCACTAAGTTCGGTCCAAAACAAAGGTGTATGGCACACTCGACCGTAAAGAGCTTCGTAAGGCGCCATTTGAATACTCGATTGAAAACTGTTATTATACGCGAATTCAATCAGAGGTAAGTATTTCTCCCACGATCCGCTGAACTCTAGAATGCAACATCTCAACATGTCCTCGAGTATCTGAATAACCCGTTCCGATTGACCGTCAGTCTGTGGATGAAAAGCGGTGCTAAAATGGAGTTTAGTACCCAATGCTTCGTGTAACTTCTTCCAAAATCTCGAAGTAAATCGGGGGTCTCGATCAGAAACAATAGAAGTCGGCACTCTGTGCAATCGTACAATCTGGGAAACGTATAATTCCGCTAACTTATCAAGTGAAAAATCAGTATGAACCGGGATGAAATGGGCTGATTTCGTTAATCTATCAACAATAACCCAAATGCAGTCTTTCTTGCTTGATGTTAGCGGCAACCCAGACACAAAGTCCATCGTAACTCAGTCCTACTTCTACTCGGGTATCAAAATCGGCTGAAGCAAACCCGAAGGCACCTGATGTTTCGCTTTTAATTGTTGGCACACCAAACACTTAGATACAAATTCGGAGATGTCCCGTTTCATACCGTGCCACCAATATTGTCATTTCAAGTCATTAAACATTTTCGTGCTACCCGGATGAACTGACATTCGGCAATTATGGGCTTCATTCAAAATCGTCGAAACTAGCACAGAATTTCTCGGAACACATAATTGTCCTTAAATCTCAAGCAATCTTTTTCATCAATTCGAAACTCTGTATTCTCACCCGACATACCTTGGGCTCGCTTAGCAATCAAGTCGTCATCAACTTTCTGAGCCTCACAAATTTGCTGTACCAACACTGGCTCTGCTCTTAATTCGGCTACCAACACATCATCTGTCGACATCGTCAATTCCACGTTCATAGTTTGCAAGGAAGATAGGGATTTCCAGCTAAGAGCATCTGCAACCACATTAGCTTTTCCCGGGTGATAATCAATAACAAATTCATAATCTTTAAGCAATTTTAGCCACCGCCTTTGTCTCAAATTCAAATCTCTTTGAGTCATCAAATGCTTGAGACTTTTGTGATTGGAGAAGATGTGACATTTCTCATCGAACAGATAGTGTCGCCAAATTTTCAAGGCGAAAACAATGGCAGCTAATTCAAGATCATGAGTCGGATAATTTCGTTCGTGAGGCTTCAACTGTCTCGAAGCATAGGCGACAACTCGGCCTTCTTGCATCAAAACGCAACCTAAACCGTTCAGACTTGCATCGCTATAGACTACAAACTCTTTACCGGACTCTGGTTGAACTAACACTGGAGCTTCCGTCAAAAGGGTTTTTAGCTGGTCAAAACTTTGCTGACATTTATCAGACCACTCGAACTTGACATCTTTTTGCAGCAATTTCGTCAACGGAGTCGCAATCATCGAGAAACCTTTGACAAATCGTCGGTAATAACCAGCAAGTCCCAAGAAGCTTCGAACTTCAGAAACATTTCTAGAGGGTTTCCAGTCGAGAATAGCTAAAATTTTGTTCGGATCAACTCGAATACCCGAAGCAGATACTATAGTCCCAAGAAGCCGACTTTACGCAACCAAAATTCGCACTTGCTGAATTTCGCATACAATTGATTTTCGCACAAAGTCTGAAGTACAAGTCTCAAATGCTCGGCATGCTCGATCTCATCGCGAGAGTTAATCAAAATATCATCGATGAACACAACTACAAAACGGTCCAAAAACGGCCTAAACACCCGGTTCATTAAATCCATGAAAACTGTAGGGGCATTAGTGAGCCCAAACGGCATCACTAAGAATTCGTAGTGTCCATATCTCGTTCTGAATGTGGTCTTCGGCACGTTGAAATCTCTAGGTTCACAATCGGCAATATGGACATGTCCTAGCACATTAATCGATTCCCAAATTATCATGTAATCCACCTATTTACACATTCAACTAACATAACCTCACCCATCCTCCATTTCCTACTTAAGCATGAAAACAACAACCATTTCAAAGTTCTTATTCATGACCGAAAGCATATATCAATACCAACTTAAAAATCCATACATGGGCTATGTTAAGAACCTAAAGATCAACCAAATATCACAAAATTACAAGAAACAACATCCAAAACATACCTTGATTTAAGCATATGCTAGCCGAATGCTTTTGTTCTTTATTTCTTTTTCGTTCTTTTGGTGAAATCGACAAAACAAGAGAATGGTGCCTTGTTCTTTTCACCAAATTTTATTATTATTATAACTATTTTATGATATCATTTTATTTAACAAAATACCCTTGTTATTTCTTATTTAAAGTATGCATAATTGGACAATATACATGTATAATATACACTTTCTAATCATCACGTCACATGGCCGGCCACTTCATGGAGAAAACAGCAAATTGACATGCAAGTCCATTTGTTCACTACAATCCACAAATAAATCCCTTGAATTTGGCCTCCTATGTTTTTAATTCATCTCATATGAGTCCTTTCCAACAATTTCACATACAATTGGCATTTTCAACATTCAAAAATTCACACATAAGCTTATCACATAATTTAAACATAGAATATTATGCTCAATTATTTTTATGACTCGGTTTAGCAGTTTCAAAACCACTTAACACCCCTATCCTGAAACCGTCACGGGAATAGAACGAGGCGTTACTGAAAAACTAGGAATCAGATCAGGACAGTAAAATTTTTTTTAACATTTTCTTAAATAAAGATTATTCATTTACTAAATTGCTAGACGCAAACAAAGTTCGAATTTAAAACTCATACAAGTAAGTTCCATTTTCACATGACTTATATACAAAGGTCAAAGAGTCATTCTACTTATCGTCTACCCTATACATGCCATAAACTAAGTCCAATCACATGGTTATCGTAAAAGTAGATAGTGTGACGAAGTGCTGACGATCCCCGAGCTGGTAGTCAGAAACCACAATCTATAAAACAAAAACACGAACAAACAGAGTAAGCTTTTATAAGCTTAGTAAGTCTTAAGCAATTTAAAACCGTTGAACTCAATAAAACCAATTTGTTCGATTCATATGTAACATTTCATTTCATTCACGGTTTAACACCTTCTTGGCCAAATTTACTTATTCACTTATAAGCTCCTATAGTTTTCTTTTAATTTTCTCCATAACCGTAATACATGCGTCTTCATTTAACATTTTTATATTTGCTTCTCATTTTACAATCATGATTTAATTCCGATAGATCTAACATGTACAAGAGTATAACACTTATCTGACCAACTCAATTATAGGTTGATCTTACGAATTCTCAAATATACACAACTACATAAAAGCACATATAACAGATTGATTTTACCTGAGTCTAAACTTATCTACACATAGGTGAATCGGATATCTTCACCTAACACCACGCATTGTCTAAATGTACCATTATTATGCAAATATAGTCTTATAATTTACTCACATAATCATCACATTATACACTTTTGGTTTAGTTCAACCAAACTCCCTTGTAATTTCATGATACTTCACACTTCAACCTAATATACTCAATACTCAGAGCAAATCTTAACATATTTCCACTTGAATCAAAATTCATATATCATAAACAAGTCATAGACTTTCATACAACCTTAAGCAATGGCCGAAGCCGCACTATCCAAATGTGTATTCATAATCTAAAATGAATCAAATTCACAGACGTGTATGAAGTACATACCTGACAAACTTAGGGATAATGAGCACATTCATTTGGGATTATTACGACATAAATCATATAATTCTCACACGAATGCCTGCGGAATTTTAACTCGGATATAACCCCGGCACGTATGCCCTTTGGGATTAAGCCCGGATATAACACTGGCACGTATGCCCTTCGGACTAAGCCCGGATATAACATCAGCACGTATGCCCTTCGGGACTAAGCCCGGATATGACACCGGTAGGTATGCCCTTCGAGACTAAGCCCGGATATAACATCGGCACGTATGCCCTTCGGGACTAAGCTTGGATATAGCATCGGCACGTATGCCCTTCAGGCTAAGCCCGGATATAACACACTGAATCTTTATGCATATTTATCCATCAAGTGTACATTTCACAATTCTATCACATTAGTAGTCTCATGTCACATTCAGATATAAGCACCATATAAACACCATCCTTTAAATATGCAATGTCACAAAATCATACAATTTAATAACATATTGCCATTCAAAGGTATTTCGAAGCAACATTCTCACTTATAATTTCAATGAATTCAATCCATATGAACCAAAACATATACAACCTTGTATATAATTCACAATGTCGAATGTATACTCATAGTCACATCCATATTTAACACATCCATTCTTTAATTCAAGACTATACACGTATTATTTAATTCCATAAGTATCATCACACGAGTCAAATATACACAGTTGTATAATCCACAATTCAATTATACTCATTCTCACATAAATAAGTAAGTATCACATACCTGAACAATTTATTACATTATGCGAATTTACTTGTCCTTTATGCACAGAACTTTGTTGTCACATGTACTTATCAAATCCATTTATATACACCAAACACATTCGGCTTATGGCCCACCTTCATTCCACTCTCGGCAATTACCACATTTAAATTTCCATATCACATTTGGCTTCCCACATAGTTAATAATAACATGTATAACATATTTATCTTTAGCTTTTAACTAATCACAACTTGTGTTAAACTCTTTTATCATACATATGACATAATGTGTATCCATCAAAATGCTCTTTGGTCATCTCACTTCTCACATCCAATTCAAAATATAAGCATATTAGCTATCTTCGGCTAATAGTTTCAATTCCATTCTCATTTGGCATGTTAATAACAAATAATAATAACATTCTTTTAGCTACTTTCATTCAATCATTAAGCAAGACTAATTATACTAAACTCTTAAGAACTTACTTTATTTGTCGTCGAACAACTACGGATCGACTATTCGCCTAATTTCGCCTTTACACATAAAATCCTGAATCAAAATATAAATTTTCATGCATTCACATCACAATTATCCAAATATACTTCATATGTAACACCCCTGTCCCGTAACCGTCGCCGGAATAGGTAAGGGGCATTACCGAACTTGTAACCCAGGACAGAACAATAATTTTTTTTTTTAAATAAAGATCATTTATTTAATTAAATTTCTAAACACAAACAAAGATCGAACTTATAACTTATAAAAGTAGACTTCCAAAGGATGCCATTTTCGCATGGCTTATATACATTAACCAAATTATTCTTTCGTTACTAGTCTATTCTATACATGCCATAAGATAATCCAATCTCATGGCTACCGTAATGGTAGATAGTATGACGAAGTGCTGACGATCCCCGAGCTGGTAGTCAGAATCCACAACCTACAGACCAAAAACATGAACGAACAGAGTAAGCTTTCGTAAGCTTAGTAAGTTTTAAGCAAAACAATAATTTTGTTGAAACAATGACGTTTTTCTCATATACTTAATCTAGGTAAAATCTCATTTGACCCAATATACCTAGCCAAAATTTCACGTAATTTAATTCACTTTTCTTTAGCCTTGAGTTTTAAGTTACAAAGTGTTTTCATTCAATATCATTGGTCATTCATTTCAACTATTCGATGAAGTTAATCTAGAGCTTCATCTCGAACTGTTAGAATTAAGTGACCCAAATTCTTATTTAAATAAAATAAGATGGAAAATAAAATAAAAGTAATATCCAAATAGAACTAGACTTCTTTTATTTTATTTTAGAATAAGGTTTTTTAAACCTTATTAAACTCCATCTATTTTATATTGATTAGGATAAAGTGTTTCAATCCTAATAGAATATGGCTTTACAAGCCTATAAATGACATAGTCTATTCATCTTGTATTGATTCGAATTTTCGACATAGTGAATTTCCTTCTCCTCTGCCCGTGGTTTTTTTCCCGAAAGGGTTTCCACGTAAAATCTGTGTGTTCTTTATTTTTATTTTATTTTTATTTATTTGTTTGAGATATTTTGTCATTACCGACATTATATTTTTTCACAAATTGGTATCAGAGCTTCCAAGTTTTTTCATCTCAATCACGTTAATGGCGTCTTTGAAGTATGAAATTCTGCTGTTGGATCGCAACACCAGATTTGCGTTGTGGCAAATTAAGATGCAAGCAGTTCTTGCGCAGATGGATCTAGAGGATGCCCTACTAGGGATAGATAAGATGCCTTCAACATTAACAGATGAAGAGAAGAAGCGTAAGGATCGAAAGGTATTAACACAGTTACATCTGCATTTGTCTAATGAAATTTTGCAAGATGTGATGAAGGAGAAGACCGCCGCTGGATTATGGAAAAAGCTGGAACAAATATGCATGTCGAAAACTCTAACCAGCAAGCTGCATATGAAGCAACGTCTTTATGCTCATCGTTTGGAGGAAGGTGCATCTGTGCACGAACACTTAACAGTGTTTAAAGAAATTCTCTCAAACTTGGAGGCCATGGAGGTTCAGTATGATAAGGAAGATCTAGGGTTGATTCTACTGTGTTCGTTGCCCCCGTCTTATTCAACCTTTAGAGATACAATTTTATATAGCCGTGAGTCTCTCACAGTCGATGAGGTTTATAATTCTTTAACCTCGTATGATAAGATGAAGCATCTTGTGGCTAAAATTGACTCTCAGGGAGAGGGTCTCATTGTTTGTGGGAGACAAGATCGGAATGTTGATGATGATCGTGGAAGGACACAAGAACGAAATCCTCGCGGTAAATCTAAGGGTAGATCAAAGTCTTCAAACAGAGGTAAAACTTGTAACTTCTGTAAGAAGAAAGGGCACATTAAATCTGAGTGCTATAAGCTACAGAATAAGATCAAAAGGGAGGCTGCGAATCAAAAGGGAAAACAACCAGAAAATTCCGGTGAAGCTGATGTTGTAGAAGACTATAGTGATGGTGAACTTTTAGTCGCTTCAGTCATCAATTCTAAAGTGAGCAATGAGTGGATCCTTGATTCGGGCTGCACCTTCCACATGAGTCCCAATAGAGATTGGTTTACAAATTACAAGATAGTGCCTGAAGGTGTTGTTTTGATGGGAAATAATGCTTCGTGTACAATCACAGGTGTTGGAACGATTAAAGTTAAGATGTTTGATGGAGTTGTCAGAACACTTAGTGACGTACGACATGTTCTAGAATTGAAGAGAAATTTAATTTCATTAAGTACTCTTGATTCAAAAGGGTACAAATACACAGCTGAAAGTGGGGTTTTGAATATTTCTAAAGGTTCCCTCGTTGTGATGAAAGGGCAAAGAAAGACTGCCAAGTTATATGTTCTGCAAGGTTCTACTGTTACTGGTGATGCAGCTGTCGCCTCCTCTTCCCTATCAGATGATGATATTACTAAACTTTGGCATATGCGCCTAGGGCATATGAGTGAGAATGGTATGGCAGAGTTAAGCAAAAGAGGACTTCTTGATGGGCAAGGAATTTGCAAACTGAAGTTCTGTGAGCATTGCGTTTTTGGGAAGCAAAAGAGAGTTCGATTCACTAGAGGAATTCATAACACGAAGGGAACTTTGGAGTATATTCATTCTGATCTGTGGGGGCCATCCAGAGTGCCTTCGAGAGGTGGAGCTAATTATATGCTAACTTTTATTGATGATTTTTCCAGAAAAATTTGGGTGTTCTTCTTGAAGCAGAAAAGTGATGTGTTTTCCGCATTTAAGTCTTGGAAAACTATGATTGAAAAACAGACGGGAAAACAAATAAAACACCTCCGTACAGACAATGGCTTAGAGTTCTGTTCTGATGAGTTTAATAAACTGTGCAAGTCAGAAGGAATCGTAAGACACTTAACAGTTCGTCATACTCCACAGCAAAATGGCGTTACAGAACGAATGAATAGAACGATCATGGAGAAGGTTCGATGTATGTTATCAAATGCCAACTTACCAAAGTCATTTTGGGCCGAAGCAGCCTCTACTGCATGTTTTTTGATCAACCGATCTCCATCCATTGCCATTGAGAAAAAGACTCCACAAGAGGTATGGTCTGGTAACCCTGCTGATTATTCTGATTTAAAGATTTTTGGGTGTCCTGCGTATGCTCATGTTGATAATGGAAAATTGGAACCAAGATCTATTAAATGTGTTTTTCTTGGTTATAAAACTGGTGTTAAAGGATATAAGTTATGGTGTCCTGAAGATAGAAAAGTTGTGATTAGCAGAGATGTTATTTTTGATGAAACTGCTATGCTACCTAACTTATCTCTTAAAGATCCTTCCAATAAAGAAAATCAAAAGCAGGTGGAGCATCAGATTAATACAGAGTCAACTCCTCAAGCCAGTACAAAAATTGAGAATAAAGTTGCTTCTTCACCACAATACTCTATCGCCAAAAGCAGAACTAAAAGAGAAATTAAACCTCCAAAGAAGTATGCTGAGGCTGATCTAGTTGCTTATGCTTTAAATGTGGCTGAAGATATAGATGCAAATCAAGAGCCATCTAATTATTCTGAGGCGGTTAGTTGTGAAGACTCAGAAAAGTGGATGTTTGCTATGCAAGAAGAGATGGAATCACTCCACAAAAACAAAACATGGGATCTTGTAAAACTTCCAAAAGGTAAAAAGGCTGTTCGTTGTAAATGGGTGTATAAAAAGAAAGAAGGGACTCCAGGAGTTGAAGAACCCAGATATAAAGCAAGGCTTGTTGCAAAGGGTTACAGTCAAATTCCAGGAGTGGACTTTACAGATGTGTTCTCCCCAGTTGTGAATCATAGTTCAATTCGAGCTTTGCTTGGTATTGTGGCCATGCATGATTTGGAGCTTGAGCAGTTAGATGTTAAAACTGCTTTTTTGCATGGAGAACTTGAGGAGGATATTTACATGCAACAACCAGAGGGTTTTACAGTCTCAGAAAAGGAGGACTATGTTTGCTTGCTGAAAAAGTCTCTTTACGGTTTGAAACAGTCACCAAGACAGTGGTACAAGAGGTTTGATTCCTTTATGACTTCTCATTATTTCAAAAGAAGTAGCTTTGACAGTTGTGTTTACTATAAGAAAAACAATGATGGTTCTTTTGTATATCTACTCCTTTATGTTGATGACATGTTGATAGCAGCAAAAGATAAAGGAGAGATAAGAAAAGTCAAAGCCCAACTAAGTGAAGAATTTGAGATGAAAGATTTGGGACCAGCAAAGAAGATACTTGGTATGGAAATTCTTAGAGATAGAAAAGTAAGTAAATTGTACCTAAGTCAGAAAGGGTACATTGAGAAAGTTCTTTGCAGGTTCAATATGCAGAGTGCTAAGCCTGTTAGTACTCCTTTAGCAGCTCATTTTAGACTTTCATCAGCTTTGTCTCCACAAACAGATGATGAGGTTGAGTACATGTCACATGTTCCATACTCTAGTGCAGTGGGATCTCTCATGTATGCTATGGTTTGTTCACATCCAGATTTATCATATGCAGTCAGTGCAGTTAGCAGATACATGGCGAATCCCGGGAAAGAACACTGGAAAGCAGTTCAGTGGATTTTAAGATACTTACGAGGTACTACTGATGTTTGCTTACAGTTTGGAAGAACTAGAGATGGAGTCATTGGATATGTTGATGCTGATTTTGCTGGAGACCTTGATAGAAGAAGATCTCTCACAGGTTATGTCTTTACAATTGGAGGTTGTGCAATCAGTTGGAAAGCCACTTTGCAAACTACAGTCGCTCCGTCTACCACTGAAGCTGAGTACATGGCGATTACTGAGGCTTGTAAAGAAGCTATTTGGTTGAAGGGACTATTTAGTGAACTCAATGAAGACCTTCAAATCAGTACAGTATTTTGTGACAGTCAGAGTGCCATCTTCCTTACAAAAGATCAAATGTTTCATGATAGAACAAAACACATTGATGTTCGGTATCATTTTGTTCGTGATATTATTGCTCGTGGTGATATTATTGTGAGCAAAATTAGTACTCATGAAAATCCTACAGATATGATGACTAAGTCACTTCCTATAACCAAGTTTGGGCATTGCTTAGACTTGGTTGGTGTTCATCGTTGAAGTTAAACCCTTAAGGGGTTTTATGGAAGAGGTGGAGAACTTGTTCGTTGAAAGTTCGCGATGAAGAACTTGTTCGTTGAGAATTCGTGTCAAGGTGGAGATTGTTAGAATTAAGTGACCCAAATTCTTATTTAAATAAAATAAGATGGAAAATAAAATAAAAGTAATATCCAAATAGAACTAGACTTCTTTTATTTTATTTTAGAATAAGGTTTTTTAAACCTTATTAAACTCCATCTATTTTATATTGATTAGGATAAAGTGTTTCAATCCTAATAGAATATGGCTTTACAAGCCTATAAATAGACATAGTCTATTCATCTTGTATTGATTCGAATTTTCGACATAGTGAATTTCCTTCTCCTCTGCCCGTGGTTTTTTTCCCGAAAGGGTTTCCACGTAAAATCTGTGTGTTCTTTATTTTTATTTTATTTTTATTTATTTGTTTGAGATATTTTGTCATTACCGACATTATATTTTTTCACACGAACCATAATATCAATAAACGCATCACTTAGCTATCACATATATACTTTCGTATAATAGTGACCTAGATGGTCGAATATTTCCAAAGCACATTCTTCTTCAACTGAAGATGGATTCACGTGGTAAGCACATTCTTCACCAATTTACAACTTTCAATAATCCTTTCCACTTTTTCATAATCACATCCATATTTTCAAGTATTTCAACATGACAAGTACTAAATTACCGTAGGCACATAAAGAACCAAACATATTCCTTATCACATATACGTAAGTTTACAGAATATAATACTTACCTTGTACTGGCACATCTAGCTGAACCCAACCTATACTCAAATCATAAGGCCTTTGGGCAGAATATGCACTAATACATAAGAATATTTCATCACATATTTCATTATACAAGCATACCATTACCAAATAGATCATTCTCGTATTTGGAATTATAGTATTGATCACATTTATATACCTCTTTGATACTAATAATTCACTTCGAAATCAATCCACCGACGAGTAAGTAATACGTACCTGAACATCTTAAATACATAATACTTATTTGATGGTAACTTACTACGGTTACTCAATATCAAAGTCTTACTTGAATCTTAGCATTTAGCCTTCGGGTCTTTAAAACCCGGATATAGTACGAGCACAAAGCCTACGGACATTAATTTAGGATAATATTCTCGTATAAAGCCTGCGGGATCTTAACCCGGATACAGTACTAGCACAAACGCCCTTCAGGACTTATCATATTTATACACTTTCACATCCATCACATTGGCCATTCGGCCTTATCACATATATACACTTTCACATTCATCGCATTGGCCATTCGGCCTTATCACATATATGAGTGTTCACATTCATCACATTGGCCATTTGGCCTTATCACATATTTAATAATACACACTTTTCACAATTGATCATTCGGCCACATTATGTACACATGAACATATGTACATTTCACATTTACCCATTCGGTCACATCACATACGCAAACACATATATAAGATAATGTTTTTATCATCACTTGATAATACATCACATACTTTGCTTTCATTTAAATAACCACTCAGACATATTACACTTCTAAATAAACATTCGGCCTCAGTATACAAATAAAGATAGCACACATTTTCATAAAGGCCATTCAGATGACTTACACACATTTGATGTTAGCCATTTTGGCCTCACCACACATACATATCTTGTACATCAATTTCATCATAACAAAATCGACTAGGTATACTAGTCATTTACGACTTATAGCTTCACTTTAATACGGATTTGGTACTTTGATTACCAATATTTAATCGATAACTTATAAGCAACTCAAATAGTTTTATCAAGGTTTACAACATAATCACAAATTCAGCACAAGCTATTTTTCCTGAGCAACACTCATTAAATTATTCGTAAATGGAGCTACAAAACTCCAAATGAAGTGCCGTTAATTTTCCATGAAAATAAACTCATATATCTTTTATCCGTAAAATTTTTAGAATTTTTGGCTTGGCCAATCAATACCAGATTTTTCTTGAAGTTTCCCCTGTTTCACTGTTTGACTATACTGACCACTCTTCACTACGAATCAAATTTCTCATTGTAAAAATTCAAAAATATGTTTTTGTTTATTTAGTTTGAAACTAGACTCATTAAGGAGTCTAAGCGTATAAATCTTATCTTATAATCATTTTTGTACAATTTATAATGATTTTCTAAAATCAGAACAGAGGATTTCAGAGTCATTCTGACACTGTCTTACACTACTTTAAATATCTCTTTATAGGAAATTCTTTTGCTTACGTGGTTTCTTTTATAAGAAACTAGACTCATTCAGCTTTGATTACGTATTTTATTCAGCCTCTAATTCAACTCCAACAATTTATGGTGATTTTCTAAAATCACATTACTGCTGCTGTCCTAAGCAGATTATTACAATTTGCTCTTAAATTTCCAAGTCCAAACACTTAAGAACTTACCATTTGGTTTAGAACATACCATGGCCACATCATATCTTATTAAATCAACTCATTATATCCTATTATGATTGAATTTAATCCGCGTTTAATCACTTAAAACTTACCTCGAGTATATCTGAACAACTACAGGTCAGCTATATAACCACTTTAGCTTTCCCTTTATCCGCATTTGTCTTTCCGTGACCTCGAGCTTAGATTAAGCAAGTAAACTAGTTTAATCATCTTATCAATTTCTCAAAACAAGCATTAATCGAGTATATAAACCAAGTACATATAAATCACTTTAGTCAACTACTGTTTTGTAACACCCTTAACCCACGTCCGTCGCCAGATTAGGGTTACAAAGTTTTACTCATCTGAAAACTACTACCAGACATTTTGAGACACACATATAAAGTAGATCTTACACACACTATGGAATGAAAATCAATGAGATTAACACCTTTAGACTTTATCTAAAATCATCACAAGAAACCAAATTCATTTCTCATATTTAATAACATAAATATGCTTATATCTACCAAATATGCAAATTATGTATAGATAGGCCAATCCAAATATACCATCAACACTAAAACTTTTGCAACCAATAATTCGACTATATTACTTTACTAAACAAATAAATAAGCCATTCTCGCATAGCTTGATTTCACATACATATACAAAGAACAACTTGGTTTCAAAGAGAAAGGAGTTAAGCCTATACATGCCATTAGCAAAACATAAAGACTTTAAGAATGCCAAAATCAAGTTTAGATAGTGTGGATGACTTCGACTGAATCCTCGAGCTCGTAATTAGGGCCAAAGATCTATAAAACAGAGAAATGAAACAAATGGAGTAAGCTTCATAAGCTTAGTAAGTCTTAAATAAAATAATTAACTTTACTGAATTAAGGACATTAACTTTACTCATCACCTCATTTGCTTAGAATTTAATATCATATAATCATTAAATTAAATAACGATTTCAACTGTGGCCAAATGTAAATGTGTTCAACCACATTCAAATTCTCTAGTGCTATCTCCACTTCCTTGATAATCTCATAAAAGAGCCGATTATACATAATCGCACAATGCACAATTTGCATATAAATGTCACAAAACTTCATACATTGGTCGAACATATTTTAATCACATAATGAATCTTAATACTTATTCACCTATACACATTTCATTTTATACTTGAAGTTCAATCCAAAGCAAATTTAATTTTAAGCGTAGGATACATACCTGACAGAATTAAAGTATTAAATCCTTTCAATTTAATTATCCTATCGTGAAGTCACATAATATTAGACTTTTATCAAGTCACCTGTCATTTGTTGGCTTAAGATTACATAATCTCATCATCTCCTATCAAGATGTCATTCATTTATTCAACTCAATAAAGTTAAGCTAGAGCTCCATAACAATCTAAAATTTTAATGGTCATATCACATAGGTATCACATATACTTTTATACCCTTACTAAACGGTATATTACATATAGCAAAATATATATATATACACACTCGGTATCATCTCATATGTAAATTCATTTTTAATCATAGTCACCAATTCTGTACAAAATTACGCTTAACCGAAAACTAAATTTCCATTTATCATGCTTATTTACTGTGAAAAAATATAATGTCGGTAATGACAAAATATCTCAAACAAATAAATAAAAATAAAATAAAAATAAAAAACACACAGATTTTACGTGGAAACCCTTTCGGGAAAAAAACCACGGGCAGAGGAGAAGAAAATTCACTATGTCGAAAATTCGAATCGATACAAGATGAATAGACTATGTCTATTTATAGGCTTGTAAAGCCATATTCTATTAGGATTGAAACACTTTATCCTAATCAATATAAAATAGATGGAGTTTAATAAGGTTTAAAAAACCTTATTCTAAAATAAAATAAAAGAAGTCTAGTTCTATTTGGATATTACTTTTATTTTATTTTCCATCTTATTTTATTTAAATAAGAATTTGGGTCACTTAATTCTAACAATCTCCACCTTGACACGAATTCTCAATGAACAAGTTCTTCATCGCGAACTTTCAACGAACAAGTTCTCCACCTCTTCCAAAAAACCCCTTAAGGGTTTAACTTCAACGATAAACACCAACCAAGTCTAAGCAATGCCCAAACTTGGTTATAGGAAGTGACTTAGTCATCATATCCGCAGGATTTTCATGAGTACTAATTTTGCTCACAATAATATCACCACGAGCAATAATATCACGAACAAAATGATACCGAACATCAATGTGTTTTGTTCTCTCATGAAACATTTGATCTTTTGTAAGGAAGATGGGACTCTGACTGTCACAAAATACTGTACTGATTTGAAGGTCTTCATTGAGTTCACTAAATAGTCCCTTCAACCAAATAGCTTCTTTACAAGCCTCAGTAATCGCCATGTACTCAGCTTCAGTGGTAGACAAAGCGACTGTAGTTTGCAAAGTGGCTTTCCAACTGATTGCACAACCTCCAATTGTAAAGACATAACCTGTGAGAGATCTTCTTCTATCAAGGTCTCCAGCAAAATCAGCATCAACATATCCAATGACTCCATCTCTAGTTCTTCCAAACTGTAAGCAAACATCAGTAGTACCTTGTAAGTATCTTAAAATCCACTGAACTGCTTTCCAGTGTTCTTTACCAGGATTCGCCATGTATCTGCTAACTGCACTGACTGCATATGATAAATCTGGACGTGAACAAACCATAGCATACATGAGAGATCCCACTGCACTAGAGTATGGAACATGTGACATATACTTAACCTCATCATCTGTTTGTGGAGACAAAGCTGATGAAAGTCTAAAATGAGCTGCTAAAGGAGTACTAACAGGCTTAGCACTCTGCATATTGAACCTGCAAAGAACTTTCTCAATGTACCCTTTCTGACTTAGGTACAATTTACTTGCTTTTCTATCTCTAAGAATTTCCATACCAAGTATCTTCTTCGCTGGTCCCAAATCTTTCATCTCAAATTCTTCACTTAGTTGGGCTTTAACTTTTCTTATCTCTCCTTTATCTTTTGCTGCTATCAACATGTCATCAACATAAAGGAGTAGATATACAAAAGAACCATCATTGTTTTTCTTATAGTAAACACAACTGTCAAAACTACTTCTTTTGAAATAATGAGAAGTCATAAAGGAATCAAACCTCTTGTACCACTGTCTTGGTGACTGTTTCAAACCGTAAAGAGACTTTTTCAGCAAGCAAACATAGTCCTCCTTTTCTGAGACTGTAAAACCCTCTGGTTGTTGCATGTAAATATCCTCCTCAAGTTCTCCATGCAAAAAAGCAGTTTTAACATCTAACTGCTCAAGCTCCAAATCATGCATGGCCACAATACCAAGCAAAGCTCGAATCGAACTATGCTTCACAACTGGGGAGAACACATCTGTGAAGTCCACTCCTGGAATTTGACTGTAACCCTTTGCAACAAGCCTTGCTTTATATCTGGGTTCTTCAACTCCTGGAGTCCCTTCTTTCTTTTTATACACCCATTTACAACGAACAACCTTTTTACCTTTTGGAAGTTTTACAAGATCCCATGTTTTGTTTTTGTGGAGTGATTCCATCTCCTCTTGCATAGCAAACATCCACTTTTCTGAGTCTTCACAACTAACCGCCTCAGAATAATTAGATAGCTCTTGATTTGCATCTATATCTTCAGCCACATTTAAAGCATAAGCAACTAGATCAGCCTCAGCATACTTCTTTGGAGGTTTAGTTTCTCTTTTAGTTCTGTTTTTGGCGATAGAGTATTGTGGTGAAGAAGCAACTTTATTCTCAATTTTTGTACTGGCTTGAGGAGTTGACTCTGTATTAATCTGATGCTCCACCTGCTTTTGATTTTCTTTATTGGAAGGATCTTTAAGAGATAAGTTAGGTAGCATAGCAGTTTCATCAAAAATAACATCTCTGCTAATCACAACTTTTCTATCTTCAGGACACCATAACTTATATCCTTTAACACCAGTTTTATAACCAAGAAAAACACATTTAATAGATCTTAGTTCCAATTTTCCATTATCAACATGAGCATACGCAGGACACCCAAAAATCTTTAAATCAGAATAATCAGCAGGGTTACCAGACCATACCTCTTGTGGAGTCTTTTTCTCAATGGCAATGGATGGAGATCGGTTGATCAAAAAACATGCAGTAGAGGCTGCTTCGGCCCAAAATGACTTTGGTAAGTTGGCATTTGATAACATACATCGAACCTTCTCCATGATCGTTCTATTCATTCGTTCTGCAACGCCATTTTGCTGTGGAGTATGATGAACTGTTAAGTGTCTCACGATTCCTTCTGACTTGCACAGTTTATTAAACTCATCAGAACAGAACTCTAAGCTATTGTCTGTACGGAGGTGTTTTATTTGTTTTCCCGTCTATTTTTCAATCATAGTTTTCCAAGACTTAAATGCGAAAAACACATCACTTTTCTGCTTCAAGAAGAACACCCAAATTTTTCTGGAAAAATCATCAATAAAAGTTAGCATATAATTAGCTCCACCTCTCGAAGGCACTCTGGATGGCCTCCACAGATCAGAATGAATATACTCCAAAGTTCCCTTCGTGTTATGAATTCCTCTGGTGAATCGAACTCTCTTTTGCTTCCCAAAAACGCAATGCTCACAAAACTTCAGTTTGCAAATTCCTTGCCCATCAAGAAGTCCTCTTTTGCTTAACTCTGCCATACCATTCTCACTCATATGCCCTAGGCGCATATGCCAAAGTTTAGTAACATCATCATCTGATAGGGAAGAGGAGGCGACAGCTGCATCACCAGTAACAGTAGAACCTTGCAGAACATATAACTTGGCAGTCTTTCTTTGCCCTTTCATCACAACGAGGGAACCTTTAGAAATCTTCAAAACCCCACTTTCAGCTGTGTATTTGTACCCTTTTGAATCAAGAGTACTTAATGAAATTAAATTTCTCTTCAATTCTGGAACATGTCGTACGTCACTAAGTGTTCTGACAACTCCATCAAACATCTTAACTTTAATCGTTCCAACACCTGCGATTTTACACGAAGCATTATTTCCCATCAAAACAACACCTTCAGGCACTGTCTCGTAATTTGTAAACCAATCTCTATTGGGACTCATGTGGAAGGTGCAGCCCGAATCAAGGATCCACTCATCGCTCACTTTAGAATTGATGACTGAAGCGACTAAAAGTTCACCATCACTATAGTCTTCTACAACATCAGCTTCACCGGAATTTTCTGGTTGTTTTCCCTTTTGATTC
Organism: Gossypium stocksii; assembly: GCA_020496765.1. Taxonomy (NCBI): domain Eukaryota; kingdom Viridiplantae; phylum Streptophyta; class Magnoliopsida; order Malvales; family Malvaceae; genus Gossypium; species Gossypium stocksii. Next base: position 88,022,066 of record CM035629.1, read on the forward strand.
GCAGCCTCCCTTTTGATCTTATTCTGTAGCTTATAGCACTCAGATTTAATGTGCCCTTTCTTCTTACAGAAGTTACAAGTTTTACCTCTGTTTGAAGACTTTGATCTACCCTTAGATTTACCGCGAGGATTTCGTTCTTGTGTCCTTCCACGATCATCATCAACATTCCGATCTTGTCTCCCACGAACAATGAGACCCTCCCACTGAGAGTCGGTTTTAGCCACAAGATACTTCATCTTATCATACGAGGTTAAAGAATTATAAACCTCATCGACTGTGAGAGACTCACGGCTATATAAAATTGTATCTCTAAAGGTTGAATAAGACGGGGGCAACGAACAAAGTAGAATCAACCCTAGATCTTCCTTATCATACTGAACCTCCATGGCCTCCAAGTTTGAGAGAATTTCTTTAAACACTGTTAAGTGTTCGTGCACAGATGCACCTTCCTCCAAACGATGAGCATAAAGACGTTGCTTCATATGCAGCTTGCTGGTTAGAGTTTTCGACATGCATATTTGTTCCAGCTTTTTCCATAATCCAGCGGCGGTCTTCTCCTTCATCACATCTTGCAAAATTTCATTAGACAAATGCAGATGTAACTGTGTTAATGCCTTTCGATCCTTACGCTTCTTCTCTTCATCTGTTAATGTTGAAGGCATCTTATCTATCCCTAGTAGGGCATCCTCTAGATCCATCTGCGCAAAAACTGCTTGCATCTTAATCTGCCACAACGCAAATCTGGTGTTGCTATCCAACAGCGAAATTTCATACTTCAAAGACGCCATTAACGTGATTGAGATGAAAAAAACCCGGAAGCTCTGATACCAATTTGTGAAAAAATATAATGTCGGTAATGACAAAATATCTCAAACAAATAAATAAAAATAAAATAAAAATAAAGAACACACAGATTTTACGTGGAAACCCTTTCGGGAAAAAAACCACGGGCAGAGGAGAAGAAAATTCACTATGTCAAAAATTCGAATCGATACAAGATGAATAGACTATGTCTATTTATAGGCTTGTAAAGCCATATTCTATTAGGATTGAAACACTTTATCCTAATCAATATAAAATAGATGGAGTTTAATAAGGTTTAAAAAACCTTATTCTAAAATAAAATAAAAGAAGTCTAGTTCTATTTGGATATTACTTTTATTTTATTTTCCATCTTATTTTATTTAAATAAGAATTTGGGTCACTTAATTCTAACATTTACTTATGCCTTAAATAACCAAAAGTTTTATCACATATTCATAATTTAATTCTACAAGGCACAATTTGCTCAATTGCAAACGAATAAACGACCATAATTCAAACACATTTGAACGTGATTCAAGGTCTCAAGATGGAAACGCATACATACCTTAATACGAGTTAGTAAAAATTAGAGCTCATACCTTGCTTCACTACTCGTGTTAACTTTGATAATAATACATAATTTCAAAGTCTTGGGTTAACAACCCGACTTGTTTTTCACTAAGTACCAATTTGATTTGATTCCACCGGCACTATGCTTGCTATGCTTAAAACCCGAGATTTACCACCAGCTTTTAGCTTGTGAAACAACTGCCCGAACACAAAATATAGATCACACCACAAGCTGCCGCTTACAATTAAACATTTATTTTCAATTTCCCAATACTTCGAACATGTATATATATATATATTATAGATCACTTCATTTCATGTTATACTATATTAATATATATAATTTAACACATTTTAATCACTTCAAACTTACCATGCTATTCTTAATTCAACTATTCAAACTCAAGTTGTAGATACATGCTTATATATAACAGTTATTCACATACTAAATTCCATTTGGCCGAAATATAAGAGTATACAACTGATTCTCATTTACTTTTCATTTTACATTTATAATTCGAATCACATTGTCATCATAACCAAAAATACAAAATGCGTACCTGAGCCACTTAATACATTATCGAACTCAATAATTAATTTAGCACGAATTCACAAGGCCTTAATCCCTTTTTAATCCATAGGCCAATTTATTACGAGCACAGGACACATTCGACTTATGGCCGACATTTGTTCGCTTTCAGCAGTTACCAAATTTAGAAGTTCATATCCCATCTGGCTTTCTCACATAGCAATTAATATCATGTATAAGTATAATTACCTTTAACTACTCACTACTTGTGATAAACTCTCATATAATAATGTTTATATCCGTCAAAGTACTTGTAAGTCACCTCACTGTTCACATCCAATTCAATATATAACTATATATAATTATATTTAATAACTATCCTCGGATAATAGATTTCATTCCAATCTCATTTGGATTATTAATCAAATAACAACAACATTCTTTTAGCTACTTATATTAATGATTTAACATAATGAATCAAATCAAACTCTTTAGAACTTACCTCGACAATTTTGTACGATTGATTTTGATTACTCGACCAACTTCGCTTTACCTCAATCCGACTTTGTTTCCTTTTTGCTCTTGAGCTTGATTTTGAACAAAATTTACCATTTAATAATTAGTTTCGGTAATGACCTTAACAAAGATCAAAGTTCATCTTTGTTACAAAGAGTTGCCACTCGGCCAATTAACATATTAACCCTTATACAAATATATCTATTCTCTAATATCCACACACACATACAGCAACTTACTTTCTATTTATTTCAAAACATCAAAGCACTCCCAAATTTGTACATATGTACAATGGCCGAATGCATATAGCCTTTAACTTCATCTATATTGAAAATCAAACCATCATTTCTTTAACAAATTTATGACATACAACTTTACTTATTTCTTCTTATGAAGCATCATTCACACATAAATCAATTTACAAGTTCAAACTACTCCTTCTCATTCTTACTCATTTTACTTAATCAAAATTCCAATTAAAAATGACATGATTTATTCAATCAAGAACCAATCCCCTTTCTAGTAACACACTTTCGGCCAAATTTTCACTCTTTTCTAAATAAATACACAACAATTACTCCAATCCTCACTTTGGTTCTCATTCGGCAATTACATAAAAGATGCTAATTAAACATTCTTCCCAATTTTCCACTAAAACCGAATCACACACTTAACCATACTATCATTAATTTATTCAATTAAATTTCATATAACCCAATTCATTCACTTGTCCCCAATTTACCACTTTAAACGTCCATTTCTACAAATAATTTCTAAAATATTTTGTTCATGGCCGAATATCCAATTCCTATCCACACTAGCATTACCTCCTTATTCCTTGTGCAACATTAAAGCTTAGCCATTTCATCTAACATAGACATAGCCGAAACATACTAAAGCAGTTTCGCCTAAATCATCTTCTAAATTCCCATTCGAAAATTGTATAGCGTATAAACAAAATTTTACTCATAATTTTGACCTCTAGTGAGCTCAAACATACTTCAATCATCCATACTCATCAAAACATACAAAACCAAAACCATTCCTCATTTTTCTATCATAGCCGAATACAAGAGTCAACACCAATTCAAAAATTCCTACATGGGCAATGCTAGGAACTCAACATTCATCTCAACTCCATAAAATTTACAAGAATTACTTGAAAACATTACCTTGATTTTAACTTAACAGCAACCGAATACCATCCCATTTTCTCCTCTTCAACCATCGGCACAAAACAAACAAATTGAAGGTAAATTTTCTTCTTTCTTCTTTTTTTTTTTTTCTACTTTAAGTCACCAACTAATATAAAATTAATATCAAATGCATATAATGCTCTTCATCATTACCATGGCCGGCCACTAATGTTTAAAAGGGGAATTTGACATGCAAATCCCCTCTTTTTAATCCATACACAAATCGGCCCTTTTAACATCCATCTATCATATTTTTAAATTTTCACATATAGGCCCCTTTTTAGTAAATTTCACACCCAAAGACAAAAATTAAAGCATGGGATTTTTCACACATGTAAATTCACATATAATAAACATGGAATATAATATTTAATTATTTTTGTCACTCGATTTTTTTTTTTGAGGTTTCGAAATCACTTTTCGACTAGGTTCAAATTGGGGCTGTCACAACTCTCCCCCCTTAGGGATTTTCGTCCCCGAAAATCTTACCAATGAATAGGTTTGGATATCGTTCTCTCATTGAATTATGTCTATATAAACATTAGCTCATCAATAATAATTGTAATTCATTCTGATTTCACATCGATCTATAACGTCATTTGTTTATCTTAAAACAAATACATAAACATTTCTACAAGTATACACATATATCTCATTTTCTTGATTCCATAAGCAATAATCACTTAATTGAATTTATACTCGCATTTCAAACACATTAATCATATACTAACATGTATAATACACAACATCAACTCACATATTCATAACCCACATTTTCATTCATGTATAAGTTGTAACCTGGCCGAAAGTATACATGTTCTTAAACATCCCAACGAATATCCTTTATAACTTTATCATATCTAAATATTCAACTTAACTTATTTCCAAAAGAAAATCAACTTCCACGTACCTGAACATTTAGTTCATTTAATGCATTCAATCATAGTTAAAATTACCAGTATACAGTCGAATAGGCATAAAGCTTCACACAAGTGATGCCAGTGTCTTCGACACGGTCTTACTCACTATCACAGATCAATGCCGTCGTCCTAGATGAGGTCTTACATGAAACACAATCCGCACACACAGTGTCCACTGACCGATCTTGCACACATAGTGCTCGGTTGAAGAACTCGCACACACAGTGCCTCAATTACCGATCTCGCACACATAGTGCTCGGTTGAAGAACTCGCACACACAGTGCCTCAATTACCGATCTCGCACACATAGTGCTCGGTTGAAGAACTCACACACACAGTTCCTCATATTCACTCGTTCTTATTCATTAAAGTGACTTAACCAAGTCTATAAAACATCATATATGTACACTTTTAACGTATCTTTTCATTTAACTTTGAATTCATATAGTGAAGAACATTAAACTTGGCTTGAATCACTGGCATTAAACCTGCTAGGCATGAAGACCCAAATACACATCACCAGCACGAAGCCTGCTAGGCACGAAGGCCTGAATACATATCACCGGCACGAAGCCTGCTAGGCACGAAGGCCTGAATACATATCACCGGCACGAATGCCCTTCGGGACTTAGCCCGGATATATCACTAGCACAAATATTCTTCGGGACTTAGCCCGGATATATCACTAGCACGAATGCTCTTCGGGACTTAGCCCGGATATATCACTAGTACAAATGCTCTTCGGGACTTAGCACGGATATATAACTAGCACGAATGCTCTTCGGGACTTAGCCCGGATATATCACTAGCACAAATGCTCTTCGGGACTTAGCCCGGATATATCACTAGCACGAATGCTCTTCGGGACTTAGCCCGGATATATCTCTCAATTCTCATGCACATATACATATATAACAATACACATTAATATATCATTTACATTACTCGAATACAAGCACAACATGCTTATCAACCATTCAACTTTCGATTCAATAACCACGTACAAAGATCACATTTTTGTTTCACTATCCAACTTAATTTCTAATTACCTAACCACCCGGCCAAATACACATCTGTACATAAAGAAAATTCAGCACATGCTTTCTCTTAATTCAACACTTATATAATGTGGCTACGTCTCATATTTTCACATAGCATCTTACATTGGCTGAATGTATCAACATCTCATACATAAATATAACATTTATTCACATATTCATCAATACTAATACTTATGATTCTTTCTATATTAAATTAACATAGGGGTACATGATACGTACCTGATCAACTTAGTAATTTGAGCATATTCAAGTGAAGTTATATCGCAAATTCTCATAGTCAGAAGCTTGGTACAGCTCGATCGGAATCGAGATTCATTACAATACGAGAAACACATTTTAATAGTCAAAAACCATCACACTATCATTTTATCACTTTATGGCATGTATAACTAGACTTACGCGTGCTACGTTAGTCCTAGAATCGACTAAACCGTAGCTCTGATACCAAATAAAATGTAACACCCTTAACCCACGTCCGTCGCCAGATTAGGGTTACAAAGTTTTACTCATCTGAAAACTACTACCAGACATTTTGAGACACACATATAAAGTAGATCTTACACACACTATGGAATGAAAATCAGTGAGATTAAAACCTTTAGACTTTATCTAAAATCATCACAAGAAACCAAATTCATTTATCATATTTAATAACATAAATATGCTTATATCTACCAAATATGCAAATTATGTATAGATAGGCCAATCCAAATATACCATCAACACTAAAACTTTTGCAACCAATAATTCGACTATATTACTTTATTAAACAAATAAATAAGCCATTCTCGCATAGCTTGATTTCACATACATATACAAAGAACAACTTGGTTTCAAAGAGAAAGGAGTTAAGCCTATACATGCCATTAGCAAAACATAAAGACTTTAAGAATACCAAAATCAAGTTTAGATAGTGTCGATGACTTCGACTGAATCCTCAAGCTCGTAATTAGGGCCAAAGATCTATAAAACAGAGAAATGAAACAAATGGAGTAAGCTTCATAAGCTTAGTAAGTCTTAAATAAAATAATTAACTTTACTGAATTAAGGACATTAACTTTACTCATCACCTCATTTGCTTAGAATTTAATATCATATAATCATTAAATTAAATAACGATTTCAACTGTGGCCAAATGTAAATGTGTTCAACCACATTCAAATTCTCTAGTGCTATCTCCACTTCCTTGATAATCTCATAAAAGAGCCGATTATACATAATCGCACAATGCACAATTTGCATATAAATGTCACATAACTTCATACATTGGTCGAACATATTTTAATCACATAATGAATCTTAATACTTATTCACCTATACACATTTCATTTTATACTTGAAGTTCAATCCAAAGCAAATTTAATTTTAAGCGTAGGATACATACCTGACAGAATTAAAGTATTAAATCCTTTCAATTTAATTATCCTATCATGAAGTCACATAATATTAGACTTTTATCAAGTCACCTGTCATTTGTCGGCTTAAGATTACATAATCTCATCATCTCCTATCAAGATGTCATTCATTTATTCAACTCAATAAAGTTAAGCTAGAGCTCCATAACAATCTAAAATTTTAATGGTCATATCACATAGGTATCACATATACTTTTATACCCTTACTAAACGGTATATTACATATAGCAAAATATATATATATACACTCGGTATCATCTCATATGTAAATTCATTTTTAATCATAGTCACCAATTCTGTACAAAATTACGCTTAACCGAAAACTAAATTTCCATTTATCATGCTTATTTACTTATGCCTTAAATAACCAAAAGTTTTATCACATATTCATAATTTAATTCCACAAGGCACAATTTGCTCAATTGCAAATGAATAAACGACCATAATTCAAACACATTTGAACGTGATTCAAGGTCTCAAGATGGAAACGCATACATACCTTAATACGAGTTAGTAAAAATTAGAGCTCATACCTTGCTTCACTACTCGTGTTAACTTTGATAATAATACATAATTTCAAAGTCTTGGGTTAACAACCCGACTTGTTTTTCACTAAGTACCAATTTGATTTGATTCCACCGGCACTATGCTTGCTATGCTTAAAACCCGAGATTTACCACCAGCTTTTAGCTTGTGAAACAACTGCCCGAACACAAAATATAGATCACACCACAAGCTGCCGCTTACAATTAAACATTTATTTTCAATTTCCCAATACTTCGAACATATATATATATATATTATAGATCACTTCATTTCATGTTATACTATATTAATATATATAATTTAACACATTTTAATCACTTAAAACTTACCATGCTATTCTTAATTCAACTATTCAAACTCAAGTTGTAGATACATGCTTATATATAACAGTTATTCACATACTAAATTCCATTTGGCCGAAATATAAGAGTATACAACTGATTCTCATTTACTTTTCATTTTACATTTATAATTCGAATCACATTGTCATCATAACCAAAAATACAAAATGCGTACCTGAGCCACTTAATACATTATCAAACTCAATAATTAATTTAGCACGAATTCACAAGGCCTTAATCCCTTTTTAATCCATAGGCCAATTTATTACGAGCACAGGACACATTCGACTTATGGCCGACATTTGTTCGCTTTCAGCAGTTACCAAATTTAGAAGTTCATATCCCATCTGGCTTTCTCACATAGCAATTAATATCATGTATAAGTATAATTACCTTTAACTACTCACTACTTGTGATAAACTCTCATATAATAATGTTTATATCCGTCAAAGTACTTGTAAGTCACCTCACTGTTCACATCCAATTCAATATATAACTATATATAATTATATTTAATAACTATCCTCGGATAATAGATTTCATTCCAATCTCATTTGGATTATTAATCAAATAACAACAACATTCTTTTAGCTACTTATATTAATGATTTAACATAATGAATCAAATCAAACTCTTTAGAACTTACCTCGACAATTTTGTACGATTGATTTTGATTACTCGACCAACTTCGCTTTACCTCAATCCGACTTTGTTTCCTTTTTGCTCTTGAGCTTGATTTTGAACAAAATTTACCATTTAATAATTAGTTTCGGTAATGACCTTAACAAAGATCAAAGTTCATCTTTGTTACAAAGAGTTGCCACTAGGCCAATTAACATATTAACCCTTATACAAATATATCTATTCTCTAATATCCACACACACATACAGCAACTTACTTTCTATTTATTTCAAAACATCAAAGCACTCTCAAATTTGTACATATGTACAATGGCCGAATGCATATAGCCTTTAACTTCATCTATATTGAAAATCAAACCATCATTTCTTTAACAAATTTATGACATACAACTTTACTTATTTCTTCTTATGAAGCATCATTCACACATAAATCAATTTACAAGTTCAAACTACTCCTTCTCATTCTTACTCATTTTACTTAATCAAAATTCCAATTAAAAATGACATGATTTATTCAATCAAGAACCAATCTCCTTTCTAGTAACACACTTTCGGCCAAATTTTCACTCTTTACTAAATAAATACACAACAATTACTCCAATCCTCACTTTGGTTCTCATTCGGCAATTACATAAAAGATGCTAATTAAACATTCTTCCCAATTTTCCACTAAAACCGAATCACACACTTAACCATACTATCATTAATTTATTCAATTAAATTTCATATAACCCAATTCATTCACTTGTCCCCAATTTACCACTTTAAACGTCCATTTCTACAAATAATTTCTAAAATATTTTGTTCATGGCCGAATATCCAATTCCTATCCACACTAGCATTACCTCCTTATTCCTTGTGCAACATTAAAGCTTAGCCATTTCATCTAACATAGACATAGCCGAAACATACTAAAGCAGTTTCGCCTAAATCATCTTCTAAATTCCCATTCGAAAATTGTACAGCGTATAAACAAAATTTTACTCATAATTTTGACCTCTAGTGAGCTCAAACATACTTCAATCATCCATACTCATCAAAACATACAAAACCAAAACCATTCCTCATTTTTCTATCATAGCCGAATACAAGAGTCAACACCAATTCAAAAATTCCTACATGGGCAATGCTAGGAACTCAACATTCATCTCAACTCCATAAAATTTACAAGAATTACTTGAAAACATTACCTTGATTTTAACTTAACAGCAACCGAATACCATCCCATTTTCTCCTCTTCAACCATCGACACAAAACAAACAAATTGAAGGTAAATTTTCTTCTTTCTTCTTTTTTTTTTTTTTTCTACTTTAAGTCACCAACTAATATAAAATTAATATCAAATGCATATAATGCTCTTCATCATTACCATGGCCGGCCACTAATGTTTAAAAGGGGAATTTGACATGCAAATCCCCTCTTTTTAATCCATACACAAATCGGCCCTTTTAACATCCATCTATCATATTTTTAAATTTTCACATATAGGCCCCTTTTTAGTAAATTTCACACCCAAAGACAAAAATTAAAGCATGGGATTTTTCACACATGTAAATTCACATATAATAAACATGGAATATAATATTTAATTATTTTTGTCACTCGATTTTTTTTTTGAGGTTTCGAAATCACTTTTCGACTAGGTTCAAATTGGGGCTGTCACATGTTTGTCACTTAACATAATTAACTTCCATTTTCAAAAAAACATAGAACCTAGGTTGGCCGAATGTATTCTTTCCTCTATATATGCATATTATTCGTATTTCATTTACCTTACTTATCCATTTAAAAACCATATCACCGAACACACATAGACTCATTTTACAACTACTTTCAATACGCAACATTAAGACACCATTTAGTTGCACATATATACGATGATTCAAATGCACATAGCTCTCAACTCAACCAAACTTGACTTAATATATTCATATTGGACAGCATATGAAATCTCAATTGAACAATAAGTAAATAAATTCAAGTAAAAACAATTTCTCCTCCTACTATCACATAGCTATTTCAAAGCTCACATACGGCACATTAACACCAACTTAACTCAATTCACGATTTCACTCATGTATAATTTCTTAGCCGAAACCTATAAAATCCTTGAATTTGTCTAAAGCACATATATACTAAACTTCTCATTAAAATTAACTTATAAAAACATCAACTAAGTATCAAATACTTAATTCCTTCCTTCAAAAGAATATGGCCGAATATTTCCTTTTTGTTTAAAGAGTAGCATAAAATACATTTTGCATTTAAATATCTCATGCCTCAATGTCAAGCATATTAGATAATGGTGCACATCAATTAACAAACAACATTATTAAATTAATTTAAATACACATTCAGCTAATACACAAACATATACCAATACTTTAACAATTAAATTCCAACCAAGCAGCACATTTCTATCTTGGCCGAATATATATATATATATATATATATATAACCAAAATTTCCCCTTTTTAACATTCATACATATTGACCGAATGCTCAAAACTTTAACAATTTGAAAGCTCACATTACCATTACTACTCAAACATCAAACACTCTAATTAATTCATTCTAAACATGACCGAATATGAATCCTTTTTATTTAACACCAAATTTTCCTTATTTCCTAGCTCAATTCAACAATGGCATAGGAAAATTAATCAAATATAATGTTTCTTTCCCAAATACATCTATACGGAAATCTCCATTTTAAACCTCAAGGAAATATTTAACTTAATCATCATTTCATTTCTCATTCTAACACATAATAGGCTAACATATAAATGTATACTATCAATTTAATTAGCAAAAATAATAAAAACTAACATAATCCTCACATTCTCCACAATAGCCGAATGTTACTACTCCATTTAGATAATCTTAACAAAATTTTACAATTAAACAAAATTATTTAACACATAGCACATAGCCGAATCTCCCAAGAATTTCCTAATAGTCTATACTTTGTTATAAATATTCCTATAATCAAATTATGCTTCAAATATCCAAATTTTAAAGTACAAAACATTAAATTCAAATCCTTTAATTAACTATCATCCAAGGCCGAATGCCTCATCACCCTCAATTCTCAAAATTAAACCGTGGGTAGAAGAAGTTATACCACAATCAACTCCAATACAAAGAAAAATTAATTTGTAAAACACCCAAACATACCTTTGAATTTATGCTATCCCATGGCCGAAAGTAGGAGCTTCATTTTTTTTTCCTCTCTTAGAATCGGCTATCAAGAACAAGGATGATCCAACCTTGTTCTTTTCACCCAAAAATATTTTATTTATGTTTTCTTTATAATTTAAAGCCATATAATATTAATATACTTACTTAAAATACATATTTCATGCACCCTAATCATTATGGCCGGCCACTACTTCTCAAAATGGGGTATTTGACATGCAAGTCCCCATTTTGAGAACCATGCACTAATTAGTCTTCAAATTAATTCATCACATTTTTAATGTTTCACACACAAGCCCTTTGACTAAAATTCACATTCAACTAGCAGAATTTAAGCATCACAATATCGCACATGGGTTTTGACATATAGTAAACATGTACTTTAACAACTAAATAAATTTTACGACTCGGTTTAGTGGTCCCTAAACCACTTCCCGACTAGGGTCGAAATAGGGCTGTTACATCGTAACCACATATACTTTCATGTATACACTTTGTCTTGGCTGAATATACATCTATCATTTTCCAATGAATAATTCAATTTCAAGCCGTACTATCATTTCATATTCGAATACTTATAAACTTATAATTTCACAATTTTAACATCAAAGATCCATCTAACACTCATATATCATTTCCTAATGTCACAAATTAAAATTCACGTATGGGTTTAATCAATAGCTTATAAGCAACTCAAACAAGTTTTATCAATGTTTACAACATAATCACAAATTCTCTATAAGCTGTCTTCCTGAGCAACAGTCATTAAATTATTTGTAACTGGAGCTACGAAACTCCAAATGATGTACCGTTAATTTTCCATGAAAATAGACTCATACATCTTCTATCCAAAAAATTTTCAGAATTTTTGGTTTGGCCAATCAATACCAGATTTTTCTTAAAGTTTCCCCTATTTTATTGCTTGACTATTCTAACTACTCTTCACTACGAATTGAATTTCTCATTGTATAGAATTCAAAATATGTTTTCGTTTATTTCGTTTGAAACTAGACTCATCAAGGAGTCTAATCATATTAATATTATCTTATAATCATTTTTGTACAATTTATAATGATTTTCTAAAAACAGAACAGAGGATTTCAGAGTCATTCTGACTCTGTCTCACACAACTTTAAATATCTCATTATCGACAGCTCCTCTACTTACACGGTTTCTTTTATACGAAACTAGACGCATCAAGATTTAATTACATAATCTATTCAGCCCTTAACTCGACTCCCACAATTTATGGTGATTTTTCCAAAACATGTTACTGCTGCTGTCCCAAGCAGATTTATACAAATTTACTCTTTAAAGTTCTCATTCACATATTTAAAACATATTATCATATACGCCATCGTTTAGAAAAGTCATTGACCTTAACGTATATACATAATTCATATTCATTCCATTTAAATACTTAAAAATTACCTCGGAAGTTATCGAATCAACACGAATCGACTATTCCGCTACTTCCTCTTTCCCCTATCCGAAATTTGTGCCCTTTGTTCTTGAGCTAAAATTTGACAGAACTTAAACTAGTTTAATTATTTGATTAACTCATTAATATCACTTGATAGATTATAAAGCAAAATAATATCCACAAAGAAATGTAATTTTGGTGTATTACTAATAGCCAAATGTCTTGCCCATTTTAAAAAGATATAAAGCACATATGACAATCAAGAACACTTATCATTCAAAGATTAACTACTTATGCATAATTTAATGCCACATTTTTTTTTTCACTACATCAAGGTATAATTATTATTATTCGATTATTCCATGTCACAAACAATATGTATCATGCCTATAATACAATGCTATGAATCACAACTCATACTTACCAAGTCTCCATTTGGCCATTAACAAAACATATATAAATAAACCTTAATCACTTTGGCCGAATATCACATATCAAAGCCACATATATCAAATTTCAACTCAACTCATCCTTTATTTCTTCTCATACTTTATTTCAAATTCGATACACACATAATCACATACTTACAAATTCCTTATCAATTTTCCAAAGTTAAACAAAATTCCTACTTTTCCTCTTAATAGCCGAATGTACTCTACTTATTTTGGTCACTTATAATAAACTTCAGCTAGCCTAAATTCACATACATTCATTCCTTGAAGCAAGACATGATTCAATTGCTAAATTAACAACTAAATGACAAAGCCGAATGTTCATCACAAGGGATTGAGCCACACAAAGCTCAAATTCAATATTTCAACTTAGAAACTTAAAATCTCATGAATTTAACATCAAATTTCTATCTAACACTCATTCACCTATTTCAAATATCAAATTTGTGAATTTCATAGCTTTTTTTAAAACACCATTGCCGAACATCAAATAAACAACAAAATTTCAAAGAATAGAGCATGGGTTTAAGGTATAATCGGTCATGGAGCTCAAAAACACCAAAATTAAAGTCAAGTTATCAAAAAAATGTACCTTAATTTATCAAGGGAGGGTGCCGAATGCCTTGGGGATATTTTCCCAACTCTTTCACTATGTTTCGGTTCGTAAGAAAAAGATGAACCATATTGTTTCTTTCATTTTCTTCTTTTATTCATTTTAATTTTTAATTCATTTTTATTTATGTTATTTTATTCACTCATCAATTTAATAATATGGAAATATTGTACTTAGTGGAGAAACATTATTACATGGCCGGCCACTTATTGTAAATAGCACCATTTGACATGCAAATCCATGCTTTTACATTTTTCCATTATTTGGTCCTTACTCATTTACCTAACACATTTTCAAAGTTTCACAACTAAGCCCTTTTAAGAAATTCACATTCATGTGACTAAATTAAAGCACCAAACTTTCACACATGCACAATCACACATAGTAGATACGAATTTTAACATTTAATAAATTTTATGACTCGGTTTTGTGGTCCCGAAACCACATTCCGACTAGGGTCAAATTTGGGTTGTCACAACTTCCCCCCCTTTTTAGGGATTTTTGTCCCCGAAAATCTTACCAGTGAATAGATTAGTATACTGTTCTCTCATTGAGTCTTCAAGTTCCAAAGTCGCTTCCTCGACTCCGTGTTTAAATCACAAACTCACTCGTACAGTTTATGACATTAGTACAATCATATATTGACACTCACATATTGAGACCATGATTTCCCTTAACCATTTCATTTTAAGACCAATTTACTAAACGTAAATATAGAAGTGTCAAAATTTGGCAAGGCTCAACAACCAAAATCAACTAGACAGATTGACTACGTCCAAAACAATACACATATCAAATATCGTCACTAGTCATATTCACCACCTATATTTCATAGATTAAAATTATAAAGATATAATATACTTTGAAACTAGCTTATAAACATACATATTGCACATCCATTCGTATATAACATGATCAAGTTAACACCATAACCATAAAAGCAAGAGATTTAAGTGAGCCATTTTTCGCATGGCCTAATTTAAATACAAAATCAAAAGTTTTTTGTTTAACTGAGAAATGTCAAGCCTATACATGCCATTTCAAGGTTTAGCTACCAATACCGAAAGATGCGGTGATAGTGTAGATGGCCTAAATTCTGGAATTCTCGAGACCGTCGCTAACGAACGAGATCTAAAAAAACAAAAAATGAAGAACAACGAAGTAAGCAATCATATGCTTAGTAAGTTTTTTAAAAAAAATAACAAAATCATTAGAGAGAGTATCATAATAATATCTAGCTTATGCATCTCATCTTTTGGCTGAGTAGGGATTAAACTAAGATTTCTTCTATCATTCATGTTGCAAGGATAAAATTCATGTATCCAACTAATTCAATCTATAACCGAATATATTCATCTAAACTTCCACGTCAACCTTATGCATAAGCACATACATCACATATTTGTGAAGTTAAACCACTTAAATCGGAACCCATACGTCATATTCAGATCGTAAGCGTGTGAGTGAATTTAGGCAATGATCTAAACATCCCTACCGAAATTCGAAATCATACTTCAAAGAGGATCAAATTCTCAACGAGAGTAAAATACATACCTGGCTATTTTACGGTAAATAGTACCTTTATGTTTAAAACTTGATTCAACATTTATTTTACGATTAAGCGTACGAATGCTTACTGAATTTTAACCCACCTTTGGTACTAGTAAAGATGTCCTTCGGAACCAAGCCCCATTCTTAACACTGGCTTAAAGCCCTTCGGAACTAAGTCCGGTCATTAGCACTGACTCGTAAGTCCTTCGAGACTAAGCTCGGATCATTAACTCTGGCTCAAAGCCCTTCGAGACTAAGCTCGGATCATTAACTTTGGCTCAAAGCCCTTCGAGACTAAGCTCGGATCATTAAAAACACGATTGAACATTCGCATATATATATATATATATATCATATCACCTTTAGATATCATTTCTGATATTCAAAATACAATTACGGCATGTTTATCAATACATACCATTCGGTTCACTAGTTATGATCAAGGACCAAATTTTGTTTATTGATATATCAAAGTTCATTGCTAACATTTGGCTTGTAGCAATTTCACAAATTTTCCTTCCTTCCATAACATTCAAGCATAAACCTTAAATCAAAGTTTATAAATGATACAAATCTACTATGATTTCATTATGTAATGAGTCAAAATTCTCTACTCAAGAACTTACCTCGTTGGTCGATATTTATCTACGGACTGACTATTCCACCACCTTTGCTTTTCCTTTGTCCGAATGTGGCTCTCTTAGCTCTTGAGCTAAATTAAACAAGTTCACCGTTCAGAAACCATTACTAATATCATATAGTTATTAATTACTTAATCTATGCATAACCGAATACCTATATACATTCATCTAATTCACAAGCATCTCAATATACATTTACTAGACGTACTTACTCACAAAGATCGGAAATTTTCATATAGGCCTTTAACACATTTGCCATAATCCTTAAGCTTAGAACATCCCATCTCACACACACATTCGGTCTTATAAATACAAATTTTATAACACATATGTTTTCTAATTCAACACATCAAAACACCAAAGGTAGGCACATAACTATACTAGCCAATTGTTACTTATCATCTAATTCCTCTTTCAACCATATTCGGCAAAGTACATATATTTGTACAAATGCTTTAACATTTAAATTTCGACCAAATCAAGACATTTATACCAAGGCCGCATACACATAAATATTTTTTTTATGCAAAATGTACAAACGGTCACACATATAAGTATATACATATACTCATTCATTTCATCTTAAAATTAAATCACACCCATCTCTTAGCCACAAAACCTATCAAGGTTCCATTTCTACTTTCCAACATTCATACGGCAAGATGGTATTTACTATCATTCTTCCATTTCATAATAACCTTTCTTTGATATAAAAATTCATGGTAATGATATAACCAAAATTTAGTATAATTATACTAACATTTCTACCCTTAGCTTACGGTTTATGCTAGGCAACCATCAAGACCGAATGCCACTTTAAGGATACAAATGGCACTACACAAATCAAAATCATATGTACCTATTTTGAACCTCCTCTTATCAAATAGAACACACTTGTTACACATTTAAACTCTAGGTTCACAATCGGCAATATGGACATGTCCTAGCACATTAACCGATTCCCAAATTATCATGTAATCTATCTATTTACACATTCAACTAACATAACCTCACCCATCCTCCATTTCCTACTTAAGCATGAAAACAATAACCATTTCAAAGTTCTTATTCATGACCGAAAGCATATATCAATACCAACTTAAAAATCCATACATGGGCTATGTTAAGAACCTAAAGATCAACCAAATATCACAAAATTACAAGAAACAACATCTAAAACATACCTTGATTTAAGCATATGCTAGCCGAATGCTTTTGTTCTTTATTTCCTTTTCTTTCCTTTGGTGAAATCGGCAAAACAAGAGAATGGTGCCTTGTTCTTTTCACCAAATTTTATTATTATTATAACTATTTTATAATATCATTTTATTTAACAAAATACCCTTGTTATTTCTTATTTAAAGTATGCATAATTGGACAATATACATGTATAATATACACTTTCTAATCATCACGTCACATGGCCGGCCACTTCATGGAGAAAACGGCAAATTGACATGCAAGTCCATTTGTTCACTACAATCCACAAATAAATCCCTTGAATTTGGCCTCCTATGTTTTTAATTCATCTCATATGAGTCCTTTCCAACAATTTCACATACAATTGGCATTTTCAACATTCAAAAATTCACACATAAGCTTATCACATAATTTAAACATAGAATATTATGCTCAATTATTTTTATGACTCAGTTTAGCGGTTTCGAAACCACTTCCCGACTAGGGTCGAAATGGGCTGTCACAATTTGCATATAAACTTACTAATCTATTTAGCTTACTCCTCTCTTTTCCCTTGTCTTATAGTGTCACCAAGCTAAATCAGATTGGGAGAAGTTGGAGTATCGTCTCACACTACCAAATTACTCTTTTGGTATATGTAGTTATTGGCATTTTGAGTTATGACATGTATAGGGGACTAGGTTATTTTGTTATATGTGTCTTATTTGATTAGACCAAGTATGTTGGCTTATTTTGATGGATGATGATTTTGTATAAGGCCATTAAAAGTTGGCCAATATTGATACTTGGTATATGCATATGATGATGTTATTCATAATTGAGGTAGTTTGCATGTTTAAGTTGCTAAGCATGTGAGTTATATGCATGATGGATGTGGTATGCGAATGATGTGTGGAAGACTAGATTTTGGGATGTTTGATAGCTTATTTATGTAATGTTATGTGCCTTTGAAGTGGTGTAAGTGTGCTTGTGTTTCAGGGTGGGAAATGGCTTGGTAAATAGCCTTATATTTGTCCACACAAGTAGACACATGGGCGTGTGTCTACGCCGCGTGTGACACATGGTCTATACCATGGGCGTGTAGTCTGGCCGTGTGTCCCCTACACCTAGTTTTCCAAACAGAATGTCTAGTAGTAAACACACGGGCAGAGACACGGCCGTGTATGTCAGTAGTGTGAAGGACAGGCCCCGGGACATGGGCGTTTGTCCAGGGCATTGGAAGTCTGCACCTATTTTTCAGAAATTAAATTCGCCACATGGCCTGGAACACGGACGTGTGACTCTCCAAAACTTGAAATTTTTCTAAGTGTTCCAAAGATCTCGGTTTAGTCCCGAACCATTCTCATTGTATGTTTTGAGCCTTATAGGCCTATAATAGGGACAATATGATTATGTATGAAAAGTTTTAAATTTGAATGGAAATTTATGAATAGGATGGGTATGATTGTTTGCGTTTGAGTGGGGTAATGTCTCGTACCCTGTTTCGGCGATGGTTACAGGTAAGGGGTGTTACATTCAAAACTAGCAATTCCAATAGCTAGTCATTAACAAATATTTACATGCCATTCCTTGCCTATTTTAACCTATACATGCTATTGTAACCACAATTGTTTGACCTTATATATATAATTGAGTAGATGGATAGTGTGAGTGGTCTCCATCGAGCTTCCAATCTAGCAAGCTTCTGATTTACTATAGAACAAGGAAAAATAAAACAAAATAAGCATATAATGCTTAGTAAGCCCGTATAACTTGGTAATTAACTTACCAACTATCCATAGCTTAGATAAACATGTAAATCACAATCAATCATTCGATTCCAAGCCCTATCACATATTCTCATCATCCTTGTTAGTAACGTAATTCATATAAACATCAAGAAACACATATATGAGCTCAACAATATTTGGATTCTTATACACATATGTTTTCCGCATCATGTATTCATATAACATATAAACAAATTATTTTCATATTTTTTGGGTACATTCTATAATAATTCACCTCGAGTGTTAGCCAAATAATCTCATATAATAGTCCTTAATCATGGATGAAAAAAGTCATCAAGCATGATCCACATTCATGATCCACATTCATGTAACAACCAATTTATGCATCATCATCTCAAATAATGTCATTCCATGTATTCCATGTTATTATGGGCAATAGGTTATTTTTAAGTCATACTATCTTATATAAACATTAACAACATGTATGGGTTCAATAATAACCAAATTCCCATATACATATAGTTTCCACATAATGAATTTAAGTAACATATACAAATCATACCCATGTATCTCAAATACATTTCTATAATGTTTCATCTTAACTTCAGATTATTTCATGTTAAGAATTTGCTCATCATTCAACTGAAATATTGCTAATCACATAGATAATACACTCGAGATGTACAAATCTAATCTCATAGATGAATATATTCATCAAACAAATTTTCATGTTCATATATCATAATTTCACACTTCTATATTTCATCAAACATCATTTTCATGTACTTCAAGTAGATACATATAAAAACCCAACTCTTTTCATGTCAAGATTTTATCCGTTGAATTATTGAAAATACCGATGGATACTCAGGTAGTACACACAAAGTGTACAAATCAGTAAATCTGTCAATACATATTTAGGAGTACCCATAGGGCAGTTAATCAGGAAACACACTCTCGAGCCATATATCATATAACAAGATTACCAATCCAGGCTAAATCTTATCTCCATCGTATGCTCACAAGAGCTTAATTAGGATTACCAGTCTGGGCTAAATCCTAATTGTAACATATGCTCGAGAGGGGTTATATTAAGATTACCAGTCCGGGCTAAATCCTATCTGTAATGAGGTCAATAGGATTACTCATCCGAGCAAAATCTCATCAGCAACAAATATAGGACCTTATTCATTTCAAGAAATCACATATCAATTGATTTTTCATTTATTCAAACGGAATTTGACATTTATTAGGCAATTGTCAGGTATGTGATCAATGTCATATATTTATGCATTTTTGGAATTCAAATGCTCACATTCAACTCAAACATAAAAATAACATTTCTATCATTTATCACTGACCGGGTATAATCATTTATTTTAGGCACATTCATTTGTTGGGCTTTAACAAATATGTGATCATTTCACATATTTATGGCATTTATACAATTTACATACATAACATTCAATTCAAGCATGTAAATATATACAATTTAGTTATACAAACTTACCTTAATAAGTGTTTGTGTACATAAAGTCTACTAATTTGACATTTTCTCCTTTCCTTGTTCTAACTCCATATTCAATTTATTCGAATCTATACGAGTAATTTAACATCAGTTTAGTGTAATTCATACTCAATTTAGTCCAATTTACATTTTAGGCAAAATTACCATTTTGCCTCTAAACTTTTAATAAATGACGATTTCATCCTTAGACTCGAAAAATAAAATTCATGCAATTTAATCCTCGTTCTAAGCCTAACCGAATTTTTCATGTAATATTTACAGCCCATACATTTCATAAAAATCAAAATTTTTCCATGGATTTCTCATTTTTACAATTTAGTCCCTAAATCAAATTACCAACAACCTTTCATTTTCTACAATAAATTTCATAATTTCAGCATATTCATCCATGGTAAAAATTCTATACTTTGATATCTTTTCAAATTGATCCCCAAAATAAATAGATTAAGTTACCCCGATCTCAATAATATAAAAATTACTAAAAACGGTGCTTGATCCTACCTTCAACGCCATTCTGCCCCCACCTTCAAACAGTCGTAAAGCCAGCCCACCTTCAAACTATTGTTCGCTGTCTCTCTTCAACCCTGATCTCACTTCTCCCTTTCTCCCTCATTGAGACACCCCCCGCCCTTCTCCCATCTCCCTTTGCGCCACTGAAAACACCACTATCTGCACATTCCCCTTCCTTTCCCTTTTCTCTCACTGTTTCGACAAACAATGTATTGCATCCTTCCCTAATCCGCACACAAGCCATCGAACACCATAGCTCATCGACACATCCCTCCTTCCCTCACCCTATCCCCATTATACAGCCTTTTTAGTCTTCATTTCTGCCCAGTTTTTAGCTCGTGCCCTATCATCGTTTGTCCTTTAACTGCCAATCACCGTTGACTGCCCCCCGTCGTTGTTCGTCTTCTGACTGCCGATCACCGTTTACTTCCCATGGTTGTCCCCCCACCGTTTGGCTTCTCCCCTCTTATTTTTTACTTATTATTTTATTATTATATATTTTTATTTTTATTATTACTGTTATTGTTAGTTTTATTTTTATTATTCTTTGTAGATTTATTATTATCCTTGTGCTTAATATAGTTTTTTGTTACTATTCTTGTTTATTACCATTAGTTGAGGTTAGCATTTCCTTAAACCATTTGTATAGTTATTATTATTATTATTTTAACAGTTTTATTTTAATTTTATTAGAGTTTTCGTTTTATTCTGTTTCATTTTTATTTTTCCTTGTCATTTTAGGAGTAGCTTATTGCTCTATTAGTATTATATTCTAGTTTTTGTATTGTGATTGTTCATGTTGTTGTGTTTTAATCTACAAACCGACCTATCTTCTTTTTTTCTATATTTATTAGTTGTGCATATTTTACTATTTCCTTGATATGGGCTCGTGATATTTTGCTTTAGGCATATAACGAAAAATACACGTGGTAAGACTAAGGTCGTTGTCCTTACTTCGAAAAAGTAAAAGACTCCGGGCGTAACCTCATCCTCGATCCTATCCTCTAACGCATGCCATCATTGTCTTTAGTTTTCACTAGATTCTCACGATGACTTATATCAGCTTCTTTAGTAGAGACCCTTGGGTTTAAGGTGTTGCATAGACTAGGAGGCATAGTACACTTAGTCGACAGTATGTGCACCCTGCTCGAGACAACTCCCTGGGACAAATTTTTCTCTATCGTCGAGCCCACTTACTGAGAGCTTACACTAGTCTGAAAATTTCATCTATATTCAGGTCAGTTTCAGTTCTCTCCCTTTCTTTTGATATTGTGCTTATTCTGTGCTTATATTTGTTTGTACATTGAGGGTAATGTACATCTTAAGTGTGGGAAGATTATTTATATTTGTGATAAAATCCCTGAATTATTTGTTGTGTTTAAGTAATTTTCTCATACCCTTCATTAGAGTGATTTTTTTTTTTAAACTTGGAATTTTTATTGATGTTGTGTTGGATTTCTTTGTGGATATTTGTGCATTGGTTGATTCAATCTTTAAGACATGAGAGAGTCTAGTATGATAAGTTGTTTTTCTAAAATCTTATATTAAGTTGTCTCCATGAATTGAAGAATTATCTTGAAATTTTGAATTCACAAGTTTGACAGTGAAACCATAATTTGTTGTGAGTTTTTGAGCCTATAGAGCACATATTTGCTTTCATGCTCATTTTATTATTGGTTATGAATGTGTCAACTTGATTTGTTATTCTAGAACTTGCTTCGATTATGCATGTCGAAACCACACCATTAATTTGATATATTGAGATGATAGTGCCATTTAGGTTTTAATCCACTTAACCTATAAAAAGCTTTCCTTTTGAATTAAACCTTAGTGAAACCCGTTGATCCTAACATGTTTTTTATTAACCTGTTAATGTTAACCCTTAACCCATAACCCATATGTTTATTGTAAAATTTTCCTGTTTTATTGAGTCCCTTTTTGTCGAGATTCGATTTGGTTAGTTGTCTAACTATGTTTCATTTTTCTTGCACTACTGAATTTTATTCTTATTCTAAAAAAGACATATTTATTTGATTGAGCTTGAATTGTTAGTTGCATATTTTTTGAAAAGCTCATTTTTATTCCTGATTAGTCTTGTTGATGGTAATGAAGTTAATTCAACAATTGATTATTTTTATCGTGTGGTAACTTAGTAACTCGATCTCAATTATAACCAACTTTTCTGGCCATTTCCATACCCTTAACCTAAGCCCCATTACAACCTTTTAAAGACCTCTTGATTAGTGTGTCATCTTATTTTATAGTGGTGGAGATTTGATTTTAAAGTAAGCCTATGCTAATGACATTTCTCGTTTGACTGTTGAGTTCTTAATATTTGAACCTTTAAACACTTTGAGTGCTTTGAGTGAATTTTTAGTGAGGTTGTCAATTCTTGTTGATTTTGAATTTGAAGTAATTATTTAGATAAGGGGAGACACCTATTTTTTTATGCTTTAAAAATTTCGGCTTGGATTATTTGAACCTTTAGTGTCCTTTTCATTGAATTGCCAACGCATGATTGTTTGTGAATTATCTTGAGACATTATTAATGAAAATGAAAAATTGAGAAAAGTTAACTTTATTGTAAGTTGAGGATTTTGCTTGAGGATAAGAAAATGTTAAGTGTGGGGATATTTGATAAGTGTCAAAAGTAACATATTTTAATCCCGTTCTTAATGCATTTTTGGGTGATTAATCAATGAAAAATGGTGAGTTTTATGCTCCTAATCCTTTAAATTCATGTTTCTATACTTAGGAGAGCAATTACGAGGAAAACGAGCAAAAATGGAGTGAAAATCAGACAATTGGAGTAGATTTAAGGAGTCACATGGGTTGGGCCTTCCTACACTAGCCGAACACACGGCCGTGTGCAGCAAGACCATGTGCTAGACCATGTGGGTTTCGCGATCCGTGTTCTAGACATGTAGAAAAACGTAATTTTTAGGTTTTTCAGGAATTTTAAGACCTATAAATATCAAATATAAGAAGAGGAAAGAGGGCCGTCAGAGAATATTGAAGAAAATAACTTGGAAAATGCCATTGAAGTCGACTCTAAAGCAGATTTCTAACAAGATTAAAGATCTCCTTTTAATTTCTTTGAAGTTTTTTTTATGAGTTTCTTTATTTTTTGTGGTTATACTGACTTTGAGATGTTTTTATTCATGATTATGAACTAATTTTCTAAATACCTAGGGGAGATGAACCCTATGATGAATTCTATCTTTTGATTTATGTTTTACGCGATAAATACTTGAATCATGTTCTCAATTATGTGTGCTTAATTCTGGATTTAATATTTTTGGATTTTTAATTTAGGTTTGATGTATTTAATTTAGAGGAGGAATAGACCCTGTTTAAGAGTAGATCTATCATAATTGAGTCGAGTTGCGTGTAATCCTAGAAATAGTATGACGTAAATCTACCAGATTAGAGTCAAATCTAATAGGGGAATTCAAAAATCGAGTTAATGCGATAATAGTAGTTTTAATTAAAAATAAATTTCAATTAATCAACCTAAAGTCAGTTGCTTTTAGCCTTGAAGAGGATGTAACACCCCTAACTCGTATCTGTCGCTGGAATAAGGTTGTGGAGCATTACCAGACTTATCACTTAAACGAACATTCATTTTCACATCCATTTTTCATTCCATACAAAAATCATTCAAATTCATTCATATAGTCCCTAACTCGAGCCTTCGAGGGCTAAACAAACGATTAAAACATTTTGGGACTAATCTGAGAACTTAGGAAAATTTTAAGAAAACATTGAAAATTTTCAAATACAGGGGACACACGCCTATGTGGCCAGGCCGTGTGTCTCACACAGCTAGAAGACGTGCTCGTGTCACAGGCCATGTGGCCATCTAGACATTCAAAATGAGATCACATGGCCTTGTCCTAGACTGTGTCTGACCCCGTGTAACTCTCTAACTTGTGTCACATGACCAACCACATGCTTGTGTCACTAGCCCGTATAACTCACTGACTTGCTACCTTTAAAAACTACAGGGGCCACACAACCGTGTAACCTGACCGTGTGTCACACACGATAGGAACACACGCCCGTGTCTCTGCCCGTGTGGACAACAATAGGCTATTTTCTAAGCCACATTTCTCACCCAAACTTGCATCAACCTAAACACTTCAATTAGCAGGTAACATTGCATCAATAGGCATTCAAACCAACCCTAAATCAAGCCTAAATTATGCAATTCCAATACCAACAATTATAATTCTCATAACATCTTATTTTTGTCAATCCAAAACATACCAAAATCACCTTCAATAATTCACCTAGTTGGTCATTTTCAAACATGCATTATTTGCCTATTACTACCATACTAATTCATTCTCAATTTCAACCATTTGTTACTTCCACTACCAATTCACAACAAAGCATACATCATATAAAAGCCAAATCACTTGACAAAAGGCCATTTACTTATATGAACACATAACCAAAACATACATCATATAAAAGCCAAATCAATTGGCTAAATACATTACCAACTTATAATCCATAATGACCACAACTCCTATACATGCCATATAACCAAAATACATAAGTTCAAAAGTACCAAAACGATAGCTGGATAGTGTGATGAAATCTCCGATAAGTTCCAATCCGAGTGAGCTTCTGAATCACTATAAAACATGGAAAAGAAAATAGAGTACTATATAGCTTAGTAAGCTCGTATGGCTAATAAGTATAATTACCAATTCATTCACAATTTTAATAAGCTTAAGTAAATATAGATATACTTCATTCAATCCAACAATTAGCGCATTGCCATAACCAAGTGAATCAGGTATAAATTCATCAACTTTCACTTACTTTTCATATGAATTTATCAACTATCACTTACTTGAAGAACTTATCACGAGTACCTGAACTGTTCCGTATCATCCATTTTATCCTCGTACTATCATCTTTGCCCATTGAACCATTCGGAATAATGTCAGATACTCGGGTATGGCACACTAAGTGCCATATATGTGGTTAAACCACCTTTATCACATCCCATATACATGCTCACTCTTGAGCTATCACTGGGTCTACTCACACAAGCTGTCAGTCAAGATGTAGCTACACGGTGCTGCTCACACAAGCTGTCGAGTAACCACAACACATGCCAGTAAATTCAACCACCGGTAGGACGTATAGGACCAGCACCCAAATCACATACTCACAATAACCCCTAATGACATGTCATTTTGTATCCTATGTATTCATAAGGTTCAAACGGAAACTATTCTCAGTCAATGCGTCGTTGATAACTTCTGAAATATCATATTATCACAATTACACAATTTAAACATTTAAACACATGTAATACAAGGCTTATTAATCATACGAACTTACCTTGAATGTATAAGGATGAAAATCAAGCTATCAATCCACTACTTTGTTTTCCCCCAATCTAATTCTGATCTTTGCTTTTCTTGGTCTATATATAATCAAAATTAACTTATTTAATTATCATTCAATTCAATTTAATCCAAATTTCATATTATGAAAATTTTATATTTTTCCCCTAAACTTTAGACTTCTTTACAATTTACTCCCTAGCTCATAAAAATGCAAATTCATACAATTGAGTCCATATGCATGCTAGCCGAATTTCATATAGATTCTTAGCAAGCCATAAATTTTATTTATTTCACAAATTTACCGTGGATTTTCTACAATTTTCAATTTAATCTGTAATTGACATTTTTATCAAAAATCACTTAATAAATGTTATTTAGCTAACAACAATAATTCATAATCTATCATTAAAGATCAAAATACTCACACATTCATCAATGGTAACATCCTAAACCTTTAACGGTTTTGTAAATTAGTCCCTGGGCTAGTTAGATTAAGTTATAATGACTCTAAAAACATAGAAATCATTAAAACCGAGATCAAAATCACTTACATGGATGAAAAATAGCTTGGCTGAATCTAAGCTCTCCTTCTATGGTGAATTTCGGCTGAACATAGGTGAAATGAAGGAGATGACATCTTTGTTTTAATTTATTTTACTTTTATTTACTAATTTACTTAATTAACCTTAACTTAAACCTTTAAAATTCACATAAATGATGTCAATCTTTTTCCACTAATAATATTAATGGTCTAATTACAAATTAAGGACCTCTACTTAAAAGTTCTATAGCTATTAGACATCTTTAGCTAATAGAACACAACTTTTACATTTTACGCGATTTAGTCCTTTTTATCAAGTTAAGCATTCAAACGGTAAAATTTCTTAACAAAATTTTCACACAATCATATTATCATGCTGTAGACCTCAATTTAATAATAAAATAAATATTTTTACCTAAGATTTGTGGTCCCAAAACTACTGTTCCAATTTCTATAAAAACGGGCTGTTACAAGATATATTAGCATAATTTAGGGATTTCTACCAATCAAGGTATTAAGTGAATAAATTGTTTAAGTCAAATTGATAATGACAGATGCAGTCAAGTGGATTCTTCCCTGGGTATTGTTTTGCTACTTGGTTATTATGTGATTATTTTCCTTAATTGTTCTTTGCCAAGCTCTTAGTCAATTAATTTAGTTAATTTTAGTTTAATTCAATCACTTTAATTTGTCAGTTAAATAATAGAAAGATGATCATTACTAGTATTTTTAGTCCTTGTAACACCCTAAGCCCGGCCCAGAAGTTATGGCCGAATCTGGGGTGCCACATCAAAGTGTCGTAAAAGAAACGGAATTGTCAATAAAAGTTCATTCAATATTCAAATGTTTGTGTTTAGCAAATCATCCCGTCAAAAAGATTTCCAAAATTTAGACTTGTTGAAAAAAATTCAAAATTAATTTAAAACCCATCTAGTTTTTATTGCTTGAAAAAAATTCAGCAAATTACGTTATTATGAGTTGAAAACATCTTAGCAAAATGATTGCCATATTTGTTATTGTTGA
This sequence comes from Gossypium stocksii, assembly GCA_020496765.1. Classification (NCBI taxonomy): domain Eukaryota; kingdom Viridiplantae; phylum Streptophyta; class Magnoliopsida; order Malvales; family Malvaceae; genus Gossypium; species Gossypium stocksii. The sequence goes on from CM035629.1 coordinate 88,050,386, forward strand.
TTTCTTAGACTGATCAAAACCGCAGAAGCTTTTCCAATTAAAAACCATGAAGTTTAAAATGGGAGTTATTCTTTGAAAACAGTTATTATTTTAAAAACTCGTTTTACTGCTCTAGCAAGTTAAAGCAAGAAATCAAAAGCCCAATTAAAAGTTAAATCCTCAAATGGCCTTATTACAAAAATCAAAACCCAATATGTAATTTAAGTAAACAAAATCAAACGCAAAATAGCAGCGATCGTGTGGCCACCTCTGAGTCCCTCGAGGCTTCAGATCGCCTAAGGCTAGGAATTACCTGTACAGTTAAGAGAAGGGGTGAGTTTGCAAAAACTCAGTGTGTAATCCCTTGTTTGTCTAATAGTGAACAATGCATGTAGAAACAGTCTAGGCTTTAGCCCTATACAGTAGCAGTGTGGGCCTAAGCCCAATACAAATCAATACAGTGCAGATATGCAACCTATACATATCCAACCAGCACACCACCCGTACCAACCAGTACACCATGTGAGGATTATATCGACCCACCCAGACAATACACTAATATCGTAGTGAAGCTACTAGTAATAGTAACGCAGTGAAGCTGCTAATAAAAATAAACGTGGCGAAGCCACGAGAATCAGAATATGTGGCAAAGCTACTAGTAACAAAAAATACATGGTATAACCACTAGTATAGTACTTCCTCCATATCAGAATCCCAACCTCATACAGTATGTCATGACACAAATATTACGTGTATATAGTATGTCATACTCAAAATCAATCATATAAATATCATACACACATCAATCAACCTACCACTAGGGGTAAAACGGTCTTTTTATCAATTAGGGGTAAAACGGTAATTTTACCCCTCAGGGGTATTTTGGTCATTTTACTAATTATGGGGTCTCAATACATATAACAATCCTTTAGAAAGTCTATAGTCGTCTCGAATAACTCAGATAACCTAAGTGGTCATAACGGTGTAAATGGACCCAAGGCCTTTTGCTCGGCCCAAGTGGGCCTACATGCTCATGTGGCCCATTTAGCCCAATATAGTCACAGCTATATAATTTACAGAGCCCAGTCCAATAGTTGTCACTTACCGTGGATTTTATCCATGTGGGGCCCACGAGCCCATTGGCCCACACGGCCCATTTTGACCCAACGTGGCCCATAATGGCCCAGACACACGAGAACGCTCGTGGCGGCCTCTATAGCTTTTTTTTCATGTTTTGTGGGCTCGATTCACCCCACGAGCAATTGCACGCTCGTGAGACATCAAAATGCTAAAGTTTTGGCTTTTCGACTTTTCGGCATTTGTTGATTCACAGTAAAATAGGGGTGTGGATACACAACTTTTTGGCTTTTGACAATAACAGAGTGGTGTACAGTTACACACCCAGTTGCGAGATGAGTGCAGTTCCCATGAACACCAACCTAAATACCATCATATCCCTAACATCAGTCCTTTAACAAATCGGTAAATAATCCTCTTAATAATATTTATCTAAACCATAGTTTGACATTTACCTTGATCAAACGCTTAAAGTTGCTCACCCCTTAGTTGCTGCCAAAGATTGCGTACAGCTTCTTATAGGTCGACTGCACTCAACCCAAGATTCTGTTATTTCCTATTAGAAAGTTCGCAAAACCAATTAAATTAACAAATAACACTTACCTGCGAGAACTGCGAAACCGATTGCAAAGAATGGAAAGCAATCAATTCATAACTCCAGCAAGATAGCCTTAATGACAAGCCAAGACTAGCGCCACCACTCCCCTAACAATGTCGGTCGAAAAAGAAAAGGTTAAAAGAGAACCATAGATACGGAAGAAGAGAAAAGAATGAATAGAGACCATCTCCAATAACATGGCACTTACCACCAAGATTGATAGAGAAGAACAAAGAATTGATTGGTCACTATAGGCTAAAACCAAATGAGGTAAAGAGGTAGGCAATAGATATTCAGCCAAGTCCAAATAAGGTAGAACAAATCGGTCGAGAAGAAAACAGAGAAAGGTTCAGCTATTAAGAAGAAATTCAACAGAATGATGGAAGAAAAGAAGAGTAAGGGATTCAGCTAAATGAAGAATTGAGACTGTGAAAAGAATGAAGTAGGTTTGGCTAAGAATAAAGTTAAGAAAAAGAGGAGAGAAAAGCTTCAAGAAAGATTACCACAAGTTTTCATTTAAAGTCTTAGGTTTCGGAAAGGTGAAGAAAACATAAATTGAAGAATACTTGTCAAACATAAAAAGAAAGACTCGAATGGTCAAAATGCAAAGATGCACAAAACCAAAAAGAGAGCAAAAATGTAGCTACCAAAACAAAAATGAGAAACTACCTAAAACTCGTATGCTAATTTCGCACAACCAACAGAAAAGATATCCCAAAATGCTCCCTCAAATTGCCGAATGCACACCCCAAAGGAAGCCAAATTCGGCCAACACCTCCCTACACCAAACTCCACGATTTCCTCCCCCTTATCTCTCCATGATTTTCTTCTTCAAATCCATACCATCCTTCATCCATATCATTTTTGACCAAGTATACAACCACCTCTGTAGAGTTTTAATTCAACTCTACCTCTCCCACCTCTTGGCAATAAAATAAATGCACCTTGTATACCATGAGAATCGGACCCTAGCTCTCCTAGCTACCAAGTCAGGCCACTTGCCACCAAGCCACAAGGCTTTTTGTGACATAAACCCATTACATTTAAATATGAGGCCTAACTGCTAACATCCAGATTCACTTAAGAGTAAAAACTAAAACTTTTGCAAAAGCAAGGACTTGAACCCAGGCTTCTCAAACAACCCCAAACACACCAGATCATCTAACCAACACACTAAACATGCAATTTGAATAATTTCATGCAAAATTAAAACTTAGCATTTTGGGGCGTTACAACTGTACCCCCTTAAAGAAATTTCAGCCTCAAAATTTACCTAGTCAGAATAAGTAAGGGAATTATTGCCGCATCGTCTCCTCGGGTTCCCACATGGCTTCTTCTAGACCGTGATTATGCCAAAGCACTTTGACTAGTGGGATAGATTTCCTTCTTAGTACTTTAACTTCATGATCAATTTTCTGCATTGGCTCTTCCTCGAAGGTTAGATCATGCCTAACCTCAATCTCCTTAATTGGCACTATGTGTGTTGGATCATAGTAGTATCACCTTAGCATGGAGACATGGAACGCGTCATGAATCGGGTCTAATTTTGAAGGCAACTGAAGCTAATAGGCAATTGGTCCAACACGCCTCAGTACACGGTAAGGCCTAATTAATCGGCTCAGGTTCCCTTCTGTCCAAATCTCATAATTTTCTTCCACGGTGAGACCTTCAGAAAGACATAATCCCCCACAGAGTACTCAATCTCCTTACGCTTTAAGTCCGCATATGACTTTTGTCTATCAAATGCTTCCTTTAACTGATCTTGAATCAACTTTACCTTATCTTCGGTATCAGAAACTAATTCTGGCCCTAGCACTCACTGCTCACCCAGCTCAGTCGAACAGGTAGGAGTATGACACCTACGACCATATAATGCTTCATACGGTGCCATCTGAATACTGGACTGATAATTGTTGTTATATGCGAACTCTACTAGCAGCAAGTAGTCTTCCCAACTACCTTAAAAATCAATTACACAGCTTCATAACATGTCCTCCAATACTTGAATCACCCTCTCCGACTGACCATCTGTTTGAGGGTGGAAAGTAGTACTGAAGTCTAACCTTGTACCCAGTGCCTTGTGCAACCTTTTCCAAAATTGAGATGTGAAATGAGGATCTCTATTAGATATGATTGAAACCAGTACCCTATGCAGTCTCACAATCTCAGCCACATACAACTTAGCCAGTTTCTGTAATGGGTAATCAGTACGGACTGGTATGAAATGAGCAGACTTAGTCAACCTATATACAATAACCCATACCGAATCCTTCTTAGTAGGCGTCAATGGTAGCCCACTCACAAAATCCATATTTATCCTCTCTCACTTCTAGAGTGGAATTTTAACTGGCTACAGTAACCCTGAAGGCAGTTGATGCTCATCCTTACCTTGCTGGCATGTCAGACACTTACCTACGAAATTAGTAACTTCACGTTTAAGTCCTAGCCACCAATACAGTTCACGCAGATCTCGATACATCTTCTTTCCACCAGGATGCATAGCGTAAGAACTACTATGCGCCTCTTGTAGTATAGACAGTCCGAAGTCTGAGTCTTTCGAAACACAAACTATCCCACGGAAACACAATACCCCTTTAGAACACAAGCTGTTTACCCTTAATTTGTTCACTCCACGTCGGTCTTACTTGAAGCTCAATTAACAAGCTACCATCATCAAACAGGCTAAGTCAAGCAAACATTACTCTTAAGTCAGATACAGCCCTACGGCTCAGTGCGTCAGCTACCACGTTAGCCTTACTAGGGTGGTATTCGATCAAACAGACATAATCCTTAAGCAGCTCTATCCATCTTCACTGCCTAAGATTCAACTCCTTCTGAGTAAGGAGGTATTTGAGGCTCTTGTGATCCGTGTAAATAATATACTTCTCACTGTATAAGTAATGCCTCTAGATCTTTAGCGCAAATACCACCGCAGCTAACTCCATGTCGTGAGTAGGGTAATTCGCCTCGTGAGGCTTAAGCTGACGAGACGCCTAAGCAACCACTTTACCCTTTTGCATCAGCATACAACCCAATCCAATGTGTGACGCATCACTATAAACAGTGAATTCCTTCCCAGACTCTGGCTATATTAAGATAGGGGCCTCAGTCAGAACCTTCTTCAATTTTTCAAAACTCTCTAGTAGCCAGAACTCACACTTGTTGAATTTCGCGTGTAGCTGTTTTTCCCTCAGAATTTGCAAAATAATTCGAAGATGTGCGTCATGATCCTCCTCAGTACTCGAATGTACCAGTATATCATCTATAAACACCACCACGAACCAGTCCAGATAGGGTTGGAATACTCGGTTCATGACGTCCATAAAGGCTGCTGGTGCATTTTTAAGTGCAAACGGCATTACTAGGAACTCGTAGTGCCCATAACGAGTCTTAAACGTAGTCTTATACACATCAGCCTCCTTAACCCTTAGCTGATGGTACCCAGAACGAAGGTCGATCTTGGAGAAAACTGAAGCTCTTCTAAGCTAATCGAACAAATCGTTAATCCTCGGTAGCGGGTACTTATTCTTGATAGTCAGTTTGTTTAATTGTCGATAGTCGATGCACATGCGCATAGTTCCATCCTTCTTCTTCACAAACAAAACCTATGCTCCCCATAGAGACACATTGGGTCGAATAAACCCTCAATCTAGTAGCTCTTGTATTTGAGCCTTTAACTCCACAAGCTCCTTCAGTGCCATCCTATAAGGGGCAATAGACATCGGAGCTATTCCTGGTAAGAGCTCAATACCGAATTCGACCTCACGATTTGGAGGTAACCCAGGGAGCTCGTCAGGAAACACGCCCAAAAACTCCTTAACATTTTTGACATCACCAATAGACAGACCTTTAGAATCAGAAGTGCTGACATAAGCTAAAAACGCCTCGCAACCTTTACGAACCAGTTTCTCAGCCCTGAATGCTGAGATTACGTTAGGCAGATAATCTTTTCACTCCCTCATCACAGCCACTTCCTCATCCTTAGTAGTCTTCAACACCAAAAGCTTAGCAATGTAATCCAACTCGTACGGTGTTTTACTAGCCAATCCATACCCAATATAAGGTAAAACTCACCAAACGGTAGTTCCATCAAATCCATTGGAAAAATTATTCCCTGAATCTCTTGAAGCATATTTCTAAAGAACTTGTCCACCATAACCGACTGTCCCAGTGGACTTATCACTGTCATCTCATTAGTAGCACTTTCAAATTTAATACCCAAAGACCTAGACACAATGCAAGCAACATACGAGTGTGTAGACCTAATATCAATTAAAGCAGTGCAAGGTACATTGTAAATTAGGAACGTACCGGTTATGACGTCAGGCGCGTCACCATCCTCTCGGTGACGAGCAACATAGAGCAAAGCTGGCTGCCTTACCTCAGTGTTACCAGCACCTCTGCCCGGTGCTCCACGACCTCGTCCCATACCATTTCCACCTCTAGCCTGCCTAAAGCCTTTTGGTGGTTGCTAACCACCTCTCACTGTCTGTACATGACCCTGTCCTGTAGCTTGCATCTGAACAGGCCTCTGAGTGCAATTCTTAACCTGATGATCCATGGACCTACATCTGAAGCACGCCCCGGTTCTTTTCTAGCATTCACCCTGGCGAGATCTTTCACAATCCGTGCAAGGCTGTGGTCTAACAGTAGCAACATGAACTACTCGGATTGGCCCATCAAATCTGGCCTTCTTAACAGGCCTTCTTGAAGACCTCGAAGGCCCTGAATCCCTCTTATATCTGCCTTTTTCTTTCTCGCATTTTTGGCGCTCTGAGCGCTTAACATCCTCAGCAATCTTTTCCTTTTCTACCAGTGTAGCAGAGTATCGCTCTGCAAAGCTATCAATACTTGCAACTTATCCCAGAGGCCTTCCTCAAAACGCACACAGCGTTCATACTCAGTCGCTACTATCCCACGAGCATAGTGACTCAGCTGCAGAAACTCTACCTCGTACTCTGCCACAGTCTTATTCCCCTGGGTCAGGTTTAGAAATTTCTTCCTTCGGGTGTCCACATAACTTGCCCCTATGTATTTTCCTTAAAAGGCCGCCTTAAAGTCCCATGTCAAAGGGTCGGCCTGCGTATCCTCTCTCACGATGAGCCACTACTAGTAAGCCACACTCGTAGTAAGGACACTGTTCCTTTTAGCTTTTGTTCCATAGTATAGTCAAGGTCATCCATTATTCATTCAGTGGCATCTAACCAATATTCCGCCACATTTGGGGCTACTCCTGAATGCCCCTAAAGATTTTCGATCCATTAGATCGGAGTCGCTATGAAATTGACCATTGGCCCAATGTTTGAGTACTATCTCCAACAACCCTTTCTAAAACGTAGAGCATAGCTTGGGATAGAGCACCATCCCCCGCTGCTCGATCAAAAGACCCCGTTTCAGTCACTGGCAAAGCTGGTGCCTCCCTAGCAGGGCCTGATGCTGAAGACCCAGCTCTAGCACTTTTTCGACCTCTACCGCGGCATCGTGTACCCCTTCTGTGAGTACCTCTTGTGCTCATATCGATATACGCTTAATCTGATTTAGAATTTTTATGAATCAATTTATAATTCCAGTAATTCTTAACGGATACGTTATGAAAAAATAGTAGTTAAAAGTTTTTTCGCAGATTGAGATCTCATTATAGTTTTTCGTCTTTTATAGTTTTGGCTTCCTACAGTCTCAGTTTACTGTAACTACGGAGTTTTAGTATAGTACTACTATCTATAGTAGTTTCTCAGTATAACATTTCAGTCTATAACAGTAAACAGTGTCAGAGAACTTACAAATTTGGCGCTGGAGACTTGGTGTGCCACACGTCCAGTTACAACATTTTAAAACAACTCAAATTCTTTGAAATCATCTCTTCCAAAACCAGATTTTTAGAAAAAAATTTCAAAAACTCATTCCACAGCTGAGTTTTGCAACTTAACTCTGATACCACTAAATGTATCACCCCAAACCTGGCCCAGACATTATGGCCAAATCTGGTGTGTCACATCAAAGTGTCGTAAAAGAAACGAAATTGTCGATCAAAGTTCATTTAATGTTCAAATGTTTGTGTTTATCAAATCAACACGTCAAAGAGATTTCCACAATTCAGACTTGTTGACAAAAATATGAATTTAATTTAAAACCAATCTAGTTTTTATTGCTAGAGAAAACCTATCAAACTGTCGTAATACAGGGGTATTACGGTTATTTTACCCTACAGGGGTACTATAATCATTTTAACCTACAAGGGTATTACAATAATTTTATCAACCCATTAGGAGGTCCACACCACCCTACCAAAAGTAGAAAAGCTCCAAAGAAAAAGACCTCAAAACTGAAAAAAATGAGGAGAGGAAGCCTTCCAATCTGAATTCATGTGCCCACATTCCATCACAACTACCACTCCCCTGCTCCTTAATCCACTACTCAAACCTCTCCATGATATCCTCATTGATTTTCTCCCCATATCACTCAATATCCAATTCAAATTGCTTCCAACCACCTTATGACAAATTCAAACTCAGAGTCTCAGTCCAACTCTACCTCCTACACGGCTTGAGCAACAAAAATTAATACCTCCACTTGCTGCGGCCTTACTCAAACCTCAGACCTCATGCACCACTCTTCACGCCACTTTACCATCAAGCCAATAGGCTCCTTTTGTCATAACTTATCCTCAATATTTTATAAGTTTACATGCTAATGTCTAGGTTTATTCAAGGAAAAATAAAAAATTCTACACACACTAAACTTGAACCTTAAACCTTATAGTTACACATCACGCCACCTTGCCACTAGACCACAAGCTCTATTTGTGTCATATTTTAACCATAATAATTTATAAGGCCAATATGCTAACGGCAAGGTTTACTTAAGAGGAAAAACTAAAATTTTTCCTAGAGCCTTGATTTGATCCCAGGACTTCTCTGACACTTCACAGGACCCTTAACCACTGAAGCAAACATTTAATTGTGGCATTTTCTTGCTCAATTAAATACTTATGTACAACCTCCTTACTGATCCATACCCAAGGCCCAATACTTCTAGGCCCAAAATTCAGGGCGTTACAATTCACCCTTCCTTAAAGAAATTTCGTCCTCGAAATTTCCAACTACCAGAGCAGTTGCAAAAACTAAACTACACCACCACACTTCCGCTGCGCACTCTGATCCTAATAATAGTAACACACACCCAAAACACATAACCACTTAAGTAGGCAAATTGTAACCACACGCAAATAATTTCTACATTTCCAGATCACACAACGAATAAATAACAATATTTCAATATAGTCTAATATCTAAAGAAATAACAGTATTTCTATCTACTGCATTTCAGTGCAAACAAGCAACAGTTTCAGAATAACTTGCAGAATTGGCGCTGGAGACTCAGTGTGCCACACTTGTAAACCATTCAAAACATTTCAAGAACAGTTTTCCAGAAATTCAAAACATTTTCAAAAACCCATTCCATAGCTGAGTTTTGCAACTTGACTCTAATACCATTAAATGTAACACCCTCAAACCCGGCCTAGACGTTAGGCCCGAATCTGATGGTGTTTATAAACCATATTTCTTGTTTATAAAAATCCGTCTGAAGGTTAAAGCATCTTTGTTAATTCTCAAATCAACCTGCTTGAGGTAATTCCTAAAAACATGATTCCATTTGAAAACTCGCTTTATATTAAAAACCTTATTACAACTTTATCGGATATTTGTTAATCACATTCACACGTTGTTGCACTTAAAAACAATGTTTGTTGCGAAAGCTTAAAACCGTGTTGCAGAAACGTGATGTTTTGAAAACAGTTAATATTTTGGAAAATCAAACTCTATTTCTAACAGGTATAAATCATGATAAATAAAACCCAAAAATAACAGTAAAAAATTAAAGAGGCGTTATTATAAAAATAAATAAACCCAAATTGAAAATTATTGTAAATCAAAGTCGAATGTCAAAGCAGGTGCAATTGTCTGGCCACCCTCGAGTCCCTCGCAGCACTAATCCATCTAATGCTGAAGATTACCTGTATAGTTAAAAGCGGGGTGAGTTTACGAAAACTCAGTGTGTAATCCCCTAATATAAAACCAGTTAGTTAAAAATACAGAATACAGAAGCAGTCCGGGCCTGAGCCCATTATAGAAGATAGTATTAGATGGGCCTTAGCCCATTATAGTAACAGAATGAGAAGCAGAACATATGTGGGCCTAAGCCCAATACAGTATCAGTTCAGAACAAGTAATGCAACAGTGCAATCCACACCAATCCAGCCAACACACCACTACGTACCACCAACACACCATGCGGGGATAAACTCGACCCACCTAGCCGGCACACCAATATCGCGACAAGGCTACCAAATAATAGAATTGCAGCTTAGCTGCCAGTAATCAAAATCGCAGCATAGCTGTAACACCCTTAACCCATATCTATCACCGGAAGGGTTACGAGGTATTACCAAACGAACTCAACAACAACATCTGATCACTCATTTGATAAAATAAACTATGCATTAAAGTCACAAGGTCTAGTATACACATGAATCAAATCAATATTTTAATCTTATAATTCATATAATAAACACTCATACCAAATCAAATTTATATACGGCAATTCCAATATACATATACCTACATCGCATAAAAAAATTTATAAAAGATTTTATCAACTATACTAATATGGATCATATAAAATGCACATACTAAGTACATTAAAATAAACCAGCTTGACTTAATATAGCTTTAGGTGCTATTCATTTGGTCAAATTTTGAAGCTTTAGCCGCATGCATATTTAAACCTAACTCAATTCTTTAAGCAATACAAATCCACATTACCGAATTCAAACATGATCATTAAATAATTTTGAGCAAACACGATCAAACATAGTGCCAATTTATCGTACTTTAGCCGAATCCAACAACTAAATAAAATCATTATTAACCAAACATCTATATCATGCACATTGATTAAGTTTCTCCACACTTGATTTTATAACCTAAAAATTTGACAATTTTATAATCAAAGCCTAACTTACTCATGCTTATTACAAGTCCATTTGCAACTTACTCATTCATGTAACATGCATATTGTAACACCCCTAACCCGTACCCGTAGCCGGAGGGTTAGAAGACATTACCATTCAAGCACAAAATTTGAAAGAACTAAATTCTATACACATATATTCCAGTTTGAAGATTAGTGGGCAAGAATAATTCAAAGCGGATAGTGTTCACACATGTACACATATGTATATATATCATTTCGTAACTATCGAATCTAATGACCATTTACGTACTTACTAACCATTATTCAATGTATTTGATATTAGCCGAATTTGTCTTAGCCGAATGTGCATAACTAAAGTAGAGTGCCCATATTATGCTATCATACCAAACCTTAAAATAACTAGTGACATATGTTATCAACTGATTACTACATGTTTCCATGAATAACATCATCTATGCATCATATAGACCATCAAAGCATAAACCCCAAAATGTATAATTCATTAAGAACTAAGAACCGGATGCAGAAGGTTTACACATTCACCCATATTCAACATTATCAAACTTAAAGCTATATGTATAATTGAGGTATCTAGGTAAGCCACTTTCGCATGGCAACGGAGTAAGCATTTCTATGCTTAGTAAGCTTTAAGCAATGAAATCAATTAAATTCAATGCATAGAAATCGTAATGCTCAACATCTTCTCTTGGCCGAACCTAACATAACTAAATATACTACCATTTCTCACACATGGCATTTAAACTTTCTTTAAGCATAATTTCCTATCGCATAGATAACTTCATTATTTATTTTATTTTCATCTAGTATCAACCCTTGGTCGAATGCATAAATTGCAACTACAATGCTAAATTTATGCTTATTCTCATACTCACATTTTTATATAATTTCATACTTCAACCGAATATGCTCACATAATCATTCCAAAACTTAACATATATCCACTTAAAACGAAATGCATGTATTATAAATAAGCCATATACTTTCATACAACCCTCTGAAATGGCCAGAAACAGCACTATCCAAACAAAAAACATAATTTAAGCAGAATCCAATCACAACTTGTATACGGTACATACCTGATTAACTTAGGGTAATAAGCACATTAATTAAGATTATTATGGCAGAAATCATGTATTTTCCAGCATGAAGGCATTTGGGCTTAGCCCAAATATAACACTGGCTCGAATGCCCTTCGGGACCTAGCCTGGGGTATAACACTGGCACGAATGCCCTTCGGGACCTAGCCCGGGGTATAACACTGGCATTAAGGCCCTTCGGGAGTTAGCCCGGATTTATCTCACTGAACCTTTATGTATATGTACCCGTCAAGTATACATTTCACAAAGTCTATCTCAATTTAATTTCATTTGCCTCATTCACACATTAGCACAAAATATAATAATTTCATATAATATTCGGTCTATAGGCACATACCTAGATCACATATCAGATCAATCATCATAGCTTATATTTCTAAGTAACTTTCGGCTATTTGCCATAATCATAACTTACTTTGCATCACCCAAAATCAAACCATGTTAATAGGCCTCAATTTGTCAACCACGTGCACATATAACTATGTATATCATGTTAAATCAATTCATATGCTAGGTTTCACTACTTAAAACTTACCTCAAAATATGTCGAATGATTTCAACCGGCTATTCAATTACTTTAACTTTCCCCTTATCCGAGTTTGGCTCTTGAGCTTGATACAACAAGAAAATTAAACTAGTTTAATAACCTCACTAACTCATTATGAATAACAAGACAATTTTTCTCAATGTTCACCACATGTATACGGCAATACTTGCCATTAAGCATGGCCACACAATCGGCATTTCCTTATTATCACTCCAATTACCACGATATGATGAATTGGTCAAGTTTAATTAATCTCATATAAAATTATTCATAAAGAAAATTATTTCATCATAACTTAAAGCCGATTCTTTAAGCATCATTTTACACATATTCATGAATCAATCTTAGTACCTTAACATTTCCCTTAACCTATAATCAAAAACACTTCCCAAAGTTCAACTAATATCTACATATGCTCATATCACACTCAATTGGTTAGCTTACCATTTACACACACATGCCACATTGCCAAAGCACTTAAAACTTAATGGCCGAATCCACGTAGTTACCTTAATTCACATAACATATTCGGCAATCATTTACTTAAACACAAGGATTTAGTTTTTTTATCTTTATTCACAAGAACATCATACCTTTCATTCATGACCGAAAGTAAAAGGGGTTTGGACTTTCATCTTTATCAACCATAAAGCTTAATAATCCTATTCATAGCTTAGGTTCAAGATCGGAAAACTTACTAACCGTACTAAATTCAAAATAGCCGAATGCCAAAATTGGAACATAAAAACCTCCTAACCGAATGTCATATAGGTCAAAAATTCATCCTTAACACAATTACTTAACTCCAACTAAATTTATAGTTATTGAAATAACAATTAAACATTTAACCCTCATTCCACATGAAAAGAACATTAACCGAATCTCCTCTCACTCAATTGAGTTACATAAAACTCTATTTTCACATTTTAGACTTCTAACTCAAAAATCTCATGTATACTAGCATCAATTAACATATCATGCATCATTTAGCAATTTATAGCCTCAAACTCCAAGCTTGTCAACGTTTTAGCACACTCTTCTAATGGCCAAATGTTTCATCCATCACTAAATAAAAAAAATCTAACACATGGGCCATGCTAAGTACTTAGCAACCAACTAAATTTCACAACCAATTCACAAAAATTTGTACGAACATAACTTGATTTAAGCTAGGATTTTGGCCGATTGCCTTAGCCTTTTTCTTCTCCCTTTTTCTAAGTCAAATTTGACAAAATGAAGAACAATGGTCTTCCTTGTTCTTTTCACCCCCTTTTCTTATTATTTTATTAACTAATATGTTAACCACCAATTAAACATTACTTAATATTATAAAATACTAAAATAATCATTAAAGTGTTTGCATGGCCAGTCACTAATATGAAAAATGGATATTTGACATGCAAATCTATTCAATTTACAACATTCCATAATCACTCTCTTAAAATAGTCATGCATTTATTCAAATCTTCCACTTAATTCCTTCTTATTTCGAAACACATTCAATTGGCAAAAATCAAAACATTAAAAATTCACACATGCACGAGCACATATTTTTGACACAAAATATCTTATTCAATTATTTCAGTGACTCAGTTTAGCGGTCTCGAAACCACTTCCTGACTAGGGTCGAAATAGGGCTATCACAACTCTCCCCCTTAGGAAATTTTTGTCCCCGAAAAATCTTACCAGTGAATAAGTTTGAGTATCGATCTTTCATAGAGTTCTCGGGTTGCCAAGTCACTTCTTCAATCCCGTGCTTGAGCCACAACACTTTTACTAACGGAACCTTTTTTGTTTCGCAGTTATTTTACTTCGCGAGCTAAAATACGAATCGGTTATTCTTCATAGCTCAAATCAGATTGAATTTCAACTTCGGACAGACAAATCACATGAGAGGGATCGGATCTATATCGACAGAGCATTGAAACATGAAAAACATTGTGAATCCTTTCAAGCTCAGGGGACAGAATTAGCCTATAAGCAACCGGTCCAATCTTCTCCGAAATCTTATACGGTCCGATAAATCTCGGACTCAATTTGCCTTTACGACCAAAATGAAGTATCTTTTTCCACGGTAAGGCTTCCAAAAATACCTTTTCTCCAATCTGAAACACTATATCTTTACGCTTCAAATCCGCATATGACTTCTGACGATCCGTTGCTGCTTTCAGACTATTACGAATTATTTCCACTTTCCGCTCGGCCTCTTTAATAAAATCAACCCCATATAACTTATTCTCGCTGAGCTAGGTCCAAAACAAAGGTGTACGGCATTTACGACCGTATAATGCTTCGTAAGGCGCCATTTTGATACTCGTCTGAAAGCTATTATTGTAAGCAAATTCAATCAACGGTACGTATTTCTCCCATGAGCCACTAAACTCAAGGATGTAACATCTCATCATGTCCTCTAGTATCTGAATCGTTCTTTCGGACTGACCATCAGTCTGGGGATGAAAGGCGTTGCTAAAATGTAGCTTAGTACCCAAAGCCTCATGTAATTTCTTCCAGAATCGTGAAGTAAATCGAGGATCTCTATCTGAGACAATAGAAGTCGGCACCCCGTGCAATCAAACAATTTGGGAGACGTACAATTTCGCTAACTTATCAAGTGAAAAGTCCGTGTGAACAGGGATGAAATGAGTTGACTTCGTTAATCTATCAACAATAACCCAAATGGAGTCTTTCTTGCCCGGTGTTAGCGGTAAAACAGACACAAAATCCATCGTGACTTGATCCTATTCCCATTCAGGTATCAGGATTGGCTGAAGTAATCCCGAAGGCACCTGATGTTCCGCTTTCACTTACTGACATATCAGACACTTAGATACGAAATCAGAGATGTCCCGCTTCATACCGTGCCACCAATATTGACGTTTTAGGTCGTTATACATTTTTGTGCTGCCCGAATGAACAGATATTTGGCTATTATGGGCTTCTTTCAGAATTGTCAAAACAAGCTCAGAATTCCTTGAAATACACATACGGTCCCTGAACCTCAAACAATCATTATCATCGACTTGAAACCCTGACTTCACACTTGAATCACACTGGACTCGTTTGGCAACTAAATCATCATCGGCTTTTTGAGCTTCACAAATTTGTTGTAGCAACATGGGTCTCACTTTTAACTCGGCAATCAACACATCGTCTACTGACAATGTTAATCGTGCGTTCATAGCTCGCAAGGAAAATAATGATTTTTGGCTAAGAGCGTCCGCGACTACATTAGCTTTTCTCGGGTGATAATCAATGACAAGCTCATAGTCTTTTAGCAATTCCAGCCACCATCTTTGCCTTAGATTTAATTCTCTTTGAGTCATTAAATATTTGAGACTCTTATGATAAAAAAAGACGTGACATTTCTCACCGAACAAATAATGACGCCATATCTTCATAGCAAAAACAATAGCCGCTAGCTCAAGATCATGAGTCAGATAATTTCGCTTGTGAGGCTTTAACTGCCTCGAGGCATATACGACAACTCGACCCTCTTGCATCAAAACGCAGCCCAGACCGTTCAAAGATGCATCACTATAAACCACAAACTCTTTACCGGATTCTGGCTGAACTAAAACTGGAGCTTCCGTTAATAGAGTTTTCAGCTGATCGAAACTTTGCTGACACTTATCAGACCACTCAAACTTGACGTCTTTTTGTAGCAGTTTTGTCATCAGTGATGCAATCATTGAGAAACCTTTTACAAATCATCGGTAGTAACCGGCCAATCCCAAGAAGCTCTGAACTTCTGAAATATTTCTCGGAGGTTTCCAGTTGAGAATAGTTGAAATTTTGTTCGGATCGACTTGAATACCCGAAGCAGACATTATATGTCCCAAAAAGCCGACCTCGCACAACCAAAATTCGCACTTACTGAATTTCACGTACAATTAATTATCGCGTAAAGTTTGGAGCACAAGTCTCAAATGCTCGGCATGCTCGATCTCATCTCGTGAGTAAATCAAAATGTCGTCGATGAACACCACCACAAATCGATCCAGATATTGTCTAAACACCCAATTCATCCAGTCTATGAAAATCGCAGGGGCATTAGTGAGCCCGAACGACATTACTAAAAATTTGTACTGTCCGTACCTCGTTCTAAAAGCGGTCATTGGCATGTCGGAATCTCTAACTCTCAACTGGTAATAACCAGATCATAGATCAATCTTTGAAAACACTGAAGCTCCTTTCAACTGATCAAACAGGTCATCAATTCAGGGCAACGGATACTTACCTTATAGTGGCTTTGTTCAACTGTCTATAGTCGATACACATTCTCATAGTCCCGTCTTTCTTTTTCACAAACAAAACTGGTGGGCCCTAGGGTGAGAAACTCGGTCGTATGAAACCTCTGTCTATCAACTCTTGCAGTCGAGATTTCAATTCTTTTAACTCGGTAGGTACCATATGGTATGGGGCAATCGAAATTGGAGTCGTACTCGAAACCAACTCTATATCGAACTCAACCTCTCTAACAGGTGGCAATCCCGGCAAATCCTCGGGAAACACATCTGAATACTCGCAAACTACAGGCACAGTCCCAAGTTCTTGTTCGGATACTTTGTCGTCTAGTACATAGGCTAGGTACGCTTCATAGCCCTTTCTCACGTATTTTTGAGCTGACATGGAAGTTATTACAGCAGGTAGCCAGTTTAAATCAGTGGATTCAATCCGAATTATCTCATTATTCGAACATCGTAAATCGATAGTCTTTCGCTTGCAATTTACCACCGCATCATGTACAGTCAACCAATCCATTCCGAGAATAATATCGAATTCATCGAAGCGTAAGAGCATCAAGTTGACCGGGAAATAGAAATCTCAAACCATTAGGGGACATTTCTTGCATACTTTATCTACCAAAACACAACGACCCAAAGGATTGGACACTCAAATTACGAACTCAGTAGACTCAACAGGAAGAGTCTTACTGGAGGCTAAAGTTTCACACACATACGAATGGGTTGAACTGGGATCAATCAAAGCGATAATATCAGTACTAAAGAGAGTGAAAGTACCGGTAATAACATTCGGAGGAGAAGCCTCCTCGCGGGCACGAATAGCATACGCTCTGGCAGGTGCACGACCCTCAGATTTGACTGCGGTGTCTCTAGTCCCTCTCTGGCTGCCGCTAGTATTTCCCCTACACCTCGGTGGTCTACCTCGTGCTACCATACCACTAGGTCTCTGAATCAGATCAGTATTGCGTTCATCCAATTTTGGACAATCCTTAATAAAGTGATCGGTGGATCCACACCTGAAGCAGGAGCGATCATGAAATCTACAGCTCCCCGAGTGCCATTTACCATAATATTTACAATCAGATCTATCCCGACGTTCATTGCCAACACTGGCGACTGAAGTAGCTCGTGAACTCACGGGGGGTCGATGATGATCATGTCTAGAAAAACCCGATGTATTTTTGGATCGGCCCGAATCATCTCTAATTTTCTTGGATGATTGCGGAATAGACTTTCCCGCAGACCTCTTTCGAAACTCTTTAGCTCTATCTTCAGCCTTTTTCTTTTTGTTTCTGAGCTCTTCGGCCTTCCAAGCTCGCTCGACTAGTATGACGAACTCTTTGATTTCTAGAATTCCCACCAGTAATCTGATATCTTCGTTTAATCTGTCCTCGAAATGTTTACACATGATAGCCTTGGATGACACACACTCGCGAGCATATCGGCTAAGCCGTATGAATTCTCTCTCGTATTCGGTTACTGACATTCGGCCCTGTTTAAGCTCAAGAAATTCCTTCCATTTTTGATCGATGAATCTCTAACTGATGTATTTCTTGCGGTATGCGGTTCAAAAGAACTCCCAAGTGACCCACTCTCTCGGGACAATAGAAACCAAAGTGTTCCACCAGTAGTAGGCAGAGTGACGTAACAGAGATACTGCACATTTCAGACACTCATCGGGCGTACATGACAGTTCGTCGAACACTCAGATTGTATTATCAAGCCAAAACTCGGCCCGCTTAGCATCATCACTAGGTGTAGGCCGGAACTCTTCAACCCCGTATTTTCTAATTTTGTCCACCAGGGGCCAACTCAATCTCACCGGATTGATCATAGGAGGGGCTACATATGTTGGGAGCAAAGTATTCGGGGGCGGGGGTTGTGGAACAGCCAAATTTGTTCTAAGGAATTGAGTGAACCAATCACTCATCATTGCATAGAAGGCTTGTCTCGTGTCATCGTCTCGATAACTGGTATTCGACTGAGAGTCATTTGGCGCTGTCCCTTACGCGGGAGCAGGCACTACGCTCTCAACATCGTCTGCACGGCTCGATCAGGTTTAGGATTCATTTTATACAAAAAATCACATTTCAAATGTCAGAAGTCATCACACTATCGCATTAACACTAAATGGCATGTATAGCTAGACTTATACTCACTACGGTAGTTCAAGAATCAATTAAACCGTAGCTCTGATACCACTAAAATGAAACACCCCTAATCCGTACCCGTCGCTGGAGGGTTAGGAGACATTACCATTCAAGCACAAAATTCAAAAGAACTAAATTCTATGCACATATATTCCAGTTTGAAGATTAGTGGGCAAGAATAATTCAAAGCGGACAGTGTTCACACATGTACACATATGTATATATATCATTCCGTAACTATCAAATCTAATGACCATTTATGTACTTACTAACCATTATTCAATGTATTTGATATTAGCTGAATTTGTCTTAGCCGAATGTGCATAACTAAAGTAGAGTGCCCATATTATGCTATCATACCAAACCTTAAAATAACTAGTGCCATATGTTATCAACCGATTACTACATGTTTCCATGAATAACATCATCTATGCATCATATAGACCATCAAAGCATAAACCCCAAAATGTATAATTCATTAAGAACTAAGAACCGGATGCAGAACGTTTACACATTCACCCACATTCAACATTATCAAACTTAAAGCTATATGTATAATTGAGGTATCTAGGTAAGCCACTTTCGCATAGCTATACTTAATTACAACATCAAAACATTACTTGTTTAACAACAACAAAATGTAGCCTATACATGCCATTTTCAAAGTTTAGCTACTAAGTATCGAAAGAGCTTTGATAGTGTGGATGACTTCGATTGTGAGAATCCCGAGACCGTAGCTAATGATTGAGATCTATAAAACAGAAAATTTAAGGCAACGGAGTAAGCATTTCTATGCTTAGTAAGCTTTAAGCAATGAAATCAATTAAATTCAATGCATAGAAATCGTAATGCTCAACATCTTCTCTTGGCCGAACCTAACATAACTAAATATACTACCATTTCTCACACATGGCATTTAAACTTTCTTTAAGCATAATTTCCTATCGCATAGATAACTACATTATTTATTTTATTTTCATCTAGTATCAACCCTTGGCCGAACGCATAAATTGCAACTACAATGCTAAATTTATGCTTATTCTCATACTCACATTTTTATATAATTTCATACTTCAACCGAATATGCTCACATAATCATTCCAAAACTTAACATATATCCACTTAAACCGAAATGCATGTATCATAAATAAGCCATATACTTTCATACAACCCTCTGAAATGGCCGGAAACAGCACTATCCAAACAAATAAACGTAATTTAAGCTGAATCAAATTACCACTTGTATACGGTACTTACCTGATTAACTTAGGGTAATGAGCATATTAATTAAGATTATTATGGTAGAAATCACGTATTTTCCAGCATGAAGGCCTTCGGGCTTAGCCCGGATATAACACTGGCACGAATGCCCTTCGGGACCTCGCCCGGGGTATAACACTGGCACTAAGGCCCTTCGGGACTTAGCCCGGATATAACACTGGCACTAAGGCCCTTCGAAACTTAGCCCGGATTTATCTCACTAAACCTTTATGTATATGTACTGGTCAAGTATACATTTCACAAAGTCTATCTCAATTTAATTTCATTTGCCTTATTCACATATTAGCACAAAAAATAACAATTTCATATAATATTCGGTCTATAGGCACATACCTAGATCACATATCAGATCAATCATCATAGCTTATATTTCTAAGTAACTTTCGGCTATTTGCCATAATCACAACTTACTTTGCATCACCCAAAATCAAACCATGTTAATAGGCCTCAATTTGTCAACCACGTGCACATATAACTATGTATATCATGTTAAATCAATTCATATGCTAGGTTTCACTACTTAAAACTTACCTCAAATTGTGTCGAACGATTTCAACTGGCTATTCAATTACTTTCGTTTTCCCCTTATCCGAGTTTGGCTCTTGAGCTTGATACAACAAGAAAATTAAACTAGTTTAATAACCTCACTAACTCATTATGAATAACAAGACAATTTTTCTCAATGTTCACCACATGTATATGGCAATACTTGCCATTAAGCATGGCCACACAATCGGCATTTCTTTATTATCACTCCAATTACCACGATATGATGAATTGGCCAAGTTTAATTAATCTCATATAAAATTATTCATAAAGAAAATTATTTCATCATAACTTAAAGCCGATTCTTTAAGCATCATTTTACACATATTCATGAATCAATCTTAGTACCTTAACATTTCCCTTAACCTATAATCAAATACACTTCCTAAAGTTCAACTAATATCTACATATGCTCATATCACACTCAATTGGTTAGCTTACCATTTACATACACATACCACATTGCCAAAGCACTTAAAACTTAATGGCCGAATCCACGTAGTTACCTTAATTCACATAACATATTCGGCAATCATTTACTTAAACACAAGGATTTAGTTTTTTTATCTTTATTCGTAAGAACATCATACCTTTCATTCATGACCAAAAGTAAAAGGGGTTTGGACTTTCATCTTTATCAAACATAAAGCTTAATAATCCTATTCATAGCTTAGGTTCAAGATCGGCAAACCTACTAACCATACTAAATTCAAAATAGCCGAATGCCAAAATTGGAACATAAAAACCTCCTAACCGAATGTCATATAGGTCAAAAATTCATCCTTAACACAATTACTTAACTCCAACTAAATTTATAGTTATTGAAATAACAATTAAACATTTAACACTCATTCCATATGAAAAGAACATTAACCGAATCTCCTCTCACTTAATTGAATTACATAAAGCTCTATTTTCACATTTTAGACTTATAACTCAAAAATCACATGTATACTAGCATCAATTAACATATCATGCATTCATTTAGCAATTTATAGCCTCAAACTCCAAGCTTGTCAACGTTTTAGCATACTCCTCTAATGGCCGAATGTTTCATCCATCACTAAATTAAAAAAAATCTAACACATGGGCCATGCTAAGTACTTAGCAACCAACTAAATTTCACAACCAATTCACAAAAATTTGTACGAACATACCTTGATTTAAGCTAGGATTTTGGCCGATTGCCTTAGCCTTTTTCTTCTCCTTTTTTCTAAGTCAAATTCGGCAAAATGAAGAACAATGGTCTTCCTTGTTCTTTTCACCCCCTTTTATTATTATTTTATTAACTAATATGTTAACCACCAATCAAACATTACTTAATATTATAAAATACTAAAATAATCATTAAAGTGTTTGCATGGCCAGTCACTAATATGAAAAATGGATATTTGACATGCAAATCCATCAATTTACAACATTCCATAATCACTCTCTTAAAATAGTCATGCATTTATTTAAATCTTCCACTTAAGTCCTTCTTATTTCGAAACACATTCAATTGGCAAAAATCAAAACATTATAAATTCACACATGCACGAGCACATATTTTTGACACAAAATATCTTATTCAATTATTTCAGTGACTCAGTTTAGCGGTCCCGAAACCACTTCCTGACTAGGGTCAAAATAGGGCTGTCACACATATAAATTCAAATCTAACCAAATTCACATACTAACCAAATTCGCATTCCATATCAATGTCTTTCAAGTACAAAAATATATGCAATTTAACAACTATGACCGATTACCAATCGATTAATATCCATATGCCAATTATGCCTTTAACTTTGCGCCACACAAATATATATATATAACATATCTTTACTAATCAATTAAGCTTAAACTCCAAACATTTTTCCCACACGCATCAACACATATAGCATGCATAATTCACAAGTAAAGTACATATAACCATTACGATTCAACTAATTTAAGAATCACTTCTAGCCATTGTTGTATGGCTTTAGTAATTACAACTCAAATCCATTCAAAACAGATACTAGACTATACATGCCATAGGTTCAAATCTAAACTTTCAAAAGTACCGAATTATAGACGATAGTGTGGATGACTTCTCTGACGATCCCCGAATGCGTAACTAATTCCAAAATCTATAAAACAAAGACAATTAAACACACACTAAGTAAGCTGATTTAGCTTAGTAAGTTAAAAGCAGATAACACCTTAATAAGACATTCATAACTCAATTTAAGTAGCCAAAACCTAATACTATATTCACACATGTCTCCAAACTTGTCCATTCATCCAACAATTTAATTACCAAATATAAATATCGTTTTATTCAAATGTAATTATATTCAAGCACAAAGTTATCCATCATCCTAATATTACATTCCACACATAGCCAAAATTTCATTTGCATCCCATATAAACATTTGATCATGATAACATGGATATAACATATCATTTCATCCATTTAACTCACTCCTCTTTTATGCATTTCACTTTTACTAATACCAACCTCATAAGTTTATACTCAATAACATCAACCACTTAGGTTTGATACATACTTGCACCATTCCGAGCTTATAATTTCATTATCTCCTTTAACTCGATATTTAACTCGTTGAATTCCCTTTGATCACTCAATGAATGCGCACACTTAGTGCTAGTCATTTAACTCTAAGCTGTAACGAATTTGCACACTTAGCGCTCGATAATTTACTTCGCACACTTAGTGCTTGATAATTTTTTTCACACACTTAGTGCTTGAATATTGAATTCGTACACTTAGTGCTTTTCATAACCATAACCATTTTACACTTGCACACTTAGTACTAAATGTCGATAATTTGCATACATATCGAGTCATACTTATCAAACTTATTTCCATTCAAATTCATCTTCATTTTTGTACATTTTAATTTGGCATTCATACAAATAAATTGTATCTATATAAATCAACAACAGCTATTTGCTAATAACTTACCTCAGATATCGACAGACAAAAATTATTTAACGATTTTTTATCTATAAAATTTCTTTCATTTTATTCCAAAAACACATAATTGAGCAATTCACCAATTTACCCCTAACATTTTGCACTTTTACAAATATATCCAATTTTCACAAAACACAAAATATGCAAAAATTGCATATACCATGCTAGGGTCGAATGTTCACTAGGCTTATACAAGTCTCCACATTTCAAAAATTTCACAATTTGACCCCTAAACTTAATATTTTTACTATTTAACCCTAAATTCCCAATTTCATCAAAACTTCCAATACCAATTTGTTAATCAAACACATATCTTAAATTTTCTATCATCAAACACAAAATCTACTAAGCTATCAACAATGGCAATATATGAATACATCATCAAATTCAAAAATTCTAGCATGGGTCTTAGAGTATTCGAAGCAGCGATCTTAAAAACATAAAAATTATCAAAAATCGAGCTCAAACATACTTTAAATCAAGCTACCACAAGGTCGAATGTTGCTTGTCTTCTTTTTTTCTTTTTCTTTTTACTAGTTTCGGTCAAAATGGTGAATATATGCATGGTTGTTTTAATGTTTTATTATATTTTAACTTATAACATTATTAAATTACCTAAATAACCTTTAATAGAATGTAACAAACCATTATAAAACATGACCAATGCCGTCCATCCAACTAGTTACGATTAATTTGCCACTTAAATACTTCAACTTACAAAGCCATCAACAATTTGACCCTTATGTTTTTCACTATCGAGTTTTTATTTTTCCTTTTTATTAAATCGGGCCTCCAAACGGAAAAATTTTAAAACAAATTTTTCACACCAGCCAATTCACACATCCAAAACACAGAAAATAACATTTAAATATTTTTTCTGACTCGGATTTGTGGTCCCAAAACCACCATTCTGATTAAGGTCAAAATCGAGTTGTGACAATAGCTGCCAGTAAAATAAGTGGCTTTAAGCCATCAATATAACCTACTTTCGATAGAATAAACGACACTAAGCAATCGATAATATGCGTGGCATAAAGCCATCGGTAAAATGGACTGCACTAAGCCATCGATAATATGTGTGGCACAAAGCCATCGGTAAAATGGACTGCACTAAGCCATCGATAATATGCGTGGCACAAAGCCATCGGTAAAATGCATAACACTAAGCCATCGATAGTATGAACGGCACAAATCCATCGATAGTATGAACGACACAAAGCCATCAGTCAAATGAATGGCACCAAGCCATCTGTCAAATAAATGACACCAAGCCATCGATCGGTCCACAGTCGTCTCGTATGACCCGTGCGACCTTAAGAGATCAGTACGAATATACGGCTTTCAGCCTTCGGTGGGTCCACAGTCATCTCTTTGACCCATGTGACCCTAACAAATCAATACTTCCTCCATAACACTAGCCAAACCCATGCAGCATGTCCTGCATGTATGCAAAACACATAAATATCACATAACATACTCAATCAATCAAACATCATATGAAGGATAATAGTCATTCAACCATATAGGGGTATTACAGTCATTTTACCCTACAAGGGTATTACGGTCATTTTACCCTACAGCGGTACTACAGTCATTTTACCCTACAGGTGTATTGCAGTCATTTTACCCTACAGGGGTACTACGGTCATTTTACCCTACAAGGGCATTATAGTTATTTTACCCTATAGAGGTATTACAGTCATTTTACCCTACAGAGGTATTAAGGTCATTTTACCGTACAGGGGTACTACGGTCATTTTCATTTTACCCTAAAGGGGTATTACGGTCATTTTACCCTACAGGGTACTACGGTCATTTTACCCTAAAGGGGTATTACGGTCATTTTACCCTATAGGGGTACTACTATCATTTTACCCTATAGGGGTATTACGGTCATTTTATCCTACAGCGGTATTACGGTCATTTTACCCTATTAGGGTACAATAGTCATTTTACCTATAGGGGTATTATAGTCATTTTACCGACCCATCAGAAGGTCCACAGTCACCTCGAGTGACTGGTATAACCTTAACAGTCATAACAGTGTATATGGGCCCAAAACACACTATTCGGCCCAAGTGGGCCCACACGCTCTTGTGGCCTATTTAGCCTGAATTAAGCCACAGCTAAGTGAACTACATAACCCAATCCAATCTTTACCACATAAGGTGGACTTTAACCGTGTGGGCCCAATGAGCCCATGAGAATGGTCATAGCGGCCTCTACAGTTTTACACCCACATTCGTGGGCTCGGTTCATGTAACACCCCAAATTTTATAGTCTTGGAATTTTTGCTTGAATTGATATTTGCATGTTTGGGTATGCTAATTTGATGTTTTGGGTGTGTTTAGGAGGCCTTTGGACAGCCTGGGGTAAAGCCTAAACCCTGGCAAATTTTTAATTTTTGGGCTTAGGGGAGTATGGATGTTGGTTCTTAGGGCTTAAGAAATGTTATTGGGGTTTTATGACACAAAAAGCCTTGTGTTGGAGTGGCATGTGGTGCCAATGGCAAGGGAAGTGAAGTGGCGTCATTAGCAAGTGGATCGGGGGTTCAAATCTCCTTGCAAGCAAAAGGCTATTATTTTGTTAGTTGCAATCGGCAAGTAGTGGTCTGGGATGTGAACTCGAATGTGAACTCTTCAGGTTGGCGGTAAGATAAGGATGACTTGATCTTGAAGGTTTGGATGACTATTCAAATTGAAATTAGAGTAAATCATGGAGAAAATTATAGAGGCTTTCAAGGGGTTGGATGGTGAAGGGTTGGCCGAATGTAGGTAAGCTTAAGTAGGCAAAATCGGCTAGGGCCTTTACTTTTGGCATTTTCGGCAAATTGAGAGCAGAACGCCGAATTCTTTCTCTGGTGTTTTGATTTTTAGCATTTTGTGCAACTAGGTGGTATTGATTTTGACCACTTAGGCATTTGTCTCCAAGAGAATCGAATTGGCATAGCTTTACTTTCTCTCTATTCTCTTTACTTCTCTTATTTTCTTCTTCAAGTCGAAACCCCATTATTTTTCTCTTCTCTTCTTGGCCGACTAGTGCTCCCTTAGGATATCATTTTCCTTCTTTCATCTTATCAATCTCTTTTGTCCAAACAACTCACTTTCTCTTCTTCATTCATAGCCGACGCTACCATTTCTTTTCTCCCTCCACCTTTAATCTGCATCCATCACCTTTTAACATCCCTTCTCATTGGAGCCGAATGCAACCTTTCTATTTTCTCTCTTGACTGAATCCATCAAAAGCCAAAACTTACATTTTCTTCATCCATTCTCATACCTTTATTTCTTCCCTTTTTCCTTACTTACTCTCGAAGTGGATACTTTCTCTTAAGGCATCTTGAATTTAGGGTAACGAGGTTCAAATCTTAGTGTGTCCATCAATTGGTTTTCGCAAAGGGTTGGAAGGAGTGGCAAGCATTATTGAAATCACCTAAATCTATTATCAGTTAGCTGTCAAGGTCATTTGATCGCAGATTACTCAATTTGATACTCAAAACAGGTGTGTAATGACACCCCCTAATAGCGTAGATTGGCAAAAGGCAAAGCTGAAATGCCAACATGTTGGCATTTCGAAGCCTTATGGACGTGCGAACGCTTGTGGACTGATTTGAACCCACAAACTGTGGGCGATAGACTGTGAAGGCCGTTGTGCGCGTTCTCGTGCACTTGGGTCATTATAGGCCACGATGGGCCGAAATGACTTTTGCTTCTAGAATTTGTTTTGATTTTTATTTTTATCGTTATTTCAGTTTAGTATTATTTTTGTAATAAGGCCATTATGGGGGATCTTATATTGTTACACTGTTATCTTACTTTAAACCGGTAGATTAGGATACTCGGGTTTTCAAAATTTATATCGAACGTTTTCAATTAAATCTCGTGTAATGTTTTCAGACAATATGATAATGAAATACAACAAATGGGATCTTGTTTGTACATGCCAAGCTAATAAAAAATAGTTTTAATCTGATTCCACGTAAAACATACAACTTTCTAAACAAGGTTTTTAAAATAAAGGAAACTGTCTGTCAAAGTGTCGGTTTTCGAATAAATCGTCCATGTGACAACCAAATCTAGCCATAATATCTGGGCCGGGTTTGAGGTGTTACATTTATTGGTATCAGAGCCAAGTTGCAATAACTCGGCTATGGATTGGGTTTGAAAGTTTTCTAAAAAAATTGATTTTGAAGATTTAAATCATTTTGGAAATTTGTTCCATGGGAAAATTCTTTGAAAATTTTCTTAAAATGGGTTGCATAAAATCTATTTCTCAAATTTAGGGTTTTTGAAAGGTTTTTCAATAAAGTTGGTTTAAAATTTTTTTGGAAAAATTTAAATTATCCTGCATATTGTTTCTGAAAGTGGCACACTGAGACTCTGGTACCAAGTCCGTAAGTATTCTTTGTTATACTGTATTGTATTAAATTGTGATACTGAGACACTACTGTAGATAGTGAGACACTACTGTAGATAGTGCTAAGACCCTACTGAAATTCTATAGTTAGGGTAAACTAAGACTGTAGGAAACTGAGACAGTAAGAAAAATTGGAAACTCTAGAAGACTGAAAACTGTAGCTAGATTGTGATTATGCAGAAACAAAGCTCTAAAATTTCTGTCTTTTCATAAAACATCTTTAATAAATACTGAAATTATGAACTAATGCATAAAATTTGTAAATCAGATAATATGATATGAGTACAAGAGCTACACGTGGAAGAGGCCATGGTAGAGGCCGAGGAAGTGCTCAGGCTGGATCTTCATCCTCGAGACATATGCCTGCTGCGGAGGCACCAGCGCTACCAGCAGCTAAGACGAGGTCTCACGATCGGGGTGCAGGGGACGATGCTTTGTCTCAGGTAATGCTCCGTGTTCTAGAGAGAGTTGCTGGAGCAAGTACTAGAACGGTGAACGGTGAACAGTGGGTCGATTTCTGAGCGACTCCAGGCTAATGGAGTAGAAATCTTCAGGGGCGTATTTGGTGTAGCCCCGAATGTGCCTGAGTACTGGCTAGAGGCCACAGAACAGATAATGGACATCTGGACTACTCGGTGGAGCAGAAGCTGAAAGGAGCAGTATCCTTACTGCATGACGAGGCCTAACAGTGGTGGCTCACAGTGAGAGATGGTAGACCAGCTGATCGGTTAACTTGGGACTTATTTAAGATGGCCTTTCAAGGGAAGTACGTCGGGGTGAGTTATGTGGATGCCTGAAGGAAGGAATTTTTAAACTTGACCCAAGAAAATAAGTCTGTGGCTAAGGATGAGGCAGAATTCATAAGATCGAGTCAATATGCCCGTGCAATTGTTGCGACTAAATATGAACATAGTGTGTGGTTCGAGGATTGCCTCAGAGATGAGCTGCGGGTAATGATTGCTCTACAGACGAAGCGGGATTTTGCTGCTCTTGTGGAGAAAACAAAGATAGCAAAGGAGGTGAAACGCTCAAAGCGCCAGAACCGTGAAAAAGATAGAAAAAGATTTAGTAGGGATTCAGGGCCCCCGAGTGCTGCAGGGAGGCCTACTAAGAGAACTAGAGTGGATGAGCCGGTTTGAGCATTTTCAATGAATGTGGTTAGACTGCAAGCTTGCACGGACTGTGGAAAAGTACATCAGGGCAAATGCTGGGGACGTTCTAAAGCATGCTTCCGGTATGGGTGCAAAGATCACCGAGTCAGAGATTGCCCTCAAAGGCCAGTACAGATACAACCTACTGAATAGTGGGTTGCTCAGCAAGTGAGATATGGTCAGTAACCATCGAGAGGCTGTGGTCAGGCTAGGGGCGATAATGAAAATGGACATGGACGTGGAGCACTAGGTAGGTGTGCTGGAAATGCTGAGGCACGGCAGCCAGTATTAGTCTATGCTACTCATCGTCGAGAGGAACGTGATGTGCCGAACGTCATAATTGGTACGTTTCGAACTCTTAGCACACCATATACTACTTTGATTGACATTGGGTCTATACATCCGTGCGTTGCTTGTGATGTGTCTGGGACGTTGGGTGTGCAATCTGAAAATACTGTGAGCGGGGTATTTGTAATTAGTTTACTGGGCCACTCAGTTAAGGTAGACAAACTTTTTAGAGATGTGCCCTTAGAGGCACAAGGTAGAACTTTCTCTGCGAATTTAATGGAGTTACCATTCGGAGAATTTGATCTCATCTTGGGTATGGATTGGCTTGTTAAGCATCGGTCGAACTTGGATTGTGCTGCCAAGTGAATGGTATTAAAGACATTGGAGGATGAGGAGGTAGCTGTAATCGGGGAGCGAAGAAATTACTTGTCTAATGTTATCCCAGCATCAAGAGTCGAAAAGCTGGTTCGTAAGGGTTGCGAGACATTTTTGGCATTTGTGAGTAAATCTGATTCATGTGGGCCTTTCTGTGGGTGATTTTAGAACTGTCAAGGAATTTCAGGATGTATTTTTGGATAAGCTTCCTGGGTTGCCTCCGAACCGTGAAGTCGAATTTGGAATCGATCTGTTGCCTGGAATAGCTCCGATGTCTATCGCCCCTTATAGGATGGCACTAAAGGAGCTTGTGGAGTTAAAGGTGCAAATCCAAGAACTTTTGGATCGAGGATTTATCTGACTGAGTGTGTCTCTATGGGAAGCACCGGTACTGTTAGTCAAGAAGAAAGATGGAATGATACGCATGTACATTGACTACCGTCAGTTGAACAAATTGACCATTAAGAACAAGTACCATTTGCCAAGAATCGATGATTTGTTTGATCAACTTAGAGGAGCTTCTATATTCTCCAAGATCGACCTTCGATCTGGATATCATCAACTAAGGGTTAAGGAGGTAGACATCTATAAGATAGCATTCAGGACTCGATATGGTCATTACGAGTTCCTGGTAATGATGTTTGGACTTAAGAATGCACCGGCAACCTTTATAGATCTTATGAATCGAGTATTCCAACCCTACCTAGATCAATTTGTAGTGGTCTTTATAAATGATATCCTAGTATATTCGAAAACTGAGGAGGATCATGATGAGCATCTTCGGATTGTTCTGCAAATTCTGAGAGAGAAGCAATTGTATGCAAAATTTAGCAAGTTTGAATTTTTGTAGTGAGAAGTGACATTCTTGGGTCACATTGTTTCTCCTGAGGGGATTAGAGTGCATCCTCAGAAAATTGAAGTTGTTTTGGAGTGGGAACCACTAAGGACTGTGTTAGAAATTCAGAGTTTTCTGGGATTGGTAGGATATTATAGAAAGTTTGTGGAAGAGTTTTCTGTAATTACGGCACCATTGACGAAGCTTCTGAGGAAAGGAGTACCATTTAACTGGACTTATAAGCAACAAGAGAGTTTCGAGATGTTGAAGAAATTCTTAACTGAAGCACATGTGTTAATTCAGCTGGAGTCTAGGAAAGATTTTACTGTGTATAGTGATGCGTCGCACGTTGGATTGGGTTGTGTGTTGATGCAAGGGGGTGCATCACGTCAACTTAAGCCTCACGAGGCAAATTACCCTACTCATGATCTGGAGTTAGCTGCGGTAGTATTTGCGCTAAAGGTCTGGAGGCACTACTTATATGGAGAGAAGTGTATCATTTACACGGATCATAAGAGCCTCAGGTACCTCCTTACTCAGAAAGAGTTGATGGATAGAGTTGCTTAAGGATTATGACTGTTCCATTGAATATCACTCGGGTAAAGCTAACATGGTGGCGGATGCTTTGAGCCATAGGGCTGTATCGAATCTAAAGGTGATGCTCACTCGTCTCAGTCTTTATGACGATGGTAGTCTGTTGGCAGAACTGCAAGTAATACCGACTTGGACTGAGCAAATTAGAGAGAAACAATTATTGGATGAGTCATTGGTTTCTCAGTTTCAACAAATGGAAAATGGTGAAACTTCTGATTTTGGATTGAACAGTGAAGGGATTTTGTGCTTCCGTGGGAGAGTTCGCGTTCCAAAGGACTATAATCTAAGGCAGTCTATACTACGGAAGCACATGGCGACCCTTGTGCCATGTGTCTTGGTGGAAATAAGTTGTATCGGGATCTACAGGAGTTGTACTAGTGGCCTGGACTTAAGCGTGAGGTAACAGAATATGTGGATAAGTGTCTGACATGCCAGCAAGTGAAAGCTGAGCATCAACTGCCTTCTGGACTTCTGCAGCCAGTCAAGATTCCACTTTGGAATTGAGAAAGGGTAACCATGGATTTTGTGAGTGGGCTACCCTTGACTCCTTCCAAGAAGGACTCGGTTTGGGTGATTGTGGATAGGCTGACGAAATCTACTCATTTTATACCCGTCCGAACTGATTATTCACTTCAGAAGTTCGTGAAGTTGTATGTAACTGAGATAGTGTGACTTCAAAGGGTGCCAGTTTCAATTATTTCTGACAGAGACCCTAGGTTTACCTCTCGGTTCTGGCAGAAGTTGTATGAGGCATTGGGTACGCGGTTGGATTTCAGCATTGCTTTTCACCCTCAGACTGATGGACAGTCGGAAAGGGTAATCCAAGTTCTAGAAGATATGTTAAGAGGATATGTTATTGATTTCTGAGGTAGCTGGAAAGATTACTTGCCATTAGCAGAATTTGCATATAACAACAGTTACCAAATGAGTATTCAAATGGCACCATCTGAGGCTTTGTATGGCCGTAGGTGTCGTACACCTACTTGTTGGACAGAATTGGGTGAACATTAGGTTCTTAGGCCAGAGTTGGTGGCAGATACTGAGAGTAAGGTTAAGCTGATTAGGGATCGGTTAAAGGAGGCATCAAATTAGCAGAAGTCTTATGTCAATTTGAAACATAAAGGGATTGAGTACTCTGTGGGGGATTTGGTATTCCTGACAGCCTATCCCTGGAAGAAGGTTTTAAGCTTTGGAAAGAAAGGCAAGTTGAGCCCTCGGTTTATTGGGCCCTATCAAGTTTTGAAATGGGTGGGGTCGATAGCATATCAGCTGAAATAGCCTCCTGAGTTGGACTAGATTCACGATGTGTTCCATGTATCCATGTTGAGGCGGTACCATTCTGATCCCTCACATATCGTGCCGGTTGTGGAAATTGAAGTTAAACCTGACCTGACTTTTGAGGAAGAACCAGTACAAATTCTAGAACGTGATGTCAAGGTGTTAAGAAAAAAATCAGATCCATTGGTTACAGTGCTTTGGCATAATCATGGCAGAGATGAAGCTACGTAGGAGCTTGAGGAGGCAATGCATCAACAATGCCCTCACCTGTTCTGACCAGGTAAATTTTGAGGCCGAAATTTCTTTAAGAGGGTAGAGTTGTAACGCCCAAAATTTTATGGTTTTCGAATTTTTGCTTGAATTTATATTTGCATGTTTGAGCATGCTAATTTGATGTTTTAGGTGTGTTTAGGTGGCCTTTGAAAGGCCTGGGCTAAAGCCTAAACCCTGGCAAAATTTTAATTTTTTGGCTTAGGGGAGTATGGATGTTGGTTCTTAGGGCTTAAGAAATGTTATTAGGGTTTTGTGACACAAAAAGCCTTGTGTTGGAGCGGCATATGGCACCAATGGAAAGGGAAGGGAAGTGGCATCATTAGCAAGTGGATCCGGGGTTCAAATCTCCGTGCAAGCAAAAGGTTATTATTTTGTTAGTTAGAATCGGCAAGTAGTGGTCTGGGATGTAAATTCTTCAGGTCGGTGGTAAGATAAGGATAACTTGATCGTGAAGGTTTAGATGAATATTCGAATTAAAATTAGAGTAAATGATGGAGAAAATTGTGGAGGTTTTCAAGGGATTGGATGGTGAAGGGTTGGCCGAATGTAGGTAAGCTTGAGTAGGCAAAATCAGCTAGGGCCTTTGCTTTTGGCATTTTTGGAAAATAGAGAGCAGAATGTCGAATTCTTTCTCTGGTGTTTTAGTTTTTAGAATTTTGTGCAACTAGGTGGTATTGATTTTAACCACTTAAGCTTTTGTTTCCAAGAGAACCGAATTGGCATGGTTTTTCTTTCTCTCCACTCTCTTTACTTCTGTTATTTTCTTCTTCAAGTTGAAACCCCATTCTTTTTCTCTTCTCTTCTTGGCCGACTAGTGCTCCCTTAAGATATCATTTTTCTTCTTTAGTCTCATCAATCTCTCTTGGCCAAACTACTCTCTTCCTCTTTTTCATTCATAGCCGAAGCCACTATTTCTTTTCTCCCTCCACCTTTAATTTGTATTCATCACCTTTTAACATCCCTTCTCATTGGAGCCGAATGCAACCTTTCTATTTTCTCTCTTGACCAAATCCATAAAAGCCGCAACTTACATTTTCGTCAGCCATTCTCATACCTTCATTTCTTCCCTTTTTCCTTACTTGCTTTTAAAGTGGATACTCTCTTTTAAGGCATCTTGAATTCATGGTAACGAGGTTCAAATCTTAGTGTGTCCATCAATCGGTTTTCAGAAAGGGTTGGAAGGGGTGGCAAGCATTTTTGAAATCACCTAGATCTATTATCAGTTAGTCGTCAAGGTCGTTTGATCGCGAGTTACTCAATTTGATCCTCGAAATAGGTGTGCAACGACACCCCCTAATAGCATAAATCGACAAAAGCTGAAAAGCCAAAATGCCGACATGCCGAAATTTCGAGGCCTTACGGGCGTGCAAACACTTGTGGACTGATCTAAACCCACAAACTGTGGGCGATAAACTGTGAAGGCCGTTGTGCGCATTCTCGTGCACTTAGGTCATTATGGGCCACGATGGGCCGAAATAGGCCCAATGGGCCTACGGGCCCATATGGGTAAGTTATGCGGTAAATGATATCTAGTACGTTAGATGTTAAGATCTATGATATTGTCTGTATGATTAGACTGAACGGGCCACACGAGCGTGTGGGCCCACCTATGCCCATTAGGGGTTTTTGGGTCGTAAACCCTGTTTGAACACTTAGACTTTTTGAGTCGCTCGAAGCGACGTTAGACCTGCTAGAAGGTTGTAATAGGTGCTGAGACACCGAGACCTAGTAAAATGGCCAAAATACCCCTGAAGGATAAAATTATCATTTTACCCCTAGCTGCCAAAAGATTGTTATACCCCTAGAAATAGGTTGTTTGATATGTGGATGACTTTATTTGTATCTGTCTGTCTATATGCATGATATATGTAGTTCTGTTAGTCTGCATGGAGTTGGGTTTAATCGGAGGAAGTTCTGTTTAGTGGCTCAGCCACGTAATCTGTTCTAGTGGCTCTACCACTATATCTGATTTTAGCAATATGGCTGCGAACTGGTGTGTAGGCTGGGTGGGTTGAGTTATTCCCCACATTGTGTGATGGGCTGGTATGGGTGGTGTGATGGGCTGGACTGGGTTA
The DNA here is from genome assembly GCA_020496765.1 of Gossypium stocksii. NCBI lineage: Eukaryota > Viridiplantae > Streptophyta > Magnoliopsida > Malvales > Malvaceae > Gossypium > Gossypium stocksii. Next base: position 88,085,170 of record CM035629.1, read on the forward strand.
GGTTATGCATCTATTCTATTCTGCATCTGTAATAGGCCCAAGGCCACTTAGTTTCTGGACAGGGCCAAGGCCCAGTTTGATTTGTATTTGAATAGGGCTTCGGCCCAATCTGTTCTGTATGTCCGATCTCTGTTGTTGGTTGGGGAAGTTACACACTGAGTTTTCACAACTCACTCTTTTATTTTTATATACGCACGTAACCCCTAGCCATAGAGGATTTGAAGCTGCGAAGGACTTGGGGTGGCCAAATGACTTTTGCTTCTGGAATTCGTTTTGACTTTTATTTTTGTCATTATTTCAATTTCGAAATTATTTTTGTAATATGGTCATTATGGGGGATTTTATATTGTTACACTGTAATCTTACTTTAAATCGGTAGATTAGGATACTCGGGTTTTCAAAATTTATATCGAACGTTTTCAATTAAATCTCGCGTAACATTTTCAGACAATATGATAATGAAATACAACAAATGGAATCTTGTTTGTACATGCCAAGCTAATAAAAAAATAGTTTTAATCTGATTCCGTGCAAAACATACAACTTTCTAAACAAGGTTTTTAAAATAGAGGAAGCTGTTTGTCAAAATTTTGATTTTTGAATAAATCGTCCATGTGACACACCAGATCTGCCCATAACGTCTGGGCCGGGTTTGGGGTGTTAAAGTTTACCATAAAAGATATCGCACGCCCATGTGGCCTCAAACACTATGCTTTTTGGCTTTTCGACTTTTGTCAATTTATAGTCTACTAAAATGAGATACACACATGATGTGAAACCATGCTAAGATCCACGAGTATCCAACCTACATTCATTCATAACACACTATTAATAATCTAACTATTGGGTTAAAACGACCCCCTCTTAATGATACTTATCCATAGTTAAATTGTCACTTGCCTTAATCGATCGATGAAAGATTGCCCACCTAATCTGTTATAAGCGACAGACCACAACCCCTTCAAAGTTATCCTGCAACACATTCGGAACTTGGTAAACTTATCTATTTATTTAATAAATAACCACCCCACTTATAATGCCTGAGGCAGCTACTGCCCTTATCGCAAAAGTTACGAACCAAAAACAACTTACCGTGGATAGAACCCTCTTACTTGAAGAAAGAAAGTTGACAGAAGAGGGAGGAAGGAGAACCAAGTATTCGGTCAAGGTAGGAATCCAAAACAAAACCCCTCTCTTTTGAGAAAAATCAAAAGTGATAGAGGAGAAAAGAGATAAAAAATATTCGGCTTAACAATGTAAAAATAAGAAGAACGACACACTTGTTAAAAGCCAAAGGAACTGAGAACCAATAGTAATCAACCAAGAGAACCCAATTGAGAAAAAGAAAGAATACGAATTCAGCAAAGAGGAGAACAAAGTAACCGAATACTGAGAGAACAAGAGCCAAAACTCGAAGGCGTTGAGAAGGAAAGAAGATGAAATAATCGGTGAATTGAGGAAGAAAATAGAGAGTAGTCGGCTAAAGGGAAGAAGTGAAACCCGAAAAAGTACCTAAAACAAAAGCTAATACCCCAATACTATAGTTCAATTTGTCTCCAAAGAAAATGAGGGAAAGAAAGAAGAAATAAAAACAAAACCCGAATTGACAATACCAATATTCGGCCACCCCACCAAGAGTAGAAAAGCTCCAAAGCAAAAGACCACAAAACTGAAAAAATGAGGAGAAGGAGCCTTCCAAGCCGAATTCATGTGCCCACATCCAGTCACAACTACCACTCCCTTGCTCCTTAATCTACTCCTTACACTTCTCCATGATATCCTCCTTAATTTTCTCCCCATATCACTCAACATCCAATTCAAATTGCTTCCAACCACCTTATGACCAATTCAAACTCAGAGTCTCAGTCCAACTCCACCTCCTACACGACTTGAGCAACAAAAGTTAATACCCCTATTGGCTACGCCCTTACTCAAACCTCAGACCTTATGCACCACTCCTCAAGCCACTTTACCATCAAGCCAATAGGCTCCTTGTGTCATAACTTATCCTCAATATTTTATAAAGCCTACATGCCAATGTCCAAGTTTATTCAAGGAAAAACCAAAAATTTTACAAACGCCAAGACTTGAACCTCAGACCTTATAGTTACACATCATGCCACCTTGCCACTAGACCATAAGCTCTCTTTGTGTCATATTTTAACCATAATAATTTATAAGGCCAACATGCTAAAGGCAAGGTTTACTTAAGTGGAAAAACTAAAATTTTTCCTAGAGCCTTGATTTGATCCTAAGACTTCTCCAACACTTCACATGACCCTTAACCACTGAAGAAGACATTTAATTGTGTCATTTTCTTGCACAATTAACTACTTATGTACAACCTCCTTACTAACCCATACCCAAAACCAATACTTCTAGGCCCAAAATTCAGTGCGTTACACCACGGAGAATAACTAGGTCTCGTAAAACCTTTGTCCGTCAATTCCTACAACTGAACTTTCAGTTCCTTTAACTCCATCGGAGCCATCCTACAGGGCAATCAAAATAGGTGTTGTACCAAGAATCAAATCAATACCAAATTCTACCTCTCTAATAGGAGGCAATGCCAACAACTCTTCCGGAAACACATCCGGATACTCACATACTACCAGCACTAATTCAATTTTCAACTCAGACTCTTTTGTGTTCAGTACAAAGGCAAGATAAGCCTCACAACCCGTCCTTATACAATTCGGAGCAGTCATGGAAGAAATCATTACAGGCAAGTTATCCGACTCACCTAGTTCAACCTGAAGAATATTCTCATTTTCACGTTTCAACTCAATAAATTTTCTTCCACAATTTACTATCACATCATGAGTAGTTAACCAATCCATACCAAGAATTACGTCATATTCATGAAATGGCAAAAACATAAGATTAGCCGGGAAACAATGACCTCTAATTATCAAAGGGCAATTCCTACATACCTTGCCAACTAATACATACTTGCCTAGAGGGTTCGACACTTTTATCACAAATTCTGTAGATTCAATAGGCATATTCATATTAGATACCAATTTCTTACAAACATATGAATGGGTAGATCCTGGATCAATCAAAGCAACAACAAAAATATCATAGAGAGAAAAGGTACTCGTAATCACGCCAGGGGATGAAGCCTCTTCACGAGCACGGATGGCATAAGTCCTTGTAGTTGCTTTACCCTCGGACCTCACAGTCGAGTCTTTAGGTGCACCCTTACTACTTGTTCCACTTCCCTGATTTCTCTGTGGTCTACCTTTAGAGGAAGCGTTGATTGATTTCACAATTTGATTTCTATCTTTCTCAACCATCTCAGGACAATCATGAACAAAATGATCCGACAAACCACATTTGAAACAAGTTCTGTCATTCACTCGGCACTCACCGGGTGATGTCTGCTACACTGTGGACATTCCGGCCTACTTGTTTGGGCATTATCCACACTCGCAATCGAAGTTGTCTGAGCTTTATGACCCGAATACTATTTATCCCTATTTCTATGTGAGAATCCCACTAAAGTATTTGATCGAGTAGTGAACTCTCATGATTTCTTGGATGAGGACTAAAAGGACTTTCCCATCTGCCTCTTCTTTGAGTCACGAGACTCTCATTCAACTTTTCTTTTCTCTTTAGCCAACTCCTCGACCTTACAAGCTCTTTCTACAAGCACCACAAATTCTTTCAGTTCAAGAATGCCAACAAATAATCAGATGTCCTCATTTAACATCCTCAAACCTCTTACACATAATGGACTTAGTAGATACACACTCTCGAGCGTATTTGCTAAGTCTCACAAATTAACGCTCGTACTTGGTTACAGTCATTCGACCTTGCTTCAATTCAAGAAATTCCTTTCGCTTTTGGTCAATAAACCTTTGGCTAATGTACTTTTTACAGAACTCTTCTTAGAAAAATTCCTAGTTAACTCTCTCCCTCGGCACAACCAACCAATGGTGTTCCACCACTGATAAGTCGAGTCTTTCAAGAGGGACACAACACATTTCATACACTCCTCGTGTGTGCAGGACAACTCATCGAATACCCAGATGGTATTTTCAAGCCAGAATTTTGCTCCTTCAGGGTCATCATCTTTATTAACTCGAAATTCCTCGACTCCTTGTTTCTAAATTTTGTCAATTGAAGGATTTTCTATTCTTATCATTTCTTCAACTTAGGGAGCTACAGGGATAGCCTGAGGATTTGGAGGGGGTGGAGCTTGTTGTTGAGCAGCCGGGTTTGTTCGAACGAACTCTAAGAACCACTCATTCATCATCCAGAAGAAGGCTTCCCAAGCCTCTCCTCCCTGACTCACAGTCACAGGTCTATTCTCATTTTTAGTAGGCACTGACCTTTCAACGGGAGCAAGTGTGTTACTTTCTACTTTATCCGCCACTGCTCTGTCGAGATCTATTTTCTATATGAAAACACATTTTAAAATCGTCAGAAGTCATCACACTATCATAAAATATGTATGGCATGTATAGCTAGACTCCTACTCATGCTACGTAGTCTGAGAATTGACTAAATCGTAGCTCTGATACTACTAAATGTAACATCCCTTACTCGTGTCTGACGTTGAGATGGGGTATGAGGAATTATCGGACTTAAACATAAATGAATGAACATTTCATAGCAATAAAATTTCATTCAATTTAGAAACATTCATACACAAGCATATCATCCCTTTTACAGGCCTACGAGGCCCTAAACATACATTGGAGGTAGTTATGGACTAAACCGAGAACTTTGAAAACTTTTACAACACTTAGAAAATTTTCATGTTTTGGAGAGTCACACGCCCGTATGGGCAAGCCGTGTGGTCACAATGCCCTGTGGCTCGGGACACTCCCGTGTCCTTCACCCGTGTGACTTTCTGTTTATGATGTTGTAACCTATTTATGGTCACATGGCCAAGTAACATGCCTGTGTGCTAGGCCGTGTGGCGAATTTAAATTCTCGCATTTAGTGTGCAGACCTCACACGGCCTAGGCACACGCCTATGTCTTACGATCGTGTCTCTCACACAGCTGAGACACACGGTCGTGTCTCTACCCATGTGTTTACTACTAGACATTCTATTTCGCAAAATGATGGAACAGAGGGCACATGCCCTATCAACACACCCATAGGGCAGACCGTGTGTCACACACGGCCTAGACACACGCCCGTGTGTCTACTCGTGTGGACAAATATAAGGCTATTTACCAAACCTTTTGCCACCTTGAAACACAATCACACTTACACCAATTCAAAGGCACATAACATAACATATTTAAGTTGCCAAATATCTCAAAACCAAGCCATCCACACATCATTCACATACCACACCTAGCAAGCCCATATATCACATACTTAGCAACTTAAACATGCAAACTATCACTTTCATGTATCATCATCATATGCATATATCAATAACCAATATTGGCCAATTTCATATGGCCTTATACAAAATGAATCAAGTGTCATCATAATTCACATATTTGGCTAGACTAATATGACATATAACAAAAAGACCAAGTTCCTACACATGCCATACTCAAAATGTTAAGACTAGCTATACCCAAATTTTCCAATTTGATAGTGTGATCGAGTCTTCAACGTCCTTCAATCCCTGAGCTAGCTTAGCGATACTATAAGAAAAATGGAAAAGAAAGAGGAGAAGCATAAAGCTTAGTAAGTTTGCATATAAATAATTAACAACAATAGTCATGCAATATCATACATATGACATAAGTATAACTTGTCACAATGTCATCAAGTATCTTAGATACATCTTAGGTCATGTCATTTATATAATGTATCATAAACCCCATGTTCATGATGCCTTCGTTCACTTCTTACTGAGACCTTATCGATACATAACTTAAGAATTATGAGCTTCGTGTACATACATGTACACTTTCAACATGTTCATACCTTGTCATTTCTTTGACATACTCTTGAATTACCTGTTGAACCACTTAGAATACTAAAGGATACTCAAAAAATCTCATATACATGGTCAGATGCCAATGCCATATCCCAGATATGGTCTTACATGGGATCACAAATCGATGCTGATGCCATATCCCAGATATGGTCTTATACGAGATCTCATATCTATGCCATGTCCCAGACATGGTCTTACATGAAATCTCATAACGAATCCATATCCCAGATATGGTCTTGCATGTAACCATACAATCGGATGCTAATGCGATATCCCAAATATGGTCTTCCACGGGATCTAATAACCTTAATGTCATGACATTTGTATACTATTTATTCCTAAGGTTCAAACGGGATTTCGAGACATCTGTAATAAGTCATTGTAAATCAAAATCCGTAGAACAATTATACATATCATGCAATAATAAAAACAATAGGTACATAATGAAGTAATGTTGCATTATTTACCTACAGACTTACCTCGTAAAAAAATATGACTAGTTATATAATTTAGTCTGCAACTTTATTCTTCCCTCGGTTTAGGTTCAGATTTCGTTCCTCTTGATCTATAATAGCAAATTTCACTTATTTAATCATCACATTGTTCAAATCAGCCCATAGATCATACTTTAGAAAAATTACAATTTTACCCCTAAACTTTCACATATTTACAACTTAGTCCCTAGGCTCGGAAAATGAAATGTACTTAATTTCTTTAACAACAAGCCTAACCAAACCATTTTCATACTTATAACAGCCCACATTTTCTTTTAAAACGCATATTTACTATCCATTTTATAACTTTTACAAAAAGGTCATTTTTAGGTGTTTTCATGAAAAATCACTTAGTAAAAGATGTTTATCACACCTCAAACTTTCATATTTCTCCATTAAACATCAAAATACATGCATGTCACACATGGGTAAATTTTTTAACATGAACACTAGCTCAAAATATGGCTAGAAATAGGTAAATCGGGTTACAAGGGTTTCAAAAATGTAAAGAGCATTAAAAACGGGGCTAGGATGTACTTACTATGAAGCTTGAAAAGTGATGAAACCCTAGCTATGGAGGCTTGTAAAATTTGGCACACACATGAAGAAGATGAGCAAATTTTGACTTCTTTTTCCCTTTTTATCAATTTAATATCTAAATGACCAAAATGCCATTTTTAATCCTGCCTTGAAAATTTTCCCTTCCATGTCTATTTTTATCCATTATGACATAAAATGGTTTATTTACTAAATAAGGACCTCCAATTTACTGTAACACCCCTTACCCGAGACCGTCGCCGGAGTCGAGCACGAGGCGTTACCGGACTTAACTTACTCATTTGGGCATAGAAATTTGCTTTTAAAATTAATTTATTTTCATTCATTCAATATATCCCTAAAAAGGGTCATCGAGACTCTAAATCATGCTATTAAAATGGTTCGGGGCCAAACTGGGATCAATAAAATTTTTCCGATTACTTAAACGAACCAAAATAAAATTATTTTCTCTGTTCCTTATAAAGCTGTCCAACTGCATCACAGCCACTAAATAAATCATAACTCGAGTTACGAAACTCGAAATTTAATTCCGTAAATTTTACCTAAAACTAGATTCATATACCTTCTTACTAATTTTTTATAGAATTTTTAGTCTAGCCAATTAGTACAGTTTATTAGTTAAATTCTCCCCTGTTATGCAGTTTGACTACTCTGACCTCTGTTCACTACGAATAAGTTTTCTCTCAGTACAAAATTTAAATAGGCATGCCATTTATTTCATTTGAAAGTAGACTCAATAAGGAATCTAGGCATATAAACTATAATACTAATTATTTATGTACAATTTATGGTGAATTTTTAAATTCAGAACAGGGGATCACCAAGTCAATCTGGAGCAGTCTCACTCAAATGCAAATAACTCATAATATACAACTCTTTGACTTACTCTTCTTCTTCCACATGAAAAAGACTCATCAAGCTTTAATTTCATGTCTCACTCGCTATTCAATTCCATTTCTATTACTTTTAGTGATTTTTCAAAATCACATCACTGCTGCTGTTTGAATCTGTTTTTAAGCTATTTTCACCTTTTTCATGGTTTCCATGTGATAATTACCATTTAGGCATACATAGTATTAAACCTATGTTTGATTAGTCATTCCAATAGCTAATCATCAACAAGTATTTACATACCATTCATTAAACATATCCTAAGGACATTCATACCAAAAGAAGCCAAGTCCCTATACATGCCATACGCGAAATGAAACGTCTAGCTATACCAAAATGATCCTGTTGATAGTGTGACCAGATCTCCGACGTTCCTTGCGATCCCCGAGTTGGCTTGGTAAGAACTATAAAAAGAAGGAAAATAAAGAGAGTAAGCACTAAGCTTAATAAGTTTACAAGTAAATAAATCACAACATTCACCCTAAATAATAATTAATCATAATATCATCAAGCATCATAAGCTTTCCTTACACCTCATTTCTTACCCTCTTCCTTATTCACTTACTTTCTTATTACTTGATTATTCAATAAACTCATGGATATAACTTACCTTTCCTTTGCTGAAAGTTTCCTGTAATTTAACCTGTACAATAGCCCGTTGAACCACTCGGAATACTAAGGATACTTGGATTTTCCTGCCTGATAATAGCCTGTCAATGCCATATTCTAGGCATGGCCTTACATGAGATGTTCCCTGTCCAACCAAAGCCATATTTTTAATATGGACTTACAAGGGATATTCCTGTCCTGTCTGATAACCCAAAATGTCATGACATTCCATATCCCAACATTCCTAGAGTTCAAACGGGGCTTTCTGATACTTTTTCTCTATCATCTCGTCTTTGGTTCAACTTCGAATATTTTCATAAAGTAAATGTATATATGCTGGAAATTAACAACATTAATGTAAAATAAAGAAATATTGCATTTATTTATCGTAAACTTACCTCGATACAAAACATGGTTAAACTTGACAATTTAGTCCTTTACTTTTTCCTTTCCCCGATCTACTCCCGAATTTCATTCTTCTTGATCTATAATATCAATTTAGCTTATTTAATAGTCAAATTTATCAAAACAGCCCTTAACTCAAACATTGGCAAAATTACATTTTTGCCCCTAAACTTTTGCATATTTACACTTTTGCCCCAAGGCTCGGAAATTAAACTTTATCCCAAATTCTTATGTTTTAGGACATGATGATCATTTATTTACCAACAACAACCTCAAATTCCCACTATAACATGTACTTATGAACAATAGGTATTTTTACCGATTAAGCCCTTTTACTCGTTTTTACTTAAAACCGAGTAGCACAAGTTGTCTACCATTATTTAAAACCTCTTATTCTATCATAAAACATCAAAATAAACACTTTTCACCTATGGGTATTTTTCCAAATATGAACCCTAGCTTAAATTATTGCTAGCATAAGCTAAATCGAGCTACCGGGATTCCAAAAACGTAAAGAACATTAAAAACGGGGGCTTGAAATCACTTACTATGAAGCTTGAAAGTTGAAGAAACCCTAGCTATGGAGAGAGGTAAGGTTCGGCCAAGGCTTGAAGAAGATGAACACTTTTTGTCATCTTTTTCCCATTTTATTCTTTTAATTACCTAATGACCAAAATACCCTTAATGCCTTTCTTTGAAAATTTTCATGTACAAGTCCAGTTTTGTCCAAAATTTTAAAAATTGGTCAAATTTCTATTTAAGACCCTCTAATTGATATTCCAAGGCAATTTCATACTAAAAGCTTCTAAAATGCAAGTTTTGCAACTTATTCGATTTAGTCCCTAATTTCAAATTAAGCACTTTATGCATAGAATTTCTTCACGAAATTTTCACAAAATTATGCAATCATATCATAAACCTCAAAATAACTATAAAATAATTATTTCTATCTCAAATTTGTGGTTTCGCAACCATTGTTCCATTCAGGCCCTATTTTGGGATGTTACATTTACACATTCATTTCAATTAAGTACCCCAAAGCTTCTAGAATCTCATATTTCAAAATTTTTGTAGTTTAGTCCTAAAAGTAAAATTGGGCACTTATTCACAAAATTTCTTCATGAAACTTTCACACAACCATGCAAACATGCCATGGACCTCAAATAATCATAAAACAAATATTTCTACTTTAGATTTGTGGTCTTGAAACCACTATTCTGACTAGGCACTATATCGGGATGTTACATGTTGAGTCTACAGAATTTGTGATTAAAGTGTCAAACCCTTTAGGCAAGTATGTGTTAGTTGAAAAGTATGTACTAATTTCCCTTTGATGATTAGAGGTCACTGTTTTCTGGCTAATCTCATGCTATTGTCGTTTGATGAATTTGATGAAATTCTTGGTATGGATTGGTTAACTGCTCATGATCTGATAGTAAATTGTGGGAGAAAATTTATTGAATTGAAATGTGAAAATGGGGATATTCTTCGGGTTGAACCAGGTGAATCGGATAATTTACCAATAGTGATTTCTTCCATGTCTGCTCAAAAATGTATAAGAAAGGGTTGTGAAGCTTATCTTGCCTTTGTACTGAATACAACAGAGTCTGAGTTGAAAATTGAATTAGTCCCAGTAGTATGTGAGTATCAGGATGTGTTTTCAGAAGAGTTGCCCGGATTGCCTCCAATTAGAGAAGTTGAATTTGGTATTGAGTTAGTCCCTAGTACTGCACCTATTTCGATTGCCACTTACAGAATGGCCCTAACTAAATTAAAGGAGTTGAAAATCCAGTTACAAGAATTAACGGATAAAGGTTTTTCGAGACCCAGTTATTCTCCATGGGGAGCACCAATACTATTTGTGAAAAAGAAAGATGGATCTATAAGGCTTTGCATTGACTACCGGCAGCTTAATTGTAACACCCCTTACCCATATCCGACGCCAGAATAGGGTACGAGGCATTACCTAACTCAAACATAAGCAAACACCCACTCTCGATTCATAAAACTTTGTTCCAATTTAAAACTTTTTCAAACATTGGTATTCGCTCTTCATATGGGCCTATTGGGCCTAAAACGTAGTTTAGAAACAATTCAAGACTATTTCAAGCACCTAAGAAAATTTCTTCAAAAACTATTAAAAACACATCACACGCCCATGTGAGAGGGCAACACTCCCGTGTGACCTCTAAACACGACCGTGCTAATGGCCCGTGTGGTTCACAGGGCCTAAGCATTTAGTGACACGCTCGTGCCCCTCGCTTGTGCAGAATTATTTTCTAACTTTGAACCTACAGGGGTTTTCACAAAGCTTGGCGTACACTCGTGTGCCTAGCCTGTGTCCCTCATATGAAAATGACACGCCCATGTGCAAAAACCTAGGTATTCTATTTCTGACGTCAGCATTCCTTAATGGCCACACAGCCAAAGCACACACCCGTGTACTCAGCTCGTGTACGACACTAACTTGGCCAACTTAAGGTCCAGGGGACACACTGTCAAGTCACATGCCCTTGGGGCAGGTCGTGTGTTACACACGACCTAGGTACACGCCCGTGTGTCTACCCATGTGGGAAAAAACAAGGTTATTTACCAAGCCTATTTGCCACCCTTTTCTTGTGCCATCCTACACAACATTACAAAGATACCTTCCCAACATATCCATACATCCTAAACATTCATAATCAATATCTTAGCACATTATTCAAATGCTCCTTTAACCAACCAATATCTTCACATAATTAATAAGCCAAATTCATGGCTAAACATGTATTAAACACTAAAGCAACCATGGATTAAACTTACTTTACACTTAATACAACAACTAGCCTATACATGCCGTATAACTAAAATTTGTAAAGCTTAAAGTACCAAACCATGACGAGATAGTGTGTTGAGATCTCCATTACCTTCCAACCCAATCAGACTTTAAGAATCCTACAACATGAGAGAATAAATGAGGTAAGCTATAAAGCTCAGTAAGCTCATATGATCATTTGATTTATGTTAGCTATCAACTACATTTTGAGTAATTACACAAGCATAAAAAGTTTATATGGTCTCACCGTTGAATCATTTACTCCCTTATAGGGTTTACCATGACTTTTGAAAGCTTATTCATTTAAATTATCGTATGAAATGATTACATACTTAGGAAATCACTTACCATTATTTATGCATAATGATATGAAATATTTCACATTCAGTTCTATGATCATTTCATAAGCTGAAAATATTATCTCGCATGTCAACCTGTGACCTTCCTCTATTTACAATATTGATTTATTATATGCCTTTAAGTTACTACCACTCGATATTCACATGAATTTCATACCTACCTATCTCACTTAATTCGATTACGTTTTCACTTTCTTCTTAACCTTGTTCATTGATTCACTTACTCATCAATAACAACACATCATCTCAGGTTATTATTAATGGATTTCATAAATTCATAAATCTTTCACATCTCATTTATAAAACCAAATATGAATTCCACAATGTCTGTCTTACCCGTTGAGTTATTCGGAACACCATCAAATGCATCAAAAATTATGTATGTACGGTACCACTGTCACATCCTAGATATGGTCTTACGTGAGTTCGTCTGCCGATGCCATGTCCCAGACATGCTCTTACACTGGCTCACATCTATCCATGTTGATGCTATGTCCCAGACATGGTCTTACACTGACACGTAATGAGGCTGATGCCATGTCCTAGACAAGGTCTTACACTAGCTTTCACATCAATACTGATGCCATGTCCCAGACATGATCTTACACTAACGCACATAACGAGTCAATGCCATGTCCCAAACATGGTCTTACACTAACTCTCTCGTACCGAGGCTGATGCCATGTCCTAGACATGGTCTTACATTGGCTCTCCACTGTCCGTGCCGATGCCATGTCCCAGACATGGTCTTACACTGACACATATCCAAGCTGATGCCATGTCTCAGACATGGTCTTACACTAGCACTCATATCATTACAAATGCCATGTCCCAGACATGGTATTACACTGTCCAGCACATCTCAGTGTCGATGCCATGTCCCAGACATGTTTTACACTGACACTCGTACTGCCACGGTCCAACCATGGTTTTTTCCGTTAATTTATCATAAGTCGTAGTACAATTGTACTTAACCCTTGTAACGCCCTGATTTTCGAGATTTTTGGGGTTAATGAGATTTTTGGTGAAGTTGGGAAATTTTGTTTTTTGATTGCTAATGGTGTTTGGATGTGTTAGTGGGCCTTTTGGAAGCCCAAACTTCGGTTAAAAATCGATAAAAATATTTAAGTACGTTTTAAGTAAAAAGGGGGAACTGGGTCAAGAGGGCCCTTAAGAAAAACTGTGTAAAATATATCGCAAAGGGAGCCTTAGTAGAGTGGCAAGGTGGCGCCACTAAAGCTCCTAAAAAACTGGCGCCTATATGGGTATTGAAGGACAAGGGTTCGAGTTGCAAGGTAGGCTTATTGCTCTTTTTAATTTTTAAGCATGTGCCGGATATGTGACTAATTTAAGTAGGAATTTTGGCAAGGGCTTTTAGGGACTTGGGCCGATTACTCAAGTGTGATATTAGGGTTATATCTTTTTCTATTTTCTGTCATGAGAGTTAGGGTTAGCCACCTTAGGAATTATTTTTCTCTTCTACTGTCAGAAAAGCGGAAATTTGCCTCCCTAAGAAGCTCATAGCTGAATTCTTTCTCTCCACCTCTACCATTACTTTTCTTCACTTTTCTTCTTCCTCTTTGATTTATTCCTTAGCCGAAACCCCCTCATCCCCTCATTCATCTTCTATTTTGATCACACCCTCCATAAAATCACCATAATCAATTTCCTTAAAAAGTCGAAATCCCGAAAAGAACTCACCTTTGTGCCGAATCCTTCTAAGCCGAATTACCCCTGTTCCCTTCACCTGTTGTGGCTGACTACTACATCCCCTTGAGCCACATCATTGTCGACACCATCACGCAGATCCATAGTCTAAGTCGTCATCTTCTTCACCGGTTGAAAAGTCGAAATTGCCATAACCATAGGAGCTTTTGGCTGAATTCCTAGATCTCAGAAATTCAGTTTCTGTCTGCATATAAGGGTTAGATCTACTCAGATCTGAGTTAGAATCAAGGTAAAAGCAGTGGTAAGTGGTTATCAACTCAGATCTTTAAGATATTTCATACTTTGGAAAAGTCGAAAGTCCCTAAAGTTAGGGAGGTTGTCAATTTAGTCTATTAGTGATTTAAAGTAGTATTTTGGTTCTTTTTGGGTGTTAGTTAGCAAGGAAGGTGATCAAGCAAGGAGTAGAAGGCATCGATATCATCAGATCTAGATCTAGTGCATCTAAATCGACAGAGGTAAGTTTTCATGGCCATTAAGGGTGTAGCCAAATGTGGTAAGGGATTTTGGTTGTAGTTTTTCGTAGATCTATTGATTAATCACTTAGATAATGGATTGTAGGAACAGGCACATAGGAAATCTCATTAGTGGAACTGCAAAATAGGTGTGTGCTTCGAACACCTTCATTGTTCAAATCGGCAAAAGCCGAAAAGCTGAAATGCCGAAGTTTTCGCATTTCAAGGGCTTGTAAGCATGCGAATGCTCTCAATTTGGTAGGGAAAAGTTGGATTTGGAACCGGCACTGGTAGGAGAGTTTACCGCGGAATTTTGGGCACTTTGGTAAGTTGGGCCTTGGTGGGCCGAATATAGGTTCAATGGGCTTTTGGGCCCATTTGGGATAAGAATAGGTTTAAAGGTAATAATATGGACTATAGTTGTAAAAACTGTTAAAACAAGTAATGGATTAAAGATTAAGACTTAAATGGGCTTAACGGGCTAATTGGCATGGTAAGGCCGATTAGGGGTTTTAGGGCCTAAAGGCTAACACTGATAAACTGGGTTAAATGAGATTCTGTAACGACCACTAAAATAGTAAAGGCTGTAATAGTCATAAAAACTGTACTAAGATAGCAAAATCACTGAAATACCCTTAGGGTGAGGAATTACTGATTTGCCCCTAGGTGGAAAATTACCATTATACCCTTAGGGCTAGAATCGACTGTACTATGACATGACTGTATTTGTTACTGTATACCATGATATATGTATGTTTGATGCATGGGATGGGTTTATTATTGGAGGAAGTGTGAGTGGCACTGCCACGTTACTGAAAGGGGCTATGCCTCGTACTGTTTCTGAAAGGGGCTTTGCCTCGTATACTGTTTATCTGAGCAGCCATGCTGCAACTGTGGTGTGTGGGCTGGGTGGGTCAAGTTATTCCCCACATGGTGTGTTGGCTGGTACGGGTGGTGTGTAGCAGTTGGTGGGTTGAGTAGTCTCCCCAATTGGGTTGCATTCATACTGTTATACTGTACTATACTGTTATGGGCCTATTGGCTAAACTGTTATATGAATAGGGCTTCGGCCCAGTATCTGTTATAGGGTTTTGGCCCAGTATCTATAATCTGAATAGGGCTTCGGCCCAGTAACTGACTGAGACCGGCTAGGGCTCAAGCCCATTGGGCTCGAGCCGATGTGGGCTTTGGATGGGTTCTGCACACACTGAGTTTCCCCAAACTCACCCTTTTCTTTTCCATTTTTGCAAGAGAGCCCTAGAGCGTGACTTGGAGGCTGGGAGGGATTCAGAGTGGCCACGAAGACTGAACTCACATTTTAATTGGTTTATTAATTTAATTACTTTTTACTATTGGTTTTATTTTGTTATGGGTTGTAATAAGGCCACTATTCCTGTTTTTATTTGGGATTTTCAACTGTTTTATTTCAACCACAAATACACACCGTTTTCGAAAATTAAACAAACGTTTTCTTAACCAATCTAACATTACAAATGGCTAAGTAGGATAATAAGGTTAAAATGAATCACTTAACAAATGGAATAGAGATTAAGTTGAATAATTAATAAAACGAGAATTTCCAAAAATCAAGCGTTGCTTTTCAAAACTCACCATCGGACTTAGTAAATAGGGCGGCGTAGGATAGTCTAGGCGATGTAGCACACCGGACATGGCCGTAACGTCTGGGCCGGGTTCGGGGTGTTACAACCCTGCATCTCTCCTGATTGGTCTTTCAATCTGATTTCATACTTACATTTCATCATCGTTAGATAACAAGCATATGAAATAATACAATATCTCATTTCAAATTTAATAATCATTCATTGTAAATTAATCTTATGAACTTACCTTGTTTGTAGAAACGACAAACTAAGTCGGCCAATTCGATACTTTGTTCTCCCTCATTCTCTATCCAAATCTCGTTTCCCCCAATCTAAAAATAACCACTTTTTACTTATTTAGTCATCAATTTATACAATTTTGTAATGCCCCAAAAATCCCGAAACTATAAAATTCTGTACTTGACTTTGGTATGTATAGGTAGCACTGTAGAATATTAATTTTAAGATGCTACAAGGTTATTTGAAGCCTTAGCAATAGGGTTGACCATAGGAAAAAAATTAGTTTTTGCCTTAATAGAACCCTAGACTTTGGTAATAGGCCTCTTAAACGAATTAATGGGAGAATAGGACACAGTGTGGCCTATGGCCCAGTGGCAAGGTAGCGTTACATAGGAGCTACAAGGTGGCGTTTCATGTAGGGAATAAGGTCCAAGGTTCGAGGCTCAAGTGTGGTAGTTTTATGACTTTATTTTTTGCTCATGGAAAGAATGTGGTGGTGTAAAAGGGGACTCTAGAGGGGAGTATTCAGGACAGAATTTTAAGGTGGAGATAATGGAGAGAAAATAGGGGATTGAGAGAGAAAGAGAGAGTTGGTGCTGAATGGGACTGTAAGGGAGGCTTGAATCGGCTTGTGCCTATTTAAAAGAGTGCCGAATGTGCATGACGGTTTGGTTGTTTTACCGAACTCACTTTTTAGCCAACCTCTCTTCTCTCTTTTCTTCTCCCCTTCATTTTTACAGAAATTTCACAAAAGATTTTCATCTCTCAAAGCCAAACACTATCCCTAAACTCTTAAAAGCCGAAAGTCACCTTTGTTTCCCTAAAAGTCAAATGTTTATACATTCTCTTACCGACTTCTTCCCTTAAATCTCCTAAAAGCTGAATATTCATCTCCTCTTGCCGATTTCTTTTGTTTTCTTGCATCACAAAGCTGGTTTGTTACTTGCAACCCTTGATCAAGTGGTTAAAAGCTAATTGCATATTCAATAGGGATCTAGGCCGCAAGTTTGGAGATTAGTTTCGGTAAGTGCCTAGTTAATCATTTTAGTGTGTTTGGCAAAGCCGAAAGGGCTATCTAATCCTCTCTTTTCTTCTCGATTAACCCTGTTATAACTAGGGGTAGGATTCTAGGATTCCAAGCAAGGAAAAGATCTCTAGCGGATGGTAAGTGTATTCACTCTAAATTTCGGTTTCATAAGTGGCCGAATGTAAATATGGTTGATAGGGGTGACTCGTGTGGAATACGAGTCACTTAATGTTGATAATTTGTGTGTATTGGTGCAGATCTAAGGATATTCAGAAGTAATAGCGAAGGAAAGGCTATTTAAATCGGTGGTACACGGTAAGGTTACGGTAAGGCTTCGGGATTTGATGAAGTTGTAGTTTAAGGTATAGAATTGATTTGGAAATGGTTTTGGTTGTAGGTCGAGGCTGAGAATAGAGTAGTACAGGTCATCAATCAGGTGTGTACATACACTACACACACGACAACCAGCAAAAGCTGAAATCCCGAAATCCCGAATGGGCCTGATGAACTTGTGGGCCCAAAGTGGCAAAGTTGTGATATGAAATTGTATGATGAATTGACATGCATGATTGTATGATTGGATTATGATCGGGCCTAATGGGCTACATAAGAATGCTTGGGGCTTAATGAGTTTTATGAATATGATTGGGCCTAGTGGGCCTATGGATTTGTAGAAATGCATGCTAGGGTTTTTTTTATGGACTATAGGCCTAGTTTTGATCTCTCAAATTTTACATAGGACTTAATTAAATAATTAAACTTGTCCCTGGACAAGTCGCTAGACTAAGGTGTGGCAATGGATGTGTGCATGTCTAGGACTGGATCTAGGAAAAGTTTGGTACTTAAGCGGTCCGAGTGACCCACCTCCTCTTCTCTTAAATCCTACCTGGTGTATAGTGTCAGTTCACTTTAGTCACGAGGACTTGTTGATAGGCCAAAACCATAATTAAAATCTGTACTTTTAGGAAATTACGAAAATACCCCTCTAGGGTAGAGTTACGAAAATACCCCTGTAGGGTAGAATTACGAAAATACCCTCTAAGGTAGACTTACTATAATGCCCTGTAGGGTAGAATTACTAAAACACCCTCATAGGGTAGGAGTACTGAAACACCCTCGCAGGGTAAAAAATTACCAAAATACCCCTGGGTAGTGAAATGATTGAAATACCCCTAAATGCTTAATGTATGGAAAAACTTGTATGTGCACTCATAAAGCGTTGTATGTGTATTCATAATATGTATGTTGCATTTGGGGGGGATAAATTGAACAGAGGAAGATATGAGGATCGTATAGTCGCTTGACGACCGTTGATCCACCGGAGGCTTTAAGTACATTATATAGTAGCCTCACTACAACGTTTGAGTAGTACCGCAACCGGTGCTACCTTTGGAGTGTAGGGTTGGGTGGGTTGATATTTATATCCCCACAGGAGTGTAGGGTTGGAAGTGTAGAGTTGGATTTGGGGTGGGAGCATTGCATTCATGTGATACTGATATGATATGAGGTCAATGTGGCTAAGGCCCAGACCACCGATATTGTTAGGGCTTAGGCCCAATGTGATATGTGTATATTGAATTAATTTGATTGCCAAGGGTTGTACACACTAAGTTGCGAAACTCACACCCTTAAATTAAATGTTTCAGGTAACCCTCAGTAGGCGGCTCGACATGGGAAAGGATTCGGAGGTGGCCACACTGCAAGTTTTTTTTTTGGGATTTTAAACAAATTATTTCTGTCAATTACTTCAGTTTTGTTATTTTGTTTTCATTTGATGTAATAAGGCCTAGTATCTCCGATGTGACTGTATTTAGGGTTTATCAATGTTTTAACTGCCTAGTTTTATTTTTACTTAGGTAACTCCCTCTCAAAGTAAACGTGGTTTTTTAAATAACATTATTATTTAGGCGTTTTGTTTAAACATGGGCTTTCATTTTGGGCTTAACATGAGCTTGAATTTCTAAGTCTCAAACTTAAATTTTAACCAAGTAAATTTCCTACATATTTAACATTTCATAAAATCGTTTTGGAAACAATCTCTTGATGTGACATCACCGGATTCGACCATAACATCTGGGCCAGGTCGGGGGTGGTACAAATTTAGCCCAAAATTCACATTAGGGCAATTTTACACTTTTGCCCCTAATATTTGACATTCTTGTGATTTAGTCCCTGTAAAAGAAAAGTGCAATTTCATGAAATTAAACACAACTCAAGCTTAGCCAAGTTTCATAATCATCACTAGCTGTCCATAAAATATCTTTTGGCAAATTTGCAGTTTTACCTCTAAACTTTTACAAAATTATGATTTTTCCCCAAGGCTCGAAAATCCATTTATATCGAATTTCTTCATTCCTTAGGCCTAACCGAGCCCTTTTTACTCTTATAGAAACTCAAGATTTCTATTACTTCACAACATTACTACTCATTTTACAATTTCTACAAACTTGTCCATTTAGTGACTTTCCATGAAAATCCTTTCGCAAAAGTTGTTTACTAAGTAACTAAGATTCATTTCTTCCATAAAATTTCAGCAAAAAACATAAATTCTCTCATGGAAAATCCCTAAACTTTCAACCATTTTGCAAAATAATCCCCTCATTAGCTAAATTAAGTTTCAGAGGTTCCAAAAGTACAAAAATCATCAAAAATGGACATCAAAATCACTTACTTGTGATGATGAAAAGTTGCTGCAATTTTTTGAGCTTCAAAACCCCTATTTTGCTAAAAATTTTGGTGGGGAAGAATGGAAAAAAGAAGGTGATGAAGCTTTTGTTTATTTTATTATTATTCTAGTCAAAATTAGCTACCAACCACACCTAATTTTGACCAAATAAATTTTCTTGTCTTCCTTGCTTCTCATGGCTGGCCAATCTCAACTTCAAGGGCCTAATTGCCCTTTAAAACCCCCAAGTTTAATTCTCTAGCCAATTAACACAATTTACTAGTAATTCGCAACTTTTACCTTTTATGCAAGTTAGTCCTTTTTCGAAATTGGGTTCACAATCGCGTAAATTAATTTACCAAAATTTTCATGCGTCCATATAATTATCCATCAACTCATAAAATAATATTTGCAATAATTTCTTAACCTCAAATTTTTGGTTTTGGAACCACTGTTCCGACTAGGCCCAAAAATCAGGTTGTTACAATTCTCCCCCCTTAGGGATTTTCATCCCTGAAAATCATTACCAATATATGGATTTGAGATTTGGTTTTCTCAATTCCTTATCAATTCCTCATATAATTCCGGATTCTCCATCCATTAATCTCATAGGTGAAGATTTTAATGTGTTCTTCATTATTCATCCAATCTGACTAAATTTCAGAATCTCTTATAACTAAACCGAGAAATTTTATTTCCGTTACAACACTTCCACTACTATTCATTTCGCTAACTGAAACTCAATGCTTTTACATGCCTAGTCCGTATAATTATTCTATCAATCTGAAACTACATCTGGTTGTTATAATTTACTTTCATTTTTCCGCTCAAATTTTATGATAGGGTCGATCCCATGGATTCTTTCTCACAAAGCTCGATCAGATAACAACCGAGTTCGATAATTGCAACCATATAATGCTGTCTTTTTGCACGACTAAAAGATTATAATTACACATAACTCAAATTATGGTAATTACTTTTCTCACTCGCTTTCATATTTTAAAGCATCATAGCGAAATGTTACATCGAGGATCTAAACTTCCCCTTTCGGGTTAACTATATGAAATGCTAATGTTTATATCACTAAGTGATGTAAAAGCCTCCGATGTGAGTAATTTGTTTGATCTATCCAGAGAGTGATCTGCACATACTGAGATTAAATGTGCACACTGCTCCACACGATCAACAATAATTCCAACACCATGTCCCTTTTTACATTATCCTTTGAATTTTATTTTCTTGCCACTCTGACAATAGCACAGACCGTAATAGCCCTGAAGGCACTTGATACTAAATTTCATTTTGTTCTTTGTTAGACATGTAGACACTTAGTTAAAAGTACCACGTTTCATACTCATTTGTTAGGACAATCATCTCAGATTTTCGAATCTCTTAGTATTCCCCGTGTAATGCCCCTAACCCGAATCCAACACCGGATTAGAGTTACGGAACATTACTGGAGTTACTAATTGATTTATCAAATATTTTTTTCATCTATCATTTATATTTTGAACCACTTAAAATTAGACATATTTTCCCCCAAACATATTTATTTTTCTCGACATATTTTATTTGGATTTTTTACTTGTCTCAACATACTTAATTTCCTTGTATCAACGTCTCAAAGGTAATCACATATTTACATGTCATGATAAATGTCATTTTTCTTTCCATATTCTAGTCTCGTATTTTAGTCATCCGGATTTTTATAATAAATTTGGTCATCGTTTTCATTTATTCTATATTCTAATACATTCAATTAATGATCTAGGAAAAATTACCATTTTGCCCCTAAATCTTTAATTAATGACGATTTTACCCTTAGGCTCAGAAAAATAAATTCTTGCAATTTAATCCTTATTTCCAGCCATTATCATCATACATATTAATAACAGCCCATAAATTCTATAAAATATCAAAATTTTACATAATTTCAACACTTTTCAATTTAATTCGTAAAACATGTTTTTCCCCGATCTTAAACTAAATTAGTAATTTCATTTAAATTTTGAAATTTAAATAATAAAATAAACCATTTCATGTAATTTGATCATTTCTAACATTTTTACAAAATTACCCATAAAGTTTTAATTTTATTCAATTTAGTCCTTGAGCCTAAAACATACAAATTAGCCATGCTAACTGACTATTCATACATATTTTCCTCCTCCTCCTCTCCATTCCACAACCTTAATTTATATAACATGCTTATGAGTAACATTATCAATAATTCACTATTTACTTATGTGTATATTCAAAGCTATCCATTTGAGTCATAGTTACTAAATTATTTATATCTTGAGCTACAGAACTCGAAATTAAGATCCGCTAATTTTTTCTGAAACTAGATTCATATATCTTCTTACCATAAAAATTTCATAATTTTTTGTTCATTCAATTAGTACAATTTATTCTTTAAAGTCACCCCTGTTCTGCTATCTAACAGTTCTGACCCTTCTTCACTAAAAATTAATTATCTCTTCATACCGGATTCGGATGATGTTTTTGTTAATTATATTAAAAATAGACTCATTAAATAATCTAACCATATAAATTATGTCCCATAATCATTTTTATACAATTTTTAATGATTTTTCCAATTCAGAACAGGGGATCTCTAAATCATTCTAAACCAGCATTACAAAAATATTAATATCTCAGAATATAGAATTCCTTTATTTTTTATGTTTCTTTTATATGAAAATAGACTCAATAAGCTTTAATTCCATATCTCACTCAACATCTAATTCAATTTATACTATTTTTGGTAATTTTACAAATTTAGATTACTGCTGCTGTCCAAACTGTTTTAGTGCAAGATATTAATTACTAAGTTTATGACACCCTTATTTCTTTTCTCTACAATATTTTCCATCACTTTCTCTTATTTTCCCTTCATTAACATATCAAGAACATAAATCTATATATAAGAAATCTCTACATTAACATCATTTCCATGCTTTTTCTATAATATCAAACTTAAAAATATATTGAAATCTTGATGTACTTACCTTGTCCCATTGATTTCAATCTTTAACTTGATTTTCTCTCTCCTTCAACTTCTATTTCTTGAGTCTAACTTGCCATTTTAACTCCCCATAGTCTCCTTAACATTTTTCTCTTTCGGTAGCTATGGAAATTCTTTTGATTTCTAGGTGAAATTGGTGAATTTTTGGTAGAAGGACCAAATTGTAAAGAAAGTAAAACTTTCTTTCTCCCCTCTTCTCTCCTAACGTGAATTGCATGAGAAAGGGGTGGTGGTTTCTTTTTTTTCTTTTTTTTCCACACACATTCATATATATAGACTAAATAAAATAATAAAATAATAAAATATCTTATTAAAATATTAATAAAATAAAAATTATTTAATTATATAATTATAAAATATCATCAATGTAATCATTACTTTCTAGGTTTCTTTCTCTTCCAATTGACCATTTTACCCTTTATGATCTTTTAAAATTCCATCATGTAACTCCCCATAGTCTCCTTAACATTTTTCTCTTTCGGTAGCTATGGAAATTCTTTTGATCTCTAGATGAAATTGGTGAATTTTTGGTAAAAAGGACCAAATTGTAAAGAAAGTAAAACTTTCTTTCTCCCCTCTTCTCTCCTAACGTGAATTGCATGAGAAAGGGGTGGTGGTTTCTTTTTTTTCTTTTTTTCCACACACATTCATATATATAGACTAAATAAAATAATAAAATAATAAAATATCTTATTAAAATATTAATAAAATAAAAATTATTTAATTATATAATTATAAAATATCATCAATGTATTCATTACTTTCTAGATTTCTCTCTCTTCCAATTGACCATTTTACCCTTTATGATCTTTTAAAATTCCATCATTGAGTCATCACTTAATTTGGTAGAATTTCAATTTAGTCCCTCATAATTCTCCACCTATTCAATTTAGTCCTAATTCATCAATTTTCCTTAGTTTCTAGATTATTCTACCCTTAAAATATTTGCACTATTGGTCCTTCAACTTTTCATATTTACACTTTTAACCCTCAAATTTTGAGTATTTACTCTTGGGCAACAAAACTTTTCTCATTTTTACAATTTAGTCCTTTCTTGAATTAATATGTCATAATATATTTCCCAATAACATAACTCAAATTTCCTCTTCTCGTCACTTTATTTCCTTATTTTACTATATCAAGGATAATATTTCACTGTAGGAATTTTCGGGGTGTTACATTTCTCTCCCCCTTAAAATAAATTTCGTCCTCGAAATTTCCTTGTTTTCTTTGATCATGAACTTCATTATCTTTATAACTCTATAGTTTCTTGCTTCATATATTTATCCAATTTATCATTTATATTCATTCTCTATATTTTCATTTCACAATTTATTTTTAATTCAATATTTTCAAACATGAATTAGAGATAACCCCTTACCTTATAACGAAAATTGTTTACCTTTTTAATAGATGCTCAGTAGACTAAACAAATCACTTAGAATATACAGAATAGATATAGAAATGTATTATTATGTACTATTAATCAGAGAACACTTGGTGAGTACCAACATCCTATTATCAGCGAATGTGCTAGAGTCCCTTTTACATTTATATCTTCTCTTTCTTCAATAATCTTTGTCATGTACTTCATATATGACTTTCTAGTTCCAATTTCACTTTCAATTCATTCACAACTCAATTTAATTTCATTTTCTCATCAATATAAATTCAATACTAATATTTATCCATCACTTAATTCAATTTCCACTTAATTCAACAATAACACTTACCTCATACTTCATTTACTATATACATAATTTAACATTTAACATTTAATGATAATAAATAATTTGAATTATAGTGATACAACTGTATACTGAGTATGTCTATATTCAGTGGTATTACCATAATTCAAATTATAAAAACTATAATAAATAATAGACATCAAACATGTAACAATATAAGTCATATGTGTTAATTTATATTTAATTTCATATCTAAACAGAAATCTTTCATCAAATGGCATCATATATCATCTATATTATCTTTAATCAAATCATGAACCTTTGGTTAAAGCTTTTAAATCTCATATCTCAATTTCAATTCACATTCCAACTCATAATAAATAATTTCTTTCAAATTTCACAAATCTACTGTAATATGCCCAATTATGATAGTTATATTCAAATATTTTTGCAATTTATTCACTAATTCCATTTACTAGTATAGTCATCAAAAATTTCATATCATTCAGTTTACTCAAGAAAATAATTCGAAAGAAATTTTTCAGTTAACCATTCTGTAAATACCTTATCTGAATAAATCAATTTTCCTATAATTAACTTCTTTCTTTAGCAATGGTATTGTATATCCCAAGTAATTTTCAAAAATCAAATATCTCTATCCAGAACCCATCTTCACTTATTAACTCATTCTCAGTTTTGACTGCATTATCAATTGCTCAACTATTGAACTTTTTCACTTTTACCATTTTGAACTTAATCAATATAAATCTCATAAACTTCATTGAATATAACTTTATCAATATAAAGCCTCATAATTTAATTTTTATGTATTTTCACTTAATCGATTTCCCGTTGAACTCATCGGAATATAATCGGATACAACGGAACGCATGCACATAAGTGTTATGCTCGCGGCTAAACCAAACTCAATAGTCCACGAATATATATAGTTCAAGCTACCATGTAACCCGCCCATAAGTGAACTCGGACTCAACTCAACGAGTTCGGATGCCTAGTTACATCTCACGAACTCGAACTCAACTCAACGAGTTCGGGCGTTCGCATCCATAAGTGAACTCGGACTCAACTCAACGAGTTCGGATGCCTAGTTACATCTCACGAACTCGGACTCAACTCAATGAGTTCGGAACTCAAATATCTTAGTGACATGTCAGTTGTATCCTCATATATTCCTAAGGTTCAAATGGGAAATCTTTCTCTTCAACTTTTAATAATCTCATCCATAATCTACGTCAATTTGCAATTTTCATTAAATAATCAGTCTATAGGCAACCGCATCTCATATGTTAACAAAATATAACAACGTAAAAAGAATCGATAATTTATTTTCGTACAAACTTACTCATTTCATTTATTCGACCAATGCACATTTCAATCAATCACATATATTCTTAATTCAATACATTTCACTTTACCTTTCAATAACAAATATTCAAATTTCACAATAATCACTTATTCATATTTATCAAGTAGCTCACATAATTTGCATATTACTAAATAATAACCACAAAGCATAATATTTCATGATATTAATCATCATATCATATGAATATCATTAAATTACTTAAAATAACAATTATGTTACCTTATTTATACATGAACTTACTATATACATAAATTTAAATGTAACATTTATTCATACCTTTACGAGTTTTGACTCATCATAATCAACTTTTACTCATATATTCGAATATTGGTTTCAACATTATTGGAATTAGCTCGGTTAGAATAGCATCTTTATCTTTAAGTAAAATAAATCTCATCAGGGTTGGAAGATATCATATTATCTTATCATAGGTTACATAGTTGCATGTATTTCTAGACTTCTCATATACTACATTCAGTCCGAGAACCGACTAAACCTTAGCTCTGATACCACTAAATGTAGCTCCCCTAACCCGAATCCAACACCGGATTAGAGTTATGGAACATTACTGGAGTTACTGATTGATTTATCAAATATTTTTTTCATCTATCATTTATATTTCGAACCACTTAAAATTAGACATATTTTCCCCCCAACATATTTATTTTTCTCGACATATTTTATTTGGATTAATTATTCGTCTCAACATACTTAATTTCCTTGTATCAACGTCTCAAAGGTAATCACATATTTACATGTCATGATAAATGTCATTTTTCTTTCCATATTCCAGTCTCGTATTTGAGTCATCCAGATTTTTATAATAAATTTGGTCATCGTTTTCATTTATTCTATATTCTAATACATTCAATTAATGATCTAGGAAAAATTACCATTTTGCCCCTAAATCTTTAATTAATGACGATTTTACCCTTAGGCTCAGAAAAATAAATTCTTGCAATTTAATCCTTATTTCCAGCCATTATCATCATACATATTAATAACAGCCCATAAATTCTATAAAATATCAAAATTTTACATAATTTCAACACTTTTCAATTTAATCCGTAAAACATGTTTTTCCCCGATCTTAAACTAAATTAGTAATTTCATTTAAAATTTGAAATTTAAATAATAAAATAATCCATTTCATATAATTTGATCATTTCTAACATTTTTACAAAACTGCCCATAAAGTTTTAATTTTATTCAATTTAGTCCTTGAGCCTAAAACATAAAAATTAGCCATGCTAACTGATTATTCATACATATTTTCCTCCTCCTTCTCTCCATTCCACAACCTTAATTTATATAACATGCTTATGAGTAACATTATCAATAATTTCACTATTTACTTATGTGTATATTCAAAGCTGTCCATTTGAGTCATAGTCACTAAATTATTTATATCTTGAGCTACAGAACTCGAAATTAAGATCCGCTAATTTTTTCTGAAACTAGACTCATATATCTTCTTACCAGAAAATTTTCATAATTTTTAGTTTATTAAATTAGTACAATTTATTCTTTAAATTCACCCCTGTTCTGCTATCTAACAGTTCTGACCCTTCTTCACTAAAAATTAATTATCTCTTCATACAGGATTTGGATGATGTTTTCGTTTAATTATATTGAAAATAGACTCATTAAAGAATCTAATCTATAAATTATGTCCCATAATCATTTTTATACAATTTGTAATGATTTTTCCAAGTCAGAATAGGGGATCTCGAAATCATTCTAAACCAGCCTTACAAAAATATTAATATCTCAGAATATAGAATTGCTTTACTTTCTCTATTTCTTTTATAAGAAAAATGACTCAATAAGATTTAATTCCATATCTCACTCAACATCTAATTCAATTTATACTATTTTTGGTGATTTTACAAATTTAGATTACTGCTGCTGTCCAAACTGTTTTAGTGCAAGATATTAATTACTAAGTTTATGACACCCTTATTTCTTTTCTCTACAATATTTTCCATCACTTTCTCTTATTTTCCCTTCATTAACATATCAAGAACATAAATCTATATATAAGAAATCTCTACATTAACATCATTTCCATGCTTTTTCTATAATATCAAACTTAAAAATATATTGAAATCTTGATGTACTTACCTTGTCCCATTGATTTCAATCTTTAACTTGATTTTCTCTCTCCTTCAACTTCTATTTCTTGAGTCTAACTTGCCATTTTAACTCCCCATAGTCTCCTTAACATTTTTCTCTTTCGGTAGCTATGGAAATTCTTTTGATTTCTAGGTGAAATTGGTGAATTTTTGGTAGAAGGACCAAATTGTAAAGAAAATAAAACTTTCTTTCTCCCCTCTTCTCTCCTAACGTGAATTGCATGAGAAAAGGGTGGTGGTTTCTTTTTTTTCTTTTTTTTCCACACACATTCATATATATAGACTAAATAAAATAATAAAATAATAAAATATCTTATTAAAATATTAATAAAATAAAAATTATTTAATTATATAATTATAAAATATCATCAATGTATTCATTACTTTCTAGATTTCTCTCTCTTCCAATTGACCATTTTACCCTTTATGATCTTTTAAAATTCCATCATTGAGTCATCACTTAATTTGGTAGAATTTCAATTTAGTCCCTCATAATTCTCCACCTATTCAATTTAGTCCTAATTCATCAATTTTCCTTAGTTTCTAGATTATTCTACCCTTAAAATATTTGCACTATTGGTCCTTCAACTTTTCATATTTACACTTTTAACCCTCAAATTTTGAGTATTTACTCTTGGGCAACAAAACTTTTCTCATTTTTACAATTTAGTCCTTTCTTGAATTAATATGTCATAATATATTTCCCAATAACATAACTCAAATTTCCTTTTCTCGTCACTTTATTTCCTTATTTTACTATATCAAGGATAATATTTCACTGTAGGAATTTTCGGGGTGTTACACCCCGACTTGACCGGATATTATCTAATAATTTCATGTTCCCTTAGTACATGAACATCTGTCCTGACATAATGAATGATCATTGGTTTCGATTTGAAATTTCGGGTCAGAAGTCAACTTACTTTGACCCCTTTTTAACTTGTAATTCACTGACACGTTTTTGGACTTTGCAACTTAATGAATACACCTCAATAGATTTTTAATTCAGTTAACAACCATCTGTCATCCGATCAAAAAAATCGTATAATTCTCACTAGCAAAACACACGTAGGTTTCTTGTTCAGAATCGCTGTGACGGTAGTCGTTACCTACGGATAGTGATCAATCATTATCTCAAAAGCTTTCGACAGTTCTAGACACCATTGTAGTCTCAAATTTAGATCTCTTCATAGCATCATATGTTTCAAACTCTTGCAACTATCAAAAGGTTACGTTACTCACCAATTCATTACTGTTGGCACTATACAATACAATTGCGACATCGTCCATCTCCAATTCACGTATCGAATAAATCTTTTCATGCAGTCTTAACCGCATGAAAAACATATGCCATCACTATACATTCTTACATTAAGAATTACACATCAAACCATTGATTAGAGTAAAACTAAAAATTATAAACTCTTTACTCGATTCAAGTTGAACCGGAACTAATGTTTTAGTTAACAATATCTTTAATTGCTTATCACTTTATTAATACGTACTTTATCACATAGACTTCATGAACGCAATAATTCCCCAATTAAAACAAGTTTGACTTACAGTAATATGTTTCAATATGACCGTTTTGATAGATATGACTCAGTATCACGTCTGCTAGAATGTGAATTCTTCATTTCGACTATTCGTCTAATTACCTGAGAATATCTTAAGTTTATTTTCCAACCTATGGATAAATTCAATCACAATTACTGCGAATAGTCTTTCAAGCAATGATCAAATCAAACTAGGCGATTGAATCAATTTGACTGTCAGACAAAGATTTCTTAATTAATAATCAACGAGATTTTAAATCACTTTGGAGTCATAACTATTGCATAGATTAAAACCGTAGTGTCACAATAGGGCCGATATCTCAACTGTATATATACTTAATGTCTTGAAGAAGATCCGAAAACAAAGTATTATTTATCTGAAATGTATTCGGCTATATCCAAGGTTATATATATAATTTTCCCGTATATAACAGAACAAGAAGCAATGGAAATAGAGTATTAGTATTGCACTCGTTTTACCATTTGCTTTTCTATTACCATAATGGAATAATGCCAATTATCATCCAGTCAAACCTTAACGCTTCCATTTAACATAAATTTTAATTAACGTCCTCATATGATAAAAGTTTCATCTGAAACTGACTAACCATCTTTTTCCTCTAAGAGAAATTGAATACATAGAATACACGAAAGAATTCGTACTAACTACCCGACTGTACTCGGTTATCACTTCAATTTAAGCATTATCTACTGTTTGATTTTGTCATTACTGATTTCACATTATCCCATCCCTAACAGAAATCAATTTGGGGGGACTTCTAACAAATACATACTTTAAACTTTATATCTGAGTAAGTCAATTAGCTGAGATTAACTTTCTTTTTAATAGTGACATTGTCAAAACTCGAATTCCTCGGCACTCTTTCTAGAATTGAATTTATTGCCAATCTATTTTCAACTCTAGTTACATCATTAGTTATTCTGCTATTGTACCTTTTTAGTCTCACACTTATGGGCTCAATCAACCTAACCCTCGTGAAATTTCATAAAAAAAAAAGACCACATTGATAAAGGGGCGAGGTTGTAAAGCCTTTAACTCAGCTCTCAAATATACAATATATGTCGCTTAACATTAACCATTGTCATTTTATCATCACAATCATGCTATGTGCTCCAAGTGAATTTGTAACACCCCTATCCTGTAACCGTCGCCGGAATAGGACAAGGTGTTACCGAAAATTACAAAAAGAAAAAAAAAGATCAGAACAGTAAAATTTCAAACATTTTCTTGAATAAAAGATCACTTATATTTTAAAATGCTGTACACAAACAGATGCCATATTCGCATGGCTTAAATACATCAACCAAAACATCCTTCCACTATTAGTCTATTCTATACATGCCATAAGTTAACCCAAAACATAGCAATACCAAACAGTGGATAGTGTGACGACTGCTGACGATCCCCGAGCTGATAGTAAGAGTCAGTGATCTACAAAACAGAGAAACATAACATTCAAAGTAAGCTTTCATAAGCTTAGTAAGTCTTAAGCCATTTAAACAGTTGAACTTAAAAACAAACCAAATGTTTGAAATCGCATAACACTTTCTGAGTACAATACCATTTGGCCGATTATGCACAAACACATATCATTTTACTCCGTTTATACTCAAACTCATATAAACATAGTATTTACAAGCTCCCAGATTAACTTTAATTCTTTCGAATTTCACTAGTGTATCATTTCTTACCCACACTCACTTTCAACATTCATAGTTAAATGGCATATTGAAAACTATCTTGTAACTTTGCATAATAACTGAATACACACATATACAAATATACATATGAATTTACAACATCTTTTCATATGCTTCTCATTACACATCCTTAATTCCCGTCAGATCAATCTCACATATATAATATATATATAACATACCTGAATCACTTAATGTGTAATACGAGTTCAATTTATCATTTTAGCATAGGATCTTGTAGTCATATATTTTATCAAATTCACTAGCACTTGGCCTGCGAGGTATAAAACCCGAACATAATACCAGCACGAAGCCTGCGGGACTTTAAACCTGGATACAATCTCAGCACAATTTATTTTATATACTTTTTACTAACTTTGGCCTCATCAAATATCCAATAATACACACTTTTCACAATTGGTCATTCCGCCACATTATATACACATAAACATATGTACATTTCACATTTGCCCATTCGGTCACACCACATACACAAGCACTTATATAAGATAATACTTTTATCATCACTTGCTAATACATCATATGCTTTGCTTGAATTTAAATAACCACTCAGCCATATTACATTTCTAAGTAACCATTCGGCCTCACTATACAAATAAGATAGTACACATTTTCATAAAGGCTATTCGGATAACTTGCACACATTTAATATTAGCCATTTCGGCCTCACCACATATACATTCCTTGTACATCAATTTCATCATATCAAATTCGACTAGGTATACTAGTCATTTATGGCTTATAGCCTCATTTTAATATGAATTTGGTACTTTGATTACCAATATTTAATCAAACATGTTCTTAATTACAATTATTTAACATTTTAATTTACATTCGGCAATGACATTCTCATCTCCAATAATTCAATACTTATAAACTTATAATTTCACAAATTTTAACATCAAAGATTCATCTAACATTCATATTCATTTTCTAACGTCACAATTCAAAATTCACATATGGTTTTAATCAATAGCTTATAAGCAACTCAAACAGTTTTATCAATGTTTACAACATAATCACAAATTCACTAGGAGCTGTCTTCCTGAGCAACAGTCATTAAATTATTTGTAACTGGAGCTACAAAACTCAAAATCAAGTGTGTCAATTTTCCCTAAAAATAAACTCATATATCTTCTATCCACAAAAATTTCAGGATTTTTGGTTTGGCCAATCAATACTAGATTTTTCTTAAAATTTTCCCTATTTTACTATTTGACTATTCTGACCACACTTCACTACGAATCAAATTTCTCATTGTACAGAATTCAAAATATGTTTTTGTTTATTCTGTTTGAAACTAGACTCATTAAGGAGTCTAAGCATATAAATTTTATCTTATAATCATTTTTGTACAATTTATAATGATTTTCTAAAAACAGAACAGGGGCCCTCAAAGCCCTTTTGACTCTGTCCCACACCACTTTAAATATCTCATTATCGGAAATTCCTTTACTTACACGGTTTCTTTTATAGGAAACTAGACTCATCAAGTTTTAATTACATAATTTATTCAGCCTCTAACTCAACTTCAACAATTTATGGTGATTTTCTAAAATCACGTTATTGCTGCTGTCCCAAGCAGATCTATTACAATTTACTCTTAAATTTCCAAAAGTTCAAACACTTAAGAACTTACTAAGATCTCAATTTCCCTTCTTCAATTTCCTAATCACATTAGTAGTTTCACTTACTTTGTAACATTAATCCACAATTCATCTCATAATTCATTCGGTAATTTCATCACATAATTTATTTAAAATACCATTTCCTTATAATGATTTCAAGTACATTCAAGAATTTAAAACATAATTTCATAGCCAAATGTAATCATTACTCGGCATTTACAAGAAATTCATTGTATTTTATTCACGTCATAACTCATGATGCTTTCGGTTATTCCATCTTATCTCATGTATTCAAAATACCATTCACACCTATTAGTTCATAAGACATTTGGCTATCACACATAGTCCTCACTAAATTCATACTCATTCTATTTACCATTACTTAACTGAAACACAGAGATCATATATCATTCTCTAAAACTCTTTTAGCATATACCTCATTTCCATGCACAATTCAATCGAGTAAGTTAGCCATTTTCGGCTCATATTATGAACATTATTAATCATTCAAATATATATATATCACATATACTAAAACTTTATTCTATATTCATTTAATCTTTAAACACATAAATTCAACTTAATCGTTTAAGAGCTTGCCTCAAAAGTTATCGTACGGCTATATCGAGTACACGACTACCTTCGTTTTTCCTCGATCCGAGTTTGTCCCCTTAAGCTCTTGATGCTCAATCAACAATTTTAACTACTCAATTTACAAACGGCAATGTCATCACTTTACATAACAGAAATTAAATTTCATTACTTAAACTATCCACGGCAATCACCTTCCGAACACCTTAATTTTCTTTAAGCTAAACCATCTCATAGCATACATATACACATTCGGCTAATTATAAAACAAAATCAGCACTCATAACCGAATCATTAACTAAAATCACATTTGGCAATATGCTTAAATAATCTTCAATATTTAATAACATCTAAAACTAATTTGCTTGAGGTGCCATGAATTATTCAAATTGGCCGAATATCATTGAATTTCTAAAATCATGCTTATAACCACTTGGCCAAATTTCACACATCAAAGCCACTTATATATATTATTCAAAGCATTTAACAACACTTAAAAGTCCAAAATCGAATGTTCATTATGCATTTCTCTAGAACACTCAAATTATCCACCAAACTCAAATACTTAGCAAAACATGGAAAAACATATTTATTTCCCATTCCCTTTTCATGGCCGAATGTAAGCATTAGTACCATACACAAACTATTTTTATCCACCCAACTCAAATCTCTCATTCATCACATGATTATATCAATACAAGACTCAATTTCCATAATTTAACATGAATTACAAGATTTAAACAAAAATCTCCACATCTCTCACAAATGGCTGAATGTACTATACTCAATTAATCAAGAATTAAAATCATGGGTTAACTACCACAAGTCCTTAGCAACAAAATTCCACAATTAATTTAACTAAAAACACATTACATACCTTTAAAAATCAACTATGAAAAAGGGCCGATTATATGAACTCCTTTCTCCCTATTCTTTCTTTACTACGGCAATGAAGAAAAAGAAAGAACCAACTTTGTTTTTCTCACCCATTTTCACTTTATTAAAATCAATTTATGTTCTTTCATATATTTTATAAAATAAATTATGGTTGCTTATTATAATGCATATATATATATATACATTTTATATATATATAAAATGCATGCAAATTCCAAAAAGTCAACAACATGGCCGACCACTAAGGAAGAATTTGTCAATTTGACATGCAAGTCCCCAACTATTAATCCATGCACTATTTGGCCATTCATTATTATACATATAAAATATGCTTATTTTGCTTACCAAAACCATCATGGCCGGCCACAACATTAAAAGTGGCAAATTGACATGCAAACCCACTTATTTGTATCATTAAAAAATTAATCACTTAAAATAAGCCACACATATATTCAAAGCTTCTCACATAAGTCTTTTTTATTTAGAAACACATTCAAATTGACAAAAATCAAAGCATTCAAATTTCACACATGCAGGATCACATATTTTAGACATAAAATATTATATTCAATTATTTCTGTGACTCGATTTAGCGGTCCCGAAACCACTTCCCGACTAGGGTCAGAATAGGGCTGTCACAGAATTAGCACACATATTTATGTTACGCTAATTTTTCCAACCATTTTGTTCACACCACATCAATCATCAAATGCATGGTAGCAAAATTGCATTATTTACACCCCAAACTTACTATAAGTTTGCATAAAAAATCATCCAATGATCATAGGCATATCTTACTCATTTTCATCCTTACTACTCATGCATCATAAATCGGGCTCATTTATCATGAGTTTCGCGTACATACTTGTACCACTTTCTAACATAATCATAATCTTTTGCATTTTCGTCATAACTTTGCATTACACGTTGAACCACTTGGAATACTAAAGGATACACAAGAAACCTCATAGGCTTAATAAGATGCCAACGCCATATCCTAGATATGGTCTAACATGGAACCGTATCATATACCGATGCCAATAACCTAGCTATGGTCTTACAGGATACCACATGCCGATGCCATGTCCTTGACATGGTCTTACACGGACATACATATAACTCTAATGTCATGGCATAGGTATCCAATTTATTCCCTATGGTTCAACTGGGAATTTATACCTCATCAAATTTTGTTGAACATATTCATGAACAATATTTAAACAATTCACATTCACAAGTCCCCTTTTTTGGCACCTATTTGTAAGACATACATTTAAACTACATGCGATATAACAATACATATTAGTCCAAGTTAAAACCCTTTTATAACTTTTCATCCATCTCATAAAGTTGCCATAGTTCATCGAAATGAAATGTTCAACTAAAATAATGACATTTTACCCTCATTTCTCATCTCATAGTTATTTCATTTCGTGCATTATCACATACATATTAGGAACTCTGATTCATACCTTTTTGCATTTTTGGAATTAGCTCGGTTAGAAGTACCTTTATCTCAATGAAAAAATTCCATTAAGGTTAAGAGATATTACACTACCACGGTCTATATATGGCATGTATAGCTAGACTCTCACACGTGCTAGGTTAGTCCTAGAATCGACTAAACCATGCTCTGATACCACTAAATGTAACACCCATTACCCATATCCGACGCTGGAACAGGGTACGAGGCATTACCTAACTCAAACAAAAGCAAACACCCACTCCCGGTTCATAAAACTTCGTTCCAATTTAAAACTTTTTCAAACACTGGTATTCGATCCTTCATATGGGCCTAGAACGTAGCTTAGAAACAATTCAAGACTATTTCAAGCACCTAAGAAAATGTCGTAAAAAACTACTGAAAACACGTCACATGACCATGTGAGAAGGCAACATGCTCGTGTGACCTCTAAACACAGTCATGCTAATGGCCC
This sequence comes from Gossypium stocksii, assembly GCA_020496765.1. Taxonomy (NCBI): domain Eukaryota; kingdom Viridiplantae; phylum Streptophyta; class Magnoliopsida; order Malvales; family Malvaceae; genus Gossypium; species Gossypium stocksii. Next base: position 88,121,521 of record CM035629.1, read on the forward strand.
GTGTGGTTCACACGGCCTAAGCATTTAGGGACACACCCGCGCCCCTCGCTCGTGCAGAATTATTTTCTAACTTTGAACTTACAGGGGTTTTCACATGACCTGGCACACGCTCGTATGCCCAGCCCGTGTCCCTCACATGGAAATGACACGTCCGTGTTGCAGCCCTTGTGCAAAAACTTGGGTATTTTGTTTCTGACGTCAGCATCCCTTAAGGGCTACATAGTCAAGGCACACGCCCGTGTGCTCAGCCGTGTGTGACACTAACTGGGCCAACCTAAGGTGAAGAGGATACAAGGTCGAGTCACACGTATTTGGGCAGACCGTGTGTCACACGCGCCTAGACACACGCCTGTGTGTCTACCCGTGTGGGCAAAAACAAGGCTATTTACCCAGCCTATTTGCCACCCTTTTCTTGGGCCGTCCTACACAACATTACAAGGATACCTTCCCAATATATGCATGCATCCAAAACATTCATAATCAATAACTCTACACATTATCCAAATGCTTCTTTAACCAACCAATATCTTCACATAATTAATAAGCCAAATTCATGGCTAAACATGTATTGAACACTAAAGCAACCATGGATTAAACTTACTTTACACTTAATACAACAACTAGCCTATACATACCGTATAACTAAAATTTGTAAAGCTTAAAGTACCAAACCATGACGAGATAGTGTGTTGAGATCTCCATTACCTTCCAACCCAAGCAGACTTTAAGAATCCTACAACATGAAAGAATAAATGAGGTAAGCTATAAAGCTCAGTAAGCTCATATGATCATTTGATTTATGTTAGCTATCAAATACATTTTGAGTAATTACACAAGCATAAAAAGTTTATATGGTCTCACCGTTGAATCATTTACTCCCTTTTAGGGTTTACCATGACTTTTGAAAGCTTATTCATTTAAATTATTGTATGAAACGATTACATATTTAGGAAATCATTTACTATTATTTATACATAATGATATGAAATATTTCACGTTCGATTCTATGATCATTTCATAAGCTGAAAGTATTATCTCGCATGTCAACCCGTGACCTTCCTTGTAATTACAATATTGATTTGTTATATGCCTTTAAGTTACTACCACTCGATATTCACATGAATTTCATACGTACCTATCTCACTTAATTTGATTAGGTTTTCACTATCTTCTTGACCTTGTCCATTAATTCACTTACTTATAAAAAAAAACACGTTATCTCAAGTTATTATTAATGGATTTTTAAATTCATAAATCTTTCACATCTTATTTATAAAACCAGATATCAATTCCACAATGCCTGTCTTACGCGTCGAGTTATTCGGAGCACCATCGACTGCATCAAAAATTAGGTATGTACGATACCACTGTCACATCCCAGATATGGTCTTACGTGAGTTCGTCTACCGATGTCATATCTCAAACATCGTCTTACAATGGCTCACATCTATCTGTGCCGATGTCATGTCCTAGACATGGTCTTACACTGACACGTAACGAGGTTGATGCCATGTCCCAAACATGGTCTTACAGTAGCTCTCGCATAAACACTGATGCCATGCCCCAGACATGGTCTTACACTAGCGCATATAACGAGCCAATGCCATGTCCCAAACATGGTCTAACACTGACTCTCTCATACCGAGGCCGATGCCATGTCGTAGACATGGTCTTACACTAGCTCTCCTCTATCCGTGCCAATGCCATGTCCCAGACACGGTCTTACACTAGCTTACTCGTCGAGGTTGATGCCATGTCCCAGACATGGTCTTACACTAGCAATCGTATCATCACCGATGCCATGTCCCAAACATGGTCTTACACTGGCTAGCACATCTCGGTGTCGATGCCATGTCCTAGACATGGTCTTACACCGACACTCGTATTGCCATGGTCCAACCATGGTCTTTTTCCGTCAATTCATCATAAGTCATAGTACAATTGTACTTGACCCTACATCTCTCCTGATTGGTTTTTCAATCCGATTTCATACTTACATTTCATCATGGTTAGATAACAAGCATATGAAATAATACAATATCTCATTTCAAATTTAATAATCATTCATGGTAAATTAAACTTATGAACTTACCTTTTTTACAGAAACGACGAACTAAGTCGGCCAATTGATACTTTGTTCTCCCTCGTTCTCTGCCCAAATCTCATTTCCCCAATCTAAAAATAACCACTTTTACTTATTTAGTCGTCAATTTGTAGAATTTAGCCCAAAATTCACATTAGGGCAACTTTACACTTTTGTCCCAAATGTTTCACATTCTTGTAATTTAGTCCCTATGACAGAAAAGTGCAATTTCATGAAATTAAACACAACTAAAACTTAGCCAAGTTTCATAATCATCACTAGCTATCCATAAAACATCGTTTGGGAAATTTCCAATTTTGCCCCTAAACTTTCACAAAATTATAATTTTGCCCCAAGGCTTAAAAATCCATTTTTATCGAATTTCTTCATTCCTTAGGCCTAATCGAGCCCTTTTTACTCCTATAGAAACTCAATATTTCCATTATTTCACAACTTTACTACCCATTTTACAATTTCTACAAACTAGTCCATTTAATGAATTTTCATGAAAATCCTTTCACAAAAGTTGTTTACTAAGCAACCAAGATTCATTTTCTTCCATAAAATTTCAAAAAACAACATAAATTCTCTCATGGAAAATCTCTAAACTTTCAACCATTTTGCAAATAATCCCCTCATTATCTAGATTAAGCTTTAGGGGTTCCAAAAGTACAAAAATCATTAAGAATGGACATCAAAATCACTTACTTTTGATGTTGGAAAGTTGCTGGAATTTTTTGAGCTTCAAAACCCCTATTTTTCTGAACATTTCAGTGTAGAAGAAGGGAAAATGAAGGTGATGAAGCTTTTGTTTATTTTATTATTATTCTAGTCAAAATTAGCTACCAACCACATCTAATTTTGACCAAATAAATTTTCTTGTCTCCCTTGCTTCTCATGGCCTACCAATCTCAACTTCAAGGGCCTAATTTCCCTTTAAAACCCCCCAAGTTTTAATTCCCTAGCCAATTAACACAATTTACTAGTAATTCACAACTTTTACCTTTTATGCGATTTAGTCCTTTTTCGCAATTGGGTTCACAATCGCGTAAATTAATTTACCAAAATTTTCATGCATCCATATAATTATGCATCAACTCATAAAATAATATTTAAAATAATTTCTTGAACTTGGATTTGTGGTTTCAGAACCACTGTTCCGACTAGGCCCAAAAATCAGGCTGTTACATTGATAAGGTAACCATAAAGAACAAGTATCCCTTGCCAAGGATCGATGATTTGTTTGATCAATTAAAAGGAGCCATGGTGTTTTCAAAGATAGACTTGAGGTCTGGCTACTATCAATTGAGAGTTAAAGAGTCAGATGTTCCGTAGGCTGCCTTTAGGATGAGGTATGGTCATTACGAATTCCTTGTCATGCCCTTTGGTTTAACGAATGTTCCTGTGATTTTTATGGATTTGATGAACCGTATTTTTTGACCTTACTTGGATAAATTTGTTGTTGTTTTTATTGATGATATACTAATTTATTCTCGTGACGAGACTGAGCATACTGAACACTTAAGAACAGTTTTGCAAACTCTGAGAGACAAGCAGTTGTATTCTAAGTTTAGTAAGAGTGAATTTTAGCTTTGAGAAGTTAGATTTTTGGGACATATTGTTTTGGGCGATAGTATTAAAGTTGACCCAAGTAAGATTTCGACAATTGTTGAATGGAAGTCATCGAGGAACGTGTCAGAGATTAGAACCTTTCTAGCTTTAGCTTGTTGTAACACCCCAGACCCGGCCCAGACGTTATGGCCATGTCCGGTGTGCTACATCACTAGACTATGCTACGCCGTCCTATATACTAAGTCTGATGTTTGAGATTTTTGAAAAGTAATACTTGTTTTTCTTGAAATTCCCGATTTAATTATTATTCAACCTAATTTCTATCTCATTTGTTAATCGTTTTATTTTAGTCTTATTGTCCTCTTTAGTCTTCAGTAAAGTCAGGTTGGTTAATAAAATGTTTTTTAATTTTCAAAACGGTGTAGGTTTGTGTTTGAAATAAAACGGTAGAGAAATCCCGAATAACAGTTATAGCGGCCTTATTACAACCCATGTCAAAATAAAACCAATAAAAGGTAATTAAATAATAAAAAAACCAACTATGATGAAAGTTCAGTCCTCGTGGCCACTCTGAATCCCTCCCAGCGTCCAAGTCACGATCTAGGGCTCACCTGCAAGGATGGAAAGAAAGGGTGAGTTTGGGAAAACTCAGTGTGTGCAGAACCCATCCAAAGCCCAAATTGGCTCAAGCCCACTCGGCCTAAACCCTAACCAGTCTCAGTCAGATACTGGGCCGAAGCCCTATTCAGGGAACAGTAATCTGGGCCAAGGCCCTATAACAGATACTGGGCTGAAGCCCTATTCAGATAACAGATTGGCCTATAGGCCCAGAACAGTACAGTACAGTAATACAGTATAAATGCAAACCCAATTGGGGAGACTACTCAACCCACCAACCGCTACACACCACCCGTACCAGCCAACACACCATGTGGGGAATATCTCGACCCACCCAGCCCACACACCACAGTCGCAGCATGGCTGCTCAGTTAAACAGTATATGAGGCAAAGCCCCTTTCAGAAACAGTACGAGGCATAGCCCCTTTTCAGTAACGTGGCTGTGCCACTCACACTTCCTCCATTATCAAAACCCAACCCATGCAATAGATACATATCATGGCATGCAATGACAGTAACAGTCATGTCAAACAGTACAGTCAATTTTTGCCCTAGGGGTATAACGGTAATTTTCTACCTAGGGGCAAATCAGTAATTTCTTACCCTAAGGGTATTTCAGTAATTTTGCTCTCATGTTACAGATTTTATGCTTATTATGGTATTTATTAATCACATAGTTGTCACAGAAGTCTGGTTAACTCAGTTTTTCAGTCTTAGCATTCAAGCCCTAAAACCCCTAATGAGCCCTATTACGTCGATTGGCCCATTAGGCCCATTTAGTCCCAAATTCATACTCAGTTATCTTGTTTTAACTGTTTTCACGCCTACAGTTCATAATATCACCTTTAAACCCATTTTTACTCACATGGACCCAAATCGCCCATTGGGCCCATATTTGGGTCACCGCGGCCCAACTTACCATAATGTCCAAAATTTAGCGGTCAACACGCCTAACAGTGCCGATTCCAAAACTAACCTTCTCCTACTAACTTGAGAACGTTCGCACGCTCACAAGCTCTCGAAATACCGAAACTTCAGCATTTCGGCTTTTCGGCTTTTGCCGATTTGCGCATTGAAGGGCGTTCGAAACACACACCTGTTTTGCAGTTTCTCCTACGAGATCTCCTATGCGTTAATCCCTACAATCTAATACTTAATTGATTAGACCATATTAACACTTAATGTGAATTGAAAACTTACCCAAAGCCTTACTTACACATTCGGCCAACACCTCCAATGGCCTTAATGTTCTTACCTTGCCGATTTAGATCCCTTTAGATCTAGATCTGATGTTCCAATGTCTTCAACTCCTTGTTTGATCACCTTCTTCTCTAACTAACACACAAAAAGAATAAAGAAAACACCACTTGATTTACCAAAAGTCCAAAACGACAAAATCCTTAACTTTAGGGACTTTCAGCTTTTCCAAATATGAAATATTGAACAGATCTGAAGTATTAAACACTTACCAACGATTTCCCTTCAGTTCCTATGCAGATCTGATGTAAATCTGACCCTTAAACGTCAGTAGAAACCTTATCTCTGAGATTTGCAATTTCGGCTATCTCCCTACAACTATGGTGATTTCGGCTTTTCAACAAGAGAAGAGGATGGCGTTTTGGGTGTAGATTTTGGGTGATGGTGTCGAAAATGGTGTGATTCAAGGGAGTGTAGTAATCGGCCACAACAGGTGAAAGGAATAGGGGTGATTCGGCTTACAAGAAATCGGCAAGAAAGGAAGCAGTTTTCGGGATTTCTGGCACTTTGAGCAATCGGTTATGGTTGATTTTAAGAGGAATGGAAGCAAAAGAAAGAGTGGATCTGTGCAAGGTGGGTATTCGGCTAGGGAAGAGATCAAAGGGGAAGAAGAAAAATGAAAAAAAACAATGGTAGAGGTGGAGAGGAAGAATTCGGCTATGAGCTTTCTATGGAGGCAACTTTTGGCTTTTCTGACAGTAGAACAGAGAAAAATTCCTAAGGTGGCTAACCCTAATTGTCATGACAGAAAAAAGAAAATGATATAACCCTAGTAGTCCCTCTAAAGCAATCGGCCCAAGTCCCTAAAGCCCCCTTGCCGAAATTCACTTAAGTTAGGCACATGCCCGGCACATGCTTAAAAATTAAAAAGAACTCTACGCTTACCTTGTAACTCGAACCCTTGTCCTTGAATATCCACTTAGGCGCCACTTTTTTAGGAGCTTAGTGGCTCCACCTTGCCACTTTACCAAGAGCTCACTTGTGACATATTTTACACGGTTTTTCTTAAAAGCCCACTTAACCAAGTCCCCTTTCACTTGAAAATCCAACTTAATATTTTACCGGGTTTTAACTTAAACTTGGGCCTTCTATAGGCCCACTAACACAAGTACATACATTATCAACCTTTAGAACACCAAAATTTTAAAAATTTCACTAAAATTCACAAAACCCGAAAAATCCCGAAAATCAGTGCGTTACACTTGTTATTACAGATGGTTTGTTAAGGGATTTTCCATGATTGCTACTCTGATGATGAGGCTATTACAAAAGGATGTCAAGTTCGAATGGATAGAAACGTGCCAATAAAGTTTTGAGAAACTAAAGGCATTATTTACTGAAGCTCCAGTTTTAGTACAACCTGAACCGAGAAAAGAATTTGTAGTTTATAGTGATGCATCCTTGAATGGATTGGGTTGTGTACTTATGCAAGAAGGTAAGGTAATAGCTTATGGCTCGAGACAACTGAAACCACATGAGAAGAACTATCCGACACATGACTTAGAGCTGGCCACTATTGTGTTTCCATTGAAGATATAAAGACACCATTCGTCTGGTGAGAAATGCCAAGTATTCACTGACCATAAAAGTCTAAAGTACTTGATCACTCAAAAGGATTTGAACTTACAACAATAGAGGTGGCTTGAACTATTAAAAGAGTATGACCTAGTGATTTAACTACCACCTGGGAAAGGCGAATGTGGTTACCGATGCATTGAGTAAGAAATCCCTATTTGCATTGACCATATGGTATCTGATGATGGTTCTATTCTAGAAGAGTTAAGAGCTAGACTGAAGTTTCTTTAAGAGATTTGTGAAGCTCAGAAAAGTGATAGTGATTTGCAAGCCAAGCAAGTTTAGTGTAAGTCGGGCATTAATTCAGATTTTTAGATTGATTCTGATAGTTGCTTGATGTTTTGAGATAGGATTTGTATTCCTAAGAATGCTGAGTTGATTCAGAAGATTTTGAATGAAGTACAGAGTGGTTGCTTGTCTATTCATTCTAGTAGTATGAAAATGTACAATGACTTAAAGAAATTGTATTGGCGGTTGAGTATGAAGAGAGATATTTCTGAGTTTGTATCAAGATGTCTAATTTGTCAGCAAGTGAAAGCTGACTATCAAGTACCTTTCGGTTTACTTTAGCATATGACGGTGCCTGAGTGGAAATGGGACCATATTACTATGGGTTTTGTGATAGGATTTACCTTTGACACCAAAGAAGAAAGATGTCGTATGGGTTATGGTTGACAGGCTTACAAAATCGGCTCATTTTATACTAGTACAACTGATTACTCACTTGATAAGCTAGCCAAATTATATATTTCAAAATTTGTGAGACTTCATGGAGTACATTTGTCAATCATTTCGGATAGAGATTTGAGGTTTACTTTGAGGTTTCGAAAAAAGTTGCAAGAGGCTTTGGGTACAAAGCTAAACTCTAGTATCGCTTTCCATCCACAGACCGACGAACAGTTGGAGAGGGTAATTCAGATACTTGAAGACATGCTCCGATGCTATGTATTGGAATTCCAAAGTAGTTGGGAAAAGTATATACCGTTAGTAGAGTTTGCCTAAATAGTTTTCAGTCAAGTTTGAAAATGGCGCCTTATGAGGCATTATATCGGCATAAATGTCCTACGCCTTTGTATTGGGCTAAACTCAGAGAAAATCAAATTCATGGAGTTAACTTAGTCAAAGAAACCGAAGAGAAAGTAAAAGTGATTCGTGAAGCCACTTCGGATATACAAAAGTCCTACGTGGTTTTAAAATGTAAAAAGATTGAGTTTCAAGTCGATACCAAGTTGTTCTTGAAAGTATCTATGTGGAAGAAAGTTTTGAGTTTTGGCCGAAAGGGCAAACTGAGCCCACATTTTATTGGACCATATGAGGTTACCGAGAGGATAGGACCGGTAGCATATCGGTTGGCTTTACCGTCAGAGTTGGAAAGAATTCATGACATGTTCTATGTGTCTATGTTGCACTATTACCGGTTGGATCCCTTGCATGTGATTTCACTGGCAGAGGTTGAGATTTGTCTCGATATGACTTATGGCAAAGAGCCAGTTAAGATTTTAGCTCGAGAGGTCAAACAATTGAGAAACAAGAGTATTTCCCTTTTTAAAGTGTTATGGAAAAGACATGGGGTTGAAAAGGCTACATGGGAGCCCGAGGAGGCCATGAGAAAACAGTACCCAAACCTTTTCACCAGTAAGATTTTTGGGGACGAAAATCCCTAAAGGGGGGAGAGTTGTAACATTCCGATTAGGCCTAGTTAAAATAGTGGTTTTGAGACAACAAATTTGAAATAGAAATAATTATTTTATGATTATTTTGAGGCCCATGACATGTTTGGATGATTGTATAAAAGTTTCATGAGGAAATTTTGTGAATAAGTGCCCAATTTAACTTTTAGGACTAAATTGCAAAAAGTTGTAAAATATGAGATACTAGAAGCTTTGGGGTACTTAATTGAAATACGTGTGTAAATTAGAGGTCTTTATTTAGTAAATAGACCATTTTATGTCATAATGGGCAAAAATGGACATGGAAGGGAAAAATCTCAAGGAAGGGCCTTAAGGGCATTTTAGTCATTTAGTTAATAAATTAATAAAAAGGGAAAAAGAAGTCAAAATTTGCTCATCTTTCTCATGCCATAGCCAAAAATCCCTAAGGAGCCATAGCTAGGGTTTCATCACTTTTCAAGCTCACTAATAAGTGCATCCTAGCCCCGTTTTTAATATTCTTTACATTTTTGAAACCCTTGTAACCCGATTTACCTATTTCTAGCCATATTTTGAGCTAGGTTTCATGTTCAAAAATTTACCCATGTGGACATACATGTATGTTGATGTTTAATGAAGGAATATGAGAGTTTGATGTGTGATAAACATATTTTACTAAGTGATTTTTCATGAAAACACCTAAAAATGACCTTTTTGTAAATGTTGTAAAATGAGTAGTAAAATTTTTATTTGAAGGAAAACTTGGGTTTTTATGAGCATGTGTTGGTTTGGCTAGGCTTGAGTAGCAAAGAAAATGAGTACATTTCATTTTACGAGCCTAGGGACAAATTTGTAAATATGTGAAAGTTTAGGGACAAAATTGTAATTTTTCCAAAGTATGATTTATGGACTGATTTGAACAATATGGTAATTAAATAAGTGAAATTTTCTATTATAGATCAAGAGGAAAGAGGTCCAAACCTAAACTGAGGGAAGAATAAAGTTGAGGACTAAATCGAATAGTTAGTCGTATTTTGTTACCGAGGTAATTTTGTGAGTAAATAATGCAACATTACTTCACTTTGTATTTAATTGTTTAATTTTTGCATGATATGTATAATTGTTTTATGAATTTTAGTTTATAATGACTCGATGAAGATGTAATGAGGTTTAAAGTTTTGAAATCCCTGTTGAACCTTATGAAGTTATGTGTGATCCCATGTAAGACTATGTTTGGGACATGGCATTGGCATCGATGTGTGATCCCATGTAAGACCATGACTGGGACATGGCATTAGCATCAATATGAGATCCTGTATAAGACCATATCTGGGATATGACATCAGCATCGATATGTGATCCCATGTAAGACCATGTCTGGGACGTGGCATTGGCATCCTACCATGTACATGAGATTTCCCGAGTATCCTTTAGTATTCCAACTGGTTCAACGGGTAATTCAAAAAGTATGCCAAAGTAAAGACAAAGTATGTTCATGTTGAAAGGGTATAGGTATGTACATGAAGCTCATGACTATTGAGTTTATGAATCGATGAGATCTCGGAAAGAGATGAATGAATAAATCATGACTATGAGTTTTATGGTATACTATGAAATTGACATGAGTAAGGATGTATCCATGATATTTAATGACATTGTGATAAGTTATATATAAGTCATGTGTATGTTATTGCATGATTCATATTGTTATTTATTTACATGCAAACTTACTAAGTTTTATGCTTACTCCTCTTTTTTTTCCATTTTCTTATAGTATCGCCAAGCTAGCTCGGAGGTCGGAGGACGTTTAAGGCTCGATCGCACTATCACTATCAATTGGAATATTTGGGTATAGCTAGCCTTTTATTTTGAGTATGGCATGTATAGGGACTTGGTCTTTTTGTTATATGTCATATTGGTTAGCCAAATGTGTTGGCCTTTGATGATACTTAATTCATTTTGTATTAGGCCAATTAATATTGGCTAATGTTGATTACAAGTATTATGGCATGTTGATGCATTTCATGGATATGGTAAATTGCATGGTTTGAGTTGTTGAGTATATGATTGGTTAAGTATGCTAGAAATGGAGTGAGAATGATGTGATGATGTCTTAGTTGTGGACATGTTGGTTGCTTAAATATGCCATGAATTATACCAATGCTTTGGTGCTTGTGTGTTTATGCTTCAGGGTGGCAATTGGCTTGGTAAATAGCCTATATATTGTCCACACGGGTAGACACATGGGCATGTGTCTAGGCCGTGTGTGATACACGGTTAACCCCATGAGCGTGTGAACAGGCCGTGTGTCCCCTGTACCTTAATTTGTAAGAAACAAAATGCTCAGTATAGAGCACACGAGCATGTGTCTTAGTCGTGTGAAGGACACGGCCTAGAACACCGGCGTGTACTAGGCCGTGTGAAAACTATTTTAGTTTCAAAATGAACAATAATTCAACACGGGCTGAGCACACAGGCGTGTTTCTCAGTCGTGTGGACAGCACGGCCTTGGGCACAGGCATGTACCCAGGGCATGTGAATTCTGCACCTAATTTACGAGAATTTAATTCATCACACGGCCTAGCACACGGGCATGTGGCTTGGCCGTGTGGTTTCATTTAGTTAATGACGTTATAATAGAGAGTTACTCGGGGTATAGACACGGGCGTGTTTGACCACACGGCCTACCCATACAGGCATGTCCTATATCTACACGGACGTGTGACCCTTGTTTTGATGAAAAATTTTCTAAGTTTTCCAAAGATTTCGGTTAGTCCCGAACCACTCCCAAAGTACGTTTTGAGTCTCTTAGGCTCACTTAAGGGACGATGTGCATGTTTTTGAATGATTTTCAAAGATGAATGAAATTTTATGGCCCAATTTTGCTTGGATGTTTACGTTGAAGTCCTCTAACGCCTCAAACCCTATCCCGGCGTCAGATACGGGTAAGACTTGTTCAGCTATCCCGGGTATCCAATGGTATTCTAAATGGTTCATTGAGCATTATTCAGATATGAAGTAGTAAGAGTTCGATATGAACTAAGATATAAATACATGTGAATTTCATTGAAATGGTATTACATGGTATATTGAAAGTGGAAATGGATGATATATCATGTGATACATGAATAAATGTTGTACTCATCCATGTTTATAATGCTTATGTTATATGTTTATTTGGCTAACATATTTGGTGTACATGCTTAGGCTTTAGCTAAGTTGTGGTTGGATCATGCCACGTTAAACTTATAAGTTATATATTGAAATGGTAAATGCCTAAATGGAAATATGCTTGTGATCATAAAAGGGTGCTAAGGTTTAAATTATGTAATTTCTATTGAAATGGTTTATCATGTGGTTAGTTCCAAAAAGAATTATGTTTAAATGTACTAGCTTGTAGCTATGGTTGAATAATATACTTATGTCTCGTGTTCTGCATATGAAACGGGTGTGGAAAGGTAATGAAATAGTAAGTTCATACTTGAAGTGTAAAATGATGAAAAAGGGAATAATGTGTTGAATTGATGTTGTTGTTTAAGTTAAAGAAAGTAAATGCAATGGAAAGTAATGAAATGCGAATGAAAATAAGAAATTTTGAAAGGGTTTAAAGTTATTTAAAATCCTACTATGCTAGGGATGATATGTATAAGTGATACTGTGGATTTATTCACTTTGTGAGTTGTTGAATATGGCTTCATAAATCTTGCGGTCTCAGTATAGGATTATTCTTGATATGTATAAATTTCATATTTGAAATGGATTGATATGACTAAAGTTTATATGAACTTACTAAGCATTCATTACTTACGTGGTTGTTTTTTCTTGCTTCTTAGATTATCAGAAGCTCAACCGAGTTAGAAGCTAGTCGGAGATCCATCACCCTATCCATCAGCTTTATCGGTACTTTCAGATGTTTGATTTTGATTATAATGGCATGTATAGGCATTTTTGGCTAATGTTTGGCCTATGTGTTTTGGTTGTTGAAATAGCCATATGGTTTGGCTTGTGTTATGGTATCTTGGTTGTGATTATGGTATTTTGAATGTTGACAAAGGTTTGGCTTTTTGGCATGTATATAAATGGCCTTAAATTGGTTGATATCATAGCTTATTATGCTAAAAATGTTTAAGTTAGAATGATTGATTAAGTATGCCTATTATAAATATCTTGTGGTTGGTATAAATGTGGTAATTTGGTACATTTGCTATAAATGTCATATGTGATCTTTGGTACAAACAATTGAATGGTATATTTGGTATGTTTTGTTAGGTAAAGTAAACAGTTTGTTGTTGATGCAAGCATAACCAAAAGTTAGTGGAATAATTTGACTAATTTGAATATGTAATGGTACATGTTTAGATGATGAGTTTGAGGTGTCATTGGGCATATTAGTTGTATGTTGTTATACCTTATTCGAATGGTTTGATTCTTCATGGTTTTGGTGCATTTTGAAGACTTGTAATATGCGCCAAAGTGCTAGTAGTGTAACAGCCTGTTTTAAGTGAAATCAGAACAATGCTTTCGGGACCACAAATGCAAATTAGAAAGAAAATTTATTTTAATATTATTGCATGATTTACATAATTACTTCAGAATTTTCTTCTAACTAAAGTTTATCCAAGTCATAAGTACTTATAGAATCGGTATCGAAGACTCGGTATTCCACAGAATTATTTTTCAGATTAATATAAAAATGAACTTTACTTGGAAAATAGTTTTCAAAAAATTTTGAACCCAAAATTTTGTAGCGCGAGTTTTGCAACCTAACTCTGATACCACTAAATGTAACACTCCAAACCCAGCCTAGACGTTATTGCCAAATCTAAAGTTGTTACATGAAATGGTTGTAAATCTAGTTTTTGTAATCTTTGGAAATTGTCAAAAATTTTATTACTTGAAAACTTGATTTATTTAAAAACATATCTTACTTAGGTGTTTAAGTGAAAGCATTGTTTGTTTACTTTCTCTAAATTCGTATACTTTGTAATGGAAATTATTAGCTCGTTAAATTTTTGGAAAATCCAGTTTGTTATTTCAAAATCAATTGTTTTGCAGGAAAACTGACATTTTTGATAAAATGTTTAAACAATTATCATACAGAAATCGAAAATAAAGTTCAAAAACCAAAATAGTCCAAAATTAAAAAACTCTCAAACACAAATTTAAACAAATTAAATTTACGTAAACATTATTAAAATCAAGCTCCCATCGCACTGACCCACCTAAGCCTTAGTTTAAATAAAAGTGACAAACAAACAGAAAGTGAGTTTTCAAAACTTAGTGTGTAACAATAACTTCAACAGTTAATTTATAAAAGACAGGTTTAGCAGAAACAGTATCATAACAGAGCAGTATAGATACAAAAATATTTTCCTACTCGCATCTACTACATACCATCTCTGACCATCCCAATACACCATATAGGGTATGAAACACACATCGAACCCTACACACCACTTAGTGTCAATATGACACTTTCAGAATATTTGCAGCTGAGCTGCCAGTATAATAGGCGAGTTATCGCCACTCAAAAAATTACTTCCTCTTCATAACATAACTCATCCTAGTTGCAAATACAGATCAGAACAGAAATCAAACATGTTATAATTATACATGCATGACATAACATGTAACAACCCGTTTTAGAGCCTGAACGGAATAGTGGTTTTGGAACCATGAATCTGAAGTAGAAAATTTTATTGCGATAAAGTTTTAAGGTTGATTATATGGTTGAATGCATGTGTGAAAATTTGGTTAAGACATTTTGTTGATAAAGTGTCCAATTTGATTTTTAGGACTAATTTGCAAAAGTCACAAAATGTGTGTTTTTATTGCTAAAGGGATTTGATTGTGACGAGTTCTTAAATTAAAAGTGCTTATGTGGTAATTAAACCAATATAGTTTAATTTGGACAAAAATGGACATGGAAAGGTAAAATTTCAAAGAATGGCCTTAAGGGCATTTTGGTCATTTAGTTAACAAAAGAATAAAAAAGGAAAATGAAGTTAAATTGTGTCCATCTTCTCCTACCTTTGCCGAAGATCTGTAAGGACACCATAGCTAGGGTTTCTTCAACTTCCAAGCTTCATAGGAAATGCCTCTAGGCCTCATTTTTAATGTTCTTTACATTTTTGAAGTCCTCGTAGCCCGATTTACCTATTTCTACCATTATTTTGAAGTAGGGTTCATGTTTAAAAATTTACCCATGTGTGACATGCATGTAATTTGATGATATATGGTAGAAAATGAAAGTTTGATGTGTGATAAACAACTTTTACTAGTTGGTTTTTGATGAAAATGCATAAAAAGACTTACTTATAAAAGTTGTAAAACATGTGCATAAAATGTGATTTACTGTAAAATATGAGCTTTTTTGAGTATGTATATGTGTTGGTTAGGCTTGGCTACCAAAGAAAATGAGTACATTTTGTTATATGAGCCTAGGGACTAAAGTGTAAATATGTCAAACTTTAAGGGCAAAAATGTAATTTTGCCATAGTGTATTTTTGGACCGAATAGAGTAATGTGATAATTAAATGAGTTAAATTTGGTATTATAGATCAAGAAAGATGAGGAATCGGCCTTGATCGGGAAAAAGAAAAGATTTTAGACTAAATCGAATAACTTGTCATTTTGGACTGAGGTAAGTTTGTATGTAAATAATGCATTGCTATATTATGTTTTTGAATACTTTAGCATTAGTATGCTTTGTGAATAACCATTTGAATCTGTATACTGACCAAGCTTTGACAAGTGAGAAAGATCTCGATTGAACCCTAGGAATCGAATAGGATACAAGCGACATGTCACTAGGAAACCAAGTGTTTAAGTGATAAATGATAAGTGGTAGTTTCGGCTAAAAATGATAAGTGGTAGCTTCAGCTACAAATGGTAAGTGGTAGCTTTGGCTACAAGTGATAAGTGGTAGCTTCGGCTACAAATAAGTGTGGCACTTATGTGCAAGACTTCCGAGTATCCTTTAGAATTCCAAGTGGTTTAATAGGTGATTCAGCAAAATAACGAAGTGTGTGTGCAAGTGATTATGAAAGGGTTGGCATAGGTATGTATGTGAAACTCTTAAAAGATGAGTTCGTTATGTGATGACTATTGGTAAGGTTGTGAATGAGTAAGTTGTGATCGTAAGGTTTTGATAGTATCCAAGAAATTGTTATAATTCAATTGTATGTTAAATGTGTGTTTATAATGCTCATTATTTGCATATAAACTTACTAAGCTATTTAGCTTACTCCTCTCATTTTCCCTTGTCTTATAGTGTCACCAAGCTAACTCGGATTGGGAGAACATCGGAGGATCGTCTCACATTATCAAATTACTCTTTTGGTATATGTAGTTATTGGCATTTTGAGCTATGGCATGTATAGGGGACTTGGTTATTTTGTTATATGTATCATATTTGATTGAGTCAAGTATGTTAGATTATTTTGATGAATGATCATTTTGTATAAGGCCATTAAAAGTTGGCAAATATTGATACTTGGTGTATGCATATGGTGATGTTATTCATGATTGAGGTAGTTTGCAAGTTTAAGTTGCTAAGTGTGTGAGATTTATGCATGATGGATGTGGTATGTGAATGATGTGCGGATGACTTGATTTTGGGATGTTTGATGGCTTACTTATGTTATGTTATGTGACTTTGAAGTTGTGTAAGTGTGCTTGTGTTTCAGGGTGGCAAATGGCTTGGTAAATAGCCTTATATTTGTTCACACGGGTAGACACATGGGCATGTGTCTAGGCCGTGTATGACACACAGTCTGCAGCATGGGCGTGTAGTTCGGCCATGTGTCCCCTGCACCATAGTTTAGCAAAATAGAATGTCCAGTAGTAAACACATAGGTAGAGACACCACCGTGTGTATCAGCCGTGTGAAGGACACGGCCCCGGGACATGGGCGTGTGTCCAGGGTGTGTAAAGTTTGCACCTATTTTTCGAAAATTAAATTCGCCATACGGCCTGGCACACGGACGTGTGACTTAGCCGTGTGACTCCTCTTAGAGATGACATCATAAACAAAGAGTTACATGAGTTGAGGACACGAGCGTGTGTGACCACACGGCCTACCCACACGGGCATGTCCTAAACCAAACAGGCGTGTGACTCTCCAAAACATGAATTTTTTTTCTAAGTGTTCCAAAGATCTCAGTTTAGTCCCAAACCACTCTCAATGTATGTTTTGAGCCTCATAGGCCTATAATAGGGATAATATGATTACATATGAAAAGTTTTAAATTTGAATGGACATTTATGACTCGGATTGGTATGATTGTTTGTGTTTGAGTGAGGTAACGCCTCGTACCCGTGTTACATAACAAATAAAATGCATATATAGTATTTTTTAGGTTACTCATAACCTATTCTAAGGTTTACTTATCATACGATGTCTCAAACATACAAACAGATGTCAGAATTTATGCTAGCAAATCACCGAATTTCATATTTTACAATCTATTTGATCACATGAAGACCCCACGGAAGGCCTACAATCGATCAGAATGATGTGTACGGCCCAAGGGAAAAATTTAGAATTTTGGGCCTACAAGGCCTAAATGGCCAGACCATATGGCCCACACAACCTCACACACGCCTATGTGATCCACACGACCCAAATAGTCCAAACCATGTGTCACACATGGTCCAGCACATGACCTATCGCACGACCGTTTGGCATCGACAGTGCCCAATTTTAGCTTTTGTGGTTTGCTAATTTTTGGGTTTCTCATTACACACCTGGTCAAAATTTTGATGCACGCTGAAAATTAAATATTCCAGTACCTAAATTGATGAAACAACACGAATTAACAATAGAAATTCCCAATCTAAATGATTAATTTAACAAATCCTCAAACAAACGAATCTAAAAACCGAAATGAACAAACCCCACAACAACAAAACACTCACCTCTTACCGAGATAGCAACTTACACAAATTTAGTTCGGTGGAGAACCCATCATCATACGATTCTCTCCTAATCATAGCACACATAAAAATCAAATTTCCAAACTAATTCCTTCGCATCAAACATCAAAAAGAAACCAAAAATTCCCACTATACAAGTCCAAAATCAACACTTACCTTACCCAACGCCACTAAATCGAATAGAAGTGAAATAACAGTACATAAAAAAAGAATTGAAGAACAGAGGCTACGAGCGGCCTTGACTTGGCACTTGGTAAAGGGAAAATTAAAATGAAAGAACATCAAATTGTTAAGGCTGGAAGATTAATGACTGTGTGAAAAGAATTGGGAAATAAGGAACAAAAGTGGAAAAAGAAAAATTGGTAACATATTTGCTTGGAAATTAAAAATAAAATAATCAAAATAGAAGGGGAACAAAATGTGGCTATAGACAGGGAAAAACCAACCACTAACATGGGGATAAAGTTTAGAGAAAATTAATTAATGAATTAATTTTAAAAAGATTTCAAAACTTATCCTACTTTTAACTAACAAAATTTTTAGGAGTTCAATTCCATTCCAAATTCTACTAGTTAAACAACTCATAAGGCCATTAACAACAAATAAAAATAAAAATTCTAACTGCTCAAGTCGAGACTCAAACTCATGCCCAAAGAGCACAAGTCGCTTAACCACTAGGCCAAATCAATTACTACTTCAAAATTTAACAAATCCAAAGCTTAGATTCTTGGGGCGTTACATAATTGCTTTCTCTAAAAAAGTTTGAGGGCTTTTTACATCCTCAAGCCTAAATTATATATTAGATTTTAGATCTCTTAGATTTTTAAGCTTTAAATATTAAAGTAGGTATTAGATATTAAGATTTGTAGATGTTTACGTTTTAAATATTAGATTTCAAGATTTTACATGTTTGAGTATTTTAAATATTAAGTTATATATTAAATTTTAGATTTTTAGATTTAAATATTCAATCTAAAATTAGATTTTTAGACTTTAGGTTTTACAGTTTGAATATTGAGTTGGATTTTTCAACTAGGTTTTAGAGTTTAAACTTTTAATTTAGGTTTTAAGCTTAGTTATGGTATTGTAGATTTCTTTATTTTAATTTAAAAAATGTTCTTAATTCTATTTTTTTGGAATCATTTTTTGATACGAAACTCTAACTAACAAATCTTGTAATTATCATTGAACAAATGTCAAAGGGGTGTTATAACCTTCCCTATGCATAATTGTACTCCCAAACCGTTATTTCGTAAAGAGATTAAGTCTTAGTTTTTATAATTTTTATTTGGGATTAATATTTTACCGACTTAGCCCAAATCTAGTTAGTGACGACTCTACTTTGATTTTTAGGATTCCTTGCGTTTTACATGTTAGGGTCCTGTACTCTAGCAAAACAATTACGACACTTGCCAAATTTCAATGGTTAAAATAAGTGTTTGCAAAAGTAAAGAAATCCAAGGGATAGAAAAATTAGTCTCATTTATAAACATTTTCCTTAAAACTTAATTTTTATGATCAATTGGTAATTTATTACTTCTTATCTAGTAATTACCTTGTAAAACCCTCACAATTTCTAATTAAAGCTAGGTTATTCAACAATCAAGTCCCTCTACTAATCCCAATATTAATTCTATTACTTTCAAGGTGTATAATTAAACATAATTACTCTAAAATTTATTATTCAAGTCACAATTTGGAATCATTCTAGCACTGAGAATGTTGGGATGTTATAACTCTCTCTCAATAAATAATTTTCTCAAAATTTACCTAAATTAAATAGTTGTAGATGTTGTTGAACTTACATCCTCATTTTCATACATGGCTTCCTTCACCTTGTTATTCCTCCACAAAAATTTCAACAACAAAGTTCTCTTGTTGTGCAATCCTTTAATTTTTCAAGCAAGAATCTTTATCAATTCCTCCTCATAGGTTAAATCAGGTTAATTTCAATTGCTTTAGGAGTAATAGTATGGGAAAGATTAGAGCAGGATCTCCTCAAAATTAGAACATAGTAGACAGCATGGATCTTCTCTAGCTTCAGAGATAGAGCTAAATAGTAAGCTATTAGGATGATACATTCAAGGATCTCGCATTAGTTCTTAGTCTTACCTTTCCTTTCTTGCCAAATTTAAGAACCTTTTTCCATGATGATATTTTTAAAATTACTTTCTCACTGAAATTATACTTAACATCCTTTCATTTCAAATCAGCATAAGATTTATAATTTCTATAGCAACATTCAATATTTCTTTTGTTAATCTCACTTTCTCCTTGGTCTCTTGAGCCAGATTAGGTCCAACAAGCTTGTTTTCACTTAATTTTGTCCAATATAGAGGAGTTTAACATTTTCCGCCATAAATTGCTTCATATAGTGTCATTTGAATGCTCGTGTAATCACTATTGTTGTATAAAAACTCAACTAACAATAAATATCTCTCTCAACTTCCTTCGATTCAACCATACAACCATGCAACATATCTTCCAACACCTTAATTCATTAAGCTAATTCAATTTGGGTTGTTAAGTTAATCAATTTATGAAATTCACAAGGTTTTACCTAAATGACTCTTTCAGACCACCCATCTGTTTGAGAATAAAAGGCAATATGAAATTTAGGTTAGTACTCAATGCCTTATGCAATTTATCCCAAAATCTCAAAGTGAAACGTGGTCTCTATTAGAGATAATGGAGGTAGATGCACTATACAATCTAAAAATCTATTAATGTACAATTCAACATACCTTCTAAGCTATAATCTATTCAAAATGGTAGAAGGTAAGCTGACTTCGTTAGCTAATGTAGAATTACCCAAATTGCATCATTTTCCTCGATTTCAAAGGTAAACCAACTTCAAAATACATGGATATTCAATCCCATTTTCAGTCGATTATTATGATGGGTTGTAATAAACCAAACGGAACTTTGATGTTCAACCTTGACTTGTTAACAAATTACCAAGAAGCATAGTACAACAAATCATGGAAAGGGTAAAATTATAATAAATAAAGAACTAAAAGGATTAAAAAACAATAAAGCCAATTTCTCGAAATTAATAATCAGGAAAGCAATGTGGTTGATTAATATCTATGTCAATCGTTAATTATTGGTTTAAGGAACTAGAATGTCTAATTTTCCTAACTGGTCAATTTTACCTCTTAGTCATCGTTTTACCCAATTAAGAAATTTAATCTAGTTTATATTTTGACCTCACTAAATCAAATTGGGATAATTGAATTAATGCTCAATAAAATCTCCTTTTAGCCTCACTAATCTAGATAGTTCCTTGAAGTTGTCAATTCTAGGTTTTCAATCTCATTCGATTAAATCCAAATTTTATGATCTAGTCTCTCAACTTTAAATCAACCAATAAACCTTTCAATTAATTAATCACAAGAAAAATTAGTCCCTACTCATTATCAGTTCACAAAACCCAATCATTGTCATGCTAGATTAAACAAGAAAATAACATAAAATAGATAAGGTTGAGAAGTGTTTAGTAAAATTAATGAAACCCTTAAATTTATTAGTGGAAAACATGTTGAATCCTCGTTTGCACAAAGACAAATCATTAATCCAAAAAATTGGATAGAGAAAATGCTATGATTTTATTGAAATAATAAAATATTGCAAAGAGTACAAGAAGGTCCTTGTACTTTCTACTAAAGAAAGCAAAGTGCAGAAAAAAAACTAAAAGGAATTTTCTAAAAAGTCTAACCTAAAGAAGAAAAGTATTAAGAATCTAATGATAGGTCCTTTCAAAATGTGTCATAAGGTAACTTATATAGTCTTATACGTATTAAACTACAATTGACAATTATGTCCTCTTTTAATATTTGAATTAAGCTTGGTTGGACTGAAAATTTTCTAACCTTTGGTGTCGTGACACCATCGATAGTTGACTTCCTTGGGTGCTTGGAAGCTTTAGTGTTGTGATATCGATCCTCTAGTGTCACAACATTTTCATCAGGCGATATGGATTCCTCAACTTTAGTGACTATGCTAAATGTTATAACCTTGATAGCTTGGAGCTATGACTACATAGGTTGGTGTTGCGACATCACTCCCTTTATGTCGCGACTTTAAAGACAAGTCACTCAAGAGTGCAATTCGATGAATTTCAAATCCTCGATTAGTGATGGAGGTGTTGGTATCACGACACCAAGATAATAATGTCATGACATTAACATCAATAGAAGCTTATCTTCTTGATTTCACCTTAACCACATTCCTAAAACAAGCTTAATTCAAAAGTTAAACCCCTAATGACATAAACTTGACATTTTATTTCAAAAAGTATAAAAATGCCTTATAAACGAACATTATACATGAAATCTAACAATTAACAAAAAGCGATAAAAAAAATCATAAAATACTCAAGACTAAGCAGAATCTTCAAGTTGAGGATTTGAAAAATAAATGTTCAAAGGCAACCTGGATTAAAATTCATTAAGTTCGTTTGAACTTACAAGCGTTTGTTTGTGATGCAGGATTTGATTAAAGAGTTGGTACGCTAGGAGGGACCAAGCCAATAATGCGCTGGGGGCAGTAGACCAAGGCAATATTATGCATACAAAGAGACATTATGGAAACATGTTTTTCAAATGATAAATAGTATTACTCACTAAAAATATGTCTATCTGTTTAAGCAATGTGTTGTAAGGTTTTATTTTACTTTCGAATGCTTTGTGACATACAATAAATGTATTATCCAAACCTATTGTCTTATAAAAGAATTTAAATAAATAAGACGTATGTCCAGTATAGTTTTCGTAGATTGAAAAACTTAGTTAAGTATATAACTAGTGTGACATCTTATACTCAGATCTAGTAATTCGGGTTGAGTATAGGATGATACAATTTAATTAATATTTTTTAAACATTTTAACTGTAAAAAAAAAAGTTGAAACAAATTACTTAATTAACATTTTTGACTAAAAAGTTTTACATTTCCTACATCAGATTACAAGCCCTGATCCCTTTAACATTAACCTTAATCTTGTACAAGATCTTAGCCATTGACTTTCTTCACCCACATTAGTATAGAATCTATAAAATCTTTAGATAATTCGCTAAGGACCAAATTCCTCATCGAAGGAAATATCAAAGTTTTGCAAATGGTTTTCGAATATTATTGCTTCTAACAAGTTGAGCAATTCTCTTTGCATCTTCCCGTGCAATACTCATAACAAAATATTTAATTAACATTTCATACCAGACCTCTATATGATGCCTCATTACAAAATGTCATAATCTATCTAACTAAACTTTATGCTCTACGTAGATAATTGTTTCCCTTAAAATATTATATTACTATATTTCTAGCCTAAGAATAAGATAACGCATAAAAATTAGTTTCTACATCAACCAGTTTATAGCAATTATGTGTCCAACAACGCATGTGTTGTTAGGGTTCATTCTATAATTAAGTAATTGCGTCTCAAGATTAGCCCTCATTTCTCTTTGCGCTTAGTCCTAACACAAGTTGTAGTATGATAAGTTGAGACCAATTTTTATTGCGCAATTATACCAGTAGGTACTATTACCATTATCACTTACATATGTTATTAAATTGATAATTTCTTAAAACTTAACATATAATTTAATCACCATATTTATCAATAATAAATGTTCACCTATAAATGTTTAAAAATTTTAAATAGCTGTCACATGTGAACATAATATTTAAAAAAATCAAGTCAAGTTACTTATAATGATTTATTGAGAAATATAGTTTAATATTCCAACTTTATACACCAAAAAAATAGGGATAATTATTTAAAATCATGTAACTAATTTAATTTATAAATAATATTATTACAAAATATTTTAATATTATCTTATTAGTGTCAATAAAATATCTTTACTTTAACATTCAAAACATACATAATATTTTTAATAGATATTTTATAATAAATCTTTATTATTCGTTTAAATATTAATTATTTATAAAGATGAAAATGAAAAAAAAAACCTTATAAATTTACCTCGTTAACTCGGCATTTCTAAATTGAAATTCATCAATATGTATTTTTGTAGTGTTTGTAGAATTATTTTGATGGTTTAGGATTGGGAGAAATAAGTTTTTTTTGGTTTTTTTAGGATTTCTTTTACCGTGTTCTGATTTTTTTTATTCTGTTGTGAATTTCTTTTGGGAGGGGCCTTTAGAGGTTTATTTAGTGGGATCAAATGTTTAAATTTTTAAGTGTGCTCATATTGCTTTTGTGGAGCAAAAATTTTTTGTCCAAACCAAAAAAGAGTGTGCCTAAATTGACATTCTCTCTTTTTTTTTTTTTTTATTCGGACAAAAATTCTACCTTAACCCCTTCCTACCACCTTATGCTACAATAAAAATGATTGATAGAGAGATCAAGGCCTAAGTCGGCACCTTCTCTACTTATTTGAGTCTCTACACCGATCTTTTTACTATACCAAACATATCATTTAGATAAATAATTTTGAACTCATATTATTTTAATAATAAATTATTTTTATATTATTTTAATAAAATTTCCCTTATTTTCATTTATGTTTAAATATTTTATTTATCTAACTCAAAAAATTTAATATTTATAAAAATAACCCCAGTTCAAAAACATTCATCAAATGACCTGAAATGAACAGTAAATTTGGATTTTGAGAAACTAATTGTCAGCACCACCTTGTATTTTAGGCTCATCATTACCCGATGATTGTGTTAGGCTTTAAAAAATTGAATTTTTTGAGTTTGGGACATGTATGACCGGCACCAAGGTATTTTTTTTAAATCGTATCATACTGGTATACAAAAATACTAGTATTTAAAAAAATTGGTTTTGGCCATGTAATGGCCAGAACCATAATCATTTAAAAAAAAATAGTGCTGGCTAGTAGATGGCCGGTCCAAGTACATTTTTTGGGTCCCAATGCACTTTTTTTTTTTTTTACTTTGGGGCACTAATGGCAGACACCAGTGTCATTTTGAAAGAAAAAATTTTGGGTGCTGGCCAGTAGATGGCCGGCACCAAGTACATTTTTTGGGTCTTAAAAAAAAATTTTTTCGTTTTGGGACACCAATGGTCGGCACCAACTTTATCATATTAAAAAATTATTTTTTTTATTTTCGAACATTGATGGTCGACACCAAGTATTAAAAAATTGGCTTTTTTAAGTTTGGGAATTAGATGGCCAGCACGAAATTTATCAGATATATATAGGTGTTTTGTCTTCCATTTGAATTTTTGTTTGCTTTTATCTTTGCTTTATTAGTTGAAAATCGAGATTAAAAATATCAATTTCTTTGTTGAGAAGGAAGCAAAAATTTTTTAAGATGGGTTCTCAGATTTTGTTTGTTTATGTTCATTTGGATGGAAAAATGATAAATACAACTGAAGAAGGCTGTGTATTTCAAAGTCAGAGAAAACTAAGAATGAGATTCAATAAGCGTGTTTCGCTGGCAGATTTAAAATGAAAAATTAGTACAAAGATAGCAACCCGTTGTGGGAAACAAATGTTGAGACTATTTTACAAATTTCCAGTTTCAACAAAATCGCTCAAGTTCTCAAAGATGGAGCTTGAAGATGATGATGATCTAGGGTGTAGTGCCCCAAATTTTGGGGTCTTTAGAACTTTTGCATAATTTGATGATTTCATATTTGGGTGTTCTTTGTTTATGTTTGAGTGTGCTAGGAAGCCTTTGGAAAGTCAGGGTTTAAGTCTAAAACCTTGGAGAAATTTTGATTTTTTAGCTTAGGGAGGTAGGGATGTTAGCTCGCGGAGTTTAAGTTAGTTAGTGTTAGCTCATGACACAAGAAGCCTAGTGGTGGAGTGGCTTGTGGGGTCATTAGCAAAGGAGAGCAAGGTTTGTAGCGCCACAGGCAAGAGGGGCTTAGGTTCAAATCCCCTTGCAAGCAAATATTCAATTATTTTGCTAAAAGTGGACGGCAAGTGGTTTAGTCGAAGTTAACTCTGAAGGTGGTTGTTGATCTGGTAAGAGGTAAGATTTGAATTGGTCTTCAGGTTTGAACGGATGATGGAGAGTGGTTTAAGGAGCAAATCAAGGAGGGAATTAAGGGATTGAAGTGTGAAGGAGAGGTTGGCCGATTGTAGGCAGCTAGGGGTTGTAAATTCGACTAAGGACTTTGCACTTAGCATTTTCGGCATTTGAAGGTAGGGGCCTAGTTTTCTCTTCGACTCGGATTAGGTGTTTTAGCCTTTTGGTGAAACTTTTCCTTAGGTAAACCTTATCACTGAAACCCTATTCTTAATTTTGCCCTCTTTAGTTTTACCAAAAGTGGAGTCAATAGGTGCCGAATCTCTTTGCCATTCTCAAAAGCTGAACTCTATTTCCCTTCTTCTCATTTTTTCTTGAACTTTGCCGAACCTAGTTCTCATTCTCCCCTAATCGTAACATTGATCAACTCTTCTTCTTCTTTGGCCAAATTTAACCTTGGTTTCATATCTATTCTTGAAGCCGATTACATCTTTCTTTCACATCTCTCTCAATTTTCTCTCATAACCGAAACCTTGTTTTTCTCCCTACAAGTTTCTTTTAGCCAAATCTTGTCCTCTACTCTTGATCAAAATGTCTGCACTGGTCGAACCCCTAAGTACTTCTTTTCTCTATCATTTTTCAATCGATTCTCCTTGGGCTGAGTACATAGTGCAACACTCATGGTAAGTACTCCATCCTGTTGTTCATTCTCTTATGAATATTGGTAAAAGCCGAAACCACCCTAACTCCCTTTTGATAATCGGCTTTAATCTTTGGACATCGATTCAAGTTATGTTCTCTTATGTGTCATAGCTATTCATAGAAGGTGATCGTGTGGGAGCAAAGGCGGGTTGGCAATTATTAGTAACAAAGCAACCTAGATTTAGTGTCTAATTTCATCAAGGTAAGTGATGAATGAAGTTTTGTTAGTAGTCGTATATATATTAAGTTTGGGTATGGATGGTTTCAAGTCGAATTGTAGATTAACTTGGTGATTGAACTTTTGTAGGTTGAACAATTATGGGATTAGTCAACGCTATTCATAAACAGGTGTGTAACTACACCATTTGTAGTGTAAGTCGGCAAAAGCTAAAATGTCGGAATGCTGGCATTTAGAGGGCCATTAGCGTGCGAATGCTATTGGGCCAGTCTGAGGTCGTTAAAATGGGTTTTTAGCCCATGGAGATCATTGGGTGCAAAATCGACACACTTAGGCTAGATTAGGTTCGATTGGGCTGAAACAGGCCCAATGGGCCTATGGGCCCGTAGTAGTAAAATATCTAGTAAGTGGTGATTAAAAGGTGAAATAGTAAAAATTTGGAATTTTGAGCATAAAATTAGGCGTAACGGGCCACTTGGACGAGTGGGCCCACAAGGGCCGATAGGGTTTTTTGGGCCCAAAATTACTTTAGACCTAATTTATGAATCTAGACTGCTAAGCATGAGGTGGGATCTATTAGGAGTTTATATCTAGTGTTTAGACAATAAAATCTGATAATAAGTACTGAAATATCGCTGAGGGGTAAAATTACCATTTTACCCCTAGCTTTGGAAATAACTGTTATACCCCTAGAGGGTAGGTTGATGACCATGCATGATTAATTCTGTATCTGCTATTCTGTAAGCATGTTATATATGTGTATATTGTTCTGTGTATTTGCATGGGGTTGGGATTATGATTAAGGAGGAAGTTCTGTTATAGTGGCTCTGCCACATATTCTGCTACAGTGGCCTTGCCAATTATTCTGATTCTGGTGGCTCTGCCACAATATTCTGTTATTAGCAACTCTGCTGCATATTGGTGTGTGGGCTGGGTGGGTTGAGTTATTCCCCACATGGTGTGTTGGTTGGTACGGGTGGTGTGTTAGCTGGCTTGGGTGGGTTTGCATATATATATATATATATATATATATACATTCTGTACCCGTTATGGGCTTAGGCCCTATCTGCTTCTGTTTTCCATTCTGGCCAGTTGGGGTAGTTGCACACTGAGTTACCCAAACTCACCCCTTTAAGTTTTACCATGTGCAGGTAACCCCTAAGCTTAGTGGATTTGGTGCCGAAAGGGACTCGAGGTGGCCACACATTTTTCTGCTGGTTTTCGGCTCTGATGGACCTTCACTGTTTTTAGTTCATTCCTCATTTTGATTTTGGGTTTTACGTTGTAATAAGGCCATTTCAGGTTTTTAACTTTCATTTGGTGATTTATTATTTTACGGTCAAATTATGCATGAAATTGGTTAATTAATCAAGCTGGACCCTAAAACTTTGTAACGAAAGTTTTAAAGAAACACCACGAATTTATGTTTTCAAATACTACTAACGTCATAAGGCATACTCTAATACAACTCAGTAACCGGTCCTTGACATGTTTTCAACTTAAGCAATGTTTCTATTTAATCTTTAAACTTAATTCTATCTCAACAACCTCGTTTTCATATTAGTTCAAAACGGCGCGTGTAGTTACTTAAACGGTTTCTCAAACAACGCCATGTAACCCTCCAGATCCGGGCATAACGTCTAGGCTGAGTTTGGACTGTTACATGGGGACATTGATAGTAATTTATTGCCCCCTTGAGATGGGTAATCCCAGCCCAGTTGAGTTGTTCGCAGAGATAGTTGAACCGAATCTCATTCAAGTTGTAATTCCAGCAAGCTAGTGTTCTGGAATAGATTTTGATCTTAATATCTCCTAGGAAGATTAGTCGGGTTGTGGACGGTCGATGCCAACTCCAAAAAATCCAAACACCGATGGATGTTCGCCTAACATCTCAAACTCGTTTACTCATCTAGAGATCCATCCAGAGGTGTTGGCCACCATAGAAGATGGTGATGAAGGGTCCAATAATGATGATCAATCCCACCGTGATCCCAACGATGATTTTAGTGGCCCCGATTTGGATAACATCCTTGAAGACATAAACGAGGAAGGCCTGGTAGAGGGTGAAAATGCAAACCCTCATTCAACCGAGAACATGGGCCCTAGTATAGTTATAAGAAATAATCCAAGGTCCTTCATGACCGACGTGGATCCTGATGCGGCTCTTGCATATGAGTTTCCGGAATATACAAATATTGTGCCGGCTCACCTACTTGATGATGAAGAGTTGTTGGTAAGACAAAAATTCGATAACAAGAAAGACTGTTTACGTGCTATAAAAAATCTTAGCTTGAAGTTAGGTTTGGATTATAAAGCAACGAAGTTGACACAGTCTTTATACATAGGAGAATGTTGGAAAGCCTCAAGTAGGTGTAACTGGCGTGTTCAAGCCACATTAATGTAGCGGACGCAGATGTGGATGATAAGGAAATTAGAAGGTCCATGCATATGTACGTTTGCTCATATGTTGCCAAACTATTGGAAGTTAGATGCAAAAATTATATGCAACCGATCATCCTTTTGGTGAAAGAGTCACCCACCATTCAGGTGTCAATCCTTATTGCAAACATGCAAGCTCGATTCAAGTATAAAATGTTGTACCAAAAGGCATGGTGGGCAAAGCAAATGGCAATGCAAGAGTTGTATGATGACCGAGATGCGTCATACAATGAGCTTTAAAGGTGGATAGTCGGGATGCGAGAGTATGTGCCAATGACTGATTTGCAAACATTACCTTATAAAGGCCCGGACAGGAGATACAATCAGGGAAATGAGTTTTTCACCAATTGTTTTGGACGTTTGAGCTGTAATAATCCGATACATGGCCTAAACGGAATAGTGGTTGCAAAACCACAAATCTGAGGTTAAAATATTTATTTCGATTGATTTTTAAAATTTATTTTGTGTTTGAAATATTTTGTGAAATTTTTGTTACAAAATTTTATTGTTTGTGTGTTCAATTTTATAAATTGGACTAAATTACAAAAGTAGTAAACTGTGCATTCTAGAAGGTAAAGGTGTTTAATTGAAATGTGCTCTATTTATATTTTTATGGTTTACATTTTTATGAAATTATTTTGTAAAAATTTCGTACGAAAATTTCGATGTTTGGGCACTCAATTTAGTCAAAAGGACTAAATTGTAAAAAGTACAAAAGTTGAGTTCTACATGTTAGAGGTGTCCAATTGTTATGATATTTTAAATTGGAGGTCCTTAAATGGTAATTAGACCATTGGTTAATTTATTGGACAAAAATGGACATGAAATGGGTGAAAAAGGATATTTTTAAGTTAGGGGCATTTTGGTCATTTGGTGATTAAATTAATTAAAAATCAAATTAAAAGCCAATTTTTGCTCATCTTCTTCCTCAAGGCCAAATATAGCATGGAGAAACCATGGCTAGAGTTTTTCAAGCTTCCAAGTAAGATTGTAAGCCCGTTCTAGCCTCGTTTTTAATGTTCTTTACGTTTTTAGAGTCCTGGCAACTTGATTTAGCTTATTATAACAATAAACTAACCTAGGGTTCATATTTGGAAAAATACTCATAGGTGAAATGTGTTTATTTTGATTTTTTATGATAGAATATGAGTTTTTAAATTATGCTAAACAACTTGTGCTACTCGGTTTTAACTAAAAACGAGTAAAATGGCATAATTGGTAAAAATACCTAATGTTTATAAGTATATGTTAGAGTGGGAATTTGATGTTTCCGTTGGTAAATAAATGGTCAGCATGTTATAAAACATAAGAATTAGGGATAAAGTTTAATTTCCGAGCCTTGGGGCAAAAGTGTAGATATGTAAAAGTTTAGGGGCAAAATCATAATTTTGCCAAAGTTAGAGTTAAGGACTGTTTTGATAAATGTGAGTATTAAATAAGCTAAATGTGTTATTTTAGATCAAGAAAGATGTGGAATCGACCTTGATCGGGGAAAGGAAAAGATTGTGGACTAAATTGTAAAATTTCTATATTTTGCACCAAGGTAAGTTTATATGTAAATAATGTATTGTTTTATTATGTTATAATATTTTATTTTGTGAAATGTGAAATAAGTTTTAGTATTGTTCAATTAATGGACATAAACGATGATTTGTGGTTGATGAATTGAGATTAAATGAGGAAATCTCGGTTGAACCTTCGAAATGGAAAAACGTGGTGCTAAGTGGATATACCACGGTTATACGTGTAACGTGGTGCTAAGTGGATATGTCACGATTACACATATTGATACATGTAACGTGGTGCTAAGTGGATATGCCACAGTTACATATATTGATTCATTAACGTGGTGCTAAGTGGATATACCACGGTTAAACATGTAACGTGGTGCTAAGTGGATATGCCACGGTTATACATGTTAATTTGAAAAGTGGCGCTAAGTACGTATGCTACAATTACATGTTAGCCTAATAGTGTGGTGCTATGTGCATATACCACTAAGTTGGGCATTAATTACAGAAGGTGGAGTTATGTGCTAAAACCACCGGATATTGTTACTTTCCAAAGTGTTCACCGGGAGAAACAAGTTTGCTAAATGAAATTTAACGTGAAAAATGTGGGATAAATATCGGAATATGAATATATGAGTTTTGAATTATGAGTTAGATATGTGATTGAATTTTGATAAGATGAATATGGATAAGTATTATCTTGAAAGTTGATAATAAGAAATTTTAGTGAAGGAATGAAATTTGGGATAAACAGTCTAAAACAGCAGCAGGGGAGTGACTTTGAAAAATCACCAAAAATGGTAGAATTTGAAATAGAAGTGGAATAAGATATGTAATTAAACCTTATTGAGTCTATTTTCATATAAAAGAAATAGAGCAAACAAAGGAATTCTGTATTTTGAGATATTTATATTTTTGTAAGACTGGTTTAGACTGATTTCGTAATCCCCTGTTCTGAATCATTAAAAAATTTAAAAAAATATTTATGGAACATAGTTTATATGGTTGGATTCCTTATTGAGTATGTTTGTAGAAGAAAGAAACAAGAACCTCATTTGAATTTGGTAGCAAAAGATAATTAAATTTTAGTGAAGAGTGGTTAGAGCTGTTGAACCGCGAAACAGGGGAGACTTTAATGAATAAACTGTATTAATTGGCCCAACCAAAAATTCTGACATTTTTATGGTAAGAATATATATGAGTCTAGTTTCAGAAAAAATTGACAGATCTTAATTTGGAGTTCTGTAGCTCTAGATAAAAATAATTTAGTGACTATTATTTAAGTAGACAGCTTAAAAAAAGGGCTTAAGTAAATGGTGGGACTATATGTATTTGTAATTATACTATTATGAGAACGTGTTATGAAGTTTTATAAAAGCTTGTAATAAATTTATTATTATTTATATATTTACTTACTAAGCTATAATGCTTACTCCCTTCCCTTCCTTTTTCTTATAGAGTTTCAGATGCTAGCTCGAGTTGGAGGTCACTGGAGATACTATCACACTATCAGGCTGAGGTTAGCATTAAAAGATTCCGAAATATTTATAAGTTTATGGCATGTATAAGGACTTGAATATATGTATATATGTTACTGAGTTGGCCTAAAATGTTGGCCTAAATTAATGGAAATTTTATTATTGTATAAGACCATGTGATATGACTAAAAGTAGCTATGTTATAAGTCATAATGATACAATACATGAACGAGGATGCTTGCATGTTAGTAAATGAATTAATGTATATATGATAAGAATGTGATTAGATTCTAAATTTAAAGAAATTTAATAACCGGTTTTGTGTATTTGTAAGTGTAAAAAATCCAATGATGCCTCTTACCCTGTTCCAGCATTAAACACGGGTAAGAGGTGTTACACGAGCCATGTGTTAGGGTCTTCCCTCACTGCAAGCCAATGGTGCAGGTGGACAAGACCTAGTTGTACGGCAAATACACGCAAATAATCCTGATTGTTGTTGCACAAGATAGCAACCGAAATGTACTTCCTATCACTTTCGCCATCATGGAGCGTGAGTGCTTCGAGTCTTGGAAATTTTTCCTCAGAAATCTACAGAGGCACATTGTGAGGGAAAATAAAATTTTCCTTATATCAGATAGATTGAAAGGATTACTTGTTGCAATAAGGTGATCAGGGGTTTCGTGAAGGCCTGTTTATTGCATCTGGCACATCGCGAGAAACTTCCACAGAGATTATAAGAATAATGAATGGAAAAAGAACTCATGAACATAGGTAAAAAATATTGTTTGTATTTATTTCAAAAATTCCTTTTCAAATTTTTTCAGCCTGTAAGTTTTTAAAATACTGATTCCAATTTCCATACGTAGCTTATGAGTTAGAACCGCGAAGATTCAGACAGAGGTTCACGAGGCCTGAATCTCAGATGTTATCTTTACCAACAGATCTCGGACATGGTTGGGTAGTATGGAGAACTAACAATGGACTCAAAGTTACTATGAGGGGTTTTTGTGACAACCCGAATTAGGGGCTAGTTGGAATAGTGGTTTCGTAACCACAAATCTGAAGTGAAAATTTTTAATTATGTGAATTTCTGATCTTATCTACTTGATTGAATGTTACTGTGAAAATGTCAATTGGGAATTTTACTATTTTAATGGTTAATTGAGTATTAGGGATTAAATTGCAATTGGTGAAAAATATGCATTGTGCATGATGATATGATTTGATTGAATTGTTTTATGAAGTTGAAAGTGTTTATGTTGCAATTAGCCCATTTATTTGTGTTTTGGACTAAAATGCCCTTACATGGAAAAATACCTAAGATATGGCATGATGGGCAAAATGGTTATTAGTGAATAATGACAAATTTCATTAAAATAAAGTCATCATCTTCCTCATTCTTCCCCATATGTGCTGCCGAAAATTCCTATTTCCATAGCCAAGGGTTTTTTATTTTTCAAGCTTTCATGTAAGTGCAATTTGGTCCCATTTTCAATTATTTTTGTATTTTTGAGTTCATTTGAGCTTGGTTTTCATGATTCTACCATTTATTTGAAAAGAAATAAGAGTTTGAAAAATTACCCATTTGTGATATGAGTGTGTTTGGCTCATTAATGGTAGATAATGAAAGTTTTAAGTGTTATTTACATGTTTTATTGGATGAAATTGAATGAAAGTGCATAGAAAAGGGCTAAATTGTAAAGGGTTACAATTTGTTCCTAAATGTGTGAAATAATGAGAATTTGAGTGTTATAATTGTGAAATCATTGTGGCATTTTGTAAATGATCACTCTTAAATGTAGTTATTTTGAGTGTTTGTTCTTGAATTGGCTGGTTTGGTTGTGTTTTTTCTTGCTCGCGTTTCAGGGAGTCCAAGGCTTGGTATATAGCTGACACGGCCTGCACGGCATGGCACACGAGCGTGTTACATGGCCGTGTAAGAATTAACAGTTTACTCCACGGGTGGGTGGCATAGGAGTGCATAGGCCGTGGGCGACACACGGCCTGACCCTACAGGCGTGCCCCTGGACCGTGCCTCTCTTGTACCATAATTTAAATTTTAATGTACCACACGGGCCAGAGACACGGCCGTGTGTCTCAACCGTGTGGGGTACACGGCCTCCGAACGGTTGTGTGGAGCGACCGTGGCATAACAGACAGTTTTGTCCACGGTTGTCGAGCATGGACGTGTAAAAACCACACGGTCCAACAACACGGTCGTGCCAATAGTCACACAGGTGTGTGACGGTGTTTTAAAAGCGAAAATTTTTCTGAGAGTTCGATATGATAAGGATTCGAATCCTAGCCATCTGAAATGTCCATAATGTGTTTGAAAACCTTTGATAAGAGTGATTCTGAATTGAATTGCAGGCAAATCTGTAACTGTCCTTGAATAATTTCTGTAAAGGTTATTCTGAATCTGGTACCGCTCATTACCCGACTCTGGTGACGGTTCCGGGTAAGGGGTGTTACAGTTTTGGTATGGGCAGATGACAACCAACTTGGTAGAGGCGGTCAACTTTGTATTGAGGCGCACACGTCATTTGCCAATTTTTGCTATTTTCTCAGTAACATTCTATAGGTTGTCCACATTGATGCCTAGGATAGGGTTGAGACAAGCTAAGCAAATCGAGGTGAGGCACATGTACGTTAAGGCTGTCCAAAAGGCCATAGCAGTAAATAGTCAAAGGGCGCTAACAATGAATGCAAAATTGTATTCACGCGACTTAAAGACTTTTCGAGTTTAAGAGTACATCGGCCGTCGCTCGGGTCTTCTACCTAGGTCATATACAATTGATCTACGAAACAGGCATTACAAGTACTGGATATTTCAAACTTTCTGATATACATGTGTGCATATTCATGTAGCGTGTGCGAGAGCAAACTTAAATGTTGAACAGTTCATAAACGAGATCTACATGTTGCAACGCACATTGCGTATATAGGGGAACAAATTTCCTGTAATCCCCAAGGTCTCAAACTGGGAAGTTCCACCGATTGCTTTTCGAGATGGTGCCTAACCATAGTCTCCGTAGACATCCTAAAGGTCGAGTACAATCGTCAAGAATTCAAAATGACATGGACATGAGGGAGATAGGCAAACCCAAATTGTGCACTGTGTGTCGAACATCCAAACACAACAGATCAACTTGCCCACATTGTGTCTATGTTTTCGGTCAATCGTCTCATAATACCGAACTCGAAGATGACGAATGATATATTATTGAGCGCATGTTCTTGTAAAAACATTGTAAAAATATGAAAATTTATACAAATGATATACTTTATTCAAATTATACAATTGATTAAATATAATAATTAATACATATTTTTCTTATTCCTAATTTAAAACACTTTAAATTATTATAAAATATGCATGCATATTTAATTTTAAACACATTAAATTATAATACAATATACATATTTAATTTAAAACACATTAAATTATAATACAATATACATGCATATTTAATTTAAAACACATTAAATTATAATACAATATACATACATATTTATTTTAAAACACGATAAAAATATTAATTCAACTGAAAATAAAATAAAGTAAAAACTGAAATGAAAATGAAATTAAAATAGGGAATGAAATGAAATGAGATTCAAATTTCATAGAAATTAAAGAAGGATAAAAGAGATTGATTTAAGGTGACCTGTCAAAAAGGTCTTTTAATGGCCGGCACCAAGGCCTGTTAGAGATGGTCTTGCATTGGCCAGCATTAAGCCTATCACAGATGACCTTACATTGGCTGATACCAAGATGAAGCCTACTTATCAAAGCCTGACATGAGAAAAAGATGAAATAAGTTAAATTTAAGTTTTTAATTAAAAAGTGAATAAAGTGAAATGAATACGAAATGAAACTAAAATATGAAATGAATATGAAATGAAATGAAATGAAATATTAAATGAATATGAAATGAAAATAAAGTATAAATTGAAATGAAATAAATTACAATGAGAGAAAATTTAATATGAAAAAAACGTAAATTAAAATGGAAAAAAAAGATAATTTAAATGAAAGGAGACAAAAAATGAATTTAAATGGCAAAAAAGATAATTTAAATAAAATGGAAATGGAAATGGAAATGAAATGAAATAAAAAAAAGTTGAAAGGATGGGTTAGGCCTGTGTCAGGCTTGCGACAAGCATGGCAAATGGGCTTGCAGTGGCCAGGACCAGCAGACGGCCTGGCAGGCACTAGGCCTGCTACGATGTGACTCAATAGGTCAGGCCTAAAAAACTAAAAAAAATGAAATGAGAAATTTTTTGAATTTAAATGAAATTTAAAATATTAAAATGGAATTATATTTAAATTGAGAAAAAATTTAAATAAAATATGAAAAAATTTAAATAAAATGTAATTAAGAGTACTTCTAATTAATATGAAAAAATATGAAATGAATTGAAAAAAAAAAGTTGAATTGAAAAAAATAAATCGAAATGAGACTACTTGTAATTAATATGAAAAAAAATGTATACTAGGAAAAAATAAATTTAAAAGGAAAAAATTTTAATGAAATGAAATGTTAAATGAATATGAAATGAAATGTAATTTGTAATGAATATGAAATGAAATGAAATGAAATGAAATGTTAATGAATATCAAATGAAATGAATTTGTAATGATTATGAAATGGAATGAAAGTTTAAATGAAAATAAATTATAAATTGAAATGAAAACAAAAACTGAAACAAAAAAAAAAATTAAATGAGACTACTTGTTATTAATATGAAAAAATTTGAAATGAGAAAAAAAATTAAATTTAAATGGAAAAAAAAGATACTTTAAATGAAATGGAAATGAAATGAAAAAAAAAGTTGAAAGGACGGGTAGGGCATATGTCAGGTCTGCGTTAACGTCAAGGCTAGTCAACAATGGCCAAGAATTGGCCGGCACCAAGCCTATTCAGCCTTCCATTGGCCGGCACTAGCAAGGCTTGGTGTGACGTGGCCCAACAAGTCAGTGCCTCAAACAAGTTTTTTTTCTTTTTTTTTCCAATTTTACCCTTGCTCAGCCACTATGGTCCCCCACTATAAATGGGATACTTCAACCCCAAACCCGATCACCACCGTTGATAATTACTTCTCACCATCAACTGCCGGCCGCCACTGTCCTCTGTCGACTTGTAACACCCCTTACCCGAGACCGTCGCTGGAGTCGAGCTCGAGGCGTTACTGAACTTACCTTAGTAATTCGGGGCATAAAAATTTGCTTTTTAAAATTAATTCATTCACATTCATCCAATATCCCTAAAAAGGGCCCTCGAGGCCCTAAAACATGCAATTGAAACGGTTTGGGACCAAACTGGGAACATTAAAAATTTTCGATTATTTACACAATTTAAAACAATTTATTTTACTATTCATGGTAAGACTATCCACCTGCGCAACGGTCACTAAATTAATTATAACTTGAGTTATGAAACTCAAAATTTAAATTCATACTTTTTCTCTGAAACTAGACTCATATATCTTCTTACCATAATTTTTCCAGAATTTTTGGTGTGGCCAATTAGTACCGTTTATTAGTTAAAGTTTCCCCTATTTCACAATCCTATTGTTCTAACCTCTCCTTACTAAAAATCAATTATCTCTTAGTATAGTTTTCATATTATGATTTTGCTTGTCTCTAATAAAAATAGACTCACTAAGGAGTTTATACATATAAATTATGAATCACAATTCTTTTTATAGAATTTTTAGTGAATTTTTAAAATCAGAAAAGGGGATTACAAAATCCCTTTAAACCAGTCTCACAAGAATTTAAATATCTCACAATACAGACTTCCTTTGCTTGCCCAGTTTCTTTCTTATGAAAATAAACTCAATAGTATTTAATTCTATATCTCATTCACCATTTAATTCCATTCTTAAAATTTCTAGTGATTTTTCACATTCGCATCACTGCTACTATTACAGATCTGTTTTATGGCCAACTTTTTCCTCCATCATTTCTTTACATAAACTAACATTTAAGCATACATAACACCCATACATGTTCTTACTTAGCCATTTCAATAGCTAACCATCATCAAGCATTCACATACCATTCTTTAGTCATACCATAAGAACATACACACCATAATGACCAAGTCCCTATACATGCCATAACCCAAAACATTTCAAACAACAAAATACCGAGATAGCCTTTGATAGTGTGAAACGAGCTCCGACGTCTTTTTGGTTCCCGAATAGGCTTGGCTACACTATAAAAGAGAAAAAGAAAAAGAAAGGAGTAAGCTACAATATTTAGTAAGTTTACAAGTAAATAAATAACAACATTCACCATCAACAACTAAATCTTTATTATACTTCTTCACTTACTCTTTAACTTTCCTGTTTATCATTCCTTTACCTGAACCTTCTCATAACATAACCTGTATATTAGCCCATTGAACCGTTTGGAATACTCAGGATACTTGGGTTTTTCTACCTAATAATAGCCTGCCAATGCCATGCTCTAGGCATGGTCTTACATGGGATGTTTCCTGTCCTGCCAAAGCCATATATCTGATATGGACTTACATGGGATGTTCCTCAACTGTCCCAACCTACCAATGCCATATGTTTGATATGGACTTACATGGGATGTTCCTCAACTGCCTCAACCTGAAATGTCATGACATTCCGTATCCCATACATCCCTAAGGTTCAAATAGGCTTTCTAATACTTTTTCTCTGTTACTTCATCTTTGATTCAACTTAGAATATTCTCATAAAATAAATGTATATATGCTGGAAATTAACAAAATTAATATAAAATATTGAAATATTGCATTTATTTACCGTAAACTTACCTCAGTGCAAAATGCAATCGACTTGACAACTTAATCTTCTACCTTTTTCTTTCCTCAGTCTATCCCCAAATTACATTCTTCTTGATCTATAATTAGCAAATTTAGCTTATTTAATACCCACATTTACCAAAATAATCCTTAACTCTATCTTTGGAAAAAGTATGATTTTCCCCTAAACTTTTGCATATTTACACTTTTGCCCCAAAGCTCGGAAATTAAAATTTTTCCCTAATTCTTATGTTTTATGACATGCTGATCATTTTCCGTTAATGGAAACATCAAATTCTCACTCTAACATGTACTTATGAACAATAGGTATTTTTACCGATTATGTCGTTTTACTCGTTTTCACTTAAAATCGAGTAGCACAAGTTGTTTAACATAATTTAAAACCTTATATTCCACCATAAAACATCAAAATAAGCACTTTTCACCTATGGGTATTTTTCCAAATATGAACCCTAGGTTAAATTATTGCTAGAATAAGCTAAATCAAGTTATCGGGACTCTGAAAACGTAAAGAACATTAAAAACGGGGCTTAGAACTTACTATAGAGCTTGGAAGCTTGAAACAAACCCTAGCTATGGAGAACCCTTGAAATTTCGTCCTAATGAAGAAGATGGACATATTTTTCCATCTTTTTACCTTTTTTAATCTTTTAATTACCAAATGACTAAAATACCCTTTATTAAAGACTTTGGTTATTTCTACCTATGTATGTCCATTTTTGTCCATGAAAACCTAATCGTATAATTTCCATTTAAGGACCTCTACTACAATTATGCTCTTCAATTAAATCCTTTAACATCTAGAACTCATATTTATCAACTTTTGCAATTAAGCCTTAATAGGCAAATTAGTCATGCAATTCATAAAAATTTCTATCAATACTTTAACACATGCAAATAATCACTCGGTAAATCATAAAAATTAATCGGAATAAACTTTTCTATCTCAGATTCGTGGTTTCACAACCACCATTCTGTTTAGGCCCTATTTCGGGATGTTACACGACTGATGACTACCAATCACCTCCAAACACCTCTGACAACTGTTGTTCACTACCGACCAGTCGATGGATCCTAATCCTAATATTCTTTTAAATGACAACAACCACATTGTTAAAAATGTGAATAAGGTAAACGAGAAGAAAAATGTCTTGTTTAATTTTAAATATTCATTTAAATTATTTTTTAAACGAGAAATATAACATTCTATATTCACTATAAATGTAGGATTAGTATTGAACTGTGAGACCCCAATTGCATGATCCCTGTTATTTTTTTGATCAAAGAGTTCTATCATATTTGAACATTACGAGTTTTGAAGTAGCCGTGTACATTTAAATATCTGAGTTGCGGGACGATTTAATATCAGCCTCTGTTGAAAGATGATGCCCAGAGACACATACATTTCACCTCCCGTATGGAGAGGTAACTATTACACTACAAGACGTAGCAGTCCAACTAGGGCTATTTATAAACGGTGAAGCAGTGACTGGGCTTGGAAAAGTGTTCAGTTTGTGGGGCACTTGTGAGTGGTTACTTGGAAGGGTGCCCCCAATGATGAGGAAGGATGATTAACCAGTCTTAAATTTACTTGGTTAAAAGAAAACTTCCAGCATCTTCCGAGCAGTCCAATGCAGATGGACATTATCTATGCTGCAAGAGCTTTCATTCTGCAACTTATAGGTGGGATATTGTTGCCGAACGTAAATCAAAATAAAATCCACATCGTGTATCTCCTCTTATTAGAGGATCTCAAGCTTGCCAGAAGCTTTAGTTGGGGCTTTGCAGTATTAGCATGCATATACCGCGAGCTTTGTCGAGCGAAAAAGCCATCTACGAAAACAATGGGCAATTTCTACGTTCTACTGCAATCTTAGGCGTTACACCGAATGGCATTTTTTTGCATCAGTGGGTGTAATTCCCCAAATAATTTCTCTTCTTTTGTAATTAATTAATACAAATATCTATCTGCTTCAATGGTTAAGTGTTCTAGGTGTGTGTGTGAGGTCCCAAGTTCAAGTCCCACTTTTAGCAATTTTGTTAATTTTTGGATATAAGCCTTATCCTTGTTCTTTAGGCTTATGTTAATTGGCATGTAAATTTATATCAGAATGAGCTTACTGGTTCAAGTTGTAAGGGAGTTGGTGTGTTGGAGGTCCTATGTTCGAATCCTTGCGTGAACATGGGTATTATTTTTGTTCAGTCATCTGAGAGAGTTTTGGTGGAGTTAAAATACCGAGGTGGTTGTGATTTAGTGCGTTTGTGGAAGGTAAATTAGGGAGGCTATCAAATTGCTGATTCTATTTAGTTTGAATTCTTTTTCCTAGTTTTTTCCCTAACTGATGTTTTTTCTCTCTATCACTCTCCCCCTTTTTCTTTCTTTTATCTTCCTCTCTGTTTTCTTTCGAATTGTATTTCCAATTAATCGATGGGTCTTCTGGTTATTGTCGCTCTTTTTTGTTCAATACTGTTTGTGATTTAACTTGGTAAGTTTGGGTAAGGTAATTATGTTTCATTTGTTTAAGTTCGTAGTTAATGGGTGTCATTATGTCGTTAGGTGAGGATTCAGGGACTCGAAATCTCTTGTCAGGGACTTAGTTTTGTGGAAATTGTCATGGTTTGACCGAAGGTTCTATGTGGTTTGGGAGTGTCTCCGCATAAAAAATGTACTAGGTGTGTACCCAAATCGTGAAAATTTGAGTTTCGCAAAAGACGAAAAAGGCCTCTGTCGACGCCACACGGGCGTCTAGCCGACTTTGTGAAAGGCCATGTGTGATGACACAACCGTGTGATCGATGAATACATGGTCGTGTGCAGGACATGGCCATATGGTGGCTAGAGTGTCGCCGTGTGAGCCACACGGGCTAGGCCAAATTGGGCGTGTGGGCCACACGAACGTGTAGGCCTACACAAGCAGTCCACACGGACGTGTGGGTTTCTGAGCCAGGCCGTGTGATCCACATGGGCAAGGCCAATCTAGGCGTGTGGGCCCACACAAGAAGTCCATACAAGCATGTGGGCCCAAAATTCTATAATTTTCCCTGGGGTCGCACGGGTCATCCTAAACGATTGTGGGCCTACCGTAGGGTCGATAAGGGCTATCTAACCCTATAAACTAATGATCTGACGCTCTGTTTGTATGAAATAATGTTATGTATGACTGATTTCTGTCATATGCCTACCTGATATCTGAATAATAGCATGTTGAGCATGTTAATTTGTTATTTGTATCTGTTAGTAATATCTGATTATTCTGTATCTGTTTTGGAGTGGGCTGATATATGTGGAAGAAGTATTCTGAAAGGCGACCTTCACCTACATTCTAGCAGCAAGGCTGTACTTAATTTGTTATGTGTCGATTCGACAAAATATGGTGTGTAGGGCTGGGTGGTTGTTTTAAACCCCACATGGTGTGTTGGGATAGTCAGAGATGGTGTGTAGAGGATGGGGGTAGGATTCTGTTATCTGTATCTGATTTCGTATCTAATTTTGTATCGAAAATGGGCTTAGGCCCAAATCTGTATCTAACTGGTATCTGATAATCTATTTGTGTGCATGCTTAGTTTTATTGGGGTTACACACTAAGTTTACGTAAACTCACCATTTTGTTTGTTCTGTACAGGTGATCTAAAGACTTAGGCAGTTCGATGCAATGGAGGACTCAGTGGTGGCCACTCAACTGTAACTGTTAAATTTTGATATGAGTTTATTTAAGTTTTTGGTAGTAAATTTTGAGAGTTTGTAATTTCTGGAACTCTCTGGACTTCTATAACTGTTTGGCTTTGGTTTTGGGTTTTTGATTTAACTTGGTTATTATTTTGCGATGGTTTTACCTAAAGCAAGGTTTTTCTAAAAATGCGACCTGTTTTCCTTAAACACAACAATTCTTCCTATGCTTCCGCTAAATGATATGTTTTGAGGCAAATCTACTAATTAAATAGATGTTTTGAAATAGATAAAAGGAAATGAGAGTTAGTAAGCTGAAAAGGGTTTTAACATTTTCAAATCCATTCCATGTGACACCACTTGATTCGGCCATAACTCTAGCCTAGGTTTAGGGTGTTACATTTAGTGGTATCAAAGCCAAGTTACAAAACTCGGCTGTGAATTTTAGATTCCCAAATATGTTTTAAAGAATTTTTTTTCAAATGGTTTGAAATATTCTGATTAAGTATGTTGTACGCTGATTTTCTGGCATCAATCCTATAAGTGCATCTGAAACTTTGTTTATTTTGAAAATACTGTAGATAGTACTCTTTGAAACTATACTGAGTTAGATAGAAACTGAAACCTTTTGAAAACACTTCTGAACTTCTGATACTTTATGCATAAAACATCTGTTAATAAATACTGAAACTGATGCATAAATTTTTTTAATGTAGATAATTTCAAATTAGACAATGAGCACTCGTGGAACACGCGAGCATGGTATTTGAGGTCGTGGTAGAGGCCGTAGGGAGCTCGAGCTAAGTCTTCATCTTTAGGCAGTATGCCAAATCTAGATATGAGTGAGATGTCGGTTTCACCTTCTATTGAGACTGGGTCTCAAAATCGTGCGACTGGGGACGACGCATTGTCTCAGGCCATGTTAAGGATTTCAGAGAGGGTCGCGGGACCTACTCTTAGATTTGGGGGCCGGGGGTTGGTAACTGAACGACTTCAGTCTAACAGTGCTGAGTTATTTAAGGGTGTCACTAGAGTCGCCCCTAATGTGGTTGAGTATTGGTTGGAAGCCACTGAGAGAATTATGAATGACCTAGACTATACCCCTAAGTAGAAATTGAAGGGTGCAGTCTCTTTGCTTCGCAACGAGGCATACCAGTAGTGGTTAACGGTGAGGAGGGTACTCAGCCAAAGCGTCTGAATTGGGATTTCTTCAAAACCACCTTCCAGAACAAATATGTGGGAGCGACCTATGTGGTTGCTCGTAGGCATGAGTTTATAAACCTCACGGAAGGTGACCGATCTGTGGCCTGATATGAGGCCAAATTTCTGAGGTTGAACCGCTACGCTCGAGGCATGGTGGTGTCAGAGCATGAGAGTTGCGTCAAGTTTGAAGATGGCTTAAGGGACAGTCTAAGGATTCTGATTGCTCCATAGAGGGAGCACGAGTTCTCTGTTTTTGTTGAGAAGGCAAAGATCGCCAAAGTTGTTAAGCGCGTCGAGGGCTAGAATAGGGACAAGGAGAGAGGTAAGAACAAGAGGGATTCAGAGCCCTCAAGTACAGTGCGAAAGCCTAAGAAAAAGGCCAGATCTAATGGGCCAGTTAGAGTGGGAGCCCATGTTGCTTCTATCGGGATTCAGCCTTGTCGAGACTGTGGCAAACACCATCCAGGCGAATGTTAAAGGAGGATAGGGGCATGTCTGATGTGTGGGTCTTTGGAGCACCATATTCGATAGTTCCCTTTGAGGGTTGATCAGGTGCAAGCTTTAGGACCAAGTTCTGCGCAGCCTCAGAGAGTAGTTCAACAGCCATTTAGGGGTCGTAAGCAGGCTAAGGGTGGTAATGCTATGGGCCAAGGGTAGAGAGCACCAAGCAGAGGTGCTGGTCAGATAGAAGAAAGACAGCCTGCACTAGTTTATACTGCTCGATGACGAGAGGATAGAGATGCTCCTGATGTCATTATCGGTACGTTCTTTATTTTTGATGTACCATACACTGCCTTGATAGATATAGGGTCTACTCACTCATATGTAGCCAGTTCTATTTCTGAAAACTTGGGGATTTTTGTTGAGAGCACTTAGAGTGAGGTTATTGTACTGAGTTCGTTGGGACAATCTATTCGGGTTAATAGATTATATAGGGATGTTCCGTTAGTGGTACAAGGGGTGGTTTTTCTAGTAGATCTGATGGAGCTTCCATTGGGGAGTTCGACCTAATTTTAGGTATGGACTGGTTGGTTAAGCACCAAGTTAGTCTGAATTGTGCAACTAAGAGGGTCGTACTAAGAATGGAGGAT
This sequence comes from Gossypium stocksii, assembly GCA_020496765.1. Classification (NCBI taxonomy): domain Eukaryota; kingdom Viridiplantae; phylum Streptophyta; class Magnoliopsida; order Malvales; family Malvaceae; genus Gossypium; species Gossypium stocksii. The sequence continues at coordinate 88,166,273 of CM035629.1, forward strand.
GATAATAAGGTGGTTATGGTCAGCGAGCGTCAGGATTATTTGTCAAATGTGATCTCCACGCTCGTAGCAGAGAAATTGGTTCAGAAAAGATATGACGCATATTTGGCTTACGTCAGTGCTTCTGCTTCTAGAGACTCTTCTGTTAGAGATATCATAACGGTAAGGGATTTTTTGGATGTCTTTTCTGAGGAGTTATCGGGATTACCTCTAAATCGAAAAGTTGAGTTTAGGATTGAGCTTCTTCCAAGTACTACTCTATTGTCTATCACTCCCTGCTGTATGGTACCAAAGTAGCTTACAGAGCTTAAGGCTCAATGCAAGATTTACTAGGTAGTGGTTTCATCCGTCCTAGTGTGTCTCCCTAGGGAGCACTAGTTTTGTTTGTTAAGAAGAATGATTGGACCATGAGGATGTGCATTGATTATCAGCAGTTGAACAAACTGACCGTGAAGAAAAAGTATTCACTTTCAAGGATCGACGACTTATTTGATCAGTTTAGAGGGGCTTCTATGTTTTCAAAGATTGATCTTCGATCTGAGTGTCATCAGTTGAGGGTTAGGAAGCTGATGTTCATAAGACTGCATTTAGGACTCGTTATGGGCATTACGAGTTCCTAGTGATGCCTTTTGGTCTGACAAGTGCTCCAGTGGTGTTTATGGATCTGATGAATCGAGTGTTTCAACTGTATCTAGATCAGTTCATCGTGATCTTCATCGATGATATTCTAGTTTACTCGAAGACTGAGGATGATCATGATGAACATCTTAGGGTGGTACTTCAGGCTTTGCATGAAAAATAGCTCTATGCTAAATTCAGCAAGTGTGAATTTTAGTTGTGAGAGGTAACTTTTCTGGGCATTTAGTCTTTGTAGAGGGGATCCGAGTCGATCCTAAAAAGATTGAGGCTGTACTGGATTGGAAACAGCCTAAGAATATATCTAAAATTCGTAGCTTTCTGGGTCTGGTGGGTTATTATCGGCATTTTGTTGAGGGATTCTCTCTAATCGTAACTCTATTGACTAAGCTTCTACATAAGGGGGTTTCATTTGTCTGGATTGATATGCAACAAATGAGTTTCAAAAAACTCAAATCTGTTTTGACTCAAGTTCCTGTTCTGATACAGCCTGAATCCGGTGAGTTTGTGGTTTACAATGACGCATCGCACGTCGGTTTGGGATGTGTGTTGATGCAAGATGGAAAAGTAGTGGCTTATGCATCCCTTCAACTTAAAACACACGAGACAAACTATCCGACGCATGATCTCGAGTTGGTTGCAGTGGTCTTTGCATTGGAAATCTAGAGGCATTATCTGTATGGTGAGAGGTGTATTATCTACACAAATCACAAGAGCCTTAAGTATCTTCTTACTCAGAAGGAGCTGAACCTTAGGTAGCGTTGCTGGATCGAGTTGCTCAAAGATTATGATTGTTCGATCGAGTACCATCTTGGCAAGGCCAACGTGGTAGCCGATGCTCTTAGTCAAAAAGCGATGATTGATCTGAAGGCGATGTTTGCTCGCCTTAGGCTATTTGATGATGGGAGTCTATCGTCGAGTTACAAGTTAAGCCAACTTAGATTGATCAAATTCGAGATAAACAATTGAGGGATGAATCTCTAGTTTGCAATTTCGTCAAGTTGAGAGTGACAGCACTTCAGATTTTGGACTGAATAATGATGGGTACTCTGTTTCCGTGGTGAGATTTATGTGCCAAATGATTTGGATATGAGACAGGCGATTCTAAGGGAGGCGCATAGTTGTCCTTATACTATGCCTCCCTACGGTAATAAGATGTATCGCGGTTTTCGTGAGTTATACTGGTGGCTGGGATTGAAGCGTGAGGTTACAGATTTCGTTGTTCATTGGCTGACTTGCCAGCAAGTTAAGGCTGAGCACCAGTTTCCTTCAGGATTGTTACAACTGGTTAAGATTCCCTTATGGAAATAGGAACGAGTAACAATAGATTTTGTTAGTGGGTTGCCTTTGACACCCACTAAGAAGGATTCTGTTTGGGTCATAGTGGATCGATTGACCAAATCTATCCACTTCATTCTAATTCAAACGAACTATTCTCTGCAGAAGCGAGCTAAGTTGTACATTTCTGAGATAGTAAGACTACATGGGGTGTCTGTCTTGATTATTTCTAATAGGGATCCTTACTTCACTTCTTGGTTCTGGAAGAAATTACATGAGGCTCTGGGTTCAAGGTTGGACTTCAGTACTGTGTTCCATCCTCAGACCAATGGTCAATCTGAAAGGGTGATTCAGATACAGGAGGATATGCTTCGTAGTTGTGCGATTGATTTCTAAGGTAGTTGAGAGGATTATCTATCGCTAGCTGAGTTCGCCTACAATAACAGTTTCCAAGCTAGTATTCAGATGGCACCTTACGAGGCTCTGTATGGTTGTAAATGTCGTACTCCACTATGTTGGACTGAGTTGGGTGAACGTCGAGTTTTGGGTCCTGAGTTGGTTTTTGAGACCGAGGATAAGGTTAGACTGATTCGGGGTCATCTGAAGACGACTTCTGATAGGCAAAAACCTTATGTAGATCTGAAGAGGCGTGAGATTGAGTATTCTGTGGGGGGACTTCGTATTTTTTAAGCTTTCTCTATAGGAGAAGGTTCTGAGGTTCGGCTGTAAGGGCAAGTTAAGCCCTAGGTTTATTAGGCCGTATTAGATTTTGAAACGTGTGGGATCAGCTGCTTATCAGTTGGGGTTACCTCCAAAGTTAGACTGTATTCATGATGTGTTTAATGTTTCGATGTTAAGGTACTACCAGTCTAATCCATCTCATGTTTTTGTTGAAGATATCAAGGTTAGATCGGACTTAACTTTTGAGGAGTAGGCAGTTCAGATTCTGGATCGTGACATTAAGGTTCTGCGAAAAAAGTCTATAACACCCCTTACCCGGGCTCGATGCCAGAATTGAGTATGAGTTATTACCGGACAATATTACAGCCAAACATATAAAATCAGACCATGAAATTTCATTCCAAATTAAAACTTTTTCATAATATATCATATAATCCTTAAAATGGGCCTACGGGGCCCAAAACATGATTTGTAGGTCAAAAACAAGGCACACACCCGTGTGAGACAGGGACACACCTGTGTGGGCTGGCCATGTGGTCACACATGCCCGAGTCCCCTACCCTTGTCGAATTATTGGAAAATTATTTTTTATTTCCAACCTACAGGGGTTTTCACACGGCCAAGCACATGCCCATGTCCTTAGCCCATGTCCTTCAAACGGCCTCGACACGCTAGTGTGGCCTCCCCATGTGAAAAACTAGGACATTCTGTTTATGGCGTCAGCATACAGTTTTGGTCACACAGCCATGGGACACGGCCGTGTGACTAGGCCGTGTGACGTCCTTAGTCTCCAAAATTTTCATGCAAGGTTCACACGCCCTACACACATGGCCGTGGGGGCGGGCCATGTGGCCCTAAATTAGGCTATTTTCCAAGCCATTCTTTGTCCCAAAACACATACAAATTATGCCAATTCTATTACCACATTCCATGCACATTTTTAGGCATCTAAATTATCTCATTTAACCAACAATCATCCATTTCAACTTAACCACACAAAAACACACCAAACATTCCATGAATTAGCTCATAAGGATATACAAATAACCAATATCATCATTGGCCAAATCGCATGGCCTTAATTACAAAATAACTTAAGCACTGACAATTGCCACAATATAGCCAAACCAACATGACATTTACAACACCACTAAGTCCCTATACATGCCATAGTCCAAAAGAGTACATATTACATACCGAAAGAATGTTGTGGATAGTGTGGGTGATCCTCCGACGCTTCCCGATCTCCAAGCTGGCTTGACTACTCTATAAAACAAGGGAAAAGAGAAAGGAGTAAGCTTTTGAAAAGCTTAGTAAGTCTATATGCAAATAATAAACATCATACCAACATTTTTAATATCAAGAGCCATATCTCAACATATCAACTTACCACTCTATCTTACCATTAACCATATACACATCAAGCACAATATTTTCATTTACTCAAATTCACATGCACCCTTTCACACACATGCAATTTCCCATGACATCACTTGCTCATATAATTACACTGGCGCTTACACACCACATAACCACACCAATATCATTTGTAAACTTTCCCGTTGAACCTTACGGAATAACATTCGATACTCAGTGGTTTTAGCACATAGCTCCACCAACACATGATCCGGCTCTCGTGTACACATGGTGAACTCTCATCATCACCCATGTGACCTAGCCATTATATCCCGTAGCTCTCATGTCTACATGGTGTCCAACACTTGGAATCACACATGCGACCTAGCTACATATATCATAGCTCTTGTGTCTACATGTTGCACCCCCGGTAACATACATGTGACCTAGCTAGTTTTAGTCTGTAGCTCTCGTGTCTACATGGTATACACACAGTATTACACATGTGACGTAGCTACATATGTAAGAATATCCCGCAGCCTTCTTGTATATTACAGATGTGACCTAGCTACACATAACATCTCGTAGCTCTCTTGTACACATGGTGTCCTACCCTCGAAAACACACATGTGACCTAGCTACACATCTCCGTATCTTTCGGTTTTTCGATAGTTTAAGCGAGAACACCAAATCTCCATAATTCACCAAATCATAAAAGTTATCTAACATTTTCCATATCATACAATAATTCACATTTATGAAATTAAAATAGATGTAATACTTACATATAAACTTACATCGATAATAAAATGCGTTAATTTACAATTTAGTCCGAAACCTTGCCCTTGCCTCGGTCAAGGTCGATTCCTCAATCTTCTCGATCTATAACGACACATTTAGCTAATTTAATAATCACATTACTCAAAACAGCCCAAAATCTACCTATAGCAATTTTTACAATTTGACCCCTAACTTTTTCAATTTTACACTTTAGTCCCTAGGCTCGGTTTATGATTCTCATACAGTTTTCATGCATTTCAAACCTAGCCAAACCATTTTTCCTCTTATAACAGCCCCTAATTTCTATCATTTCACAATTTATGCACATCACATTTCATCTTTTACAAATAAGTCCTTTTTACTATTTTCACCAAAAATCACCTAATAAAAGTTGTTCATTACACTTTAAACTTTCATATTTTACCACTGGCCATCAAAATACATGCATGTCATTCATGAGAAAAATTTTAAACATCAACCCTAGCTTGAAATAGTGGTAGAAATAGCTAGAACAAGTTATAAGGATTTCAAAAATACGAAGAACATTAACAATAGGGCTAGGAGGTACTTACAATCAAGCTTGAAAGTTAGAAGAAACCCTAGCTATGGTGTCTCTTCATATTCAGCCAAGGGAGGAAGAAAGATGGACAAATTTTGGCTTATTTTCCCTTTTTATTTCTTTTATTAACTAATAACCAAAATGTCCTTCATTAAAAACCTTTAGTATTCCACCCTTCATTGGGCATTTTTGTCCAAACAAGGTTAAAATGGTTTAATTACCATATAAGGACCTCTAATTTAAAATTCCAATTCAATCAGGTACCTTTATGGATTAAAACCCATATTTTTCAACCATTACAATTTAGTCCAACCTACCAAATTGGACATGCAAACATTAAAATTCATGCACCAAAATTTCACATAATTATTCAAACACCAAATAAACATCAAAACTCAATCGGAAAAATATTTTAGGCCTTAGATTCATGGTTTCAAAACCACTATTCTGTTTAGCCCCTAATTCGGGCTATTACAAAGTCCATCCCATTAGTGAAGGTGCTGTGGTAGAATCATAGCACTGAGGAAGCCACGTGGGAACCTCAAGACTTGATGCATCAATAATATCCTTATTTTTTCTGATCAGGTAAATTTTGAGATCAAACTTTCTTTTAGGGGGTAGAGTTGTAACACCCAAAATAATTTATATCTACTTCTATAATTTATTGACACAAATATCTGTTTGTTTCAGTGGTTAAGTGTTCTAAGTGTGTGTGTGAAGTCCAAGTTCAAGTCCCACTTTTAGCAATTTTGTTAATTTTTGGATATAAGCATTATCCTTGTTCTTTGAGCTTATGTTAATTGACCTGTAAATGTATATCAGAATAAGCTTGCTGGTTCAAGTGGTATAGGAGTTGGTGTGTTGGAGGTCATGTGTTTGAATCCCTGCGTGAGCGTGGGTATTATTTTTGTTCAATCGTTTGAGAGAGTTTCAGTGGAGTTGAAATACCGAGGTGGTTGTCATTTAGTGCGTTAGTGGGAGGTAAATTAGGGAGGCTATCAAATTGCTGATTCAATTCAGTTTGAATTCTTTTTCCCAATTTTTTCCCTAACTGACTTTTTTTCTCTGTTGCTCTCCCCTCTACGTTTTTTTCTTTCCTTCGTCTTCTTCTCTATTTTCTTTCGAACCGTATTTCCCATTAATTGATGGGTCTTGTGGTCATTGTGGCTCTTTTCTATTCAATACCATTTGCAATTTAACTCGGTAAGTTTGGGTAAGGTAATTCTATTTCGTTTGTTTAAGTTCGTTGTTAATGGTTGTCGTTATATCGTTAAGTAAGGATTCAGGGACTCGGAATCGCTTGTTAGGGACTTAGTTTCGTGGGAATTATCGTGGTTTGACCAAAGCTGCTGTGTGGCTCGGAAGTGTCTCCGCATAAAAAAGTATCAGGTGTGTACCCGAATCACAAAAATCTAAGTTTTGGCAAAAGTCGAAAAAGGCCTCTGTTGACGCCACATAAGCGTATGACAGGCCGTGTGTGATGACACGACCATATGATCAATGAATGCATGGCCGTGCGCAAGATACGATCGTGTGGTGGCTGGAGTGTGTCCATGTGAGCCACACGGGCTAGGCCAAATTAGGCGTGTAGACCCATACGGGCAGTCCACATGGACGTGTAGGTTTTTGGGCCAAGCCGTATGATCCACACAGGCAAGGTTAATCTGGGCTTGTAGGCCACACGGACATGTAGGCCCAAAATTCTTTAATTTTCCCTAGGGTCGCACGGGTCATCCTAAACGATTGTGGGCCTACCATAGGGTCGGTAAGGGCTATCAACCCTATAAACTGATGATCTGATGCTCTGTTTGTATGAAATAATGTTATGTATGACTAATTTCTGTCATATGCCTACCTGATATTTGAATAATAGCATGTCGAGCATGTTAATTTGTTATCTGTATCTGTTAGTTATATTTGATTATTTTGTATCTATTTTGGGGTAGGCTGATATATATGGAGGAAGTGTTCTAAAAGGTGACCCCCACCTATATTCTAGTAACAAGTCTACACTTAATCTATTATGTGTCGATTCTGCACAATATAGTGAGTAGGGTTAAGTGGGTGTTTTAAACCCCACATGGTGTGTTGGGATGGTCGTGTGTAGAGGATGGGGGTAGGATTCTGTTATCTGTATCTGATTTTGTATCTGAAATGGGCTTAGGCCCAAATCTGTATTTGACTGGTATCTGATAATCTATTTGTGTGCATGCTTAGTTTTGTTAGTGTTACACACTGAGTTTACGTAAACTCACCCCTTTGTTTATTCTATACAGGTAATCCACAGACTTTGGCGGTTTGGTGCAGCAGGGGACTCAGCGGTGGCCACTCGTCTGTAACTGTTAAATTTCGGTTATATGAGTTTATTTATGTTTTTGGTATTAAATTTTGAGAGTTTGTAATTTGTGGGACTCCTTGGACTTTTATAACTATTTGGCTTTGGTTTTGGGTTTTTTTATTTAACTTGCTTATTATTTTGCGATGGTTTTACCTAAAACAAGGTTTTTCTAAAAATGCGAACTATTTTCCGTAAACACAATGATTCTTCCTATGCTTCCGCTAAATGATATGTTTTGAGGCAAATCGACCAATTAAATAGATGTTTTGAAATAGATAAAAGCAAATGAGAGCTAGTAAACTGAAAAGGATTTTAACATTTTTAAATCCATTCCATGTGACACCACCGGATTCGGCCATAGCGTCTAGGTCGGATTTGAGGTGTTACAGTGGGCCACCAACTATATATGTGGCCACTCGAGAACAGGTAAATATATAGTTCAATTTTGTCATTTTTTTTAATTGTATAGTATAGTATTCTCATTTTTGCATGGAAAAAAATAATATGATAATTTATTTATTTTTTTAGATTGGCAACTGTACCGGGAATTGGGCGTCCATTCACTGTACCCGTGTATCGTATGATGATCGAGACTCATTTCAGGATGGCGTAAAATATGCTTTCGAATCTTTCTTTTTTAAATACAATAATTGCACAAAAAAATTAACTAATAATATGTTGTCTATATTATACAGTTTCTATGGATGCCATATGTTAAGGAAGGGATCGCGACGCTCATACCATCATGGCTTATTGAGTAGCAACAGTTGTTCATGTCCAATATTCTGTTGATTCATTTCCTCATGGTGGAGTGGCACGATGGAGGTTGGATATTGAGGCAGTTCGATTGTGCAGAACATATCCCAACCCCTTCCATCGACATCAAAGAAGTCCACCAAATGGACAAAAAGGGCTCGGGTCGAGACTCTTTAAATTGGGCGAAAAAACATGAACCGTATATCTTTTTGTAGAATGATCAACATTTGAGGCGTCCTCCCTTGTATGTCTTAGAGGGAGGGATCTCTCCTACGCGCGAGTACGCAGAATGGTATATGTCATACAGGAAGCCCTTTATATTCCAAGGTCGTTATATGTTGATTCCTGAATACGTGTAATCGGAATCTTCCTGATGGTAATAGAGGAATGCCCAACCGAGCCGTACCTAAGTTCCACCATTCAGGAACACCGAAACCAATTCTACCTCGAACCTTGATCCTGACCCCAATGTGAAGTATTCGGCTCGTCATATACCACCCGGAGCCTGAGCCCCAATTTCTTCCATTGTTTAAGGATATTTTTGGTGACACCTCGAGGCTTAACATTTGACACGGTTTGGATTGTTCTCATACCACCCAAAGCTCGATCGGGAAGCACATACACCTACTATTGAGGATATTTTTCCATTGGCACCTTTGGTCGCGCAATTCCCCTTAACTCCCGATTATGGTGTATATGATTAGACTACTTTTCTAAGTACACCGGATGGGACATCGGAGGCCGGACCAAGTAGCTATCAAACGCCTCAACAAGGTGCACAGCATCATCGACAGAGGTAGTCGGACTGTTACACACCAGTGCTAGGGATGTCGCCGAAATCATAACAATTTTGATTTTTATCTGTAAATATTTACTGTTTTTGTTTGAACAAATTACTTTAAAATATTTAATAATATATATATAATTCAAATAAGTAATAGTACATAACAAATTAAATTTATAGATACAATAAAATACAAACATTCTAGAATATTAATACACAAAAATATAAAATTTAAACAAAATTAATATGCACTAAATTAAATTTAAAGACCCAACAAACTACAAACAGATGGGTAAAATTAATACGCGAAAATTTTAAATTCAAACTATATATAATGCGAACTAAATTAAACTTAAACACCCAACAAACTGCAAATAGATGGGTAAAATTAGTGCACAAAAATTTTAAATTCAAACTATATATAACACAAACTAATACAAACAGATGGAAAAAATTAATACACGAAAATTTTAAATTCAAACTACATATAATACGAACTAAATTAAATTTACAGATACAAAAAAATACAAACATTATGAGAAATTAATACACGAAAATATAAAAATGAAACCTTAAACCCTAAACAAGTACATTAAATTTACATATATAAAAAAAATTACAAACATTCTAAAGAAATAATACAATTATTTTGAATAGTAGCTTCTTCACAATTAGTCGTCTTCTGCTTGAATCAAGTTTACGTTGCATCAGTACCCTACTTATAAGTTGCGGACTAAATGCTCTTGCACCATAGATAATGTCCATCTGCGTTGAACATCTCGGTTAGCCATCTATGGCACAAAAGGTCATCCTACCCTTAATGGCATAACCTTTACGATTGACATGACAGTATATAATTCAACTCTGTTAAAACATGACATTATATAATTCAACCTCAAAATTCGGTTGTATACTACAAAAAATTCTCATCTGCAATCCACTACAAAAAACTCATTTGATGATATACTACAAAACACTCTCATTTTGATGGCTCTCTTAAAAAAAATATTCTCATCCATTTACACTATCAGAACCCAAACCACCCCCTATATATAGAATGGGGGGAGATTCCGGCCATTTGATTCCTAAAATTAAGAAAACTAGTTTTTTAATACTTGGTGCCAGCCATTAGTGTTCAAAAATAAAATAAAAAATTTAATCTGATAAATTTGGTGCCGACCATCGGTGTCCTAAAACGAAAAAAAACTAATTTCAAGACTCAAAAAATGTACTTAGTGTCAGCCATCTATTGACCAGTACCCAAAAATTATTTTTTTAAATGACATTGGTACTGGCCATCAGTGTCCCAAAGTAGAAAATAAGTGTCTTAGGACCTAAAAATATACTTGGTGCCGGCTATCTACTGGCCAGCACCCAAAAAAAATTTTTTTAAATGACTCTGGTCCCAGCCCTTACATGGCTAGAACCAATTTTTTTTTAAATATTGGTATTTTTGTATACCAATATGATACAATTGAAAAAAATACCTTGGTGTTGCCCATTCATGTCCCAAACTCAAAAAATTTATTATTTTAAAGCCTGACACAATCATCAAGTAATGATGGGGCCAAAACACAAGGTGATGCCGGCCATTGGTTTCCTAAAATTTAAATTTATTGTTTATTTCAAGTTATTTTAATGAATGTTTTTGAATTAGGATTATTTTTGTAAATATTAATTTTTTTTAGATTAGATAAGTAAAATAGCTTTTGTATTATTTATGTAAAAAGCATATTCAACTCCATTTATAAAAATGGAATCCTAAAGAAAATCTAGACTTTGACATAAATTACTTTTCCTTGATAAAAACAATACCAATTATGAAGTTCAATGTTTCAGAGATTTCGGCTGAGAAAATAACTTAAATCTAAAAAAATGATTACTTAAATTTCGGGCATTTTACAAAAAAAAAAGCCTTTTTTTAATTGAATTACGAAAATAGGCCGATAATTGTATTATTTACCGGACTAGGCTATTTTTCCCGAAATCGCGTCCACGTCAACGCGCTTTCAATGTGCGTGTCAGCAAAATGCTCCCCCAGCGAAGCGTTTCGTCCACGTCAGCAAAAACGCGTCCTTGAGGTCGCGCTTTGCTGACGTGGACAAAATGCTTCCCTGGGGGAGCGTTTTGCCCGTGTAACGGTAAAAAATTTGACCGTTGGCTTCCAACAGTCCAAAAAAATAAAACCTATAAAAAGGCCCCCCACTTCATTTTCTCACACAAATCACTCCCAAATTCTCTAATTCTCTCAAAATTTCAATCCCCTCGTTTATTTTTCACACAATTCTTTGTTTATTCTCGACTTTTTTTCAATATTCCTTTCAAAAATCTATCAATTTTCATTGAAAATTTCTTAAAATTCCATCAAATTTTTATCAAATTTCTTTGTTTAAAATTTTTTTGAATTTAATTTTTTTAAATTAAAAAAATCCAATCATGTTAGCAATGGCCGGAGAATTAATCCGTCTCGATAAGAAGCACATCTCCGTTGAGCAAATGAAAATGATAAGTGATAATTTTATTCATTTATGCAAATTTAATTTTCATTTATGCAAATTTAATTAAATTTGCAATTCTATTTAGTATTTAGTTCATTTATGCAATTATAATTAAATTTTTAATACTGCTTGATTTTTTTTTTCAGTTATGATGTTTGCATTAATTAATTTATGCAAATTTAACTAATTTTTGTTTTATAAATTTTTATAATAGTCTGTAGATCGGGTGTTACAATGTTACATCCATAATATGCCTGGTCCTCCATCGCCGTTGATCGAGAATTACTTGCGGGAAGTGGGATTTTGGCACGTGGCCACGATAGGCCGAGGGTGCAAGTTGGACCCGAAACTAATCAGTGCGTTGATAGAGAGGTGGAGACCCAAGACACATACTTTTCATCTTCCATGCGGAGAGTGTACTATCACTCTGCAAGACGTGCATTTGCAATTAGGATTGCCGATGGATGGGTACGTAGTCACCGGGTCCGCATCATCTACTGATTGGGGCGTCGTATGCTACGAGCTTTTGGGTGCTATATCGGATAATATTAACAGAGGTTGGATCCAGATGGGCTGGTTACGAGACACACAGAGCTGGATAATGATTTGACCAAACTCGAAAGAATACGATATGCTCGGGCATACATTCTCGAGATTATTAGAGGTTATCTGATGCCGAACTTGTCACGAAACCTTGTACATCTGAGATGGCTGCTGAAACTCGTAGATTTTAGAGCTGCCGGCGAATTGAGTTGGGGGTCTGCCATGTTGGCAAAGTTGTACAAGGAAATGTGCGGGGCGGCGCTACCGAACAAAGCCAAAATAGGAGGTTGCCTATCACTACTGCAATCATGGGCACGGTTTTTCTTTCCATTTTTACGTCCTCGAGTGGACCGCCTATATACATTTCCACTAATAATAAGGTAAATTTTATATTAGATTTAACAATTATTACATAGATTTAGTTTATAATCGTATGCTAAAAATTTATTTAATTAGGTGGAACCACTCGGCGAGTTATGTCAGAATACCTACCTCTCTCGAAGATATACGGCTTCTATTAGACCAACGATCGGATGTAGAAGTAAGTATTAAATAAAATATATATACATAATAAAATAGTCATTTCATATTTAGTATTTAGTATTTAGTATTATGTATATAAGTAATATTTTTATCATGTTCATATAGTTTGAATGGACACCATACGATGAGCCAACAATTCGAGCAGTAATTCTGAATGAATACTTCCAAAATCCGAACGCTTGGCATGTGAAGCTCCCATTGGTGAGCTATGCTACGGTGGAGATACTTCAATCAGATAGAGTATTGCGGCAATTTGGATTTCGACAATCGATTCCCGTGGCGTTCGAGGTGTTCGATGATGAGCACAAGGTTGACTTACGGTAATTGCATATGGATTAGTTGAGATACTGGTCACACTATATCGAAATGTGGGAAAATCGGTATGATTATATACCTACTCAGGAACCGATCATCGTTTTAGAGTTAGCATGCGTACCGGAATACATGCCATGGTTTAGGATCCATAGCAAGCCATATTTATTGTCGGAAGAGGAGAGGCGACGACAAATTCGTCCTCAAAGGGAATGACGGGGCCCTTCAAATCCAAGAAGAAAGGACGACGATGCAAGCCCATCAACAGCGCCTACACAATCAGTAGGCCCATCAACAACGCCGACACAATCACCAGGTCCAACAGTTTAACTAACGACAGCCATATCACAGCCTTTTCAGATTATGTCAAGTGCGTATCCTAGCCCTTATATGTATCCTAACCCTTATATGTTTCATTTTCCTAGTCCTATGGCAGGTTGGAATCTATGGCCCGGTTCATCTCTATTCCCGATTACTCTAAGTCAACCACTGATCTATAGGCCGTTGTCGCATAAGGGATCGCACGAGGCGCCATCGGGGAGCTCTTCTTGCTACCAATCCCCATCACCTTACGGGGTTCAAACACCTCCTCCATGGGTGATGCAAACACCACTGCAGTCATTATTCTATCAAGGTGGGTCACCCTCCCAACACTCAGAACCAGATCCATTACCGGAGGAGCCACAACCCCCGCCGAAAGCTGAACCAAGGAGGAATCCAGCACGGACCCATCGATAACCCCCATGTGGCACTGATTCCGACCGCTACGGACATTGAATTTTTTAATAAATTTGTACAAACTTTTTATATTGTTTCATTTAATAAAATAAAAGTTCTTTTGAATAAGGCAATTGTAAATTACTTTTATATTTTTAATAAAATAGAAGATATTGTTTCATTTGATTAAATAAAAGTTTGATAAAATAAAAGTTTGATATGTTCCAAAAAAGGACTAAATTGAATAAAAGTAAAAATTTAGAGGCAATTTTGTAAAATATTTTTATATTGTTTCATTTAATAAAATATAAATAATACAACATAGTTTTTTACGACAACTATTAACTATTTCGATTAGGACATGATCTACTTGTATGGCCTGTGTTCCTACACCATCTGCACAATTTCTGTTAATTGGCTATTTCTCAGATATCCATATTGGTACGTATTCTAGTCGAGCAAGGTCGACCCTTTGGTTTACGGCGCAATTTTCTATCCAGTAACAGATTAAACGGAGCAAGCGATAAAGGCGGCCACTTACGTTCATCTGGGACAGGTGGGAATACGTGTCTCCACACATTGTACATGGTTTCTAGTTTGTACACTTCGTCGATGTAGCTCATGGGATCTATACGGAGATTCTGACAAACTGCAATTACATGAGCGCATGGATAACGAAATGCGTCAAACCTCCCACAGTCGCAAGTCCTATTTCTCAAGTGTACACGATATTGCCCGCCAATAATACCTTCATGCGGTCTGTCAAACTCCGTCACACGAAACCATAGGTTGTTTCGATCGTGACACACTGTGTGTATGATGTTCGTCCGTGCCTTTGCCTAGTTAATTTATTGCAATACCTTTGCGCACCATGCATGGCCTCCTTGTATTTGGCCTTTATAACTTGCTGCTCATTTCAGAAATAATGCCGCCAAATGAAAATGTCCCTCAAACAACTGATGTTATCGGTAAATGATGTGTTCCTTTCAAAACAAAATTTATATATTCAGCCAAGTTTGAGGTCATATGACCATATCGTAGGCCGCCTTAGTATGCTTGTGTCCACTGTTCGAAAGGTATATTACAGAGGTAGTCTGCGCCTTCTTCGTTAATCAAACGTAGAACCAACGACATGTCATGGAAACGATCCTTACTTATCTCATACCCTACCAATATAAGTTGATAGCAAAAATTACATACCACTTTTCCATTTAAAATAAATTCAATATTACAAACGAAATTATATTAACAAATATTACATGCCCATGTTGGTTACTTGTCATTTTTCACTTGTAGATCGAAATTGCCTGTAGTAGTTGGATGTAACGTGCCTTAGGCAATACCGATGGTGTGTGCGATGCCACATGCTTTCCTGTCACTCAATTGCGGCTAGTATTCCGGTACCCCGATTCGATATGACACAGATATTAAGTTGGGGGCAAACATGCCTTCTTAACCTAGAAAGAAAGAAATCCCAATCATCAGCTAACTCCTCTGGTGTTATTGCAAATGCAATTGGAAGGATTCTCTTACTGCTATCTTGTGCCACAACTAGCAATAACCGATGGGTATATCTACCATACATAAAGGTACCGTCAATTTACACCAATGGCTTGCAATATGGAAATGCATCTCAGCATTGCTTAAAGCTGTAGAACAGATGCTTAAATACTTGGCATCCACAGAGTAATCAGTCGTTGTAGTACGTAGGTTCCGTTTCAAGGTCTGTTATACAACCTGGGACATATCTCTCCAGCACCTGACACCACTGCCACACATCATTATATGAAGCGTCCCACCCACCATATATCTTTTCTAATGCCTTCTGCTTAGCTATCCAAGCCTTGCAGTAATCGGGCGTGTACCTCAACTGGCTACGAATATTGGCAATTAAGACCTGCACTATAGTTCTGGGATTCGCCTTCACCGTCGATAGTATTAAGGTAGCTAACATTTCTGAATCCATCTTGGGATGATCTTCTGAAACACCTATCAACGAAGTACGTTAAAAAATGCAACAGTACGTAATAATAGTATTACTAAAAAACTCTAAACAGTTAGTGGTACTGTACCGGCAACACATGTATGTAGACTTTTGTACTTTTTTATCTCCCACAAGCCTGTCCTTTTCCTCAATGAAGCCATGATTTTCCATGAACATATACCGTCTTGCACTGCACACTTGGCCTCAAACTTATCAGATTTGGATTTAACCACTTTGTAGTTAACCCCGTTCGTGATGCTATGTTGTTTCAATGCACCAAGAAAACTTGCTATGTTGTTTTAATGCACCAAGAAAACTATCTTTATTTGAAAACTCTTTACCAACTTCTAATTCACTCGAATCCAATGAGGAACTTGTACGGTCACGCCTTCTATGTGGTAGATCTGGAAACTCCAACGCATCATCTTGAGATAAATCGACATTATGCATGTAGGCTAGAGGCGAGTACGCCCTGAATCGTAGATCTTCTTCTTCATCATCTGAACCCCCTTCGACATCATCAAGTATGGTTGAAACATGCTCTGGTTTAAAAAAAAATGCAATTTCTGCACCATCGAGGCCGGTCTCTTGAGGTGGATCCGCATCAGACTCATCATCTGACCCATCATCATGTGCAACGTATGAGGTCCCCTCGCTGGTGGACGTCGTAGGGAGTACATCATCCTTCCTTGTGGATGTTTCACAACGTCTCCAATCAAATATGGATTGCCAACCACTTGAAGTTGATGTCATTCCCCAGTACGTATTTCCAGCATCAAACATCAACCTATTGAGGTGCATATCCCATCCACAAACGGAGTGTCGTGTAGGGGTCAGGTATTCCATACCACTACCAAACACGGGCGCTTCCGTGTTTTGCCACCCACTAACGGAGTGTCGGGCTGGGGTCATGTATTCCTCTCGATCAACAGTAAATATTGAAGTTCCAAATGCATCATTTGGCGATGAAAATTGCACATATAACTCAAGATAGGGTGATCCACTAGCAAGATGAGTCTGCACCATTGCCTCCAAGCTACGAGCACCTTTGATGTCGAATAAGTCATATGTCACAGGATCAACTGAAGCACAAAATCGATGCTTAATAGACAAAACTTTCATTGGCATCATTCTAAAGATTTTGCACCTAATTCTTTTACGAAGTTCTGTCAAATTTATGTTCTGGTTAAAAACCAGCCTCGCTGTGTTCTCCGATAAAAAAACAACACCATTTTCAATGTTACAGACCTCACCATCATAGTAAATAACAGCAAAAATACATTTACTCATCTTCAATTTCTATTCTTTGCCTCTCAATTTTTTTGCTATAAGTTATGCAACCTAAGAATAAAATTTGGCTCATTTATAGCCTCAGTTTTTCAACGATCTACTGCAGCAAAAGCGCGACCACGTGGAAGCTTTTTTTCAAAATTTTGCTGACAGTGCATCCTGATTGAAGCGTTTTTGACACTATTTGTTCAGAAACGTCTACTCAAAATTATTTTTCTACGAACTACTGTAGCAAAAGCACGTCCACGTGAGAGCTTTTTTCTGAAATTTTGCTGACAGTGTATCCTGCTTGAAGCATTTTTGACACTATTTGTTCAAAAACGTCTGCTTAGAATTATTTTTCTACGAACTACTGTAGGAAAAGCACGTCCACGTGGGAGCATTTTTCTAAAATTATACTGACAGTGCATCCTGCTTGAAACGTTTTTGACACTATTTGTTCAGAAACGTCTTCTCAAATTATTCTTACAGAAACCTTAAACCTTAAGACAATAAAAAAAAATTATATTGTATATTTTTTTCTAATACCCTAAACACAAATTTTTTTAAAAAAATCCTAAACCCTAATTTAATCAATAAACCCTAATACCTAATGTAATATCTCGAATTAGGGCCTAATCGGAATAGTGGTTTTGTGACCACAAACCCGAGATAGAAATAATTATTTTATAATTATTTTGAGGTTTATGATATGATGGCATGATTGTGTGAAAATTTCGTGAAGAAATTCTATGCATAAAGCGCTTAATTTGAAATTAGGGACTAAATCAAATAAGTTGCAAAATTTGCATTCTAGAAGTTTTTAGTATGAAATTGACTTGGAATATTAATTAGGATGTCTTAAATAGCAATTTGACCAATTTCTAAGTTCATGGACAAAAATTGGACATGGGTGGAATTTTTGAAAGTTTACTAAGGAAGGGCATTTTGGTCATTTGGATATTAAATGAAATAAAATGGGAAAAATGACACAAAATTGATCATCTTCTTCATTTGGTTGCTGCCGAATTTTTCTCTCCACTATATCTAGGGTTTCTTCAACTTTCAAGCTTCATAGTGAGTGCATCCAAGCCCCGTTTTTAATGATTTTTATATTTTTGTGATCCCGGTAGCTCGATAAAGCTTATGTTAGCAATATTTTGAGTTAGGGTTCATATTTGGAAAAAAACCCATAGGTGAAATTTGTGTATTTTGATGTTTTATGATAGAATATGAGGTTTCGGATTATGTTAGACAACTTGTGCTACTCGGTTTTGAGTAAAAACGAGTAGAATGGCTTAATCGGTAAAAATACATATTGTTCATAAGTGCATGTTGTAGTTGGAATTTGAGCTTGCTAATGGTAAATAAATGATCAACATGTCCTAAAACATAAGAATTTGGAATAAAATTTAATTTCCGAGCTTTGGGGCAAAAGCGTAAATATGCAAAAGTTTAGGGACAAATTTGTAATTTTTACAAAGTTAGAGTTAAGGACTTTTTTGATAAATGTGAGTATTAAATAAGCTAAATGTGTTATTTTAGATCAAGAAAGACGTGAAATCGACCTTGATCGAGGAAAAGAAAAGATTATGGACTAAATTGCAAAATTTCTATATTTTGTACTGAGGTAAGTTCATGTGTAAATAATGTAACATAATTGCTATTTTAAGTGATTTAATGCTATTTATATGATATGATACTTGTTATTATGAATCTTGTGCTTTGTGAAATATTATGCATTGGTATGAAAAGTATGTGATTAAATTGATAAGTATGAGATGCAACCAACATATTGGTTCCGATATTCCGAGGAGAACGACTGGGAAATGTGTGATTGAGGAAAATCGCGTTTGAACCTTGGGAATAGATTAGGATACAAGTGACATGTCACTAGGATGGTTAGGCATCCGAGCTCGTTGAGTTGAGTCCGAGTTCACTTATGGATGCGAATGTCCGAACTCGTTGAGTTGAGTCCGAGTTCGTGAGATGTAACTAGGCATCCGAGCTCGTTGAGTTGAGTCCGAGTTCACTTATGGATGCGAACACTCGAGCTCGTTGAGTTGAATCTGAGTTCGCTTATGGACGGGTTACATGGTTACTTGATTATATATGTGGCACTTATGTGTAAATTATCCATGTATCCGAGTTATATTCCGAGGTGTTCAACGGGTAAAATTCTAGCGAAATGGAAGAACACTCAAGAGGCAAGTATCATTTTAATAAGTGTTGTGAAATGGACACTTTGGACAGGTATGTACTTAACCCTCGGGTTGAAACTTGATACAACATCAATCATGTGGTAAGATGACAATTGATGATTAGAAATGTGATATATGTTTTGGTGATACCATGCTAGTGTTGTTTGGAAGAATTGCTTTGTTATGTTACTTGTTATTTGCATGTGAACTTACTAAGCATTTATGCTTACTCCCTCCTTTCCATTCATTGTAGTTTTGGACAAGCCGACTTGGGAATCGGCATAGGTCGAAGGCTCGTTCACACTATCCGAAGAACTAGTTTGGTAAAATGGCTTGTATAACTCAAATATGGCATGTATAGCAATATACTTGTTTTGTGTAATTAATCTTGCGATATGGTTGTGATTTGGTTGAGAAAATGCCTGAAAATGATTAGTCCTTGGAATGGTTAATTTAGATCATGTATGAGACCATATATGTTGAAAGTGTTAATAGTTCATGAATTTCCATAGAAAAGTGAAAATTTGTCATAAAACAGAATGTTGTAACAGCAGTAACATGAGTTTGAAAAATCACTAAAAGTAGTAGGAACCAAATCAGGTGATGAATTAAAGATGAAATTGAAGCTTAATGTGTTTAGTTTCATATGGAAGAAGCAAAATAGGTAAAGGAGTTATATGTTATGAGATATTTGAGTTTTAGTGAAATAGGGCCAGAGCGATTTCTGGATCCCCTGTTCCAACTTTGGAAATTCACTAAAAATTGTAAAAAAATCATTAGGAGGTGTACTTTATATGTTCAGAATCCTTATTGAGTCTGGTTTTAATAGAAAACAAACTGTATAGTCATATGCATTTTGTACAGAGAGAAAAGTGGTTCGTATTAAGAAGAGGTCAGTGCAGTCGAGTTTTGAAACAGGGGTAACTTTAACTAATAAACTGTACTAATTGGCTCTATCAAAAATTTTAGAAAAAAATTAGTAGATAGATATATGAGTCTAGTTTCAGGAAAAATTTACGGATCTTAATGTCAAGTTTGTAACTCGAGATATGATTTTTTGAGCGACCATGATGCAGAAAGACAGCTTATTTCGAAAGTTAAAATAAATGGTTTAAAGTTGTTTCAATGGTAAATTAAGTTTAGTAACACCTCAAGCTCGACTCCGGTGACGGTCTTGGGTAAGAGGGCGTTACATTTGGTGGTATCAGAGTAGGTTTAGTCGGTTCTCGGACTAACGTGTTTTATGTACAGATTTCGCTATACATGCCATATGTGTATATTGTGATAGTGTGACGACTGCTGACCTTTTAAATGATTTTTTTATTATAAATGGATCCCGATCCAGCTGTGGTAGATGAAGTAAAGAGTAATGCGCCAGCTCCGGCTGAAGGGGCAGCACCGACTAAAAATCCACTTCCTACTGTTGGTCAGGGAGGAGGAGAAAGGAGTCGAGAAGCCTTTCTCCAAATGATGAGTGCATGGTACACTAAGTTCGTTCGTACGAACCCAAATGTACAACCTTTCCCACCTCCCCCAATTCCTCAACCTGTACCCCCGATGCCCCAAGGTGTGGATATGATGAAATTCCAAAGAACTCCAGTTGATAAAATTCGTAAACTAGGGGCCGAAGAATTCAGAGCTAATGTGGATAATGATGCTGAGAAAGCAGAGTTCTGGCTTGAAAATTCTATCCGGGTATTTGATGAACTGTCTTGCACACCGGAAGAATGCTTGAAATGTGCAATATCTTTACTGAGGGATTCAGCCTATAATTGGTGGAAGACATTGATTTCTGTGGTACCGAAATAGAGAGTAACCTGGGAATTCTTTCAAGAAGAGTTTCAGAAGAAATACATCAGTGAAAGATTTATTGATCAGAAGCGTAAAGAGTTTCTTGAGCTGAAGCAAGACAATATGACAGTCAATGAATACGAAAGGGAGTTCGTCAGATTGAGTAAGTATGCCAGAGAATATGTTCCTACAGAGGCCAAGATGTGCAGACGATTTGAAGACAGGCTCAATGAAGACATTAAGGTATTTATTGGGATTCTTGAACTAAAAGAAATGGTGGTACTTGTCGATCGAGCTTGCAAGGCTGAAGAACTACTTAAAGAAAAGAAAAAGGCAGAATCTGAGACACGAAATTGGAAGAAAAGACCAATGGGTAATGCACCCTCACAGTAACCCGGAAAATCAAGAAATATGAATCCTCGTTCCCAAGTTTTAGCTGGACAATCAGATGGGAGTTCTAAGAAGCAAAATATGGGTTCTAAATCTCAGACTACTTTGGCAGTTAGTGTGGGGAATTCAAGATTTGTTAAGCCCGAGTGCCAGCGGTGTGGTAGAAATCATTTTGGTCCGTGCAGAGCAAATGAATGTTTTCGATGTGGTTCTCCAGATCAGTTTATTAGAGACTGCCCAGAGAAAGTTGAAAAAGAAAGATTTCAAAGTGCGAAAACTGGTGGTACAGATTCGATAGGAAGGTATTCAAGAAAAGCTAGGAGTGAAGCAAGCAGCAAGAATGTGGTCAGAGATTCAGCAATTAAATCTGAAGGAAGGGCTCTGGCTAGAACTTATGCCATTAAAGCGCGTGAAGATGCTTCCTCACCCGATGTGATCACTGGTATATTTTCTCTCTATGATGTTAATGTTACTACTTTAATTAACCCCGGTTCTACTCATTCATATGTGTGCATGAAATTGGTGTCTAGTATGAATTTACTGTTGAGAACACAGAATTTATGATTAAAGTGTCAAATTCGTTAGGCAAATGTGTTATAGTTGATAAAGTATGCAAGAAATGTCCTTTAATGATTCGGGGTTATTACTTTCCGGCCGACTTGATGTTGTTGCCGTTTGATGAATTTGATGTTATTTTGGGTATGGATTGGTTAACATTGCATGATGCTATAGTGAATTGTAAACAGAAAGTTATTGAATTAAAGTGTGAAAATGGTGAAACTCTGCGGGTTGAATAAGATAAATCAAAGGCATTGTCTAGTGTGATTTCTTCAATGTCGGCTCAGAGATATTTGAGAAAGGGTTATGAAGCTTATTTGGCGTATGTACTGAATACAAAAGAAAGTGGAATCAGTGCCGATTGTATGTGAGTTTGCGGATGTATTTCTAGAGAAATTATCGGGTTTACCTCCAGTCAGAGAAGTAGAATTCGGTATAGAGTTGATGCCGGGAACAGCTCCGATCTCGATTGCTCCGTACAGAATGGCACCAGCGGAGTTGAAATAATTAAAGTAACAGTTGCAAGAGTTGACCGACAAAGGCTTTGTGAGACCGAGTTTTTCGCTTTGGGGTGCTCCTGTATTGTTTGTGAAAAAGAAAGATGGTTCAATGAGACTGTGTGTAGACTATCGGCAGTTAAATAAGGTGACAATCAAGAACAAGTATCCGTTGCCGAGAATTGATGATTTGTTTGATCAGCTGAAAGGAGCGACGTGGTTTTCAAAGATTGGCTTGAGATCTGGGTACTATCAGCTGCGAGTAAAAGAGTCAGATGTGCCTAAAATTGCTTTTAGGACAAGGTATGGTCATTATGAATTTTTAGTTATGCTGTTTGGGTTAACAAATGCTCCTGCTGTGTTTATGGATTTGATAAACCGTATATTTCGGCCATACTTGGATAAGTTTGTTGTGGTATTCATAGATGATACTTTAATCTATTCAAAAGATGAGACCGAGCATGCCGAGCATTTGAAAATAGTTTTGCAGACTTTGAGAGATAAGCAGTTATATGCCAAGTTTAGTAAAAGTGAATTTTGGCTTCGGGAAGTTGGATTTTTGGGTCATATTGTTTCAGGTGATGGTATACGGGTTGATCCCAGTAAAATTTTAGCTATTGTTGATTGGAAACCACCAAAGAATGTAACCGAAGTTAGAAGTTTCTTGGGGTTAGCTGGGTATTATCGACGGTTTGTGAATGGATTTTCTATGATTGCTGTTCCTATGACTAGATTACTCTGAAAGAATGTTAACTTTGAGTGGACGGAAGAATGTCAACGGAGTTTCGAATAATTGAAAAAGTTATTAACAGAGGCACCAGTGTTAGTGTAGCCCGAGTCTGGTAAAGAATTTGTGGTATATAGTGATGCTTCTCTAAATGGTTTGGGATGTGTATTGATGCAAGAAGGAAAGGTTGTGGCTTATGCTTCGAGGCAGTTAAAACCTCACGAGAGGAATTATCTGACTCATGATTTGGAATTGGCTACGGTGGTGTTTGCTTTGAAGATTTGGCGACATTATTTGTATGGTGAAAAGTGTCAAGTATATACCGATCACAAAAGTCTTAAATACTTGATGTCACAAAAAGAATTGAATTTGAGGCAGCGAAGATGGTTAGAATTGTTGAAAGATTACGAGCTTGTGATTGACTACCATCCAGGAAAAGCAAATGTAGTTGCCGATGCCTTGAGTAGAAAGTTGTTGTTTGCTTTGAGAGTTATGAACACTCAGTTGGAAATGTCAGATGATGGTTCGATTCTAGCCGAGTTGAAAGCAAGATTGATGTTTTTACAAGATATTTGTGAAGCTCAGAAAAGCGATGAAGGCTTGCAAGCCAAAAGAAAGCAATGTGAGGTTGATACAGAGTCAGATTTCAGAATCGGTTCTGATGGGTGCTTGATGTTTAAAGATCAGATTTGTGTACCAAAGAATGAGGACTTGATTCAAAAGATCTTGCAGGAAGCACATAATAGTTGTTTGTCGATTCATCCAGGCAGTATGAAAATGTATAATGATTTGAAGAAAATGTATTGGTGGAATGGAATGAAAAGAGATATATCAGAGTTTGTATCCAAATACTTAATTTGTCAACAAGTGAAAGCTGAACACCAAGTGCCTTCGAGATTACTTCAGCCTATTATGGTTCCTAAATGGAAATGGGATCGAATTACTATGGATTTTGTTTCAGGGTTGCCATTGACTCCAGGAAAGAAAGATGCCATCTGGGTAATAGTTGACAGATTAACTAAGTTAGCTCATTTTATTCCCGTACGTACAGATTATTCTCTTAACAAGTTGGCTGAACTATATGTTAGAGAAATTGTTAGACTACACGGAATACCATTGTCAATCATTTCGGATAGAGATCCGAGATTTACCTCGCGGTTTTGGCAAAAATTACAAGAGGCATTAGGTACGAAGTTGAATTTTAGTACTACTTTTCATCCACAAACTGATGGACAATCAGAAAGAGTAATTCAGATTCTTGAAGATATGCTCAGATGTTGTGTATTGGAATTTCAAGGAAGCTGGGAAAGATATTTACCATTGGTAGAATTTGCTTACAATAACAGTTATCAGACGAGCTTGAAGATGGCACCTTATGAAGCATTATACGGTCGTAAGTGTCGGACGCCGTTGTATTGGACTGAACTCAAAGAAAATCAGATCTATGGAGTTGATCTAATAAAAGAAACTAAAGAAAAAGTAAAAGTGATCCGAGATTGTTTAAAAGCTACTTCAGATAGACAGAAATCTTACGCAGACTTGAAACGAAAAGAAATTGAGTTTCAAGTTGGTGATAAGGTATTTTTAAAGGTGTCTCCTTGGAAGAAAGTTCTTAGATTTGGACGGAAAGGTAAGTTGAGTCCACGTTTTATCGGGCCGTATGAAATAATTGAAAGAGTTGGACCGGTAGCCTATCGGCTAGCATTGCCATCTGAATTAGAAAAGATTCATGATTTGTTCCATGTGTCTATGTTAAGTTGGTATCGTTCGGATCCTTCACATGTGATTTCACCGACAGAAATTGAATTACAACTGGACATGACCTACGAAGAAGAACCGATTAAGATTTTAGGTCGAGAGGTCAAACAACTAAGGAACAAAAGTATTGCTCTTGTAAAAGTATTGTGGCAAAAGCATGGAGTAGAAGAGGCTACATGGGAACTCGAGGAAACTATGAGAAATTAATACCCATACCTGTTTACCGGTAAGATTTTCGAGGACGAAAATCCTTAAAGGGGGGAGAGTTGTAATATTCCGAATTAGGGCCTAATCGGAATAGTAGTTTTGTGACCACAAACCCGAGATAGAAATAATTATTTTATAATTATTTTTAGGTTCATGATATGATGGCATGATTGTGTGAAAATTTCGTGAAGAAATTCTATGCATAAAGCGCTTAATTTGAAATTAGGGACTAAATCGAATAAGTTGCAAAATTTGCATTCTAAAAGTTTTTAGTATGAAATTGACTTGGAATATTAATTAGGAGGTCTTAAATAGAAATTTGACCAATTTCTAAGTTCATGGATAAAAATTGGACATGGGTGGAATTTTTGAAAGTTTAGTAAGGAAGGACATTTTGGTCATTTGGATATTAAATGAAATAAAATGGGAAAAATAACACAAAATTGATCATATTCTTCATTTGGTTGCTGCCGAATTTTTCTCTCCACCATAGCTAGGGTTTCTTCAACTTTCAAGCTTCATAGTAAGTGCATCCAAGCCCCGTTTTTAATGATTTTTATATTTTTGTGATCCCGGTAGCTCGATAAAACTTATGTTAGCAATATTTTGAGTTAGGGTTCATATTTGGAAAAATACCCATAGGTGAAATTTGTGTATTTTGATGTTTTATGATAGAATATGAGGTTTCAGATTATGTTAGACAACTTGTGCTACTCGGTTTTGAGTAAAAACGAGTAGAACAGCTTAATAGGTAAAAATACCTATTGTTCATAAGTGCATGTTGTAGTTGTAAATAAATGATCAGCATGTCCTAAAACATAAGAATTTGGAATAAAATTTAATTTTCGAGCTTTGGGGCAAAAGCATAAATATGCAAAAGTTTAGGGGCAAATTTGTAATTTTTACAAAGTTAGAGTTAAGGACTTTTTTGATAAATGTGAGTATTAAATAAGCTAAATGTGTTATTTTAGATCAAGAAAGACGTGGAATCGACCTTGATCGAGGAAAAGAAAAGATTGTGGACTAAATTGCAAAATTTCTATATTTTGTACCGAGGTAAGTTCATTTGTAAATAATGTAACATAATTGCTATTTTAAGTGATTTAATGCTATTTATATGATATGATACTTGTTATTATGAATCTTATGCTTTGTGAAATATTATGTATTGGTATGAAAAGTATGTGATTAAATTGATAAGTATGAGATGCAACCAACGTATTGGTTTTGATTTTTCGAGGAGAACGACTGGGAAATGTGTGATTGAGGAAAATCGCGTTTGAACCTTGGGAATAGATTAGGATACAAGTGACATGTCACTAGGATGGTTAGGCATCCGAGCTCGTTGAGTTGAGTCCGAGTTCACTTATGGATGCGAATGTCCGAACTCGTTGAGTTGAGTCCGAGTTCGTGAGATGTAACTAGGCATCCGAGCTCGTTGAGTTGAGTCCGAGTTCACTTATGGATGCGAACGCCTGAGCTCGTTGAGTTGAGTCCAAGTTCGCTTATGGGCGGGTTACATGGTTACTTGATTATATATGTGGCACTTATGTGTAAATTATCCATGTATCCGAGTTATATTCCGAGGTGTTCAACGGGTAAAATTCTAGCGAAATGGAAGAACACTCAAGTGGCAAGTATCATTTTAATAAGTGTTGTGAAATGGATACTTTGGACAGGTATGTACTTAACCCTCGGGTTGAAACTTGATACAACATCAATCATGTGGTAAGATGACAATTGATGATTAGAAATGTGATATATGTTTTGGTGATACCATGCTAGTGTTGTTTGGAAGAATTGCTTTGTTATGTTACTTGTTATTTGCATGTGAACTTACTAAGCATTTATGCTTACTCCCTCCTTTCCATTCATTGTAGTTTTGGACAAGCCGACTTGGGAATCGGGATAGGTCGAAGGCTCGTTCACACTATCCGAAGAACTAGTTTGGTAAAATGGCTTGTATAACTCAAATATGGCATGTATAGCAATATACTTATTTTGTGTAATTAATCTTGCGATATGGTTGTGGTTTGGTTGAGAAAATGCCTGAAAATGATTAGTCCTTGGAATGGTTAATTTAGATCATGTATGAGACCATGTATGTTCAAAGTGTTAATAGTTCATGAATTTCCATAGAAAAGTGAAAATTTGTCATAAAACAAAATGTTGTAACAGCAGTGATGTGAGTTTGAAAAATCACTAAAAATAGTAGGAACTGAATTAGGTGATGAATTAAATATGAAATTGAAGCTTAATGTGTTTACTTTCATATGGAAGAAGCGAAATAGGTAAAGGAGTTATATGTTATGAGATATTTGAGTTTTAGTGAAACAGGGCCAGAGCGATTTCTGGATTCCCTGTTCCAATTTTAGAAATTCACTACAAATTGTAAAAAAATCATTAGGAGGTTTACTTTATATTTTCAGAATCCTTATTGAGTATAGTTTTAATAGAAACAAATGGTATAGTCATATGCATTTTGTACAGAGAGAAAAGTGGGTCGTAGTAAGAAGAGGTCAGTGCAGTCGAGTTCTGAAACAGGGGTAAATTTAACTAATAAAATGTACTAATTGGCTTGATCAAAAATTCTAGAAAAAACTTAGTAGATAGATATATGAGTCTAGTTTCAGGAAAAATTTACGGATCTTAATTTCAAGTTTCGTAACTCGAGTTATGATTTTTTGAGCGACCATGATGTAGAAAGACAACTTATTCCGAAAGTTAAAATAAATGGTTTAAAGTTGTTTAAATGGTAAATTAAGTTTAGTAACACCTCAAGCTCGACTCCGGTGACGGTCTCGGGTAAGAGGGCGTTACACCTAAACTCTATTTTAGTATTTAGTATTTAAAATTAATAGTTAATTTAATGAATTAACCCTAAAACCCTCAACCCTAACTCAATTAATTTTTTCTTCAAACCCAAAACTTTGCACGGCGCCAATATGTATATATGCTGCAATCATGTTATCTTTGAGAATTTCTTTTTCGTGTATGTATATTGAAAATTAATAATTAAAAAATCAGAAATGAGCTTCTTACAAGGTAAAAGAAATTTAGCCAGTAGATCAAAAAGAAAATGATGTAAGCCATTAATAAGGGAAAAAAACCTAAACGCCGAAGTAATCGAATTACCAAGTTGTTGTTTTCATGTTAACAGTTATTTAAGGGTTTTTTACTAAATTATTATAAGAAATAAAATATTAAAATAGTATGTCTAAACGATTATGTATCAATTAACCCTAAATTAATCAATTAACGTTAATTTAATTAAATAACCCTAATTTCATTAATTAACCATAAACCCTAAACTCTAAATTTGTATTTAGTATTAGGCAATTAATAGTTAATTTTATGAATTAACCATAAAACCCTAACCCTTAAAACCCTAAATCCTAAACCACCCTTAAACTCTAAACCACTAACCCTAAAACCACTTACCCCAAGAAAACCTTAACCCTAATGTGAAAACACAGGCAAAATGCTCCCTCAGGGAAGCGTTTTGTCCACGTCAGCAAAACACGCCCTCAAAGACGCGTTTTTTGCTGACGTGGACAAAACGCTTCCTTGGGGAGTGTTTTGCTGACATGCACACTGAAAACGCACTGACGTGGATGCAATTTCGGGAAAAATAGCTTAGTCTAGTAAATAATAAAATAATCGGCCTATTTCCGCAATTCAATTAAAAAAAAAGAGCTTTTTTAGGTAAAATGCACCTTAAATTTCACATCTTAATTTGAAAAATGCTTACAAAGGATGAGTCGAGAATGGAGAATTCAAAAAACCATGTCCAATGAAAGAAGAAAATTAAAATTTCCAATCAAATTTTCAATAAGTGACGCAGGCTTTCACCCGTTTAAAATCCACTTGTCTCTCGATCATTCAACTCATCGATGAAAATGACAAAATAGAAAGTCAGTTACGCGTTTTAAGTTGTATGTATGTGTCATCACTGGGTGTGGTAATGAATAATTGATACTGATACAGCTAAAAGCTTCCTATATAAAAGAAAAGTCAATACTATAAAAACAAACCTAAAACCTACCCTCAACTAAATTTATTGTCACGGTAAAGTGCACCAACCCTCAAGTTTAACAATAAAATACAGATTAACTCTATCAGATTATCATTCAATTTTTAAATTAGTTTTAAACTTTAAAACATTTTAAATAAATTTTAAAATATAAATATTATATCAATTAAGTTTTTGTGTTGATTTATTTATCAATTTAGATGTTAAAATCTAATCCGAATCTATCTTTATTTCAAACATATAAACCACATTGTAGACATTTGTTTACTTTATGTATAGATAATTTGGATTTGACAAGTAAAAAAATAAAAATATATATAAAAATTTAAGAGGACTATTATTTTTAACACGTTTAATTTAAGTTGTTTAGGTGATAAGTATACATGCGTATAAAATTTAACTCACATGCTTTAAATATGCTCCACATTAAATTTGAGTTACTATTTAATGTCTATATTAATGCTAGAATGGCAAAAAATCTAATTGTACAATCTCAAGTTATGGTCTGTTAGTCAGGTGTTCATTTTCTCCAAAAATAATCTAAATTTTGAATCACAGTTGTACCAAAAAAAAAAAAAACCTAATTGTAACAATATTGATAATTTAATGATTTAATTAGAACATTCTAAAATTTAGAATGAATTTAGAATCTGGATCACACCAAGTGCAATTAATCCAAAAATACACTTGTAGTTTGTGAAAGACTAGAAGATTTGATGGAAATCAAAATAACCCCCTTAAGTTTCGAAAAAATATATTATAAAGATTATAAAAGCATATAGAAATTGTTAAAAATATTGTCAAAATAATATATTGTAAATATACTAGAATTAAAATATCACACACATTATTGAAATTTGGCACAATTCATTGTCTAAACTATCCCACACTCCACTGTGGACAACCAGTCCAATGGACTTAATTATTCTATACATTAAAATATCTGATTTTTTACTAAATTATTTATTCCAATGCATTATTTTTAAATAGTTAAGTCTAAATATTTTTGTTATATTTTTGTTATACAATACAAATGAATAAATTATACAACTTCTTTTATTTTTCATGTACACTCTTGATTTAATAATATGAAATGATATTAAAGACTAACTATAATTAAAAACGATATTTATTTAAAAATATGAGGATGTACAACATCGATACAATAAAAACGTTTGATATTTATTGAAATGTTAACATGAGAAGTACAATAATAAAGTAAATCAATCCAATCCCATGTTAGAATGTGTGCCACATCGGGGTGGTCGATAGTTGCGAGCCAGATTTCTTCTCGTTTCAACCTTTGGTACCGGTTGTGATACAGGCTGTGGTACAAATTGTGGTCTTGGCCTTACATCTTCTTTGCCTTCGTTCGTAGTTGACTGCGATCGGTTGATCTTCAGTTGCCATCGTGCATCCTCCTATCTGAAATAAATAGTTTATTGAAAAATCAGATCAAACTAAGATAAAAAAAATGAAAAAAATTAATAACTAATATTTCATCCCTGCCGAGTAGTTCGAGTTTTGATTATGAATTAAACTGAATTTTTCAATTCGAATATATGATTGGTATAAATACAATGTTTTTAATTTTCAAATTAAATAATTATTATTTAACATCTCAAAAAATTATTAAAAAATAAATAATATATAATAAACTTAAAAAAGTTAAAAAAAAAACCTTAAACCTATAAAATCCAAATAATCCTACTTAAATAAATCCTAACCCTGAAAAAAAGTAAGGAAAAACACTTCTAGCGGAAACTGATTAAACTAAACTAAATTATGACCGAATTAACTAAACCTCCTTGTCGGTTTTTGGCTTTTTTTTTTTTTTTTTTGCTTGGCTTAGTTCTTCAGCTTTTACTTTTAGATTTTAATTTTAATTTTTTAAACAAAAGCCTAAAGCATGTAAATAAAAAATAACCTTCTAGCTTAAGTTGAACCAGAGATGGCTAATTGGCAACAACAATGCAAAATTACAAAGTTTTAAGTGCTAAAAATAAAAATACCTCCTCAACGTCTCAAAATAATTTTACACTGAAAAAATGAAAATAAATGCTCAACAAGGTAGCTACCAACAGCTGAAATTGTATGACATGTTATTTGGTGTTGCTTGCATTTCATCAATGTTGAAGCAAACCACACACGTGCAGTTCTTGCAAGACAGTGTAACCATTTCCGCCACTTGCTGTCAGATTTTGACGTATAACTGTTCTCGTGCCGATACTTAAGGATACTACGTACTTATATGTGTCCAACAAAATATAGATATTCGACTTTTTTTTCTTCAAGATTTTAGCATTTTAAAAATTATCAGTGTCGGTAACAAATTTTCGAAAAAAATAGTTAGGATTTTTATGGTTTTAATTCGGGTTTAGTTTTAAAAATGATTATTTCAAATTTTTTTGAATGATTTTATTATAGATTTTATTAACATCTTTTTTTTTTAAACAATGCATAAAATTATCTATAGTCTCTTCCCAACTCGTAAATAGGATGATAATGCGTTTTAACGTACTCAAACTCAAGTCCTCTACATTGGCAACAATTTCCATAGCAATCGAGCTAAAACCCAACCAACATGATTATTTTAATTATTTGATTAGCTAGAGTTTAAGGCACTTTTGAATATAATAAAAGGTAAAAGTATCATAGAAACTTTTCTATTAAGAGTTAGATTGCTTGTCTTTCCTACTAAAAAAGGCAAATTAGAATATGTACTTTATAATAAAGAGAAACCTGGTCCTTTATCAGTTTGTATAGTTAAAAACTGATGTATCTAATGGAATAATCAAACAATGATAAATGCACCTCATGTTGATGTACGGCAACCTTATCTACAGATTGGATGAAATTTTTAACAAAATAATTAATTTATTTTTTATCTAATGTACGAGAGTTAATTTACTTATTTTTTAAATAACTTTTTACCTCAAAAAGAGAATATGCCAAAGTTGCAAAATCAGTAAAGATGAAGGACAAGAAGTGAAAGAAATTAAATAGATGGTAATGCAAAGTATTGAACTAATGTAACACTAAACAATAAAAATATTTATATATAAATTAATTCATTTCTGAATGAAATTGATGGGAATATACAAGGCACCTCACAAATCAAATTGCCAACATTAGTAGAAATTTGTATTTAATTCTGTGCAACCAAATCAAATCTATCCTTCTGGATGCAAGAATAGATCGTACACATTACATTAAGTCATCTAAAGGGGAGAAAAAAGAATATCAGCTTGTTTTGTTTTTTATGATACAAAAATAGAGAAAAAGCTTACCCTTTTTACTTCAAAAATCATTCTCTCTCTATTCCGAATCCGGAGGTAAACAAGAATCAGCGGTAGCAGCGGCAGCAGCTGCGGCGGAAGCAGGAGATTGTGATTCCTCCTCCATCAAATTCTCCAACCCAGGTTTTAATTCCCTGTTATAGAACTCCTCAAACTCGCCTCGGTCCCCTCCTTTCTTCTTAATTTCCACAACAACCAAGGATGGCGTTAGCTCGAATATCTCAGCTGCAATGGTCAATGGGCCTTTCTCCCCTTCCCTCGAACCCTCCAAACTCACTCTACAGTCCTTTTTCCTCACTGTAAAACGGACCACCTTGGCTATCTCTTCCAATTTCGATAGAATTTTGGAAACCGGTGCCCCTGTCACAAACCTTGACCCTTCCCCTCCTTCCTCAAACAATCCCGATAGATTGAACCCAGGGGAAAAGGATATTAGATCAAACGCATTTAAACTAGCTGGCCTCGGCAATGAACCAGCTCCTCTCCTAGTATCCAACTCCGACTCCGACTCTGACATTGATGAATGGTCCGTAGCATATGACCCGACGTCATCATCGGCCTCTTCAACGCTGCAAAACTTATCATCTTCAATGTAAAATCTAATATGTTTAAATCCTTTTTTAAACCAACGGTTCTCCATGATTTCCGGAATCGTTATCCTCGTTTCCGGGTTGGTATCCAGAAGCTTCATGAGTAACCGAACTAACTCGGATGAAAACCATCTCGGACACCTGAACTCACCTCTGTAAATCTTCTTATACATGGCCATAATGTTTTGATCGTTAAACGGCAAATACCCCGCCATCAAAACAAACAAAATTACACCACAGGACCAGATATCGACTTTCACCGCATCATATCCTTTCCTCCCTAAAACTTCCGGTGCCACGTAAGCTGGGGTCCCACAAAACGTATGGAACAAACCGTCTTGCCGGATCTGATCCGACACCGCGCTCAACCCGAAATCCGAGACTTTCAAATCCCCGTTGTCGTCGAGGAGTAGGTTCTCGGGCTTCAAGTCACGATGGTATACGCCGCGGGCGTGACAGAAATTGACGGCGGAGATTAATTGCTGGAAGTATTTTCTAGCGACGGATTCTTTTAATCGGCCTTTGGAAACTTTGTTGAAAAGTTCACCACCACGTACGTATTCCATGACGAAGTAAATCTTGGTTTTGGTGGCCATGACTTCGAAGAGTTGGACGATGTTGGGGTGGCGAACCCGGCGGAGGATGGAGATTTCGCGCTTGATGTGAGCGATTAAGCCACCTTTGAGGATTTTTTCCTTGTCGAGTACTTTGATGGCTACGCTGTCACCGGATTTAACATTGTAGGCTTGGTAAACTTTAGCAAAAGCGCCGTGGCCGAGGAGTTTGCCCAGCTCGTAGCGCCCTAAGATAAGACCTTGGCCACCGTTGGAGTCTTTCTTCATTGCAGTGGGGACGGAGGTGAATGCCATTGTAATGGTGGTGGGTTAAAAGTTTGGTTATATGATAAAATGAAATTTGAATGGTTAATGAATGACCATTTGAAGGAGGAAAACTGTGAGTGTTTTTCGTTGAGACTAATTTTGTAATGCTTTTAAAGAAAGAAGATGCTTTTAAATAGGAAGAGAACTCTCTTCCTTCCTTCCTTTCTTTGTTTTAAAGAACAATTTATTTTATAAAAAAAAATATATTATTATTTTTAATCTGCCTTCTAATATTAGTATACATGTAATGTAAGGTTGCTTTCAAGAATTTTCTCAATAAACTAGATTTTATTCTTTAAAAGATAATTATTTTCCAACTATAAATGGCTCATATAAGAAAATTATTATTATTTCATTATAAGAATATTATTGTGGTTGTTTAAAAGTATTTATTTATTTTTTGTGAAAATTTAGTTTTATGTGAGTGAGATCAAGTGAAGTCTTATCAACAAGTTCCCTTTAAAATTTAAATTTGGTTTAAATATTTTTTGAAAAAATTACTTGTATTTCTTTTGGTACAATGGCAAAATATTTTTATATTTTATAAGTAACCTTAAAAAATTACTACTTATCTTTATTTTTAATTTTTTAATATTTTATTATGTTCTTATCGAGCCCTCTCACATTACTATAAAGTCTAAAACCTCTAATAATAGTATATCAAATATTATTTAATTTTTAATTACCATAAAAAATTATTACTAATCAAGGAAGTTTTTGTTTAATAGCATTATGTTTAAATCTCATATTTTGGATTCTATACTAACATATTTTAATTATCAGTCAAATTATTTATAATTATTTAAATATTATATTGTAATTATAGTTATATTTGTAACTTAAAAGAAATTACAGAAAAATCATTATTTTATATAGTGAGGAAGACACCGGAGAAGGACATTTTGCATGTACTTAAAATGAAAAAGAGAAATCAAATCTTAATATAATGTAAACGTATCTTTTAAAACAAATTCAAAAATCCCTAATCATTAGAAGTAACGATAAAACGAGTCAGAAGTAGGCGTTTTTTCATTCAAAAACATAACAAAATAAGAGAATATATTTTGTAACAGTCTTATTCTTTATTTAATGCAATCTTGGAGGTGTGATCGAAATATAATAGGTGGACCCAAATTCAATTGAGGTTTTTTTTTTTTTCTTTTTTTTTTTTGAAGTTTCAGTTTAAAATACAGACTTGAGTTCTCCAACGTGTTCGATTAAATTTATTTTTTATTTGCTTAATAAAAATGAGTTCAATTTTCATATTTATTTTTAAGTTTATTTATTTATTTACTTATATTTGAGTTTGAGTTCAATTTTCATATTTATTTTTAGGTTTATTTATTTATTTATTTATATTTGAGTTTGAATTTAAAACTTTCAATACCGATTAAAATTAGGGGTGAGCATTCAATCGAATTGGATCGAATCGAATGAAAAAATTTCGAGTTAATCGAGTTGACGAATCATATTTTATCATCCTAATTTGATTTGAAATTTTCTCGAATGGAGTCTAGTGAGATGAAAATAGAATCGAATCGAATATATTTGTTTGAGTTAAATTTTAAAAAATAATTTTGGGTCCTTGTAACCACTATCACCCACTGTAATAAAATTTGTCCATCGTAATCAAATTTTTTATTAACTTTCATCACGTCATACTTTATTTATTAATCTTTTATATACGGGTTAGCTTCTTTGCTTACTTAGTTATTTCAATTATCTTCAGATTCTTGTCACTATTTATTTTGGAATTAAAAAATATATTAAATGTAAAAATGTGATTTTTTTAATGAAAGTTATTTTAGAGATAAAATGTGAAATTGATACCAATATAAAATTTTAACAAGAATATTTTATAGCATCATTAATAATTCAATTTTAATATAAATATTCAATATGACCAAACAATTTAATAATATAAATAATATAAAATGTTAAATTTAATTTAATAATATAAATAGTAGATATAAATAAAATTATTACTACTTATATTTAGGGATTTTTTAAGGATAATTTTGATTTTTTATTTGGGAATAAATGGTGAGAAGTAAAAGTTTAAGGAAAAAATAAAAAGTTTTAGGCAGAAAAAGTTTGAGGGAAAGTAAATAGGGGAGAGTAAAATTTTAGAGGGAAAATATTAATAAAAAATTTGGAGGGATGGGTTTGGGGTAGATGGGGGGTTGAGATGGAAAGGGAGTACAAGTTTTAAGAAAAAATAGGAGGGAGTAAAAAATTTGGGGGAAAATAAAAAGTTTTGAGGGTTTTGGGGAGTAAAATTTTGAGGACAAGGAAATGAGAGAGTAAAATTTTGGTGGGAAATGGATTTTGAGTAGATGGGGGGTTGGGATGGGAGGAGAGAAAAAGTTTTGGGGAGAAAGTGGGAAGGAGTAAAAAATTTGAGGGAAAAGTAAAAAGGTTTAGAAGCTTGGGTTAAATATGTAAAATATTATAGTTTGATATTCGAACTATTCGAATTATTCGATTTATTCAAATTTGAAAACTCAACTCGATTTGAAATCGAAATTCGAAAAAAAATTCGAGTTGACTCGAATAATTCGATTAATTCTAATAACTCGATTCGTTTAACTTGAAATTTGAATTTTTTTTAATTTTTTCGAATCGAATCGAATTTTGCTCACCCCTAATTAAAATAACAAAAAAAATCAAACTTAGTGAAGCTAAATTATTTATTATTCGCTTGAGTTGCTCAAAATAATAACTAAACTAAATTTGAGTCTTTCTTTTTCTTTTTTGAAGATGAAGTATTTTTATTTAACAAAAACACCCACGGCTTCATCTATGATTTCCACTTTATTTTTATACTTAAAAGTAGATATTTGGTGTTATTATTTGCGAAAATCATACTTTGCATTATTCTAAATAACTAAATTTAGGAGTGAGTAAAACTCGATTTGACTCGAAAAATCGAAAAAAATTGGAATTTCGAGTTAAACGAATCGAGTTATTTGAGTTATTTGAGTCAACTCGAATTTTTTTTTAATTTCGAGTTCGAATCGAGTTGAGTTTTCAAATTCGAACAATTCGAATATCAAACTATAATATTTTACATTTTTACCCCAAACTCCCAAACCTTTTTACTTTTCCCTCAAAACTTTTACTCCTTCCCACTTTCCCCTCAAAACTTTTACTCTCCTCCCATCCCAACCCCCTAATCTACCCAAAATCTATTTCCCACCAAAATTTTACTCTCCCATTTACTTTTTCTCAAAATTTTACTCCCCAAAACCCTCAAAATTTTTTATTTTG
Organism: Gossypium stocksii; assembly: GCA_020496765.1. NCBI lineage: Eukaryota > Viridiplantae > Streptophyta > Magnoliopsida > Malvales > Malvaceae > Gossypium > Gossypium stocksii. The sequence goes on from CM035629.1 coordinate 88,203,506, forward strand.
TCCAAAAATTTTTACTCCCTCCCATTTTTCCCCTAAAACTTTTACACCCTTACCATCTCACCTCCTATCTACCCCAAACCCATCCTGCCCTCAAATTTTTTTAATATTTTCCCTCCAAAATTTTACTCCCCCTATTTACTTTCCCTCAAACTTTTATTCCCCAAAACTTTTTATTATCCCCCTAAACTTTTACTTCTCACCCTTTACTCTCAAATAAAAATTAAAAATTATCTAAAAAAATCACTAAACATAAATAATAATAATTTTATTTATATCTACTATTTATATTATTAAATTAAATTTCACATTTTATATTATTTATATTATTGAATTATTTAGTCATATTAAATATTTATATTAAAATTGAATTATTAATTATGCCATAAAATATTCGTGTTAAAATTTTATATTGGTATCAATTTCACATTTTATCTTTAAAATAAATTTAATTAAAAAATCACATTTTTATATTTAATATATTTTTTAATTCCAAATACATAATGTGACAGCCCGATTTAGTGCCTAAATGGAATAGTGGTTTCGAAACCACAATTCCAAAGTAGAAAAATTTATTCTGATTAATTTTTATAATTTATCGAGTGATTAGATGCATGTGTTAGAATGTCGATAGAAAATTTCATGAATTGCATGTCTAATTTGCCTATTAGGACTTAATTGCAAAAGTTGATAAGTATGAGTTCTAGATGTTAAAGGATTAAATTGAAGAACATAATTGAAGTAGAGGTCCTTAAATGGAATTATACCATTAGGTTTTCATGGATAAAAATGGACATACATAGGTAGAAATAACCAAAGTTTTAATGAAGGGTATTTTGGTCATTTGGTAATTAAAATGAATTAAAAGGGAAGAAGATGGCAAATTAGCTATCATCTTCTTCAAGTGGCCGAATGTCAAGGGTCTCCATAGCTAGGGTTTGTTTCAAGCTTCCAAGCTCCATAGTAAGTGATTCCAAGTCCCGTTTTTAATGTTCTTTATGTTTTTGGAGTCTCGGTTACTCGATTTAGCTTATGCTAGCAATAATTTAACCTAGGGTTCATATTTGGAAAAATACCCATAGGTGAAATGTGTTTATTTTGATGTTTTTATAATAGAATATGAGATTTTAAATTATGCTAAACAACTTGTGCTACTCAGTTTTAAGTAAAAACGAGTAAAACGGCATAATCGGTAAAAATACCTAATGTTCACAAGTATACGTTAGAGTGGGAATTTGATGTTGCCGTTGGTAAATAAATGATTAGAATGTCCTAAAACATAAGAATTAGGGAAAAAGTTTAATTTCCGAGTTTTGGGGTAAAAGTGTAAATATGCAAATTTTTAGGGATAAAATCGTAATTTTTCCAAAGTTAGAGTTAAGGAATGTTTTGATAAATGTGAGTATTAAATAAGCTAAATGTGTTGTTTAGATCAAGAAAGACGTGGAATCGACCTTGATCGGGGAAAGGAAAAGATTGTGGACTAAATTACAAAATTTCTATATTTTGCACCGAGGTAAGTTTGTATGTAAATAATATATCATTTTTTACTTATCTTATAATATTTTGTTATTATATGAGTCGTGGTTGCATATTGAATGCTCACTTGAGATAAATTATGAATTGAAATTGAGTATGGATGAATTGGTAAAATGTTGAAAAGTGAAGAATTTCCCGGTTGAACCTTCGGAATAGAAAAGATATGAATGATCGATCCATTGTGAGAACACATGTGTCGTACTATGTGTAGGCTACTATGTGTTCAATATGGTTTAGGTAACGTGTGTAGTACTATGTGTAGGCTACTACGTGTACCAAATGGTTGGGTCGTATGTGTAGTACTATGTGCAAGCTACTATGCGTACTTGATTATTTCGATCACATGGGTGGTACTAAGTGCAGCCACTATGTGTAAGAAATGGTTTTGGTCACATATGTAGTACTAAGTGCAAGCTACTATGTGCACCAATTAGCTTCAGCTACAAGGGTGGTACTATGTGTAGGCCACCGAATATCTGTTAGTATTCTGATGTGTTCAACGGGAAAACCTATTAATTGCAAATTCATATGAAAATATGGTGTTAAGTATAGGCATATGAATATATGTGTTGTGAGCAATGTGCTCGATAAGTAATCAAACTTTGGTAAGTTTGATATAGTTAAGTGTTACTATGAAAAATTGATACAAGGAAATTTATGAAAAAGTGAAACTTGAAATATAACAGTTTTTGGCAGCAGCAGTTAGGTAACTTTGAAAAATCACCAAAAAAGGTATAAATTGAATTAGAGGTTGAATGAGATATGAAATTAAATATTATTTAGTCTATTTTCATATAAAAGAAATAGAGAAAGCAAAGGAATTCTGTATTTTGAGATATTTATATTTTTGTAAGACTGGTTTAGATTGATTTCGTGATCCCCTTTTTTGATTTTTAAAAATCATTAAAAATTTTAAAAAAATAGTTATGGAACATAATTTATATGGGTGGATTCCTTATTGAGTCTATTTTTAGTAGAAATAAATGTGAATATCTTTCAAATTCTGTATAAAGAGAAATTGAAATTTTAGTGAAGAGTGGTCAGGATTGTCGTGTAGCGAAATAGGGGAAGATTTAATGAATAAACTATATTAATTGGCCCAACCAAAAATTCTAAAATTTTTATAGTAAGAGAAATATGAGTCTAGTTTCTGAAAAAATTATCGAATTTTAATTTGGAGCTCTGTAGCTCTAGATAAAAATAATTTAGTGACTGGGACTCGAATGGACAGCTTGTACTGAACTTAAGTAAATGATAAATGCATGTGAGAATAAGGTTGTGTAATTGTGGATACATATTTTGGGATCTATAAATGCCATTATTAGTTTGTTATTTTTATTATTATTTACATATTACTTACTAAGCTATAAGCTTACTTTGCTTTCTCTTTCTTTCTTGTCTTACTTTATAGTGTAATCGAGTTTGTTCGTGATTTGGGGAAAAGTTGTCGGAGGCTCACCAACATTATCCATCCTTCCTTTTGGTATTTTGTATTTTGGATATATGGCATGTATAGAAGACTTGAGTATTTTGTTGTAAACTCTACTAATATTACTTGAAAAGTTGATTTCTAATATTGCATATATCACTTGTATTATGTTATCGGTATAATCTAATATTAGTTAAATTACAAATTTAAGATATATGTGAATTTAATGTTTAAAAGATGAGTGAATAATTGACGGGTTTTAATTTAGATAATCATTTTATGTTTCATTGATATGATTGCATGTATGTTATTCTGCTAATACTCGTATCCTATTCTGGTATTAAACACGGGTATAGGGTGTTACATTTTAGTGGTATCAGAGCTGTGGTTTAGTCGGTGCTCAGACCAATATAGTGAGTGTGAAAGTCTATCTATACATGCCATAAATATATTGTGATAGTGTGGTGACTTCCGACATTACTAAACTGTGTTTTGTTTTTATATAGTAATGAATCCTTATTGAGCAGCGGCTGATGATGCTGCAAGTAATGTGCCGGCTCCCACACAAGGGACCACGCCTGTAGAAAGTAGACGAGACATCGGGGTAGGAAGATAAAGCTAGGAATGCTTTTCTTCAAATGATGAATGACTGGTATACTAATTTTATTAGAGCAAATCCTAATGCTCAACCTCCTCTTCCCTCACCTATACCACAACAGGTGCTCGCAGCTCCGTAAAGTATTGATATGGTACGATCGACAAAGCTTTCGGTAGATAAGCTTCGTAAACAAGGGGTTGAAGAATTTAGAGCAAACATTGACGATGATCCAGAAAAAGTAGAGTTTTGGCTTGAGAATTCTATGCGGATATTTGATGAATTATCTTGCACACCTGAAGAGTGTTTAAATTGTGCAGTATCATTATTGAAAGATTCGGCCTATCGTTAGTGGAAGACTTTGATATCTGTAGTTCTAAAAGAAAGGGTAACCTGGGATTTCTTATTGGATGAGTTTCGAAAGAAGTATATTAGTCAGCAATTTATCGATCAGAAACGGAAGGAATTTCTTAAATTGAAACAATGTAAGATGACGATGGCTGAATATGAACGCGAGTTTGTAAGGCTCAGCAAATATGCATAAGAATGTTTTTATACCGAAGCAATGATGTGCAGAAGGTTTGAAGATGGACTTAATGAAGACATCAAGGTGTTAGGGGGAATTCTAGAATTAAAAGAAATAATGGTACTGGTTGACAGAGCTTGTAAAGCTGAGGAATTGAATAAAGAAAAGAGAAAAGCTGATATCAAGGCTCGGGATCAAAGAAAAAGATCGATGAACAAGTCATTTCAATCCCAATCAAAAAGACTTAAAGAAGTAAATCCTTGAAAGATAACTTCAGCTGGGTATTCTTATCAAGACAAGGAAAAATCGAATCCAGGTTCTAGAGCTCGAACTACTTCAATGTCAAGTGTGGGTAATGTAAGATCAAATAGACCCGAATGCCAGCATTCTGGTAGACGACACTTTGGTGAGTATTATATGAATAGTCGTGCCTATTATAGATGTGACTCCAAAGAGCATTTTATTAAAGACTATCCTGAGAAGGTAGAAGAAGAAAAAGCATAAAGTGATAGGCAGAGTAATACTACTGGCAGAGGTAGACCCTCGTGGAATGTCGGAGGTGAAACTGGTGGTAAAGGCATGGTTAAAGACTCAGCTGCAAGGTCAGAAACAAGAACACCTGCTAGGACTTATGTTATACGAGCTCGTGAGGAGGCATCATCTCCCAATGTGATCACTGGTACTTTCTTACTTTATGATATTGATGTTATTGTATTGATTGATCCCGGGTCCACTTATTCTTATATTTGTGAAAATTTAGTACATAGTAAGAAATTACCTATGGAATTAATTGAATTTGTAGTTAAAGTATCAAATCCTCTAGGCAAACATGTGCTCGTAGATAAGGTTTGCAGGAATTGTTCTTTGATGATTCAAGGCTACTATTTTCTAGCTGATCTGATATTGTTTCCATTTGATGAGTTTGATGTTATTTTGGGTATGGATTGGCTAACTTAGCATGACGCAGTAGTAAATTGTAGATAGAAACATATTTTGTTAAAATGTCAGAACGACGAGTTGCTCTGGGTTAAATCTAATTAGGCAGAAGGGTTATCTGATGTGATTTCAGTGATGGCAGCACAAAGATATGTTAAAAAAAGGGTATGATGCTTACTTGGCTTATATACTCGACACTAAAGTATCAGAGTCGAAGATTTATGCAGTGCCGGTAGTATGTGAATTTTTTGATGTGTTTCCGGAGGAATTACCAAGTTACCATCAGAACGAGAAGTGGAGTTTTCTATAGATTTGATTCCAGGAACTACTCCGATTTCTATAGCTTTGTACTGGATGGCTCCTACAGAATTAAAGGAGTTAAAGACACAGTTACAGGAACTTGTGGATAGGGGTTTTGTTCGACCAAGTCATTCACCTTGGGGTGCTCCGGTTCTGTTCGTGAAAAAGAAAGATGGGCCCTTGAGATTGTGTATCGACTATCGGCAGCTCAATAAGGTAACTATTAAGAATAAGTACCCGTTGCCCTGAATTGATGACTTATTTGATTAGCTAAAAGGTGCCACAGTATTCTCGAAGATTGATCTCCGATCAGGTTACTATCAGTTACAGGTAAAGGAGTTAGATGTGCCAAAAACAGCCTTCAGAACTAGATACGGGCATTATGAGTTTCTAGTTATGTCGTTTGGGTTAAATAATGCACCTGCAGTATTTATGGATTTGATGAATCGGATATTCAAACCATACTTAGACAGATTTATGGTAGTATTCATTGATGATATTCTGGTTTATTCTCGGGATGAAAAGGAACATGCAGAACATTTGAGAGTTGTGTTGCAAATTCTCGAGAGAAACAATTATATGCTAAATTCAGTAAATGTGAATTTTGGCTTAGAGAAGTGGGTTTTCTTAGACATATTGTATCCGCTAATGGCATTAGAGTAGATTCGAGTAAAATCTCAGCTATTATAAATTAGAGTCCACCGAAGAATGTATCTGAAGTTAGAAGTTTCTTAGGTTTAGCTGGTTATTATCAAAAATTTATTCAGGGGTTCTCTATGGTAGCTTCTCCGATGACCCGTTTACTATAGAAAGACGTTAAATTCGAGTGGACTGAGGAATGCCAGAAGAGTTTTGATCGATTGAAAGAATTGTTGACAAAAGCACCTATACTGGTGCAACCTAAACCGGGTAAGGAATTTATTATTTGTAGTGATGCATTATTAAATGGTTTAGGTTGTGTCTTGGTGCAAGAAGGTAAAGTAATAGCCTATGCTTCAAGACAACTTAAGCCACATGAAAGAAATTGCCCGGTACATGATCTTGAATTAGCAGCTATTGTATTTGCGTTGAAGATATGGCGGCATTACTTGTATGGTGAAAAATGTCATATTTATTCTAATCACAAAAGCCTGAAATATTTGATGACACAAAAAGATTTGAATTTAAGACAGCGCAGGTGGCTTGAACTGATAAAGGATTATGATTTGATTATTGATTACCATCCGGGTAAGGCTAATGTTGTAGCTGATGCTATGAGCTGAAAATCTTTATTTACTTTGCGAACTATGAATACCCAGTTATCCTTGTCTGATGATGGTTCAGTTATAGTTGAAATGAGAGCTAGATCAATGTTTATACAACAAATTTGTGAGGCTTAGAAAATGATGAAAAGTTACAAACTAAACGGGCACAATGTAAGTCGGGTACTGATTCTAAATTTCAAGTAGGGACCGATGGTTGTTTGTTATTCAGAAGCAGGATATGTGTACCTCAGAATTTAGAGCTCATACAAAAGATTCTACACGAGGCCCACAGTGGTACTATGTCTATACATCCAGGGAGTAATAAAATATATAATAATCTGAAAAAGATGTACTGGTGGCCAGGTATGAAATGTGATATTTCTGAATTTGTATCAAAGTGTTTGATATGTTAGCAGGTTAAAGCTGAACATCAGGTATCTTCAGGGTTACTTCAGCCAATCACTATACCGAAATAGAAATGGGAAAGAATCACTATGGATTTTGTATCTGGGTTACCGTTGTCTCCAAGGAAGAAAGATGTCATTTGGGTGATTGTTGACCGATTAACAAAGTTAGTGCACTTTATTCCGGTATGTATAGATTATTTTTTAGATAAACTAGCTGAGTTGTATATATTTGAGATTGTCAGGCTACATGGAATGCCTATTTCCATCATATTAGATAGAGATCCCCAATTTACATCTTGTTTCTAGAAAAAATTGCAAGAAGCCTTGGGTACTCAGTTGTATTTTAGCACTGCATTTCATCCACAAACTGATGGCCAAATTGAGTGTGTAATTCAGGTATTGGAAGATATGCTCCGATGTTGTATACTAGAGTTTAAAGTTAATTGGGAGAGGTATCTACCTTTGATCGAATTTGCTTATAATAATAGCTATCAGTCCAGTATTAAAATGGCTCTGTATGAAGCTTTATATGGTAGAAAATGCAGAACACCGTTATATTGGACAGAGCTCAGTGAAAAGAAAATACATTGGGTTGATTTGATTCGGGGAACAGAAGAAAAAGTAAAGATAATTTGGGATAGTTTGAAAGCTACTTCTGCTCGTAAAAAATCATACGCCGATCTTAAATGGAAAGAGATTGAATTTCAGGTTGGGGATAAAGTATTTTTAAAAGTATCACCTTGGAAGAAAGTTCTCCGATTTAGTCGTAAAGGTAAATTGAGTCCAAGATTCATTAGACCATATAAAATCATAGAAAGAATTGGACTGGTTGCTTATCGATTGGCATTACCGCCAGAACTCGATAGAATTCATAATATTTTTCATGTATCTATGCTACGACGGTATTGATCAGATCCTTCACATGTTATTTCTCCTACAGAAGTGGAAATTCAGTCAAATATGAGTTAGAGTGAAGAACCAGTTAAGATTTTGGCACAGGAGACCAAGGAACTCAAAAATAAAAAGATAAAGTTAGTGAAAGTATTGTGGCAAAAACAAGGAGTAGAATAAGCAACATGGGCATTGGAAGAAGCTATGAGAAAATAGTACCCAAACCTTTTTAACGGTAAGATTTTCGGGATGAAAATCTCTAAGGGGGAGAGTTGTGACAACCCGATTTAGGGCCTAAACGGAATAGCAGTTTCGAAACCACAATTCTGAAGTAGAAAAATTTATTCCTTTTAATTTTTATAATTTATCGAGTGATTAGATGCATGTGTTAGAATATCGATAGAAAATTTCATGAATTGCATGTCTAATTTGCCTATTAAGACTTAATTGCAAAAGTTGATAAATATGAGTTCTAGATGTTAAAGGATTAAATTGAATAGCATAATTGAAGTAGAGGTCCTTAAATGGAATTATACCATTAGGTTTTCATGGACAAAAATGGACATACATAGGTAGAAATAACCAAAGTTTTAATGAAGGGTATTTTGGTCATTTGGTAATTAAAATGAATTAAAAGGGAAAAAGATGGCAAATTAGCTATCATCTTCTTCAAGTGTTTGAATGTCAAGGGACTCCATAGCTAGGGTTTGTTTCAAGCTTCCAAGCTCCATAGTAAGTGATTCCAAGCCCCGTTTTTAATGTTCTTTACGTTTTTTGAGTCCCGATAACTTAATTTAGCTTATGCTGGCAATAATTTAACCTAGGGTTCATATTTGGAAAAACACCCATAGGTGAAATGTGTTTATTTTGATGTTTTATGATAGAATATGAGGTTTTAAATTATGCTAAACAACGTTTACTACTCGATTTTAAGTAAAAACGATCGGTAAAAATACCTAATGTTCATAAATATATGTTAGAGTGGGAATTTGATGTTGTCGTTGGTAAATAAATGATCAGCATGTCTAAAACTAAGAATTAGGGAAAAAGTTTAATTTTCGAGCTTTAGGGCAAAAGTGTAAATATGCAAAATTTTAGGGGTAAAATCATAATTTTTCCAAAGTTAGAGTTAAGGACTATTTTGATAAATGTGAGTATTAAATAAGTTAAATGTGTTATTTTAGATCAAGAAAGACGCGGAATCGACCTTGATCGGGGAAAGGAAAAGATTGTGGACGAAATTGCAAAATTTCTATATTTTGCACTGAGGTAAGTTTGTATGTAAATAATATATCATTTTTTACTTATCTTATAATATTTTGTTATTATATGAGTCATGGTTGCATATTGAATGCTCACTTGAGGTAATTTATGAATTGAAATTGAGTATGGATGAATTGGTAAAATGTTGAAAAGTGAAGAATTTCCCGGTTGAACCTTCGGAATAGAAAAGATATGAATGATCCATTGCGAGAACACATGTGTAGTACTATGTGCAGGCTACTATGTGTTCAAGATGGTTTAGGTCACGTGTGTAGTACTATGTGTAGGCTACTACGTGTACCAGATGGTTGGGTCGCATGTGTAGTACTATGTGCAAGCTACTATGCGTACTCGATTATTTCGATCACATGTGTGGTACTAAGTGCAGGCCATTTTGTGTAAGAAATGGTTTTGGTCACATGTGTAGTACTAAGTGCAAGTTACTATGTGCACCAATTAGCTTTGGCTACAAGGGTGGTACTATGTGCAGGCCACCGGATATCTGTTAGTATTCCGATGTGTTCAACGGGAAAACCTATTAATTGCAAATTCATATGAAAATATGGTGTTAAGTATAGGCATATGAATATATGTGTTGTGAGCAATGTGCTCGATAAGTAATCAAACTTTGGTAAGTTTGATATAGTTAAGTGTTACTATGAAAAATTGATACAAGGAAATTTATGAAAGAGTGAAACTTGAAATATAATAGTTTTTGGCAGCAGCAGTTAGGTAACTTTGAAAAATCACCAAAAATGGTAGAAATTGAATTAGAGGTTGAATGAGATATGGAATTAAAGCTTATTTAGTATTTTTTTCATATAAAAGAAACAAAGAAAGAAAAGAATTCTGTATTTTGAGATATTTATATTTTTGTAAGAATGGTTCAGATTAATTTTGTGATCCCCTGTTTTGAATTGTAAAAATCATTAAAAATTGTAAAAAAATATTTATGAAACATAATTTAATGGTTGGATTCCTTATTGAGTATGCTTTTAGTAAAAACAAATGTGACCATCTTTCAAATTCTGTATAAAGAGAAATTGAAATTTTAGTGAAGAGTGGTCAGGATTGTCGAGTAGCAAAATAGGGGAAGATTTAATGAATAAAATATATTCATTAGCCCAACCAAAAATTCTTAAATTTTTATGGTAAGAAGACATATGAGTCTAGTTCTTGGGAAAATTATCGGATCTTAATTTGGAGCTCCGTAGCTCCAGATAAAAATAATTTAGTGACTGAGACTTGAATGGACAGCTTGTACTGAACTTAAGTAAATGATAAATGCATGTTAGAATAAGGTTGTGTAATTGTGGATACAAATTTTGGGATCTATAAATGCCATTATTAGTTTTTTTTATTTTTATTATTATTTACATATTACTTACTATGCTATAAGCTTACTTTGCTTTCTCTTTCTTTCTTGTCTTACTTTATAGTGTAATTGAGTTTGTTTGTGATTCGGGGAAAAATTATCGGAGGCTCACCAACATTATCCATCCTTCCTTTTGGTATTTTGTAAACATATTTTGGATAGATGACATGTATAGAAGACTTGAGTATTTCGTTGTAAATTCTAGTAATATTACTTGAAAAGTTGATTTCTAATATTGCATATATCACTTGTATTATGTTATCGATATAATCTAATATTAGTTAAATTATAAATTTAAGATATATGTGAATTTAATGTTTAAAAGATGAGTGAATAATTGATGGGTTTTAATTTAGATAATCATTTTATGTCTCGATTGATATGATTGCACGTATGTTATTCTGGTAATACTCGTATCCTGTTCTGGTATTGAACATGGGTATAGGGTGTTACACATAGTGACAAGAATTTTAAGATAATTGAAACAACTAGGCAAGCAAAGAAGCTAACCCGTATATAAAAGATTAATAAATAAATTATTAGACGATGAAAGTTAATAAAAAAATTGGTTAAGGTGGACAAATTTTATTACAATGGGTGACAGTAGTTACAAGGACCCAAAATTAATTTTTAAAATTTAACTCGAACAAATATATTCGATTCGATTCGATTCGAATTCCATCTCACTCGACTCGATTCGAGAAAATTTTAAATCAAATTAGGATGATAAAATATGATTCGACAACTAGATTAACTCGAAATTTTTTCATTCGATTCGAACGAACGCTCACCCCTAACTGAACTAACTATAAAATAATCAAAAAGATTTATTATTTAGTTTTAAAATATACCATGGATGTTTTTATTCTAAATAAATTTAGAATTTAATTCTTATATTTTTATTTTTAGAAATTTAGTTTCTCTACTTTTTAATTTTAAAATTTAGGTTCATTTGTTACCGCTATTTTTTTTGGTTAAATTTGTTAGTGTGACATTTTGAAAAAAAAATTTACTTGGTAGTAATGACACTAAATGTAACATTGTAATTAACATAAATTTAACAAAATAATCTTAACAATTGGACCTGAATTTTAAAATTTGAAAAGTAGAGGCACTAAAAATTTAAAAAATAAAAGAACGAAGACTAAATTCCAAATTCACGAAGAGTACAAAGACCTATAGTCTATTTTAACCTATCATTTAATATAATAAATAATTTAAAATGATTATATAACTAATTAAAATATTTATAAAATATTATTATACAAATTAATATTTTATTAAATAAAATTAGAAATTACATATTTTTAATAATTTCATAAAAATAAAATAATTTAAAAACTTCTATTACATATTATATAATTGAGATTGTTTTTTTGTTTATTTCTATTAAATGTCATTGAATATCTTATGAGAGGGTGACGTTCTAGTTAAAAAACGATATAATAGTAGATTTAGCCCTCAACTTTTACATATTATATCGATTTAGTCATAATTTTAAAAATTAACCTTCAAAATTTACAAATGGCATCAATTTGATCATCAAAATTTACCTTCCTCTTTCACTTCCCCATCGCCACTACAATTATTACCTCCACCTCCACCTTCTCTCATTTGATTCAACCATGGTTGTTGGATATTCATTTCTTCATCTTCTGCTTTTGAATCAAATGAGTTTTGCGTCTTTTATTAAAGCTTATTTATTTTGTGTTACAATGTAAGGAGAACAAGATGATTTCCAAAGGAAAAAAAAAGGGATGCAAGAATAGGGCGTGTGTAACACCCCTAACCCGTATCCGTCCCGGAGTAGAGTTACAAGGCATTACCGGAGTTTATAGAATATTTTTAGATAAACCAAGGCAATTACTATTCACTTTACCAAAATTAGTCATAATGTCCCTTACATGGGCCCCTGAGGCTCAAAACGTGCATTAAAATCGAATCGGGACTAAATCGTAATCTTAGAAAATTTTTCGCAACATTTCAAAATTTTCCTTAAATATTGAGTCACATGCCTGTGTGGTAAGGAAAACGCCCGTGTGGTTAGGCCGTGTGGTTTACACGCCCGTGTCCCTAACCTGTGTAACTCTCTAACTTGCAACCCACGAAGAAAATAGGTTTACACGGCCAATGCACATGCCCGTGTTGCTAGGCCGTGTGGTTAATTTAATTTTTGAAAATAGGTGCAGGTTTCACACGCTCGTATCACACACCCGTACTTCCAGGCCTTGTGCCTTACACGGTTGAGACACATGCCCGTGTCTCTGTCCGTGTGCTGAATTCTGAACATTCTGTTTCTCAAATTTAGGGTACAAGGGACACACAGCCAGAACACATGCCCATGCACTAGGCCATGTGTCACACACAGCCAAGACACACACATGTGTGTCTACTCGTGTGGACGAAAATAGGCTATTTAAGGCCACTTTTCTCACCCTTACACTACCAACCTGCACATGAATACATTTATATACCAATTACACAACCAATACAATCCAAAACATGCATTGAATAAGATAATATATCATCAACATATCTACTTCTAATACATACATATTTAAGTTTCACAACCTCAATTCAAACTATTTCATTACTAACAAGTCGCTATACATGCCATTTAAGCTGTAAAATATATTGAATAAACATCTACTGAGCTATCTGGATAGTGTGATTTGTCAACGATGATCCGATCCTCTGAACTATGTCAAATCTACAAGGAACATTAAGCTTAGTAAGTTCATAGACATTTAAAATAATTCTTACCGAATTAAACATAACAGTTTACAAACATATAATTCACTAACATATCCTGCCAAGCACAACAGTCAAATGATAAAATCACTTAGTTGAGCTCAATTTCAATATCTCTACAAATCAGTCACTTATCCCTATGTATTACTTACCAACATCGTCAAATTAGAGAACGTATTACGAAATTGAGTACTTCGTTTTCATAATGCCATAGTCCAATTGTGGTCTTACACATAATCACATATCGATGCCATAGCCCAGCTACGGTCTTATACGGGATCACACATTTACACACCGATGCCATAGCCCAGCTATGGTCTTATACGGGATCACACATTTGCACACCGATGCCATAGCCCAGCTATGGTCTTACACAGAATCACATAATCACATATTGCCATGGTTCAATCATGGTCTTTTCCGTCAATTCATCTTTTATCACTGACGAAAGTACTCAATCCTGCGTTTTAATTGATTTTATACATTTAATTCATTTCCATATTTTTACAATATTCGCAATTCATTGATGAAAATATGAAATAATACATCATATCATTCATATAATTTACAAATAATCATTAAAATTCAGCCATATGAACTTACTTGCGCTAATTTGCAGAAGTTATAATAGTTCAAGGACTATTCTGCTATTTTCTCTTTTCCTCAATTACTTTCGGGTTCTTGATCTATAATTATAAAATCATGCATTCATTAGCATTTAATTCCATTCTACTCTACTTCACAATTTATGCCCTTAAATTTTTAAAATTACACTTTTACCCCAAACTTTACAATTTTTACAATTTAGTCCCTGATCAATTAACCCATCAATTGAGCTAATTTTTCTTAATTAACACTTTACCTAAACATTATAAACTACTTGAAAGCCTTTGAAATTTAGAATTCCAACACAAAACCCTAATTTCAAAATCATTCACAATTAAGTCCTAAATATCGATTTCTTTTTAAATTACTTAATAAAATCACCACATAATAACATTAAACCTTCAATTTCATGCTAAATCTTCATAAAATTTTAGTACCTATCCATGGAAACTTTCAAAATCACTGAAAAAAATAAAAAACTAATAAATTCAATAGTTGGACCTAGTTGTAAAAGTATCAAAATCACAAAAATTACAAGAAATAATCAATAATTGAACTTACTTATAGCAAGAGCATGAAAAAAAAAACTTAAAAGAACTCTTTAATGGCTGTTTTTGGCTGAAGAAATATGAAGATTTGTCTAGAATTTCAATTTAGTCATTATTTTATTTAGTTAATTTGCAAAATTTCCAATTTTGCTCTTATTTCACCCACTTTTCAGATTTTTCTCTTCTTATGTCGCCTCAACCATCTAAGAAGGGTCCATTTACCCTTATGGTCCTCCTTTACTCTTCAATTAAGCTATTTATCACTTCTGGCAAGTTTTGCACCTTTTCCAATCTAGTCCTTTTTATTTAATTAACTATCAAATTGTTAAAATTTTCTAATGAAACTTTAATACTAACTCATCAACACTCCGTAAATATTTATAAAAATACTTAAAACTTTGTTTATAATATCAAGGTTTCAATACCTCGTTTTTAACCCAATTTACCTAATAATTTCTTTTAAATCACAAAATTCACTAATTAAAAATATATTTCTAAAATCACACTCGACTAATAAATATTAATTCATTTAATTTTATAAAATCACTCATCGAATTTAGTGATCTCAAATCACCGTTCCCAAAATCACTGAAAATTGGGCTATTATAGCGTGAGTATCTATATGTGTGTGTGCTATATCCCTCCGCTACTTGGACACGTGTAAAAAAGAAAGAAGAGGCTGACTTTCCCTTTGATTTCACATAAGGTAGTGTCCTAGTTGACCACCTGCAACACCCTAACCTGTATCCATCGCCAGAACAGGTTTTCTCAGCATTACTGGAACTTTTAAAACATTTTCAGGTAATTCATGTAAATTGCTACTCATTTACCAAAATCCTTCATAACGTCCCTTAGCAGGGCCCTTGAGGCCCAAAACATGTATTAGAATCGATTCGATACCAAATCAGAATCTCTGGGAATTTTTCGCAAAATCTCAAAATTTTTCTCACTATTAAGAGTCACACGCTCGTGTGGTATGGGACATGCCCGTGTGGTCAGGCCATGTGAAGTCACACATCCGTGTCCCAAACTCGTGTAACTCTCTGACTTGCAACTCATGAACAAACTGATGTCACATGGCCAAGTCACACGTCTGTGTGCTAAGCTATGTGGTTAATTCGAATTTTCAAAAAATAGGTGTAGGATTCACACGGTCAAGAGACACGCCAGTGTTCTGGGCCGTGTGCCTCACACGATTGAGACACATGCCCGTGTGCTTAATTCTGAGCATTCTGTTCTCAAAATTAATGTGCAGGGGGCACACGGCCTAACCACATGCCCATGTTAGCAGGTCGTGTGTGTAATATCCTAATATAGGGCCTAGTCAGAATAGTGGTTTCGAGACCACAAATCTGAAGTATAAATATTTATTTTGTAATCATATTGAGGTCCATGACATGTCTGTATGATTGTGTGAAAGTTTCATGAGGAAATTTTGTGAATAAGTGCCCAATTTGACTTTTAGGACTAAATTGCAAAAATGACAAAATATGAGATTCTAGAAGCTTTGGGGTACTTAATTGAAATGAATGTGTAAATTAGAGGTCCTTATTTTGTAAATAGACCATTTTATGTCATAAAGGACAAAAATAGGCATGGAAGGAAAAATTTCAATGAAGGATTAAAAAGGGCATTTTGGTCATTTAGTTATTAAATTAATAAAAAGGGAAAAAGAAGTCAAAATTTGCTCATCTTCTTCATGTGTGTGCCGAATTTTACAAGCCTCTATACCTAGGGTTTCATCACTTTTCAAGCTTCATAATTAGTAAATCCTAGCCCCGTTTTTAATGCTCTTTACATTTTTGAAGCCCTCGTAACCTGATTTACCTATTTCTAGCCATATTTTAAGCTAGGATTCATGTTCAAAAATTTACCGATGTGTGACATGTATGTATATTGATGTTTAATGAAGGAATATGAGAGTTTGATGTGTGATAAACATCTTTTACTAAGTGATTTTTCATGAAAACACCTAAAAAGGACCTTTTTTTGTAAAAAGTTGTAAAATGAGTAGTAAAAGTTTGATTTGAAGGTAATAAATCGACGATTCGATCTATGCTCATAAACACCTAATAAACAAATAAAAAATAAAGAATAAATTAGTAATGTTTGAAATTAAATGAAAACAAAATTTCAAAAATAGTTTCACAACGAATGATGATGGCAACAGTCCCCGTCAACGGCACCAAAAATTTATAATGAGATTTGTTCAAATGTATACAATCATTCAAGTAATAAGTAAGTAAAATGAGTTATTGTCTCTACAGGGACTGTGTATATTAATTGACTAATTGCAAAATTATAAATCACAATTCGATATAAAAACTTAATAATTTGAATGGTGATGTTTAAACTAAGTGAAATTAATCAAATTCAAAGATTGATCCATAATGCAATTTTAACCTAAATGCAAATTATCTAAATGTATGAATGAATGGATTTAGCAACAAAAACAATCAACATAAAATAGGCTAGGAAAATTATATTAATCAACTCAATTCATCTTCATCGTACTTAACAATGTTTGGAAATATTCCATGGCAACTCGATCTTTCATGAGTTTGGAAACCAAATTAAGTCCTCTCAGATCTTTTACTTAGTGAAATATGCATTTTACTGATCATATTAAACTAAGGGTTTCTTAATATTTATGCAATGTCATAGGGACATTTACATTTGCAACAGTTTAATCACATAAACCTAAAAACTATGCTAGATATTATGAACCTCTAATTTAGTCGGGTTTAATGATCTAAATTGAGCATTGCACTTTTCAATTATGCGTCTACTTAGTCGTTGTCTGGTTAGGATTGCTCAGCTAATCTGAATGCACCCAATCACGTCTGAATGAAATACATCTTGATTTTAATTAAAAACATGATCGACTGAGACACAAACATGTCAAACATGAATCAAATAAATCTTATTGACTTGACATAATCATCCTAGAAAATAGGATTTAGAATTATAATTGTTGATGTCAAAAACAATAAACACAGAGCAAATATAAGTAAATTAAATAACAAGAGGAAAGAGTAAACTCTAATTTAGTTTAGTACCTTTTTGGATCTTTTTTGATTGATATGTTCCTCCGTTCTGCTTGATGCTCTTTTTGCTAAGGGTTTTCTAAGGTGGTCGGTCAAAGAAAGGTCTTAACAAAGCCTTTGTTGGCTAAAGAATGAAGGGAGATCTTTCATAATCATCCCAACCCCATGCATGTGATATGATATATGAATAATATTTTTTAGTAGGCAGGCTTAACATGTGAATCAAATCTAAGATCAACATAGTTAGCATGCTTAACATGCAAATCATATCTCATTATATCATAGTTGGCATGCTTAATATGCAAATCAAATCTCAGTTAATAAATTAGTGGCGTGATTAAAATACATATCATGCATAATCAATTTTGCCATAAAATCACATGTCATAAGAATCAGTATATATACATCATTTCACGTTAATCATTTAATCACAACAGTTATAACATACAATCATGACAATAGTTAGTTCGAAATACTTACTTGTGTTTTCCCCCTTTTTTTTTTGGATTTAGCATCCTTTTGAATACTTAATGTATCCCCAATATTCCATAACATATAGATCTTAATCGAAGTTTCAATCTTAATAAATATTATTATTGATAAGTCCATTATTAAATTTTCTGATAAGCAAAATCCACACCTGATGATTAGCTTTTTCACTAGATCTAAACTCCGATCTTCAGTGATAGGACAAAAAGATAGATCTCCTACTTGATCTGATTTAAAATATGATTTATTAAATGCATACAATTAATAGTCTTGGCCATGAATTCAAGCTCTAACCCTTAAGAGTTAGAGTAGAAAACTTACTCTTATTTCATTTTTATGAAGAAATCTGGTTGATTTCTTATGAGTGTAGAGAATCTGAATAATCAAATCAACCCTTCAAAAATAATCACGTAAAAATAAACCTCTATACATGGTTATAAGTAATGGAGAAATTGATATGGATTTTTCCCCATAGATACTTACATTACTAAGATTAAGTTGGAGAGATCAACAATCACCGGAATAATCGTTCGATAGAGGAGATTTATCTAAGGAGGAGTTCAACATCCAAATAAAAGAAAAGAATTTATTAGAACATATAAATAATCTATGAACTTAATAGAGGAGGATTAATAGATCAATTATCTCTAAAGAAGTGAAAAGAAAATGAAAATCAGTGAAAAATGGTGACTAACAGTGGTGGTACGACGGTGGTTCAATGGTAGTGAAATGGTGGTTTAGTGGTGGAGAATGATATCAAGTGGTGGTGAAAAGAATGAAAATCAATGGTGCAAAGGATGAGGTTTAAAGGTTAAAATAAAACAAAAAGTGGAAATGGAAGAGCAAAGAGGAGGAACGACCAAAATGGGAGGAAAAGAAAACAAAATGAAAGAAAAATGTGAAAGGTGGCTACCTTAGGTGGGATGGACAGTTCAAGCTTGGTAAATGGGAGAAAATAGAAGCTTTGGGGGAAATAGGATGAAAAGTGGATCATGGGGAACATGTGGAGTGAAAAGGGGGTTTATAGAGGAAAGCTAACTAGTTAAAAGAGGAAAGAATCTTCCCTTGCATAGTAACTAAGAGAGAACGGTAATGGAAACTTTGATCAAAGTTTTATGAGACAAAATAAATAAAGATAATGGAGATGTAGGGAATTGAACATGGGACTTAATGGAATTTATTTATGCTCTTAATCACTAGGTCAACTCACTTGCTTGTCAATAGTCCAACAACATTTATTTAAAAACATCGTGTGACATTTACTAAGGTTTGAAGTAAAATTGTATCAATTAGAAAATAATGTGCGAGAAAGGATTCGAACTAATATCTTCAAGGACAACTCCAGCACTACTAAGTAACAAGACTCGATACTTATTTATTATTAAACGCGTAGACGTCCTATTTAAAATATGTTTATTTAGGTAATAGTTCTACTTTTCCTGTGATTGTTTCAGTAGAACTGACAGAACACTAAGAGGAGTAACTGGTTGTTGTTTTAGAGAAATTTAAAAAGGCAATTGGTTGGAGCATAGTTGACGTACGAGGTATAAGCCCTTCTTTTTGTATATATAAGTCAATTTTAGAGGAAGGTGAGTGAGGTAGAATTAATTGGCAAAGGAGACTTAACCCTATCATGAAAGAGGTAGTATGGAAGGAAGTGCTCAAATGGTTAGACGTGGGAATTATCTACCCCATCTCAGATAGTTCTTGGGTAAGTCTAATACCATGTGTACCAAAGAAAGGTGTAATCACGATTGTCAAGAATGAACGTAACGAGTTAATCTCGACAAGAACTATCACTTGTTGGAGAATCTGTATTGACTATAGAAAGTTGAACAAAGCCAATTGTAAGGATAACTTTTTGTTGCCTTTTTTGGATCGAATGTTAGATCGACAGGCAGGTAACGAATTTTATTGCTTTTTAGATTGATATTTGGGATACAAACAAATAGTTTTAGCTCTGGAAGACCAACATAAAGCTACTTTTCCTTGCCTGTAAGGTACATTTGCTTTTAGGCTAATGCCTTTCGGCTTATGTAATGCACCTGCCACATTTCAGCGATGCATGATGGCAATTTTCATTGGTATGGTTGAAAATTATGTTGAGGTTTTCATGGATGATTTTTCTATTTTTGGAAACACTTATGATATTTGTTTGAGTAATTTGGTTAAGGTACTAAAAAGATGCGAGGAGACGAATCTTATCCTTAACTAGGAGAAATCCCATTTTATGGTTAAGGAGGGAATTGTCTTAGGGTATAAAATTTTCAAAAACAGAATTGAAGTGAGTACAGAAAAGGTGGATGTAATTGAAAGATTACCACCTCCAGTTAGTGTGAAAGGTGTTAGAAGTTTCTTAGGCCATGCTAGTTTTTTTCGTAGATTTATCAAATATTTTTCAAAAATTTCTAAACCTTTGTGTAAGCTTCTAGAAAAAGATATTTTTTTTTATTTTAACAAAGCATGTTTGGAAGCTTTTGAGGAATTAAAAAGCCAGTTAATCTTAGCTTCAATAATTGTTACACTTGATTGGAACTCACATTTGAGTTGATGTGTGATGCAAGCAATTTCGCTGTTGGAACTGTGATGGGTCAAAGAAGAAACAAAGTGTCTAATCCTATCTATTATGCTTTTAACAAGTTTTTACTTTTAACAAGTTTCGTTCATATCTTATAGGTACCAAAGTTACAGTGTTTACTAATCATGATGCCATTAAGTACTTATTCACGAAGAAAAATGTTAAACCAAGGCTAATTCAATGGATACTTTTACTCCAAGAATTTGACCTTGAGATCAAAGATTGAAAGTGTGTCAAAAATCAAGTAGATGATCATTTGTCGAGGTTAGAACAAAATGAGGTAACTTCTTCACTTGTTCCAATTAATGAGCATTTTCCTGATGAGCATATCTTCGAGGTAAGTCGAATATATGAAACGCCTTGGTTTATTGATTTTACAAATTATTTAGCATGTAGAATAATTCCTCAAGAAATTACATACCAACTGTAACGCCCTAATTTTTAGGATTTTTGAGAAATTGCGTGAATTTAATTTCTGCTTGTCTGGACATGCTAATTTATGCTTTGAGTATGTTAGTGGGCCTTTAGAAGGCCTAAGCCTAAGTTAAAACTAGGTAGAACTTTTAAAATCTTAGACTTAAAGAGAAGGGGCCTTGATCAAGTGGGCTTTTAAACAAAAATTGGGAATCTAAAGACACAAGATGACTAGTGGTGGAGTGGCAATGTAACGCCACTTAGGAAGCAAGGGAGGCATGTGAAAGCTGTGCAAGGGCTTGGGTTCAAGTCTCCTAGTAAGCAAGGTGCTATTTTATTTTTAGTGCATGTGCAAGGCATGTGATGGACTCCAAGTGAAACTCTGCCGGGAAGAGTTTGAGGTGCTCATGGGATTGAATCAAAGAGGATAAGGAGGAGAAAATTTAGGGATTTTAAATGGAAGCAAGAGTTGGCTGGCCAAGGGACTTGGGAGTTGCATAATCGGCTAGGAGAACTTGGTGTAGCAATTTCAGCATTTTGGTTTGGGTGTGGGTATGAGCCGATTGCCTTAGGTGGTTCTTTCGGGATTTGCTTGGTCTTTTCTTTTTAGTCGAATGTTTTTGGGTTCTACTTGGGGTTTTAGTTCAGCATATTGGGTAGGTGTGTGCTGACTAGATAAGCCCCTAGGGTTCTTGTTCTTTTCTCTTCTCCTTCTTTTGTTCTAGAAGCCGAAACCACAAGCACAAAGCACTTTTGCCAATTTGTTCAGAACCAAACTTTCTTCTTTACTTTTCTTTCTTTTCTCTTCTATTTTATTTTCAAGCCGAATTCATCTTTCCTTCCATTCTCTTATTCATCTATCTCCATCAAATAAGGCAGTCTCTCTTTTCAAAGCCTATTAGTCGACTACCTTAAAAGCCAAAACCGAAGCTATTATTGCCGTTTTCTGCCTTGGCTAAAACTCCATTCTTTTCTTCAAGCCAACTTTTTCAAAAGCCGAACCTCACAACCATTCTAACCTCTGTCGACATCACCTCTCCAACCCATAAATTTCCAATCATCTTTTTCTTCTCATATCAAAGCTGAAACCTCCATATTCATAGTGATTCGGGAACTGAGCCTTTAGATCTCTTAGATCTATTCTCTACTCGTACTTTGGGTTAGATCTACAACAGATCTGGAATAGGAAGGTACTTGGAAATGTTTTTGGCAAGTAAATCTTTGGTAAGTGCTCAAAATTCCCTCTCCATCCATTAATTAGTGATTCAAGAAAAGCCGAAAACCCCTAACTACATAGGGTGGCTGTCGATTGAGGCTAAAGATTTTATTGGTTGTATCTTTTTGTTTATTATGTGCTAGTGTGGATTGGAGGCTATCAATCAAGGAGTATTGGAGGCTAAGACTGTGGGAGCAACTAAATCTAGATCTAGTCATTGTTTCCGGCAAAGGTAAGTATTCAAGAGCCTAAGGTGATGTGGCCGAATATGGTAAGTGATAGTTAGATTGGTTTCGTTGATTCATAGTTAATAGTGTGATCTAAACAACTGTAGGTTGATCGTTCGAGGGGTTCCTCAGATCTCGCAAATCAGGTGTGTAAACGACACCCACTAGTAGACTAGATCGGCAGAAGCTGAAAAGTCGAAATGCCAAAATTCCACTCGAGTGCTTGCGAGCGTGCAAACTCTCGTAGGTCAGATTAAAGCGATAAAATCTATAATCGCAAATGGTAAGAATGATAGATGCGCGATTTCGTGCACGTTGGTGATTTCAGGCCTCAAAGGGCTGAATTTGGGCCTAATGGGCTTATGGGCCCATATGGATGGAAACGAGCGGTAAGTGCAATCTGACAGACTGAGTAACAAATCTACTAAAACGGACGTAAAATTTGGGCTTAGTGGGCTGTAATAGTTAGTGGACACTATAGGGCCCATTAGGGGTTTTAGGGCCCAATAACTCTAATTTGACTAAATAGGCTAAACAAGTTATTTGGATGATATTTTGACTGATAACAACTGAAATGTGCATAAAATCCTAAAAACTATTAAATTTACTAAAATACCGCTTAAGGGTAGAAAATTACTATTTTACCCCTAGGTGCAAAAAAACCATTATACCCCTAGGGTTAAATTGACTGAAATGCATGCTAAATTTTATCTGTTCACTGTATGCCATGACATTTTATACTGTTGCATGGGATTGGGTTTTGATGGAGGAAGTGCTAAGTGGTAATGCCACGTTTACTGTTAGGGGCTTTGCCTCATTTTGATGTTAGTGGCTTGGCCATGTTATCTGATTAAGCAGCTATGCTGCAACTGTGGTGTGTAGGGTTGGGTGGGTTGAGTTATTCCCCACATGGTGTGTAGGGCTAGATTCGGCTGGGCTTTGCATACATGCATTAATATTGTTCTGTTACTGTAATGGGCCTATGGGCTACACTGATTTCTGAATAGAGCTAAAAGCCCAGTTAAACACTGATTACTGAATAGGGCTAAGGCCCAGTTAATACTGTATCTAGATAGGGCTTAGGCCCAGTTAAGCTTGAACTGGTTTGGGCTCTGGTTGGGTTTAGCTTACACACTGAGTTTTCCAAACTCACCCACTTTCTTTCCATCTATGCAGATGAGCCCCAACCTTAATGGACCTGGAGCTGGAGGGATTCGGAGTGGCCATGAGGACTACATTCTGGTTTTTAAAACTTACTTTCACATTACTTATTTTATTATTTCAAAGTTTTTGGGTTTTTAAGTTGTAATAAGGCCGCTCATTTATTATTTTATTTTTATTTTTATTTAGGATTTAATATAACTTGCTTATAATAAATAGACTAAGGCCGCGCAAATTTTTATTTTAAATTAATCAACATTTTCAAAACACATCGTACACTTTAACGGGATCACCTAAGTAACAAGATTTGACTTTCTAACGAAATAAACACCAATTGATAGTGGATAGAATCTTCCATAAATTAAACAACTTGCTTTTTCTCAAACCTCTTCAAACTGATTTTGCTAAGACACCCTTAACATACTATAGTTAAAGAATGAGATGTAATTCATCGTCCATGTGACACCCCAGATTTGACCATAACGTCTGGGCCGGGTTTGGGGTGTTATACCAACAAAGGAAGAAATTCCTTCATGATAGTCGATATTAATTTTAGGAGGATCCATTTTTGTTTAAACAATGTGCAGCTAACATAATCAGGAAGTGCATAGTTGGAAGTGAAATTGGCAAGATTTTGTACCACTACCATTCATCTCCGAGTGGGGGACACTTTGGTGGTTCTCACATTACAGCGGAGATTTTACAAGCCGGATTCTTTTGGCTTACAGTGTTTAAGTGTAACAGCCTATTTTCAGTGAAATCAGAATAGTGGTTCGTGACCACAAATTTGAAGTCAAAAATTTTATTATTTTATTGCCTACAACATGACAGTAATACCGTATAAAAATTTCGTTAAGAAATTTTACCGTTTACATGCTCAATTAAATAAAAAGGACTAAATCGGATAAAGTTTAAAAGTTGAGTTCTAGTAGCTAAAAGCTATAGAACCTTAATGTGGAAGTCCTTATATGGTAATTAGACCATAAATACGATACTGGAATATGATGGCTTGGCATTTTGTGTAATTTTTAAAGTTTTTAAAGGTTATAATACTAATTTGGTAATTAAATGATAATTAAAATTAGTAAAAGGCATTCATCTTCTTCATATCATCAAGCCACCACCAAAAATTCATTGTTCTCCTAATCTAGGGCTCGGCCATCTCCATTTTTTCTTGATTGGTATGTATTTTTGTCCTGTTTTTAATTATTTCTATGTTTTTAGGATCGTTGTAACTTAATTTAGCTAGCCTGGGGACTAATTTGTGAAACTGTTAAACTATTAGGGTTTTACCATTGATGCATGTATATGAGTTTTGAAGTTTTATGATAGAAAATGGATAGTTGTTGTTAGATAAATAACTTTTGTTAAGAGATATTTGATAAAATTGTCAAATAGAGATTAAATTGAAAAATAAAAATTTTACATGGTGAAATTATAAAATAATTGAAATATAGGGATTGCTAGGGATATAATTGATATTCTGCCATAGTGGGTTGTGGTGAAATTTCATAAATTTCCATTTTATGAGCTAGGGACTAAATTGTAAAGAAATTAAAAGTGTAAAGGCAAAATGGTAATTTTGCCAAAAATGATTTTGGGTTAAATTGAATAAAATATATATTGAATTGAGTTAAATTTATCCGTATGGATCAAGACATGCCTCGTACGGCTTTAGATCGAGGCAAAGAGAATCTTGGATTAATTGCCTCTGTAAAGCCCCAAAATTCTTGTAACATCCCGAATTAGGGCCTAGTCAAAACAATGGTTTTGAGACCACAAATCCGAGAGAAAAATTTTATTTTTATTATATTTTTATGGGCTACAATTTCAAGGAAAGATTTTGCGAAATTTTCGTTTAAAAATTTTGACGTTCGAGCACCCAATTTAGTCAAAAGGACTAAATTGTAAATAGTGCAAAAGTTGAGTTCTAAATGTTAGAAGTGTCTAATTGTTATGAATTTTTAAATTGGAGGTCCTTAAATTTTAATTAGACAATTATACTTTGATTTGGACAAAAATGGGATGAGTAGAAAAAAATCTCAATGACAAAAGGGCAATTTGGTCATTTAGTAATTAAAACAATAAAATGGGAAAAATCAAGCCAAAATGTTGTCATCTTCTCCATGAAAGGGCCGAATACACCATGACCTCCATGGCTAGGGTTTGTTCAAGCTTTTCAAGCTCAATGTAAGTGCATCCAAGCCCCGTTTTTAATGTTCTTTACATTTTTGAGATCCCGGTAACTCAGTTTAGCTATTTCCACCTTTATTTTCAGCTAGGGTTTGAGTTTAAAAATTTACCCATGTTGAATAATTGTGTATTTGATGATTAATGGTAGATTATGCTTGTTTATGACGAGAGAAACGAGTTTTACTAAGTGATTTTTGATGAAAACATAAAAAAGGACTGAATTGTAAAAGTTGAAAAATTAGTCATAAGTGTATGAATTAGTGAGAAATATGGACTGCTATAGTTATGAAAATGGTTCGGCTAAGTCTAAAATACAAGGAAATTGAATAAAAATTATTTGACGAGCCTAGGGGCAAAAGTGTAATTTGATAAAGTTTAGGGGCAAAAATATAAGTTTTCCATAATATGATTTTTCGATTGAATTGAATAGTATAATAATTTAATAAGTCAAATGTGACATTTTAGATGAAGAAAAACAAGGTTCAGACTTAGAACAGGAGAAAAATCAAAGAAATTGGCAATATCATCCAATTGCCGTTTTCGTGACAAGGTAAGTTTGTATATAAATCATAATTTTTTATTTGATCAATTGATAAATAATTTTAGAATTTAGTTATATTATTTGTGGCATAAAGACAATATGATGTTCGAAACTACCAAATGCAAAGCTGAGTACTTTCGTTCGGTACTAAAAGATGTATGGACGAAAAGAACCATGAACGAGCCATGGCCAAGTGTGATCAAGTGAAATTGTGTAAGACCATAGTTAGGCTATGGCATCGAGATATGATTATTGGTGGGCTGTGTGTGATACCACCTTGTTGATGTGATTATTCGTGGTACTATGTGTGTATACCACGAATATATGTATATATATACATATACATTGGTTCAAAAGTGTGGTGCTTTGTGTGTATACCATGAGTATATAAATGTCGACTTAAACATGTGGTGCTATGTGTGTATACCATAAATATTCTATATATATACGATGATTTGAAAGTGTGGAGCTATGTGCGTATACCACGAATATATAGATATACGTTGACTGTAACATGTGGTGCTATGTGTGTAAACCACAAACATATGCATTGATATAAAAAGAACGTGGAGCTCTGTACTGAAACCACCGAATATTGGCTATTATTTTGAAGTGTGCATGACAAAATCCACTAAGCAAAATTTTATGTGATCATTTGGGGCTTAAGTGCTGGGATGTGAGCACATGTAATTGTAAGCAATGTGTTTAGTATGTGATCGAAAGGTAGTAGGGTTGCAAACGAGTAAGTAATACATATGAAGATGATTTTATGGTGACCTTGTGTTTATATGTTGATACTTATGATGTATGAGAATGTGATAAGGTTAATTGATAATATGTATGTTTTAAATGAAACTAAAACAATGAAACCATGAAAGAGTGGAATTAGCTGCCAAACAGTATTGAACAACAACAGTTTTGTGAATTTGAAAATTACCATAAATGGTGTGAATTGAATTAAAGGCTGAATGAGATATGAAATGAAAGATTATTGAGTCTATTTTCATATAAAAGAAACATAGTGAGTAAAATAATTTCGTGTAATGAGATATTTGAATTTTAATGAGACGGGGTTAGAATGATTACAGAATCCCTATTCTAATTTAGGAAATTCATTAAAAATTTTAGAAAAAATAATTGTGGGATATGATTTATATTCTTGAATTCCTTAATGTTTAATTTCAAGAGAAACAAATGGGGACTTCATTTGAGTTTTGCATAATGAGATAATTGGTTTTTAGTGAAGAGGGGTCGGAATTGTCGACCTGTGAAATAGAGGCGAATTTAATGAATAAACTGTATTGATTGGCTAAACCAAGAAATTCTGGAAATATTATGGTAAGAATATATATAAGTTTAGTTTCAGGGAAAATTGGCGGATCTTAATTTGGAGTTCTGTAGCTCCGGATAAAAATAATTTAGTGACTGTGACTCAAGTAAACTAGTTGAAATGAATATAGGTGAATAATGAAAATGATGGTATCATCATGAGGTTTGTTAGAGGCAAGTTAATAAATTTCTTATTATTATTGTTGTTGTTGTTATTATTATTATTATTATTATTATTATTATTATTACATACATACTTACTAAGCTTAATGTTTACTTCGTTATTTTTGGTGCTTGTATTGTAATCAGGTTAGCTCGGATTGGAAGCCACCAGAGAACCTATCACACTATTGATTTTGCAATTTAGGTATCAATGATTTTTAGTTCGTAAAGTTATGGCATGTATAGGAAATTTGGTCATGTGTACACGTTGTCACGTGTTGGCTTAGAATATTGGCCTACGATACTCGAAGTTTATTATTGTATAATCCCATCCAATATGGCCAATAAAATTGTTATGTTTCAAGTTTACGAAGATGCATTTCATGGCTGAGTAAAATGTATGCTATGATTTATTAAGTATGTGGTAGATGTTTTGGTAATCTTGTCGTGTCATGGAATGTGTCATTGAAGTTATACTCAAGTACGAGCATGATCGGGTAGAAAATGGCTTGGAAGATAGCCAATTTCTTGGCCACACGGGTAGAGACACGATCGTGTGTCTCAGCCGTGTAGAGCACACGGGCGTGACTTGGTCGTGTGACCCTAAATGGATGATGGCATCAAAAATAGAGGGTTACATGGGTGGAGGACACAGGCGTGTGTGACCACACGGCTTGCCCACACCGACGTGTAACTCTCCAAAATATAAAGATTTTCTAATGTTCCTAAAGTTTTTAAAAGTTCTCGATTTAGTCCCGGATTTCCTCCAAAGCATAATCTGGGTCTCGTAGGTCCGTCTTAGGGACTTAATGATATGAGAGGAAAAAGTTTTAAATTAGAGAAAAGTTTATGGCTCGATAATGTACGGTTGGTTGTACTATTATATGGTAACGCCTCGTACCCTGTTCCGACATTGAACACGGGTAAGGGGTGTTAGAATTCATTTTTATGTTCCTACAATTATTTGATATAAATATCTATCTTCTTCAGTGGTTTAGTGTTCTGGGTGTGTGTGTGAGGTCCCAAGTTCAAGTCACAACTTCGGTAAATTTTGGCTTTGTATGAGCAAAGCCCAACCTTTGGTAATTAGGCTTATAAGTAAAAGTGGGTTAAAATATGTCAGAATGGGCTGCTAGTCTAGTGGTTAAATGGAGTGTTTGGGTGTTGGAGATCCTCATTTTGATTCCCTGCTTCGGTTATATTTTTGCTCAGTTATGAGGAGGAAGTTCGATGGTGATAGAATTCTCTGTAGTGGAGGTTCAGTTGAGGGATTTTAGGAGTCATTTAGGGGATGTGGGTTAGCCAAAGAACCTGATCCTAATTCTTTTTATTTTTATTTTCAAAATCCCAAAATTTCTCTCTTCTTCCAAAGTTCTGTCGTCCCTCCTTTCCCCCTTTCCTATTGTTTTTCACACTTTCCCTTACTCTCAAACTCGATTTTTGGCTTCTTTTCCATCATTATTGAACATCTCTACGTTTAGTGCATTTTTGATAAGTTTAGTAATACGTTTTGTTTCATTTTGCCAAAGTGTTGGATCATTGAAAGTTTGTTTTCTAATTAGAGGCTAATTAAGGATCTGTGGGCTACTATTTGACACTCTAGCAACAAAAAATCACTGTTGTTCGTTGAAGGTAATGTTTTCGATAATTTTTTAGAGTTCCATGTTTTTAGTAATTCAATTTAAGTGACAAATTTTGGACTCGAGATGGTCGGTTATAGGTTCTGGAAGCATTAGGAGTACGAACGCGTTTGAAACAAACCAGGTGCGTACTTCGATTGCACAGAAAACGAGAATTGGTAAAAGTTAAAAAATGATTTTGTTGATGTCACACGAGTGTGTGGTCACCGTTATGGAAGGCCGTGTGGCAGTACACAGCCTTGTGGTCGACAAACTAGGCTGTGCATGTACGACACAGGTGCATGACACGGCCGTGTGATGGCTGGTGAGGCTGTGTGCAAGACATGGGCTCGGCCAATTGGGCCGTGTGGGCCACACGGGTGTGTGGAATTTTGGGCCAGGCCGTGTGATCCACACGGCCAAGGCCAATTTGGGTCGTGTAGGCCATATGGGTGTGTGAACCCATTTTTCCAAAATGTACTGTAAGGTTGCATGGGTCACCCAAGTCAACCATGACATGATGTAGGGTTGATAAGCATTACTTAGGCCCCTAATTATGTGATCTGATATTGTGATGTATGTGTTAACATGTTACTACTAGCTTGTGTGCCTGTCTTATTGTATGATCTATTAATTTGTATTATAGCATGCCATATTTGTATGATGTATTGCATCGGGGTGGGATTGATGAAGATGAAGGAAGTATTCTGAAAGGCTTTTAAAGCCTATTATCTGGCAGCTAGGCTGCATATTTCTAATATGTGCCGCATTTTGGCACTTTGTGGTGTGTAGGGATGGAGGGGTCGATTTTATACCCCTATTTTGTGTGTTAAGATAGGTGGGTCGATTTTATCCCCACATGGTGTGCTGGGTTGGATGGAGATGATGTGCAGGGCTGGTGGGCATAATTCTGTTATGTTGATCTGTTTTACATGCTATATCTAAAATGGGCTAAGGCCCTAAGTCATATCTGATTCTGTATCTGAGTGGGCTAAGGCCCACACTGATTCTGAAAAGGGCTTAGGCTCGAAATATGAGTAAATCATGACTATACATTGTTATTTAACTATATCCATGCTTTCTATAAGGGATTACACACTAAGTTTGCAAAAACTCACCTTTTTCCGTTTAATCTGTATAGGTAATCCCCAGCAGTAGACGGGTCGGTGCAACGGAGGGCTCGACAGTGACCACTACTTCTGAACTGTTTATTTACGATTTTT
Organism: Gossypium stocksii; assembly: GCA_020496765.1. Taxonomy (NCBI): domain Eukaryota; kingdom Viridiplantae; phylum Streptophyta; class Magnoliopsida; order Malvales; family Malvaceae; genus Gossypium; species Gossypium stocksii. The sequence goes on from CM035629.1 coordinate 88,234,112, forward strand.
ACTTTTACATCGTTTAATTTTGGTTTGGATATGTAAAAATTGGACATTGGACTGTCTTAGTTTTAATTTGGGATTTTAAACTGCTTATTATGGATTTAAAGCTACAACGCAACAAAAGTACGATTTTCCTAATTTAAACTAAAATTGTCGTAAATATAAACAGTTTCGAAAGTTAAATAGTTTCAATAGCTTCCGCGTAAAACAAATGTGTTAAGGCAGATCAAGCAGTACACGTTTTTCCTAATCTAAGTAAAGATAAAAACTAGGAAGTTTTTGGTGTATCAAAACGTTTTCAAAAACACTTTCATGTGACATCGCCAGATTTGGCCATAACGTCCAGGCCGGGTTTGGGGTGTTACAGCCTCTGTATCTACGTATACTTGTCGAGGTAAGTTTAAGTGATTAAATTGTGTTTGTATGTTTATATTGAATTATTTATGAATTGTGAATTTTTATAAATATGCATGGTTGCATATCTAACGAAGTTCGGCAAATAGCGAGTCCCATTTGAACATTAGGAATCCGTAGGATATAAATGACATGTCGTTAAGGTTTACATGATTTGAGTATTGGTCCTAAACATCCTACCGATGGCTGAAGTCCTGCATTTGTTGTGAATACTCCACGGCTCATGTGAACAGCATCGTGCAACTACATTCTGACCCACAGTTCGTGTGAGTATACCAATTTATAACTTGTGAGAGCATACTAATCTACAACTCAAGTGAGCATACCGATTTAAAACTCATATGAGCATACATGTACATGAATTGATGGATTGCAATTATATGAGCTAGCACACTATGTGTGACAGCCGTAATTCGACCCTAGTCGGGAAATGGTTTCGTAACCATTAGACTGAGTTTCAATATTAAATAAATGCTAATTTTCCATGTCTATTTTATGATGAATAAGTTGCGTGAAAAATTGGTCTAGATTTGGTGCTATTTGAATGTGTGATTTTTTTTATGAACTTATATGTGAAGTAGTGAAAATGTATGTGTCATTTTTTTTAGGGGGACTAAATTGGTTCATGGCAAAAATGTTTGTATTTGCATGTCAAATTATCACTTATGTCTTATAGTGGCCGACCATGATCATTTGCTCCCACTAAGACATGTTTTTATTATTAAAAATTTATGGATAATTGTTATAATGGTTTAATAAAATAAAATAAAGTAAGGTAAATGGAGAAAAAGAACAAGAATCCTTTGTTTTGTTCCTTATTGCCGTGAGTAAGAAAAGAGAGAGAGCTCCCAAAGCATTCGGCAATGGTGGAGCTTGATTTCTAAGGTAAGTAAATGGTTCTTTTTAAATTAGTTATGAAACTTAGTTGTAAATGGCATATAGCTAATAACCCATGACTTTAAGTTCTAGTTCAAATGTGCATGGTGCATTCGGTAACTCATGAGAAATTTGGAAATATTGTAAAAACTTGTAAATTATGGTTAATTGAGTAATGGGGTGTTTCATTTTATAAATTCTTTATGAAATTGAGATGGTTGTTACATAGCTACTCTACCCATGGTTTAAATTTTGAATTTGATGGTGTTATGTGCATTCGGCCATGAAAGAAGTAATTGAATTTATGAATGCTTTGATGAGTTGCGGTGGTGATGATTGTAAGTTGAATTTTGAGCTAGTAGAAACTTTGTTTTGAGGCTTATGTGAGTGATTACATTCGGCCATTGTGTTAATCGATTAGAGGAGGTAGTTATTTGTTAAAATTAGCTCATTTCCATGGCCGAATGTTGAAATTGTCCAAGGAATGGTCTAGTTGAATGAATAAATAGTAGATGAGAGCTTTTGGTTACGGTAATTTGTAATAATAGGATATGTATGTGTTTTATCTTGTATTCTTGTGAATTAAGCTTGGCTAGAGCATTTCCTAGTTGGTCCATGTCAAAATTTAAGTTTTGTAATGTTTTGAGTATACGGTCATGAAAGGAACTTGAAGTAGTGGTTGTGGCTTTCATGTCTTAAATTAGGAAATAATGCTAAACACTTATCCATGCATTTTAGGTTCGTTAAATGATCCTTTGGTTAATGAATAGAATAACGTGAGTTAATGAAGATGTTTGGAGGTGTGAATTTGTTGTTTTTGATAATTGAGTTTGAAATGCACTGGATAACTTTGGAAGAGCATGGCTATGGTCATTTGCTATGAGTCCTATAAGTGCAAATTGAAGAAATTATGTGCAATGGGATAATTATAACTATGTTGTAGTTAAATCTTAAGTGTATTAAGTTAATTCCTATATATGTAGAGGATCCATATGTACTTTGATTTCCTTAAAAAGTCATTCGGCTATAAACTATAATAGCAAGACTAATTAAATATCAAGGGTGCCGAGTTTATGTTCTAATGATGGATGATTCTATTGAATAGGTGCTTGTTTAGTCATTGATGAAATGCCGTGTACTTCTTGTGTTAGACTAAATAAAATTTGACTTTTTGATAAATCGAAGGAATGATTAAATCACTTTATTTGTTTAAATCTAAGCTCAAGAGCAAAGAGGATCAAAATCGGATAAGGGAAAGGAGAAAGTAATAGAGTATCCGGTCTACAACCGTTCAAACATACTGAGGTAAGTTTTGGGTGCACCCCTTTTTGTATGTATACCCGAATTTGATGTAGTACATTTAAGTTGTGGACCTTATACCTAGCTCAATGCACTTTGATAAAAATACAATTATGGAATATTATTGTATGATTCGGGTAGTCGAACGCATATTGAAACTTAAGAAAAGATGTGATTAGCTTAAGCATGTGAAATTTTCATAGTAAATTCCATAGGACCGAATGGGGATGGAATAGGAAGTCATAAGTATTTGACAAATTGATTATGGAAAGACGATATATATGTGGATGCTTTAATTATGTTGTATGTAACTAATGATTTGTAAGATGATATGTCTGGTACGACACACACGAGCTTGAACAAATATTTCCTGAGAATTTAATTATGATGAATTCAGGTCTTAGTACCTAGCAGGCTTCGTGCCGGTGATAAATTCAGGTCTTAGTACCTAGCAGGCTTCGTGCCAGTGATAAATTCAGGTTTTAACGCCTAGTAGGCTTCGTGCCGGTGATAATTTCAGGTCTTAGTACCTAGCAGGCTACGTGCCGGTGATAGTATCAGGACCGTGTGCCTAGCAGGCCTAGCGCCGATGATTTGAGTACATGTGAGACTATGAGGAATTATGATGAAATTTTTGTAAAGTACGAACATTGTATTAAAAGGGTCAGGTATGTATTTGTACTTAGGTGCAAGATTTAAATTGATATGTGCCTTATGTATTAAATCTGTTGGTTTATGAATGAGAGCTTTGTCTGTGCATAGTATGGTATACACATATTCGGCTATGAATGATACTTATATGAGACGATGAGGTTTTGTGACAATAGAGGATAAAGAAGCATGCTAGAAATAAAGTTAAATTTCCCTCACGTGTAAAGATGCATTCGGCCAAATAAATAGTCTTGTTGGAATTGTGTTTTGTTCTATATTATAGTAGACGATTTAAGACACGAGTTAATTTAAATTATCCAAAACTTACTAAGCTCTTAGAAGCTTACTCTGTTTATATGTTTCCTTTTTTTTTTTGTTTTATAGATCGCATCTGAAGCTACGGTTCAAGGGGTTCAAGTCCAAGTCACTCTCACTATCGTCAATAGATTTTCTTTGGTACTTACGAAGGTTTAAACTTAACTTTTCAAACAATGGCATGTATAGACTCAAATCCTCTATTTTGACTTTCAACCCATTTTGATGTGTATATTCGAATAGCCATGCGAAAATGGCTTATCAAATTGCTTTATAAATGTTTAAGAATGGAGCATGTTATGGTTGAATATGGATGAATAATAAGGAATTTTGCATATGGTTGTAAATGTGGTGTATTATATCTATCTAGTGGTATAATTGAGGTAAGTAGTAATAGCATGAATCGAGGTGACAATTATTATTGACCTTGGGAGTGTTTATGTGTAGTGATCGAGAGTTAATCACCTATAAATAAACTTGCATATTCGGCTAGATACTAAGGTAAGACTTAGGCTAACTCGTATGTGATTCCTTCTGTATGTTTAATGTGTGTTAGTTAAGGTTAAATTATAGTTCAATGTATGCATATATATATATATATATATGGGTAGAAACTGAATTGGTTGAATGCCTTGACATGAGTTCTTGAATTGTTAATAAATTAGTATTTTGAATCAAAGAAATAGGTTTAATGTTTGAATATTAAACCTTGTTTGTTTTAAAGTGCAAAATTACCGAATATGCCTAATGCTACCTCTTAGATTATTGCTATGAATATATACATGTGGGCAATGTATTCGGGTTAGGAATGCTTGAAATCTTAGTCAATTTAATTTTGGACTGATGCGTGTTTGTTCTGTAACGCCTCTTAACCCTCCGTCGACGGGTAAGGTTTTGGGGTGTTACGTTTTATTGGTATCAGAGCCCGGTTTAGTCAGTTCTCGGACTAACGTAACATGTCTGAATATAGCTATACATGCCATTGTGAATAAATACGATAGTGTGGTGACTTCTGATTTTCGAAATTATGATTTTTGTATAGAAATGAATCCCGATCTTGAACGAGCTATAGCGGATAACGTGGAGAGTGTAGCGCCGGCTCCCGCGCAAGGGACTGCGCCTAATGACTCTCAACCGCATGCCAGTCATCAAAATGATGACACTAGGCAAGCTTTCTATGCGATGATGAGTGATTGGTTCACTCAGTTTATTCGAACAAATCCAGCTGCTCCGCAACCCCCACCCCTGAATACTCCTCTTCCGACACACGTGGCCCCTCCTGTGACCGATCCTTTGAGATCGAGTAGGCCTCCGGTTGATAAAATTAGAAAATACGGGCCGAAGAATTTCGGGCTACAGTCAGTGACGATGCTGAGCGGGCCGAATTTTGGCTCGATAATACAATTCGAGTTTTTGATGAATTATCATGTTCGCCTGATGAATGCTTGAAGTGTGCTATATCTCTACTACTTGATTCCGCTTACTATTGGTGGAATACACTGGTCTCTGTTGTGCCAAAAGAATGGGTCACCTGGGAATTCTTCCAAACCGAGTTCCGGAAAAAGTATATTAGTCAGAGATTTGTTGATAAAAAATAGAAGGAGTTTCTTGAATTGAAACAGGGCCGAATGTCCGTAACTGAGTATGAGAGAGAGTTCGTACGGCTCAGTCAGTATGCTCGTGAGTGTATATCATCCGAGGCTATCATGTGTAAACGCTTTGAGGATGGCTTAAATGAAGATATTAAACTGTTGGTCGGCATTTTAGAAATCAAAGATGTAACACTCCAAACCCGGCCTAGACGTTATGACCAGATCTGGTGTGTCACATGAACCTAAAACTAAGTTTACGACCTTTTGTCTGTTGTGATTTAAGTGTGATTTTCAGTAAAGCAGTAAGCTTGTGAAAAAGTTAGTTTGTTACTCTTTAGAGTTGTCCAAATTTTAAACTTGTTGAGTTGTGAAAACGTTCTTAAGAATTTAAAAACCCGCGCAGCCTATACTAGCAGTTTCGACTAAATACGATTTAAACCATCAAAGAAAATAAAACCCATAAAGAAAATTTAAACAGCGGCCTTATTACAATTAAAACCCAAAAATAATAGCAAAATAAAATTACTAAAAATAATATGAAAACCCGAACTTACAAATGTTGTGGCCACTCCGAATCCCTCGCAGCTCCAAGCCCACCATGGTTGAGGGTTACCTGCAGAGATGAAATAAAAGGGGGTGAGTTTGACAACTCAGTGTGCAACGTTATCTCAACCATAGGCCAAAACAGATCAAGCCTCAGAATCAGATTAATTGGGCCTTGGCCCATTACAGAAATCAGGTTAAGCCCATAGGCCATAACAGATACAGATCAGATATAATATGCAAACAGAAACCCAACCCAAATCCATCCATAACCCCCCGTACCAGCCTTACACCATGTGGGGAGACTACTCGACCCACCCAACCGCTACACACCACAGATATTTGCAGCGAGGCTGCCAGATATTGTGACGAGGTCACTAGATACAGATATTGTGGCGAGGCCACCAGAATAGATATTTATATACGTGGCGAGGCCACCAGATTGCAGCGAGGCTGCCAGATAATAATGTGACAAAGTCACCAGATTGCAGCGAGGCTGCCAGATAATAATGTGACAAAGTCACCAGATTGCAGCGAGGCTGCCAGAACGCTTCCTCCATCATAAACCCATACCCCATGCAACAGATATATACATACTAGCATGCAACATATAGCATCTCATGCATCAGATATGCTCACATTAAATGGTAACTCATGCAGATACATGAAATCATACATTTCATACAGAATTGACCCTAGGGGTATAATAGTCTTTTTACACCTAGGGGTATTTTAGTAATTTTTCCTACCTAAGGGTATTATAGTCCTTTTTCATATTTTCAGAGATTTTATGCATGTTCAATTCGTTATCAGTCCATAGATATCCACAGAAGTCCATTTTAAGCTTAATTTCCACTTTTGCCCTTTTTAGCCTAAAACCCCTAATGGGCCTTACTAAGTCCATTATCATCTCAAGCCCGTTAAGTCTAGTTTTTAGGTCTAGCTTACCAACTTAAGCGTGTTATCATTAACCATGTCACCAGAAAGCCTATAATAATTACTTTATCGATTTGGGCTCGGAAGCCCATTGGGCCCATCTTGGCCCATTGTAGCCCAACTTACCGAAACGTTCAGAATTGCATCTTCTGCAATTCCTCCAGCACTGAACTCATAGTTAAGCCCAATGGAGTAAATGGTTACTCTCGACTATCAAACGAATGCGTTTTCGATCATTTACACCAGATGTTGGTAACGTTACGCCCTTTTCGGCTTTTACCACTTTAGTCTAACAGTTGGGATTAGTTACACACCTGTTACTTGTTGAAACAATTGGCGAAACCCACGTATGAAACCTATCATTAATCACCTTAGTGTTAGTTTAATGACCAACGACCATTAAGCAAAAATCCCTTACCCATAATCGACTATCATGACCCAAAACATTGAAATCTTACCCCTCCTTGCCGATTACAGACTAAATCCCGATGCCCAATTGCTCAGTCTCCGAAGTCCTTGAAGCACGTCCCTTTTTCCTTCTCTAGCGCATATAAACAGAAGAAAAGGTCATAAGACCCCTTAGTCCAAATGATAGCCTCCCCCCCTTAAAGGGTTTTCGGCTTTTACCTCAAAACAAAATCTACTAGCAAGGGAGGTTCCTGAATACTTACCACTGAATTAATCAGTTCAAGAAGTGCCTCTAGATGCCCCCCTTTGTCACGATCTAAGTAAAAGAAAGGAAGAGTTGAGAGTGCAGAGGATTCGGCTAAGCACAATAAGGGTTTCGGCTTATGGAAAGGTTTAGAAGAAAGGAAAGAATGGGAGTGGTCGACTTGGCAAAGAACAATCGGCTGCAAAGGGCTTGGCTTCTTTTTGCAATTGTCGACAGGGGTTTAGAGAAGAGACAAGGGAGAATGATTTAGCTAAAGAAGGAGATAACGGTGGAGGTTCATTTTATGGTATGAGGGGAGAAGAAGAAGAATGAAGAAAAGAGGTGAAAAGGGAGTGTTTCGGTCAAAATGAGTGTGCGGCACAGAAGGTTTTAGGGGTGATGGAATTCGGCTCCGAAAGCAGTAAATGAAGAACAGAGTGAAAAAAAACCTATTGCTAATTGACAAAAGAAAAGGGGTTTTACTAACCTAAAGAAATCGGCTAAAACACCTAAAAAGAACCTTTAGGAAATCGGCATACTAAGCCCCTAATTGCCGAAATCACCAACACCAAACTCCCTAGCCGAATGGCACTTGCAGAGTCCCTAAACCGGCCACCTCTTTTGAAATTCAAAAGCTCTTCAAATCCCTCCTTGATTTGCTCATTGACCGATTCAAATTCCTTCCATGCAGAGTTTAACTTTGCTTCGAATTCTTACCTGTTCAAGCTCAAAAATAAAACACCACCTTTGCAAACTCTGGAGCTTGAACCCTTGACCTCTAAGCTCACTTAGGCGCCACTTTTTAAGGAGCTTAGTGGCGCCTCCCTTGCCACTTTACCAGGACTTGTTTTGTGTCTTATTTCCCAATTATTTTCTTATAACACCTATCTTCAAGAGTCCCCTATCTCCTAAGTCAAAAATACAAAATTTTACCGAGCTTCCAACCAACACATGGGCCTTCCTTAGGCCCATTACCATGCTCCAAACTTGCATTACACAACCAAATACTAGAATTTAAACATTTTATCAGATAAAGAACGATCTAAGAAAAACCCAAAAATTAGGGCGTTACAAAAGAGTTCGTAGAACTTGTTGAGCGGGCTTGTAAAGCTGAAGAGCTCAGTATTGAAAAGAAAAAGGCTGAGGTTAGAGTCAGAGAATTCCGTAAAAGATCATCAGGAAAATCTTTTCAACAATCCTCGAAGAAATTCCGAGATGAGATGAGTAAATCTAAGATTAATTCGAGTTATTCCAGACGAGATCGGGACCGGCCTCCAGTAAGTACGCGAGCCACCGCAGTTGCTAGTGTAGGCAATGACCGAGGAGATAGAACAGTTTGCAAGCATTGTGGGAAATGGCATCCAGGGAGTTGCAGATTGCATGATCGCTCCTGTTTTAAATGCAGGGCTACTGATCACTTCATAAAAGATTGTCCGAAGCAGGTTGAACGCAATATTATCCTAGTGAAAGGCCGGGTAGCACGGCAGTGCGTGGACAACCACCGAGACGGGGAGGTAATATTAGTGGCAGCCAGAGAGGGACTTGAGACACTGCGGCCAGATCCGAGGCTCGTGCACCTGCTCGAGCCTATGCCATCCATGCCCGTGAGGAGGCTTCTTCCCCTGACGTTATTACTGGTATTTTCACTCTCCTTGACACTGATGTTATAGCTCTGATTGATCCGGGTTCAACCCATTCTTATGTGTGTGAAGCTTTAGCATCAAGTAAGACTCTACCTGTTGAGTCTACTGAGTTCACGATTCGAGTGTCAAACCCTCTGGGTCGGTGTGTGTTGGTGGATAAATTGTGTAAGAGATGCCCTCTAATGTTTCGAGACTCTTGCCTTCCGGCTGATTTGATGCTATTACCATTTGATGAATTTGACATTATCCTCGGGATGGATTGGTTAACTGTGTATGACACAGTAGTAAACTGCAAGCAGAAGGTTATTGATCTGAGATGTTCGAACGGTAAAGTAATTCAGATTGAATCCTCTAATTTGAGCGGGTTACCAACGGTGATATCTTCAATTCAAGCTCAGAAATATGTAAAGAAGGGATGTGAGGCATATCTCGCGTTTGTGATTGATAATAAAGAGTCAGAAAAGAAGCTTAAGTCTGTGCCAGTAGTCTGTGAGTATCCAAAAGTATTTCCCGAAGAATTACCGAGATTACCACCTGATCGGGAAGTAGAGTTTGGCATTGAACTTCTACCCGGGACGACCCCGATTTCGATAGCTCCATATCGTATGGCACCAACCGAATTGAAAGAACTGAAAATTCAATTGCAAGAATTGACGAATAAAGGTTTCGCTCGACCAAGCTTTTCACCTTGGGGTGCGCCAGTTTTATTCGTGAAAAAGAAAGATGGAACGTTGAGAATGTGCATCAACTATCGTCAACTAAATAAAGTGACGATAAAGAACAAGTACCCGTTATCGCGCATTGATGATTTGTTCGACCAACTGAAAGGAGCCTCAGTGTTTTCGAAAATAGATTTGAGGTCAGGTTACTATCAGCTGCGAGTTTGAGATTCAGATGTGCCGAAAACTGCATTCAGAACGAGATACGGTCACTATGAATTCTTAGTGATGCCATTTGGGCTTACTAATGCCCCTGCGGTATTTATGGATCTGATGAATCGAATTTTCAGACAGTATCTGGATCGGTTCGTAGTTGTGTTTATTGATGATATTTTAATCTATTCACGGGATGAAGCCGAGCATGCCGAGCATTTGAAGCTAGTATTACAGCTTTTGCGAGACAAGCAACTGTATGCTAAGTTTAGTAAATGTGAGTTTTGGTTAAGAGAAGTTAGCTTTTTAGGTCACGTAATATCCGCATCTGGTATTCAGGTAGATCCGAGTAAAATTTCAGCTATTCTAGGCTGGAAGCCTCTGAGAAATGTCACTGAAGTTTGAAGCTTTTTGGGGCTTGCCGGGTACTATCGACGATTTGTGAAAGGGTTCTCAATGATCGCAAAACCGTTGACAAGACTGCTACAAAAAGATGTCAAGTTCGAGTGGTCAGAAATGTGTCAGAAAAGTTTGATTCAGCTAAAAGTTCTTTTGACGGAAGCGCCTGTATTAGTCCAACCCGAGTCTGGTAAAGAGTATGTCGTTTTTAGTGACGCCTCTCAGAACGGCTTAGGTTGCGTCCTAATGCAAGAAGGCCGAGTAGTCGCGTATGCCTCGAGGCAACTGAAACCTCATGAGAAGAACTATCTGACTCATGATCTTGAGCTTGCTGCTATTGTTTTTGCCCTAAAAAATTTGGCGTCACTACTTGTTCGGAGAAAAATGCCATGTCTTTTCCGATCTTAAAAGTTTAAAGTACCTAATGACTCAAAAAGATCTAAATTTGAGACAAGGACGATGGTTGGAATTACTAAAAGACTACGAGCTAGTCATTGATTATCATCTGGGTAAGGCTAATGTAGTTGCGGATGCCCTTAGTAAGAAATCCCTATTCGCGTTGCGAGCTATGAACGTCCACTTATCAGTGTCTGCGGATAATTTGTTGATAGCAGAATTAAAGGCTGAACCAGTGTTGTTACAGCAGATATGTGAAGCTCAGAAAAATGATGACGATTTGACTACAAGACGGACTCAGTGCATTTCCAATGTAGATTCAGACTTCCGGGTTGATGACAATGATTGTTTGAGGTTCAGAAACCGATTATGTATTCCAAAGAATTCTGAACTTGTTCTGATGATTTTGAAAGAGGCTCATGAGGGTCGAATGTCAGTTCATCCGGGTAGTACAAAAATGTATAATGACCTGAAATCTAAGTACTGGTGGCATAGTATGAAGCGAGACATCTCTGACTATGTTTCTAAATGTTTCATTTGTCAGCAAGTGAAAGCGGAGCATCAGGTGCCTTCGGGACTACTTCAGCCTATCTTAATACCTGAATGGAAGTGGGATCGAGTTACAATGGATTTTGTGTCTGGTTTACCACTCACCCCGAGCAAGAAAGACTCCATTTAGGTTATAGTTGACCGACTGACTAAATCAACTCATTTCATCCCTGTTCGTATGGACTATATGCTTGAGAAGCTAGCTAAATTGTACATTTCGCAGATCGTGAGGTTGCACGGAGTGCCTGCTTTTATTGTTTCAGATAGAGATCCTAGATTTACTTCGAGATTTTGGAAGAGATTACACGAAGCCTTAGGTACCAAACTACATTTTAGCACTGCTTTTCATCCACAAACTGACGGACAATCCGAACGAGTTATTCAAATACTCGAGGACATGTTGAGATGTTGCATTCTTGAGTTTAGCGGCTCTTGGGAAAAATATTTGCCTTTAGTTGAATTTGCGTACAACAATAGTTTTTAATCGAGTATTCAAATGGTGCCCTATGAAGCTTTCTACAGTCGAAAATACCGTACACCTTTGTTTTGGACCGAGCTTAGTGAGAATAAGATTCTCGGGGTTGATTTAATCAAAGAGGCTGAACAAAAAGTAAGAACGATTCGTGACAATCTAAAAATAGCATCAGACCGTCAGAAATCGTATGCGGATCTGAAACGTAAAGGTATCGAGTATCAGATTGGTGATAAGGTGTTCCTGAAAGTCTTGCCATGGAAAAAGATACTTCGATTTGGCCGAAAGGGCAAGCTGAGTCCGAGATTCATCGGACCGTTCGAGATATCAGAACGGATTGGGCCAGTTGCTTATAAGCTAATTTTACCTCCTGAACTTAAGAAGATCCACAACGTTTTTCATGTGTCAATGCTTCATCGTTATACATCCAATCCCTCGCATGTGATTAAACTGTCGGAAGTGGAAATTCAACCCGATTTGAGTTATGAAGAGGAGCCAATTCGAATCTTAGCTCGTGAGGTGAAAGAGTTACGAAATAAAAAGGTTCCGTTGGTAAAGGTGCTATGGCTCAAGCACGGGATTAAAGAAGCAACTTGGGAACCCGAGACATTTATGAAAGAACGATACCCAAATTTATTCATCGGTAAGATTTTCGAGGACGAAAATTTCAAAAGGGGAGGAGAGTTGTGACAGCCGTAATTCGACCCTAGTCGGGAAATGGTTTCGTAACCATTAGACCGAGTTTCAATATTAAATAAATGCTAATTTTCCATGTCTATTTTATGATGAATAAGTTGCATGAAAAATTGGTCTAGATTTGGTGCTATTTGAATGTGTGATTTTTTTTATGAACTTATATGTGAAGTAGTGAAAATGTATGTGTCATTTTTTTTAGGGGGACTAAATTGGTACATGGCAAAAATGTTTGTATTTGCATGTCAAATTATCACTTATGTCTTATAGTGGCCGACCATGATCATTTGCTCCCACTAAGACATGTTTTTATTATTAAAAATTTATGGATAATTGTTATAATGGTTTAATAAAATAAAATAAAGTAAGGTAAATGGAGAAAAAGAACAAGAGTCCTTTGCTTTGTTCCTTATTGCCGTGAGTAAGAAAAGAGAGAGAGCTCCCAAAGCATTCGGCAATGGTGGAGCTTGATTTCTAAGGTAAGTAAATGGTTCTTTTTAAATTAGTTATGAAACTTAGTTGTAAATGGCATATAGCTAATAACCCATGACTTTAAGTTCTAGTTCAAATGTGCATGGTGCATTCGGTAACTCATGAGAAATTTGGAAATATTGTAAAAACTTGTAAATTATGGTTAATTGAGTAATGGGGTGTTTCATTTTATAAATTCTTTATGAAATTGAGATGGTTGTTACATAGCTACTCTACCCATGGTTTAAATTTTGAATTTGATGGTGTTATGTGCATTCGGCCATGAAAGAAGTAATTGAATTTATGAATGCTTTGATGAGTTACGGTGGTGATGATTGTAAGTTGAATTTTGAGCTAGTAGAAACTTTGTTTTGAGGCTTATGTGAGTGATTACATTCGGCCATTGTGTTAATCGATTAGAGGAGGTAGTTATTTGTTAAAATTAGCTCATTTCCATGGCCGAATGTTGAAATTGTCCAAGGAATGGTCTAGTTGAATGAATAAATAGTAGATGAGAGCTTTTGGTTACGGTAATTTGTAATAATAGGATATGTATGTGTTTTATCTTGTATTCTTGTGAATTAAGCTTGGCTAGAGCATTTCCTAGTTGGTCCATGTCAAAATTTAAGTTTTGTAATGTTTTGAGTATACGGTCATGAAAAGAACTTGAAGTAGTGGTTGTGGGTTTCATGTCTTAAATTAGGAAATAATGCTAAACACTTATCCATGCATTTTAGGTTTGTTAAATGATCCTTTGGTTAATGAATAGAATAACGTGAGTTAATGAAGATGTTTGGAGGTGTGAAATTGTTGTTTTTGATAATTGAGTTTGAAATGCACTGGATAACTTTGGAAGAGCATTCAGCTATGGTCATTTGCTATGAGTCCTATAAGTGCAAATTGGAGAAATTATGTGCAATGGGATAATTATAACTATGTTGTAGTTAAATCTTAAGTGTATTAAGTTAATTCTTATATATGTATAGGATCCATATGTACTTTGATTTCCTTAAAAAGTCATTCGGCTATAAACTATAATAGCAAGACTAATTAAATATCAAGGGTGCCGAGTTTATGTTCTAATGATGGATGATTCTATTGAATAGGTGCTTGTTTAGTCATTGATGAAATGCCGTGTACTTCTTGTGTTAGACTAAATAAAATTTGACTTTTTGATAAATCGAATGAATGATTAAATCACTTTATTTGTTTAAATCTAAGCTCAAGAGCAAAGAGGATCAAAATCGGATAAGGGAAAGGAGAAAGTAATAGAGTAGCCGGTCTACAACCGTTCAAACATACCGAGGTAAGTTTTGGGTGTACCCCTTTTTGTATATATACCTGAATTTGATGTAGTACATTTAAGTTGTGGACCTTATACCTAGCTCAATGCACTTTGATAAAAATACAATTATGGAATATGATGGTATGATTCGGGTAGTCGAACGCATATTGAAACTTAAGAAAAGATGTGATTAGCTTATGCATGTGAAATTTTCATAGTAAATTCCATAGGACTGAATGGGGATGGAATAGGAAGTCATAAGTATTTGACAAATTGATTATGGAAAGATGATATATATGTGGATGCTTTAATTATGTTGTATGTAACTAATGATTTGTAAGATGATATGTCTGGTACGACACACACGAGCTTGAACAAATATTTCCCGAGAATTTAATTATGATGAATTCAGGTCTTAGTACCTAGCAGGCTTCGTGCCGGTGATAAATTCAGGTCTTAGTACCTAGCAGGCTTCGTGCCGGTGATAAATTCAGGTCTTAGCGCCTAGCAGGCTTCGTGCCGGTGATAATTTCAGGTTTTAGTACCTAGCAGGCTACGTGCCGGTGATAGTATCAGGCCCGTGTACCTAGCAGGCCTAGCGCCGGTGATTTGAGTACATGTGAGACTATGAGGAATTATGATGAAATTTTTGTAAAGTACGAACATTGTATTAAAAGGGTCAGGTATGTACTTTGTACTTAGGTGCAAGATTTAAATTGATATGTGCCTTATGTATTAAATCTGTTGGTTTATGAATGAGAGCTTTGTCTGTGCATAGTATGGTATACACATATTCGGCTATGAATGATACTTATATGAGACGATGAGGTTTTGTGACAATAGAAGATAAGGAAGCATGCTAGAAATAAAGTTAAATTTCCCTCATGTGCAAAGATGCATTCGACCAAATAAATAGTCTTGTTGGAATTGTGTTTTGTTCTATATTATAGTAGACGATTTAAGGCACGAGTTAATTTAAATTATCCAAAACTTACTAAGCTCTTAGAAGCTTACTCTGTTTATATGTTTCCTTTTTTTTTTTGTTTTATAGATCGCATCTGAAGCTACGGTTCAAGGGGTTCAAGTCCAAGTCACTCTCACTATCGTCAATAGATTTTCTTTGGTACTTACGAAGGTTTAAACTTAACTTTTCAAACAATGGCATGTATAGACTCAAATCCTCTATTTTGACTTTCAACCCATTTTGATGTGTATATTCGAATAGCCATGCGAAAATGGCTTATCAAATTGCTTTATAAATGTTTAAGAATGGAGCATGTTATGGTTGAATATGGATGAATAATAAGGAATTTTGCATATGGTTATAAATGTGGTGTATTATATCTATCTAGTGGTATAATTGAGGTAAGTAGTAATAGCATGAATCGAGGTGACAATTATTATTGACCTTGGGAGTGTTTATGTGTAGTGATCGAGAGTTAATCACCTATAAATAAACTTGCATATTCGGCTAGATACTAAGGTAAGACTTAGGCTAACTCAAATGTGATTCCTTCTGTATGTTTAATGTGTGTTAGCTAAGGTTAAATTATAGTTCAATGTATGCATATATATATATATATATGGGTAGAAACTGAATTGGTTGAATGCCTTGACATGAGTTCTTGAATTGTTAATAAATTAGTATTTTGAATCAAAGAAATAGGTTTAATGTTTGAATATTAAACCTTGTTTATTTTAAAGTGCAAAATTACCGAATATGCCTAATGCTACCTCTTAGATTATTGATATGAATATATACATGTGAGTAATGTATTCGGGTTAGGAATGCTTGAAATCTTAGTCAATTTAATTTTGGACTGATGCGTGTTTGTTCTGTAACGCCTCTTAACCCTCCGTCGACGGGTAAGGGTTTTGGGGTGTTACACTATGTATGAACTATCTCGGGTATCCAACGATATTCTCAATGGTTTAATGGGCAATGTTTTGATATGAAATAGTAAGAGTTTGATACGAACTATTACAGGTATACACATGAATTACATGGACATGTTATTACATGGAATATGGAAACATGAAAAGGATGATACATGTATATGGAACTTGAGCAATTGTTGTGTTTATCCATGTTTATTGGCTTATATATGTATTTACATGGTTAACATGGTTGGTGTATATGTGCTTAGGCATTTGGTCAAATTATGTTGGGATATGCTTTGTTTACTTACCTATTATATGACTAAATGGTAAGTTAAATTCTATGTCATACAAACTTACTAAGCTTAAATGCTTACTCTGTGTTATTTTTCGTGCTTTATAGTTAATCGAAAGCTCTTTTGGGTTGGAAGCTTGTTGGAGCTATATCACCCTATCCACTGGCTCTATCAGTACTTTTGGATGTTTAATTTTGGTTATAATGGCATGTATAGGTATTTTGGCTAATGTTGGCAATGTGTTTTGGTTGTTGAAATGGCCATTTTGCTTGGCTTGTGTTTTGGTATTTTTGTTGGTGAAATGGTATATTTTGGTATGTATATAAGTAGCCTTAAAATGGTTGATGAATGACTTAATATGGTTGAATGATGGAAGATGAAATGATAGATGAATATGCATAATATGTATGGCTTATGACTTGTTGAGAATTGGTACTTTGTTTAAATGGCTTAAATGACCGTTGAAGTTATTTTTTGAATGGTATATTTGGCACCATCTGGTATGTTTTGGTAAGAAAATTCAATGGTATGTATTGATGCAAACTTAGTTGGAAGTTAGTTAATCATTTTGACCAAATTGATTACATGGTTAAACATGTTTATATTTTGTCAATTGAGGTGCCTATTGGCATATTGGTTGTATGTGAATATACCGTATGTATGAAGCTAGAATATGCATAATTTTGGTGCCTTGTTATGGCTTGTATATATGTGAAATGTTGATTGTAGGTACATGCCTAATTGGTTGAGAAAAATGGCTTGTAAAATGGCCTATTTTAATATATACGGGCAAAGACACGACCATGTGTCTCAGCCGTGTGTGACACACGGCCAAGTGACATGGTCGTGTGTCCCCTGTATCTTTCAAAGGGTTGCAAGTCAGGTTGTTACATGGCCTAGCACATGGCCTGGCACACGGGCGTGTCTCTTGGCCGTGTGACCCCACATGTTGAAAATTTTCAACGTTTTTTGAAAATTTCTTTGAGTTTCCAATTTAGTCCTAACTTGTTTCTAATGCATATTTAGGACCTCGAGGTCTCGTTTAAGGGACAATTTGTATGATTTGACTTAGTTTTAATATGTTTATTGATATGTTATGAAATGTTTGAAATTTTTGTCCGTTTGAATTGTAAACTCCGGTAATACGGGTTAAGGGTGTTACATTAAGGATGCGTATGCATATGTGAAAAACTGTGATAGATGCCAAAGAACTATAAACATATCAAGGAGGAACGAGATGCCCTTGACAAATATTTTAGAGGTAGAACTATTCAACGTATGGGGTATTGATTTTCTAGGCCTTTTTCCTTCTTCATTTGGCAATATGTATATTTTGGTAGCTGTGGACTATGTATCCAAGTAGGTTGAAGCTAAGGCGTACCCAACAAATGATGCTAAGGTAGTCGTGCAATTCCTAAATAAGTATGTATTTACAGGGTTTGGGACTCCTAGAGCTATAATTAGCGATGAAGGATCTCACTTTGTAAATAAATGGCTTAAGTGGTTGCTTGACATGTATGACGTGAAACATAAAGTTGCTACTGCCTATCACCCACAGAAAAATGGACAAGTTGAAAAGGTGAATCATGAAATCAAAGGTATTGTTGAAAGGGTGGTAGGCCCTAACAGAAAAGATTGGTCTCGAAGGCTCAATGATTCTTTCTGGGCCTATCGAACTGTTTTTAATACACCATTCGAAATGACTCTCTATCAGCTAGTTTTTGGAAAGGCATGTCATTTGTCGCTCGAATTGGAGAATAAAGCTCATTGGGCTTTGAATAATTAAATTTTAACCTTAAGCAAGCCAGTGAGAGAAGGATGTTACAACTTGATGAGTTGGAAGATTTGAGGTTACTTTCATACGAAAATGCCAAGATGTGTAAAAAAAATCTAAGAGATGGCATGACAGTCGTATACAACCTTGTGAATTCAGAGAAGGTCAGAAAGTGTTGTTGTTTAATTCAAGGCTAAGGTTATTCCTTAGGAAGCTTAAATCTCGATGGAAAGGACCTTATACCATCTACAAAGTTTATCCTTATGGAGCTATAGAATTATAGGACAACCATGGAGGTACGTTTAAAGTAAATGCTCAACGTCACATGCACTATTAGGATTGTAATGCCCCAATTTTTTGAGTTTTCAAATTTTGCTTGAATTTATCTTTGCATGTCTTGATATGCTGAAGTAGTGAATTAAGTGTGTTTAGTGGACCTTTAGGAGGCCTAGGGTTAAGCCTAAGGTCTGGCAAAATTTCAATTTTTGGCCTTAGGTGAAAGTGGATTAGAGCTAAGTGGGCTTTTAAATTAAAGTTGGGGTTTTAAGACACAACAAAACCTGTGGTAAAGTGGCAAGGTAGTGCCACTTAGAGCTCAAGGAGTTGGTGTGTGGAGGCTTGTGAGGGAGCTAAGGTTCGAACCCTTGGTGAGGAAAGTGTTGCTTTATTTTTATTACATATGCATAGTAAGAGGTGGAATCCAAGTTGAATTCTGAAGGAAGGAGTTTGAAGTGCTCATGGGATTGGGTTAAGGAGTGATAAGGGGGACTTTATCAAGGAGAAAATTTAGGAATTTTGAATGGGGAGCAAGAGTTGGCCGATTGTAGGACTATAGGTGCAAATTCGGCTAGGGTCCTTAGGAAATTGCATTTTCGGCATTTGTTGTATGTGTGTGCCGATTTCTTTATGGCAAATCTTTCAGGATTTCGTGATTGTGGGTCAGTTTCTTTGTGCTAAATAGGTATAGTGATTTTGAGGGCTCTTTGTTCTTTCTTTTTCCTTCTCCCTTTTGTTCTAAAAACCAAAAGTCGAAATTCATAAACTCTCTTTGTGCTAATTTGTTGAAAGAACCAAACCCTTCTATCTCTTTTTCTTCTCAAGTTGAATCTATCATATTCTTCTCCTCCTTTTCTCCATTGCTTAATTCAACTCACCTAGAGCCCCTTTGGTCGATTACCTCAAAAAGCCGAAACGCAAACCATTTGGTTTACATCTAGCCGATTTCTCCTTTGACCAAACCTTTCTCATCTTTACTCTAAAACAAGTCGAAACCTTTTCACAACCTCTTCTCTTTTTCTTTCGTCTTCTTTTCTTCCAAAAACTGAAACTTTAACTCTCTCTAGTGATCTCTTCTCAAAACCAAAACCTTCTCTTTTCTTTGTGGATTCATTTAACTCCTTTGATCTATTCTTGTGATTTGATTAAATTGAGTGTTGATCTAGGTTTAGAGTGGTGGAAATAACTTCTAGCGATAGCGGAATCAATCTAGCAAATCCCTGTGGTAAGTACTCAAATCTCTTCTCTCATATTCTTGTGACTTTAGAAAAGTCGAAAACCCCTATCTTCCCATGGCTACTATCGGTTTTGACCCCTTTTGGTTAAACACCCATTATAGCCTCTTTTCTTTTGGTTCTTATGTGTATTAGTGTGGTAAAGGGGCGATCTAGCGAGGAGCAGTTCGAGGCTAGGGGTGTTGAAGCAATCTAGATCTAGATCTAGTTGTAGATTTCGACAAAAGTAAGTGAATAATGATTTTGGGTAGTGATGGCCGAATGTGATGGTATTAAAGTGATGTTGATTTCGTTTGATTTCGTTTGGATTATAGTTTAATGTTGTAGTGGGTTTGTTTTAGGTTAATCGTGTGCAGAATCTCGACGTAGTACGCAAACAGGTGTGTAATCGACAGCCTCTAGTAGATTAGATCGGCAAAAGCTGAAATGCTGAAATGCCAGCATTTCGAGGGCTTACGAGTGTGCGAGTCCTCGTGGGTCGGTACGGGATTGTGAATTTGAGATAAAAGGGCGGTAAGGCTGCTATGCGCATTTTCGTACACTTAGGCTGGTTTGGGCCTCGATGGGCCGAAATAGGGCCCAATGGGCTTACGGGCCCATATGGGTAAAAATGTGCGGTAAGTGTTTTCTAGTAAACTGAGTATTAATTCTGTAAAAGTATATGTAAAATTTTGACTTAGCAAGCCATAGTAGCTTGTGGGCTTCCTTAGGCCCATTAGGGGTTTTCGAGCCCGATGGCACTGTATAAATGAAATGGGCCATTTGAGTCGCTCGGAACGATGTTAGATCTGTTAGTAGATTGTATTAAGCATGAGACTTAGGGACATAGTAAAATTACCAAAATACCCCTAAAACGTGAAAATTATAGTTTTACCCCTAAATGCTAAATGACTATTTTACCCCTAGAAAAAGTTAACTGGTTTGCATGTTATTGTACCTAATATTCTATATGCCATGTTATGTTATAGCCTGATTTGCATGGGGTTGGGCTATTGATTCGGAGGAAGTGCTAAAAGTGGCAATGCCACGTAATTTTCTTAGAGGCTTTGCCTCATATTACTGTTTTGATGGCTTGGCCACAATATCTGTATTAGCAGCTCTGCTGCGACTGTGGTGTGTAGGGCTGGGTGGGTTGAGTTATTCCCTAAATGGTGTCTAGGGCTGGTACAGGTGGTGTGTAGGGCTGGATTGGGCTTGGGCTTTGCATACATGCATATATGGATCTAATCTGATCTGTTTTTGTAACGGCCCAAGGCCCACACTATTTTCTGAAAAGGGCCAAGGCCCAGTTTAATCTGTAACTGAATAGGGCTTCGGCCCAGACTGAGCTTGAACTGGTCTATGGCACTTGTTGGGTTTCTTTACACACTTAGTTTTCACAAACTCACCATTTTATTTCCATCCATACAGGAAACCCCTAACCATAGAGAACTTGGAGCTGCGAGGGATTCGAGGTGGCCACGTGATTCACTCTTTCAGCTTATAGTTTTTCTGAATTTTACTTTATTTATATTTTATTTCCTCTTCTTTAATTTCGGTTTTAAGTTGTAATAAGGTCGCTCAGTATTTTATTTTGGGTTTTCTTCCTTGTTAGCTTTTCAATAGTAGCCTATTTTATGCGGGTTTTCCAAACTTAAACAAATGTTTTCAAAACATGCAAAACGTATCGATTGGACAACTTAATGTCAATAACGCCATAATAGGATTTAGTAAAAGATGAAATTTTATTTGGTAACAACTAAGATTTTTAAAACTGAAAACGATTCTCATTTATAAGCTTTTAATCACGGTTTATCTACGAACATCATAATGTTTTAAAAAGAAGATCGAAGCTTAGACGATTGTCCATGTGACACATCAGATCTAGCCGTAACATCTGGGCCGGGTTTGGGGTGTTACAAGGATGGTGAAGTTGAGCGAAGTAAAACCTCGTTCAAATTAATAGACCCTTAATTTTTATGATCTTACTTTTTAATAAATAGTTAAAAATGATTTTTCTTAAATGAGTACATTTAATAAATTTTTTTAAGGAGATTCGAACTTAAGCGGGACTGTTGTGACCCCTCCAACCTTTCTTTGGAATTAATTTAATATAATTTTTTGAGAAGAAATTTTTTGATTAATTTTAAAATTTTTTCACTTTAATTTCTATTTTTAATGTTAATGTTATTTGTTTATGTTTAATAAGGGGGTCAAATTGGCCCAAGAACTAATTAGTTTATTTTATTTTAAGCAGTCTAGTTTGTAAATACAGTTTTGGCTCAAGGCCTGAAACAACAAAGAAGAGAAATTTACCCTATCAGTGTCGTCCATAAGGGTTCCCCAAAACCCTAATACTGCCACCACTTTTCCCTCCATCTATACTTGCCGCAAAAGTCACTTAAGTAGCTAAAATTTTGCTAAATTTGCCCTAATTCATCACTATATAAACCCCACTTTACCACCATATTTTTCACAACCCTTTAAGCAATTAACCTAAACCTAGCCACTCATTCTTTTTCCCTTTAGCCCTTGGCCTAAATCCCGAAGAATCTCCCTAAATTTCTTCCTTTGTCGCAAAACCCTAGCTTACTGTCGCTGCCATCCTTTTGTCGAAGCAACCATATTGCAGCCGCATTCCTATCGTCGCCGCAACCTATCACCGTCGCTATAACGACCCAATTTTGAGTTTGATCGAAATAGGTACAGCATGATATAATTACTGTGTCAAAATTTCGTAAAGAAATTTTACAGTTTGAATAGTTAATTAGGTAAAAAGGACTAAATTGTGTAAAGCGATAAATATGAGTTCTATTGCATTAATGGCTTAAATGACTTTTTCTTTATTGTGGGAGCCCTTGCATGGCAATTATACCATTGCCTTTTTGAATGACGGTAGTGGGCTTAAATTTGCATGGTTTTATGTTTTATTAATAAGGTTAAATTAGTAAATTTATTAATATGTTATTAATAATAAAACAAAACATGCATAAAGTGTTATGTTCATTACTTTGCTGAAATTGAAGAGAAAAATTTGGGGTTTTTGAGCTTTGAAACATTCGGCTACTATTTATCTTGATTAAGGTCTGGTTTTGTTTCGGTTTTTGATAATTTTTATGTTTTTGTGATCGTTGCTTAGTAATCTATAAAGCCCGTACCTCAATTTTTGAAATTGGTAATGTTTTTGAAATGTGCCATTATTGAATATATGTGTGTTTTGAAATTTTATACTAGATTATTGATGGTTGTTAAGTGATATACAAGTTTTATAAAGTGAATTTTTGTCAAAAATGTGAATTAAGGATTTAATTGAAAAAGTTGGAAATTTTGTGGTTAGAATTGTGATTAAATGAAAGATATAAACTTGTATCTAGCATAGGAGAATCGGGCTATATACATGTATATTGTGATTTTGAGTATTTTGGGTATTTATGAGTTAGGGACTAAAGTGTCAAAATGTGAAATACAAGGGCTATTTTGCAAAATGGCTAAAATACATGTTTTTGAACTAAATTGAATGTGTTAGTGAATAATTGAGTTAAATTTGAATTAATATAGATCAAGACAAACAAATCCCGGAACTTGATTGGGGGAAACGAAAGGTAGACAAGTAGATATCGGGTATACGAGCTAAATCGAGGTAAGTTTGTATAATTAGAACTGAGTTATATTTTATAATTGAACTTATTATCTTGATTATTGAATGAGTGTATAAATGAATTAATGGATGGAATTGCCTATTGATTATATGTATAAATTGATTACCGAGTCCCATTGGAACCATAAAAAGTTGTAGCATACAAGTGACATGTCACTAGGCCTACCGTTTGGTTGAGCTCCTGCATTCGTTGCAGACTCACCACAGCTCATGAGCTTACATGTTCAGCCTTCGCGCTTACCGTTCAGCCTTCGAGCTTACATGTTTAGCCTTCAGGCTTACCGTTCAACCTTCGGGCTTACCGTTATCGACTCAGGAGGAGCATGCAGTACATGGCTCGAAAGAGCATATACGATGAATTGACAGATTTATAGGTTTACATATATACACTATGTGTGTATCACCCGTGTATCCCTCGATGTTTCCAAAGGTTCAACAGACAATTTACTGATATGTAATTTATGAAATGCATGTTATAAGAGATATAAGAAGTCCATGATTACATGATAATTGTTACATGATTCATATGAGATTATGTATTAAATGTGGTACAAGTTACAGGGATTATATGTTACAAGTACATGCTTACAAGATATATGTTACATGATTTATATGTTACATGAGATATATGATATGTATAAATAAATTGTTACATGGTTAAATGATTATATGCTATTTTAGTATTTGATAAATGAATGAATTGATACTTGAACTATGGTTACATGGATGTTATATGTTTGTTTCATCTTTGAAGTGGGTTAATTCATGGTTATTATATGACTAACATGTGTATAATAGTTGAATAAGCATTGAGGACATATGACTTGGTTTGATTATGTTATTTACATTTTTATTATTGATTCAGTAAGTTAAATTCTATATTATTCGGGTTTACTAAGCTTTTAAAGCTTTCTGTAACACCCCTGACCCGGCCCAGACGTTATGGCCATGTCCGGTGTGCCACATCACCTAGACTATGCTACACCGTCCTATGTACTAAGTCTGATGTTCGGGATTTTTGAAAAGTAATATTTGTTTTTCTTGAAATTCCCAATTTGATTACTATTCGACCTAATCTCTATCTCATTTGTGAATCGTTTCATTTTAGTCTTATCATCATTCTTAGTTTTTAGTAAAGTCAGGTTGTTTAAGAAAATATTGATTTAATTTTCAAAAACAGTGTATGTTCAAGTTTGAAATAAAACCGTAAAGAAATCCCAAATAACAGTTATAGCGGCCTTATTACAACCCATATCAAAGTAAAAACCAATACGAAATATTTAAGTTAAACCAAGAAAGTTCAGTCCTCGTGGCCACTCTGAATCCCTCCCAGCGTCCAAGTCACAATCTAGGGCTCACCTGCAAGGATGGAAAGAGAGGGGTGAGTTTGGGAAAACTCAGTGTGTGCAGAACCCATCCAAAGCCCAAATTGGCTCAAGCCCACTGGGCCTACACCCTAACCAGTCTCAGTCAGATACTGGGCCAAAGCCCTATTCAGATAGCAGTAAACTGGGCCAAGGCCCTATAACAGATACTGGGCCGAAGCCCTATTCAGATAACGGATTGGCCCATAGGCCCATAACAGTACAATACAGTAATGCAGTATAAATGCAAACCCAATTGGGGAGACTACTCAACCCACCAACCGCTACACACCACCCGTACCAACCAACACACCATGTGGGAAATAACTCGACCCACCCAGCCCACACACCACAGTCGCAGCATGGCTGCTCAGATAAACAGTATACGAGGCAAAGCCCCTTTCAGAAACAGTACGAGGCATAGCCCCTTTTCAGTAACGTGGCTGTGCCACTCACACTTCCTCCATTATCAAAACCCAACCCATGCATTAGATACATATCATGGCATGCAATAACAGTAACAGTTATGTCAAATAGTACAGTCAATTATAGCCCTAGGGGTATAACGGTAATTTCCTACCTAGGGGCAAATCAGTAATTTCTTACCCTAAAGGTATTTCAGTAATTTTACTCCCATGTTACAGATGTTATGCTTATTACAGTATTTATTAATCACATAGCTATACAGAAATTCAGTTACCTCAGTTTTTCAGTTTTAGCATTAAGGCCCTAAAACCCCTAATGAGCCCTATTACGCCGATTGGCCCATTAGGCCCATTTAGTCCCGATTTCACATTCGGTTATCTTGTTTTAACTGTTTCCACATCTACAGTCCATAATATTACCTTTAAATCCAGTTTAACTCACATGGGCCCAAATCGCCCATTGGGCCCATATTTGGCCCACCGAGGCCCAACTTACCAAAAAGCCCAAAATTTAGCGGTCAACACGTCTAACAGTGCCGATTCCAAAACTAACCTTCTCCTTCCAACTTGAGAGCATTCGCATGCTCGCAAGCTCTCGAAATACCAAAACTTCGGCATTTCAGCTTTTCGGCTTTTACCGATTTGTGCATGGAAAGGTGTTCGAAACACACACTTGTTTTGCAGTTTCTCCTACGAGATCTCCTATGCGTTAATCCCTACAATCCAATACTTAACTAATTAGACCATATCAACACTTAATCTGAATCGAAAACTTACCCAAAACCTTACTTACACATTCGGCCAACACCCTTAATGGCCTTAATGTTCTTACCTTGACGATTTAGATCCCTTTAGATCTAGATCTGATGTTCCAAAGTCTTCAACCCCTTGCTTGATCACCTTTTCATCCAACTAACACACAAAAGAACAAAGAAAACGGCCTTTTATTTACCAAAAATCCAAAACGAAACAACCATTAGCTTTAGGGACTTTCGGCTTTTCCAAACATGAAATATCGAACAGATCTGAATGATTAAACACTTACCAACGATTTCTCTTCAGTTCCTATGCAGATCTGATGTAAATCTGACCCTTAAACGTCAGTAGAAACCTTATCTCTGAGATTTGTAATTTCGGCTATCTCCCTACAACTATGGTGATTTCGGCTTTTTAATAAGAGAAGAAGATGGCGTTTTGGCTGTAGCTTTTGGGTGATGGTGTCGACAATGGTGTGATTAAAGGGAGTGTAGTAATCGGCCATAATAGGTGAAAGAAACAGAGGTGATTCGGCTTACAAGAAATCGGCAAAAAAGAAAGCAGTTTTCGGGATTTCTGGCACTTTGAGCAATCAGCTATGGCTATTTTTGGAGGGATAGAATCGAAAGAAATTGCAGATCTGAGTATGATAGAGTGTTCGGCTAAGGGGAAGATCAACAGAGTAAAAAGAAAAGAAGAAAAGCAATGATAGAGAGGGAGAAGAAGAAGAAATCGGCTAGATACTCTTAGGGAGGCCAATTTCGGATTTTTTGACTGAAAAGAGAATAATAACACCTAAGGTGGCTAACCCTAACTCTCATGACAGAAAATAGAAAAAGACAAAACCCCAATAATTCCCCTAAAACAATCGGCCCAAGTCCCTGAAGCCCCTTGCTGAATTCCCACTTAAATTAGGCTCATGCTTGAAAATTAAAAAGAACTCCACGAATACCTTGCAACTCGAACCCTTGTCCTTGATCATTCATTTAGGCGCCACTTCTTTAGGAGCTTAGTGGCACCACCTTGCCACTCAACCAAGGCTCCCTTTGTGACATCTTTTACACGGTTTTTCTTAAAAGCCCACTTAACCAAGTCCCCTTTCATTTGAAAATCCAACTTAATATTTTACCGGGTTTTGACTTAAGCTTGGACCTTCTATAGACCCATTAACACATGTACATACATTATCAACCTTTAGAACACCAAAATTTTAAAAATTTCACTAAAATTCACAAAACCCGAAAAATCCCGAAAATCAGGGCGTTACAACTCTACCCTCCTTAAAGAAATTTCGTCCACGAAATTTACCTGATCCAAATAACTGAGGGTATTGTTGACGCATAGTCTCCTCTGGCTCCCAAGTAGCTTCTTCTCTACCATGATTACGCCATAGCACCTTTACCAAAGGAACAGACTTCCTCCTTAAGACTTTGACATCACGATCTAAGATCTCCACAGGTTCCTCCTCGAAAGTCAAATCGGCATTTACTGTAATCTCCTCTACTGGTACAATATGCGAAGGGTCCGATCGATACCGTCTTAGCATAGACACGTGAAAAACGTCATGGATACGATCCAACTCTGGTGGTAACTCCAACTGATAGGCTACTAGCCCAATCCGCTTAAGAATCCGATAAGGCCCAATAAACCGCAGACTTAGCTTGCCCTTTTTACCAAATCTCAAGATCTTCTTCCACGGCGACACCTTTAGGAACGCCATATCCCCAACAGCGAACTCAATCTCCTTACGCTTAAGGTCAGCATATGACTTCTGCCGATCAGACGCCTCCTTTAACCGATCTCGAATCAGCTTAACTTTACTTTCGGTATCTGCTACCAACTCTGGTCCAAGAACTCTACGTTCTCCCAATTCTGTCCAACAAGTAGGAGTGCGACATCTCCGTCCATAAAGTGCCTCATATGGAGCCATCTGAATACTTGCTTGATAACTGTTGTTGTATGCAAATTCTGCCAACGGTAAATAATCTTCCCAACTACCACGAAAATCAATGATACATCCTCTTAACATGTCTTCCAACACTTGAATGACCCTTTCAGACTGACCATCTGTCTAGGGTGAAATGCAGTACTGAAGTCCAATCGCGTACCTAACGCCTCATGCAACTTCTTCCAGAATCGAGATGTAAATCTAGGATCTCGATCAGAAATTATCGAAACTGGCACCCCATGCAAACGCACTATCTCTGCTACATACAGCTTGGCCAACTTCTGAAGTGAGTAATCAGTTCTAACTGGTATAAAATGAGCAGACTTCGTCAATCTATCCACAACTACCCAAACAGAGTCCTTCTTTGAAGGTGTCAAAGGCAAGCCACTCACAAAATCCATCGTTACTCTTTCCCATTTCCACTGCGGAATCTTTACTGGCTGCAACAATCCAGACGGCAGTTGGTGCTCAGCTTTAACTTGCTGGCACGTCAAACATTTCCCAACGAAATCAGTCACCTCTCGCTTAAGTCCAGGCCACCAGTACCCTTCTCGCAAATCCCTATACAACTTATTACCTCCAGGGTGCATAGCATAGGCTCCACCATGAGCCTCACTCAATATCAACTTCCTCAAGTCAGAATCCTTAGGAATACAGACTTTTCCTCGAAAGCATAGGACTCCATCAGAATTCAGTCCAAAATCCTCACTCTTACCCTCCTTGACTTGTTGAAATCGAGGAGTCAACGAATCATCCTTCCACTGCAATTCTTTAATCCTCTCGGTCCAAGTCGGTCTCACTTGCAGTTCGGCCAGCAAACTCCCATCATCATACAAACTTAAACGAGCGAACATCGCCTTTAACTCAGTAACAGTCCTTCGGCTCAGTGCATCAGCCACAACATTAGCCTTACCAGGGTGATACTCAATCGAACAGTCATAGTCCTTAAGCAACTCTATCCATCTCCGTTGCCTAAGGTTCAACTCCTTCTGAGTTAACAGATATTTGAGACTTTTGTAGTCAGTGTATATAATACACTTTTCCCCATAAAGGTAGTGTCTCCAGATTTTCAATGCAAATACCACCGCTGCCAACTCCAAATCATGCGTAGGGTAATTCACCTCGTGAGGCTTAAGCTGTCGCGAAGCATAGGCAACCACCTTACCCTCTTGCATCAGTACACAACCTAATCCCACATGCGAAGCATCGCTATAAACCGTAAAGTCCTTCCCAGATTCTGGCTGAATCAACACTGGCGCCTCGGTCAACACCTTTTTCAGGTTGTCGAAAGCTTCTTGCTGCCTCTCAGTCCAATTAAAGGGTACTCCCTTCCTTAACAATTTCGTTAATGGAGCCGCGATGATAGAGAACCCCTCAACAAACCTTCTATAATAGCCTGCCAAACCCAGAAAACTACGAATTTCTGTCATCTTCCTAGGCGGCTTCCAATCCAGAACTGCCTCAATCTTGCGAGGATCTACCCTAATTCCCTTAGCAGAAACAACATGACCCAGAAAAGTCACTTCTCGAAGCCAGAATTCGCACTTACTAAATTTCGCATACAATTGCTTTTCTCTTAGAGTCCGCAGAACGATTCGAAGATGCTCATCATGCTTCTTCTCTGTTTCCGAATACACCAATATATCATCAATAAAGACGACCACAAAACGATCCAAGTACGGCTGAAATACTCGGTTCATTAAATCCATAAAAGCTGCTGGTGCATTCGTCAATCCAAAGGGCATAACCAAGAACTCGTAGTGACCATAACGAGTTCTGAATGCTGTCTTATGCACATCCACCTCTTTTACCCTTAACTGATGATACCCAGATCCAAGGTCGATCTTGGAAAACACTGAAGCTCCTTTAAGCTGGTCAAATAGATCGTCGATTCTTGGCAGAGGATACTTATTCTTTATCGTCAGTTTGTTCAACTGGCGATAATCGATACACATACGCATCGTACCGTCCTTCTTTTTCACAAACAGCACCGGTGCTCCCCACGGAGACACACTCGGTCTAATGAAGCCCCTATCTAACAACTCTTGAATCTGGGCTTTCAATTCCACTAGCTCCTTTGGTGCCATTCTGTAAGGCGCAATGGACACTGGAGCTGTTCCAGGCAACAGATCAATCCCAAATTCCACTTCTCGGTTAGGAGGTAGTCCAGGTAGCTCCTCAGGAAATACATCTTGAAATTCATTAACAGTCCTCACTGTCTCCACGGTCACCCCTTCGGGTTCAGTTTGACTTACAAACGCTAAGTATGCTTCACAACCTTTGCGCATCAACCTTTCAGCCCTTAAGGCAGAAACCACATTGGACAAATAGTCCCTTCGTTCACCAATAACCATCACCTCCTCACCTTCGGTTGTTCTTAATACCATTCTTTTGGCCGCGCAATCCAACGTTGCCTTGTGCTTGGTTAACCAGTCCATGCCCAGAATCAAGTCAAATTCTCCAAAAGGTAACTCTATCAAGTCTCTCAGAAAGATCCTACCTTGAGTCTTTAAAGGCACATCTCTAAAGAGTTTATCTACCCTAACAGAGTGACCTAAAGGACTAATCACAGTTACCCCACTCACAGTCTCCTCAGAATGCACACCCAACGACCCAGAAATTTCACAAGCAACATACGAATGAGTCGAACCCACATCAATTAAAGCAGTATATGGTGTATAATCTATTAAGAACGTACCAGTTATAACATCAGGTGCATCACCCTCCTCGCGGCGGCGAGCAGCATACACTAAGGCTAGCTGACGAGCCTCAACATTTCCAGCACCCTTGCCAGGTGCTCCACGACCACGTCCATTACCATTGCCTCCTCTACCTTGACCACGGCCCCTTGGCGGTGGCAGTCCCCCACGCGCAGGCTGAGCAACTCTCTGATCAACAGCTTGAGCCTGAGCTGGCTTCTGTGGGCAGTCCTTAACCTGATGGTCCTTAGACCCACAACGAAAACAAGCTCCACTGCGTTTCCAGCATTCTCCTCGATGAACTCTGCCACAGTCTCCACAAGCCTGTGGTCTAACAACATTCACTGGCATAGCTCGCACTGGTTCTTCTACTCTAGCCCTCTTAAAATTCCGGTTTGCAGCTCCCGATACTCCAGAGTCTCTTTTAAAACGGTTGCGATCCCTATCACGATTTCGCCTTTCAGCTTGCTTCACTTCCTCGGCTATCTTAGCCTTCTCCACCAGTGCAGCAAAGTCGCGCTCCCTCTGCGGCGCTATCAATACTCTCAGCTCATCTCTGAGGCCATCCTCAAACCGAACACTACGCTCATACTCGGTGGAAACAATGCCACTAGCATACCGGCTTAATCGCAGAAATTCTGCCTCATATTCAGCCACAGTCTTACTACCCTGGGTCAGGTTCAGAAATTCCTTCCTTCGTGCATCCACATAACTAGCCCCAACATATTTCGCCTTGAAAGACTGCTTGAACAATTCCCAAGTTACCCTCTTAGCTGGGGTACCCTCTCTTACGGTGATCCACCATTGATATGCCTCGTCCCTCAGCAACGATACCGCTCCTTTCAGCTTCTGCTCCACTGAGCAGTCCAAGTCGTCCATAATTCGCTCTGTGGCTTCCAACCAGTACTCAGCCACATTTGGGGCCACTCCAGATATGCCCCTAAAAATTTCCGCTCCATTGGCCCGGAGCCGCTCAGAAATGGACCCCCTATTCACCGGCCCAACATTAGCTCCGGCCACCCTTTCCAGAACTCTCAGCATGGCCTGGGACAGAGCGTCGTCCCCTGCGGCCCGATCGTACGGCCCATTTTCCTCAACCGGTTGTCGTGCCTCTCCTGCTGGCCTATGCTCAGAAGACGACGATCCAGCTTGAGCACTAACTCGGCCTCGTCCACGGCCTCGTCCACGAGTAGCCCTTGTACTCATATCGATTATCTGATTTACAAAGTTTTATGATATTAGCTCAATGTTTCAGTTTTTATTACGGAATATCTTATAAATAGGTAGAATTTTAGAGTTGTTCTCGCGCAACGTAATCTAATTACTGTCTCAGTTTCCTAGGGTTTAGTTTACCCTACCGTCTCAGTGCTACAGCCTTAATACTACCTCATCCATAGTATTCTATCTAAGGCTCAGTGCTATCTACAGTTTTATTATCAGTACAGTATAGAAGTTAAGGCAGAAAATACTTACAACTTGGTGCCGGGGATTCAGTGTGCCACCTCTCGAAGTACCAGATTTCAATAAAATCTTAGACCTAAAAATAATTTTTTAAACATATTTTAGAAAAGACAAGTTAAAAGAAATCACTTCGAAAACAAAAATTCTTTCAGAAAATCTGGTTTTCCAAAAATACCTTTTATGAGGTTAAAATTTTGAAAACCCCTTTTTGAACCCGATCCACAGCCGAGTTGTTGCAACTTGGCTCTGATACCACTAAATGTAACACCCCTGACCCGGCCCAGACGTTATGGCCATGTCCGGTGTGCCACATCACCTAGACTATGCTACGCCGTCCTATGTACTAAGTCTGATGTTCGGGATTTTTGAAAAGTAATATTTGTTTTTCTTGAAATTCCCAATTTGATTACTATTCGACCTAATCTCTATCTCATTTGTGAATCGTTTCATTTTAGTCTTATCATCATTCTTAGTTTTTAGTAAAGTCAGGTTGTTTAAGAAAATATTGATTTAATTTTCAAAAACAGTGTATGTTCAAGTTTGAAATAAAACCGTAAAGAAATCCCAAATAACAGTTATAGCGGCCTTATTACAACCCATATCAAAGTAAAAACCAATACGAAATATTTAAGTTAAACCAAGAAAGTTCAGTCCTCGTGGCCACTCTGAATCCCTCCCAGCGTCCAAGTCACAATCTAGGGCTCACCTGCAAGGATAGAAAGAGAGGGGTGAGTTTGGGAAAACTCAGTGTGTGCAGAACCCATCCAAAGCCCAAATTGGCTCAAGCCCACTGGGCCTAAACCCTAACCAGTCTCAGTCAGATACTGGGCCAAAGCCCTATTCAGATAGCAGTAAACTGGGCCAAGGCCCTATAACAGATACTGGGCCGAAGCCCTATTCAGATAACGGATTGGCCCATAGGCCCATAACAGTACAATACAGTAATGCAGTATAAATGCAAACCCAATTGGGGAGACTACTCAACCCACCAACCGCTACACACCACCCGTACCAACCAACACACCATGTGGGGAATAACTCGACCCACCCAGCCCACACACCACAGTCGCAGCATGGCTGCTCAGATAAACAGTATACGAGGCAAAGCCCCTTTCAGAAACAGTACGAGGCATAGCCCCTTTTCAGTAACGTGGCTGTGCCACTCACACTTCCTCCATTATCAAAACCCAACCCATGCATTAGATACATATCATGGCATGCAATAACAGTAACAGTTATGTCAAACAGTACAGTCAATTATAGCCCTAGGGGTATAACGGTAATTTCCTACCTAGGGGCAAATCAGTAATTTCTTACCCTAAAGATATTTCAGTAATTTTACTCCCATGTTACAGATGTTATGCTTATTACAGTATTTATTAATCACACAGCTATACAGAAATTCAGTTACCTCAGTTTTTCAGTTTTAGCATTAAGGCCCTAAAACCCCTAATGAGCCCTATTACGCCGATTGGCCCATTAGGCCCATTTAGTCCCGATTTCACATTCGGTTATCTTGTTTTAACTGTTTCCACATCTACAGTCCATAATATTACCTTTAAATCCAGTTTAACTCACATGGGCCCAAATCGCCCATTGGGCCCATATTTGGCCCACCGAGGCCCAACTTACCAAAAAGCCTAAAATTTAGCGGTCAACACGTCTAACAGTGCCGATTCCAAAACTAACCTTCTCCTTCCAACTTGAGAGCATTCGCATGCTCGCAAGCTCTCGAAATACCAAAACTTCGGCATTTCAGCTTTTCGGCTTTTACCGATTTGTGCATGGAAAGGTGTTCGAAACACACACCTGTTTTGCAGTTTCTCCTACGAGATCTCCTATGCGTTAATCCCTACAATCCAATACTTAACTGATTAGACCATATCAACACTTAATCTGAATCGAAAACTTACCCAAAACCTTACTTACACATTCGGCCAACACCCTTAATGGCCTTAATGTTCTTACCTTGACGATTTAGATCCCTTTAGATCTAGATCTGATGTTCCAAAGTCTTCAACCCCTTGCTTGATCACCTTTTCATCCAACTAACACACAAAAGAACAAAGAAAACGGCCTTTTATTTACCAAAAATCCAAAACGAAACAACCATTAGCTTTAGGGACTTTCGGCTTTTCCAAACATGAAATATCGAACAGATCTGAATGATTAAACACTTACCAACGATTTCTCTTCAGTTCCTATGCAGATCTGATGTAAATCTGACCCTTAAACGTCAGTAGAAACCTTATCTCTGAGATTTGTAATTTCGGCTATCTCCCTACAACTATGGTGATTTCGGCTTTTTAATAAGAGAAGAAGATGGCGTTTTGGCTGTAGCTTTTGGGTGATGGTGTCGACAATGGTGTGATTAAAGGGAGTGTAGTAATCGGCCATAATAGGTGAAAGAAACAGAGGTGATTCGGCTTACAAGAAATCGGCAAAAAAGAAAGCAGTTTTCGGGATTTCTGGCACTTTGAGCAATCGGCTATGGCTATTTTTGGAGGGATAGAATCGAAAGAAATTGCAGATCTGAGTATGATAGAGTGTTCGGCTAAGGGGAAGATCAACAGAGTAAAAAGAAAAGAAGAAAAGCAATGATAGAGAGGGAGAAGAAGAAGAAATCGGCTAGATACTCTTAGGGAGGCCAATTTCGGCTTTTTTGACTGAAAAGAGAATAATAACACCTAAGGTGGCTAACCCTAACTCTCATGATAGAAAATAGAAAAAGACAAAACCCCAATAATTCCCCTAAAACAATCGGCCCAAGTCCCTGAAGCCCCTTGCCGAATTCCCACTTAAATTAGGCTCATGCTTGAAAATTAAAAAGAACTCCACGAATACCTTGCAACTTGAACCCTTGTCCTTGATCATTCATTTAGGCGCCAATTTTTTAGGAGCTTAGTGGCACCACCTTGCCACTCAACCAAGGCTCCCTTTGTGACATCTTTTACACGGTTTTTCTTAAAAGCCCACTTAACCAAGTCCCCTTTCATTTTAAAATCCAACTTAATATTTTACCGGGTTTTGACTTAAGCTTGGACCTTCTATAGACCCATTAACACATGTACATACATTATCAACCTTTAGAACACCAAAATTTTAAAAATTTCACTAAAATTCACAAAACCCGAAAAATCCCG
Source organism: Gossypium stocksii (assembly GCA_020496765.1). NCBI lineage: Eukaryota > Viridiplantae > Streptophyta > Magnoliopsida > Malvales > Malvaceae > Gossypium > Gossypium stocksii. Next base: position 88,269,056 of record CM035629.1, read on the forward strand.
AAAATCAGGGCGTTACACTTTCTCCGTTTGTTTTTTCCATGTTTTATAGATTTAGAAGCTAGCTCAATTTCAGACAAAGTCGGAGATTTGCCATCACACTATCCAAACAAGTTTTCGTTACTTTTGGTTCTTTGTAAATGTTGTAAATATGGCATGTATAGGCTAGTTTATAAGTTTATAGCCTAGTTTATAAGTTGATGTATATGGTTATCTATGCTTTTAATGTGGTATGATTTTGGCATATACTCAAGCTATGTGATATGGCTTGATTTTGAAATGAATGTTTTGATAGGAAGACTTATTTGATATGTCCTATATTTAGTATGTGAATGTTTTGGAATGATAAGATAATACATGCTTATGGTAAATGATTGACTTTGATTGATATGGAATTAGTTTGTATTATGGCCTTAAATATTGTTATATGGTATGTTTTGGGAGAGAATGAAATGGCCATTTTGGTATAAGATTACTTGTGTATTAAGATGAGATTATGCTATGTATGGAATTGATAAGATTGAAATATGAAATGTAGGTATGGACTTGAAATGGAAACTTCAAATGTATACATGTTTGTATCATTTATGTGGCATTGAATTTGGTTGGTACAGAATGGTATATGACGTATTTTTGAATTGGCTAAATTGGTTGATGGTTTATGCTTGTTAATGTTGTGAAATTGATTTTTTAGGTACTTGACCTATAGGGGTGTGAAAGTGGATTATATCAATCCTATTTTATGCCACACAGCCAGAGCACATGGGCGTGTGACTCGACTGTGTCACCCCTACACCTTAGTTATTTTGGACAGGATGCCACACGGCCAAAACACATTGGCGTGTCTTATAGCCGTGGGTGCAAGTCAGTAGCTCCCTAAATTTCACACGACCGAGACACACGGGCGTGTCTTGTGGCCATCTGCACAAGTTAGTATGTATGCCCTGTTTCCACATGGCCTAGACAAATGGGCATGTCTGGCGACTGTGTGAGGCACACAGCCGTGTGACCCTATTCCAAAATTTTTCTTAAGTTTTCTTATATCTTTTATATGTTATCAAATTAGTCCCTATCGTATGGTTGAAGCTTTATATGTTTGTTTTAAGCATATTAAGATTATGTATGATTGATATTGCTGAAATGAGTTGATGTTTGATAAAAGTTTAAAGTTTCACTCTTCTAATCTGTGTTACAAGTTTGGTAATGCCCCTTACCTATTCCGGTGATGGCTACAAGATAGGGGTGTTACAGCCACAAGCCGTGTGCTATCATAAATCTGTTGCTACCGCAAGCCTATCACCGTCACAAACTCTTTGTCCCATCCATTGCCGACTTCTTTTTTCATTTTTTTGCTGAAATTTTGCCTTTTTTTGGGGGGAAATCACCATGTCTCACAAAAAAACTAGATGTTCCAGGACCTCTACCGAAAATCACATTGTGATTCAAGACAAGGAAGTGAAAGAAAGGTTGATCTATCTTTAAAAATCAACCTATGATGTCAGAAAAAGGTTTCAACTTGGAAAGTAATGATAAGATAGTTGTGCCCTTACCAATTTGGAAGATGATTGATGCCATCAATTGGAATTATTTTTACGATGCACGATCATTGCCTGAAGAGGAGTTAGTTTGAGAGTTCCATGCCAATTTGAGTAAGCCAGATGCTACTGAAGTTCTTGTTCACAAGAAGAAGGTACCTCTAACTTCTAAGTCCATTAATGATTTATTTAACCTACCTAATGTTGAAGAAGATGAGCATTTTTCCATGATGACAAATATAAATTGGGATTTCTTCAACAAGTGCTTAATGTTGTGACAAATATAGGATCCCAATGGATTATAAGAAAATATGGTATTTATTCTTGTCAAAGGGAATATCTAAAACCGTTGGCAAATGTATGGTTATGCCTATCTAACATAGTTCCACCATCTCGATGGAGCGAATACTTTTGTTGTATGCAATTATGACAGAAAGGTCTATCAATGTTGGGAAGATCATTCTTAAGGAAATCATGATTGTGCTAGAAAGAAGACTGGAAATGCTTATTTCCTATCATTGATAACTTCACTTTGCTTAAGGGCCCAAGTTAAAACAAAAACGAGCCTAAAGGGCCTGTATGTTCAAGGTTGCATCACAGCCCATGATCCTGAAAGGTTAGTGGAGGATGTCCATAAGCTCAACTGAACTGAACCAGAAATTGATGTTTAACACCCCAAACCCGGCCTAGAAGTTAGGCCCTAATTCGACGTGTCACATTGATGTGCTTCTTCGTAAAACGTTGTTTTATTGATAAATCTCTTTTGTAAGTTAAAAGTCCCTTTGTATATTTTTATAAAATCAACTTGATTATTGTAAACCATTTTAAAATGTCATTCTCTTAAATAATTATTAGTCTGTTGTTAAAACTTAATTTAAAATAGTCGAATTATGAAAATGTGATGTTTAACAAAAAGAGTTGTGAAACCAATTTGAAAATATTGCGGAGGCGTAATGTTTCGAAAACAGTTATTGTCTTGGAAAACTGCTCTACTCAAACAGATAAGAACCATAATAAATTAAACCCTAAATTAAATCTAGAAAATTAAGGAGAGGCCTTCTTACAACCCAATAAGAAAACATTTAAAGATAATATAAAAGAAATTGCTAAAATATTAAACAGCTCGCAGTGTGGCCACCTCCGAGTCCTCCCATACGTCAAACCGCCTACTCAGGGTTACCTGAAAATTTAAAAGGAGGGGGTGAGTTTGCAAAAACTCAGTGTGCATACCCTTGTCAATCATACAATATGCAGCAAACAATTTGGGCCTAGCCTATTATAGTAGCATATCACAATCAGTGGGCCTAACCCATTACGGTAACAATGAAGCATGCAATAAGAATCCTACCCAACCATCCTCTACACTCCATCTCCATCCAACCCATCACACCATGTGGGGATATAATCAACCCACCCAACCCTACACTCCAGAGTGTAGCACCGATGTGGCACTATCGATAAAATGCAACAGTACTGCCAGAATATTAGGCTAGAAGCCATCAGATTAATGCAGCAAAGCTGCTAGTACAGAACACTTCCTCCAAGAGCATATACCCGACCCCCATGCAATGCAACATAATCAATGTTATGACATATCATAATGCAGAGTATAAACACATATATATAATATCACATAGCATGCATAAACATCCAATCAACATATAGGGTCAAAACGGACATTTTACCCCTGAGGGGTATTTTTATAAAATCAACCTGATTATTGTAAACCATTTTAAAATGTCATTCTCTTAAATAATTATTAGTCTGTTGTTAAAACTTAATTTAAAATAGTCGAACGAAAATGTGATGTTTAACAAAAAGAGTTGTGAAACCAATTTGAAAATATTGCGGAGGCGTAATGTTTCGAAAACAATTATTGTCTTAGAAAACCGCTCTACTCAAACAGATAAGAACCATAATAAATTAAACCCCAAATTAAATCTATAAAATTAAGGAGAGGCCTTCTTACAACCCAATAAGAAAACATTTAAAGATAATATAAAAGAAATTGCTAAAATATTAAACAGCTCGTAGTGTGGCCACCTCCGAGTCCTCCCATACGTCAAACCGCCTACTCAGGGTTACTTGAAAATTTAAAAGGAGGGGGTGAGTTTGCGAAAACTCAGTGTGCATACCCTTGTCAATCATACAATATGCAGCAAACAATTTGGGCCTAGCCTATTACAGTAGCATATCACAATCAGTGGGCCTAACCCATTACGGTAACAGTGAAGCATGCAATAAGAATCCTACCCAACCATCCTCTACACTCTATCTCCGTCCAACCCATCACACCATGTAGGGATATAATCAACCCACCCAACCCTACACTCCACAGTGTAGCACTGATGCAGCACTATCGATAAAATGCAACAGTGCTGCCAGAATATTAGGCTAGAAGCCATCAGATTAATGCAACGAAGCTGCCAGTACAGAACACTTCCTCCAAGAGCATATACCCGACCCCCATGCAATGCAACATAATCAATGTTATGACATATCATAATGCAGAGTATAAACACACATATATAATATCACATAGCATGCATAAACATCCAATCAACATATAGGGTCAAAACGGATATTTTACCCCTGAGGGGTATTTTGGTTATTCTAACCTTAAGGGCATGTCAGTCATTTTTCATTATGGGCCTAAATATACAATTGCATCCCATTAGCAAGCCCACAATTCAATCAGCACGTTTTACGTCATATTTAGCAATTACAAATACACTAGGGCCCAAAAGCCTAATACGTAGCCCAAAAGGGGCCCATACTCTCATATGGCCCATTGGGCACAGATCTACCCAAAGGCCGTGTAATCATCGTGACCGGCTCATCATTTCCTACCAAGCTATCAATTTTACTCGCGATGGGCCCACGACCCGTCGGGCCCATTTGGCCCGTTTCAGCCCAACTGGCCAAAAAGTGGCCCGAGTCCATGAGATCGCTCATGCCTTTGTCGTCGTATCAATCTATCCACACAAGCGTTAGCACACTCGTGTGGTTGCCGGCGCCACCCATTCGACTTTTCGGTGTTTTGACTTTTTGAGATTTCGGCTTTTGCCGATCTATCGTGTGTGCAGTGTGTGTACACACCTTCGGCTTTATATCAGACAATTAGATATAGGGTAGAAGTACACACCTTACCTCTTGGAGTACTAAGTACTCATAATCATCAGAACCTATATTTAAACAATACACTTCATTAGACACTTAACCATTATTGCAAAACAAATCCACTTCAATCACTTACCGAAGGACAAACTATACTTGCCTTAATCAACTGCGATCTGCCTATTTAATCCGAAGTCCATTGTAGCCCCCCTTCCTCACCTAGGTGGAAAGTCCCTAACTGTTGACACCTTACGTCGCGTTAACTTAGGAGTAGTGGTTCTGAAACCCTGAAGTCACATTTACCATCTCTTTACCTTTAGTGTTCCCTTTTTCCATCTAAAAATACGGTTATCTTCTAAAATGAAGAAAAACAAAAGCAACACAAAAAGAGGGGGATAGAGGGTTGGTTTAACAATTGCCGAAACAAATAAATGAAAATAGAGAGGAAGGGTTCAACTTTTAAAGGGTTTGAAAAAAACAAGAAGAAAAGAAAAAGATCAAATGTGCTTGTGTGAGGGTAACTAAAGGATATTTGGTTGCTAATAGAGTTATATAAAATAAAACCAAACACGAATGAAGGCCGGAAGCAAAACCCGAACGATGAAAATTTACAAAACTTGGCAAAATCAAAAATTTTAAGGAGAAAGTTTACCAAAACCAAAATATTACCTAATATTTTCCCACACTATTTTAGCACTAGGCAAAAGTGGCCGAATATGTATTTCCCCACTTCCCCAATCGGTTCAAATTCATTACCAATTTGACTTTCTTAAATTTCTCCAATTTTTATCATCATCCTATCCATACTAAACCTCATCCATATCCCTATCCGAATTTCTCCTTCAACCACCCATGACCGAATCAAACTCTCCCTCCCCATCAGTGTTTGATTTTAACACAACCACCTACCCGACAAATAGCAAAAATACTTGCCCCTACCTGTAGCACCGTTTCTCGAACTCCAGACCTTCAAGTTCCCTACACGTCACTTGCCACTGCACCGTAACTCATCTTGTGTTATATTTCGGTCACAACTAATTATAAGGCTTACACGCTAAAGCCACGGTTTACTTAAAGAGTAAAAACCAAAACTCTCCATGACATGGGATTCGAACCTGAGCACTCTCAAAACCCATAGCACACTACTTGCCACTGCACCCCAGGCGCTCCTTGTGACATATTCCATCCTCAACTATTTTTAAGGCCTATTAACTCGCAACCAGGTTATTCTAAAAATATTTGCTACTAACCAGATTCGAACCCCTAATCTCCTAGCTATGCTACACGTCTTTTGCCACTACGCTGCCTACCTTGTTTGCGTCATTTTTCCTCCCTAACTAATTAAGAAGCCTTTAGGTTGGGTTTTAGGTTGTTTTAAAAAAATACCCAGTATTTTCGCACATGCCGCGACTTGAACCCAGCTCCCCCACCTGATCCTAACGCCTTCCTGCCACTAGGCCAGGTGCGTCCCTTGTGTCAAGCTTCACCAGGCTTTATTAATAAGCATTCAACCTACTGCCCAATGCCTTTAGAAAAAAATTAAAATTTTGCTAAAGCCCTAGTTCGAGCCCAGAACTTTTCCAACACTCCTAACTCTTCCTAAATCACTTAGCCATTAAACTAAACATGCAATTCATGAAATTTGTAGGCACATTTGAATTATCTAAGCCGCCTTCTAACCGATCCCAAACTCAAGGCCCAATACTTCTAGGCCTAAAATTTGTGGTGTTACATGATGAGTCATCGAACAAATCCAAAAATGAGGCTAGCTCAGTTACTGAGACAGAAGAAACAGAATTTGAGGAAGAACTAAACAATCTAGAACCTATAAAGGAACTGAAAGTCTCTGAACCAAGAAAAGAGTCGAATGCTGATGAGCATGTTGAACCAAGTGTTGATCCTGAGTTGACTATTCTTATTTCGACTTCTTCTAACACTATGAAGAAATTTGAATTGTCAATTATGATGGATATGATGAAATTTATGCATAACCAACAAAAGGCTTATTAGAAATATACAAAGATTAGAGATGATACTATACGAAATACTTTTAAAAATATCTCTAATAGTTTTGTTCCTGAGTTCCCAAATTATATCTTTGAGTCATGGAAGGAAGATGAGAATGCAACCAAGGATAAAACATCAAAAGAGGAAGACGATGAGGATAAGTCAAATAAATAAAAGGGGGAGTTTCTTGTCTTTTGTTTTTATTTCTTTTTAGTTGTTTATTTTTTATTTCCAAGTTAGAATTTTTGCTGCTGCTTTAATTGAAATATGGGAAATTAACAAAGAATATAAAAACTGAGATTTTTAAATAACAATGTGAAGTTTAATCAAATTGTAATATATAAGTTTCATTGGTAATTGTTTCTCTAACTAAAATACTCCTCAAATGAAGATGGTTTTGGAAATATGAACACAATTTGTAAATACTGCTTTTACCTACAAACGATCAAACATTTTCATGGTTTTCCAACAACATCAAATTTTGATTCACCCTTCGATGTGATGCCACCAAACTCGGCTGTAACATCCAGGCCCAGTTTGGGGTGTTACAGTTGATATGTGATGATATGAATTTTTGGTGATTTAGAGAGTTGGTATGATGTTCATTATTTGTATATAGACTTACCAAGCTTCTTAAAGCTTACTCCTTTCTTTTTCTCCTTGTTCTATAGATTAGTCAAGCTAGCTCAGAAATCGAGAAGCGTCAGAGGATCACCCACACTATCCACAACGTTCTTTTGGTATTGTGAATATACTCTTTTAGACTGTGGCATGTATAGGGACTTAGTGGTGTTGTAAGTGTCATGTTGGTTTGGCTATATTATAGCTTTGATAAGTCATTTTGTAATTAAGGCTATGTGACTTGGCTAATATTAGTATTGGTTTATTTATGGATCCTTTGAGGTAGTTCATGAATGCTTTGTGGGTTTGTGTGTGGATAAGTTAAAATGGATGATTGATAGTTAAATGAGGTTATTTAGATGCCTAAAAATGTGTATTATATATGGTTTCAAAAAAGGTAAAATTTGTATGTGTTTTGGGGCAAAAGATGGCTTGGAAAATAGCCTAACTTAGGGCCACACAACCAGCCACCATGGCCATGTGTGTAGGGCGTGTGAACTTTGCATGAAATTTTTAGAGAATAAGGATGTCACACGGTCTGGTCACACGGGCATGTCCCGTGGCCATGTGACCAAAATTGCATACTGATGTTATAAACAAAATACCCCAATTTTTCACACGGTGTGAAAGCACGGGCATGTTGAGGCCGTGTGAAGGACACAGGCCAAGGACACAAGTGTGTGCTCGACCCTGTGAAAGCCCTTATAGGTTTGAAATGAAAAATAATTTTCTAATAATTCCACACGGGTAAGAGACACTAGTGTGTGTGACCACATAGCCTACCCATACAGGCGTGTCTCTATCTCACACGGGCGTATGCCCTGCTTTTGACCTAAATTTCCAAAATTTTCTAAGTTCTCGGTTTTGTCTCAGACCATTCCCAAATTATGTTTTGGGCCCCGTAGGCCCCTTTTAAGGAATTGTATGAATATTATGGAGAAGTTTTAAATTGGAATGAAATTTTATGACTCGACTTTGTATGATTAGTTGTGTTATCGTCCTGTAATACTTCGTACTCAGTTTCGGCATCAAACCCGGGTAAGGGGTATCACATTTAGTAGTATCAAAGCTATGGTTTAGTCAATTCTCGGACTATCGTAGCATTGTGTATGAGTCTAGCTATACATGCCATAGATATATTATGATAGTGTGGTGACTCTTAACCTTTCTAAACTGTGTTTTGGTTTTTATACAGTAATGGATCCCGAACGAGCTGCGACTGATACTGCTGCTTGTAATGTGTCAGCTCCAGCGAAAGGGACCGTGCCTGTAAAAAGTAGAAAGGAGACTCTGAGTCAAGGAGACGAGGCTCAGGATGCCTTTCTCCGAATGATGAATGACTGGTATATTGATTTTGTTAGAGCAAATCCTAATGCCCAACCCCCTCGTCCCTCGCCTATATCACAACCAATCCCTATAGCCCCACAAGGAATTGACTTAGTAAGGGTAACTAAACCCCCTGTGGATAAAATTCATAAATAAGGGGCCGAAGAGTTTAGAGGTAATGTAGATGATGATCTAGACAGGGCAGAGTTCTGGCTCAAGAATTCTATACGAGTATTTAATGAATTATCTTGCACACCTAAGGAGAGTTTGAAATGTGTCATATCTTTGTTGAAAGACTCAGCCTATCACTGGTGGAAAACATTGATAATAGTGGTCCCGAGGGAAAGAGTGACATGGGATTTTGATAAACGCTAAAATATACATATTTTTACCTCATGTTTAGCCTATATTTTGGATGAATTATTATCAATTTAGTGAGAATTGGTGCTCTTAATCTTTCTTTTTAATATTTTATACTCAAGATAGCATAGGAAAGAGAAAAAAAATAGAAAACGGGCCAAAAACCATGAAAATGGGCCAAAATGTGTAATTGACACGGCCCAAGGGGTCATCATACGGCCATGGCACACGGCCGTGCCATACAAAGGTCACACGGTCAGTCCCCAACAAGCACAGCCTGGCCACATGGCCGTGCCACCCAAACATTCCAGAATACGGCCTCTTGTCGAAATCACAAGGGCGTGGCACACGGTCGTGTTCTAGTCGTGAGGAAGAGGAATTTCACTCGGATTTAGATGCTTAAGGGCTAAGAAAGCCATTCTAAACTCTATATAAAGACCCCAGGAGGCAACTCTAAAGAGGTACTCTTTTCTCTCAAGAGAGAACGCCATATTTCTGCCAACACAAGGAGTGAAAGCAGGGAATTACTCCAATGGAAGCCTATTGATTCATCCCAGAAGCCAGAATTCTACATGAAGACAGAGGATCTCCCTAAATTCCTTCAGGGGTTTTCAGGCTCTTTATGTTTTGTTATCTTAATTTTTCTAAGATGTTTTCTTTCTTTATTATGAACTAAACCCCTCAAATACTTGAGGGGGATGAAACCTAAGACGAATCTTGTTATTATTTATTCTTGAGTTATATGATAAATACTTGAGTTGTTCTTAATTATGTGTGCTTAATTCTTGTGTTAATAAGCCTAGCTATTAATTCAAGAAATGGATGTGCTTAACCCAGAGGAGCAAAAGTCCCTGTGATAAGAGTAGATCTACCATAATTAAGCGGAGTTGCATGCAACCCTAGACATAGGGCGACATAAATCTGCTGGATTAGGGTCAAACCTAATATGGGGAACCATAGATCGAATTAATGCAACCTAGGGTGTTAATTAATAAAGAAACTTTAGTTAACAACCTAGGCCTAGTTGCTCTTCGCCTCGACGGAGGGTTTAGCATAAATTAGGGATCTCTATAGATCAAGTCAAGTGAATAAATCGTCTAGCTTAAGAACCAATAACAAGTGAAGTCTAGGTGGATTCTCCCTTAAGTATTGCTTATATCAATCAGCTTTTCCCTAAAGTTTTCCCCAATTTACTTTTTGTGCACTTTTAGTTAGTTTTAGAATTAGTTTCAACCAAACCTCTTTTATTTTTAGGCTAGATAATAGAAATGAAGTAAGTATTAGTTCTTTTAGTTCCCTTGGGTACGATAACTCGGTCTTGCCGCTAAACTATACTATTGTTCGACAGGTGCGCTTGCCTTTAAGGTCGTGATATTAGTTAGTTTTGGTGTGATCAGTTTTATAAATTTTATTACTTAATATCGCGATAGTCGTATCAAGTTTTTGGCGCCGTTGCCGGGGAACTGAAATATTAAGAAAACTCGATTTCTATTACTTTAGCCATTACTATATTTATTTATTTTCAGTTTTTATTTATTTTATTTTTATTTTTATTTTTCTTTTATTTTTTTACTTTATTATTTATTTGTATTTATTTTATTCTATTTTTCTTTGCTTTTTCCTTCTAGGTATTTTTAGTTTATGACTAGAAACAACCCAACAGGACCACTACTTTTTGCTAAAGATATAGAAGCGACAGTTTGCAAAAATCACCGAGAAATTAGACGCAGTTTACATTATCCAGAACAAGAACCTGAGCAAAAGCCAAAACCTACAGAAGAGATGGACGCGAATCAAAACGTTCCACCACCTCCAACACTACCAGCAAAACCAGTAAACCAGGATGAAGCTCCTCGTACTATGTATGATTATGCTAAACCTAATTTGGTTGGTACCCAAACTAGCATTCTTAGACCTACTATTGCTGCTAATAATTTTGAATTAAAGCGTAACACTATTCAGATGATACAGCAATTGGTGCAGTTTGATGGTTTGCAGGATGAAAATCCGAATTCCCATATAGCCAATTTTTTGGAACTTTGTGATACCTTCAAAATTAATGGCGTTTCTGATGATGCCATTCGTCTAAGGCTATTTCCATTCTCTGTAAGAAACAAAGCCAAACAGTGGTTAAATTCTTTACCACGAAGCTCAATCACTACATGGGAACAGATGACCGAAAAATTTTTACTTAAATATTTTCCTCCAGCTAAAACAGCTAAATTACGAAACGATATTTCTTCCTTTGTGCTGATGGATTTAGAAACACTTTATGATGCCTGGGAGAGATACAAAGATCTTTTAAGAAGGTGCCCTCATCATGGTCTACCTTTATGGCTACAAGTTCAAACCTTTCACGACGGTTTGAATCCTTCAACAAGGCAAATGATCGATGCCACTGCAGGAGGAACAATTAATAACAAAACACCAGAAGCAGCTTATGAATTTATTGAAGAGATGTCACTGAATAACTATTAGTGGCAGGTCGTGAGGACAAAGCCGAGAAAAGCTATAGGAGTTTATAATATTGATGCTGTCGCTATGCTTACTAATCAGGTAGAACTTTTAAATAAGAAGTTTGATCATTTTGTTGGTTCTACGCAGGCACAAACAGTAATGTAGTGTGACACGACTCAGGCAAATATGTTCACCCCAGACTACTCATCTTCTGCCAATGGCACAGAAACCGAGCAGGCCAATTATATGGGTAACAATTTTAGATCTCAAAATAATCCATATAGTAACACATATAATGCAGGTTGGTGAAACCATCCCAATTTTTCTTGGGGAGGACAAGGGAATCAAAGACAACAACCCCCTCAAGGATTTCAGCAGCCACCGCCGCAACAAGAGAAAAAGCCCAACCTTGAAGAAATGTTTACCAAATTCATAGCCATGTTAGAAACTCGATTCCAGAACACTGAAATGGCATTAAAGAACCAGCAAGCATCAATCAAAGGCCTTGATAATCAAATCGGTCAACTCGCCAAGTTAATATCAGAAAGACCACAAAGGGGACTTCCAAGTAACACTGAGACCAATCCTAAAGAGCAAGTTCATGTCATAAATACAACAGATGAGGAGGCATTAACCAAAGACGACCCACAGTTAGGCAAGGAACCTAAGGTGAGTGAAGGTAAGGTAGAGGCAAGCAACAACAAGCAAGACATCAATGAACACAAGCCTCGCATACCATACCCAAGAGCGCTACAGAAAGACCGCCCAGATGAACAATTCGGTAAGTTTTTTAAACTCTTAAAAAAATTACACATTAACTTACCATTTGTTGGAGCAATTTTACAAATGCCAGACACGGTTAAATTCTTAAAAGAACTCTTGACAAACAAGCGGAAGCTAGAGGAGAACTCACATGTGGAATTAAATGCAGTCTGCTCAGCCATTCTACAAAATAGACTAACGACCAAACTAAAAGATCCAGGGAGTTTCACTATCCCTTGTTTACTTGGTAGCCTAGAGGAAAAAAATGCTTTAGCTGATTTAGGGGCAAGTATAAATGTCATACTTTATACCCTGTTTAAACAACTAGGTCTTGGAACCCCTAAGAAAACCAAGATGAACATTCAACTAGCTGATAAAACTATTAGGGCACCTAAGGGAATAATTGAAGATATACTTGTTAAAATCGATAAATTTATATTCCCAGTTGACTTTGTTGTTTTAGACATTAATGAGGCTAGCAATGTACCCTTAATTTTAGGACGACCCTTTTTAGTAACTGCTAGAACTAAAATTGATTTAGAAACAGGTGAACTCAAATTACGAGTAGGTGATGATACAGTCACCATACCAGCTCACAACTCAATTAAAACTACAGACGAGAATAGAGATTTGAGTCCCTGTAAAAACACTAAACTCACCACACAAACTTCTGTGCAGGACGCACTCCACATAACGACAACGCAAAAACTGGCAAATTCACCTACAGGAGATGAACTAGAAAAGTGAATGCTCCAGATCAATGAGCTAGATGAGTGGCTGAACTTTCACGAAAAGCCCAAAATATGCCACACCAAAATGGAGCATCACCAAGACGACCCTCAAGGACAAACAGATCAACTTAAAGTGGGAGATAAGGTAATTCTAGGGGAAGAGATCCACGAAGCTCAAATTCAAAAGAACATACGAGTGATACACCCTACTTTATGGTAATGAAAGTCTTTCCAAACGACACAATTGAGGTAACTCACCCAACCTACGGTATGTTCAAAGTAAACGGCCATAGGCTTAAACATTATAGAGGTGAGAATTTTAAAGATAATAGGTGAAAATTTTAGTATTTCTTATGCATCTACTAACCCTTTTTAATACAGAGATTTAGGACCACATGGCTAGTCCCACGAGCGTGCCCCAGGCCGTGTGCACATTTCAAACAGAGACACGGTCATGTACCAAGGCCGTGTATAAACAGGGCAAAAATTTTCCCAAAACACGGGCCACTGATAAAACCCCACGGCTGTACGATATGGCCGTGGCGACCCTTCGACTTCAACACGGGCTACCATTAACACCCCACGGCTGTGCGACATGGCCGTGGCAACCCTACAGTATCAACACGGGCTTACACAAATCCCCATGCCAGTGTCCCCAGACCGTGGAAGATACTGTCAAATTTCACACGGCCGTGGAACCTATCACACGACCGTGTGAAGCACGAACATGATCACACACGGCCGTGCATACCATCACTCGACCGTGTGATTGACAAAGACCTGATCTCCCACGGCCGTGCAAAACATTCCCACGGGCATGTACTTCGAACCAGGCACGCCAAAACCCCCGGATATCTAAAGACACGGGCAAAACACGACTCACATGGACGTGTGCCATGCCCATGTGACCCAAAAACTATAAATAGGGGCCACTATTCATTTCTTTCTTCACTTAAAACCCCAAATTTCTCTCATCCAAATTCTCCCCAATCACCGTGAGCACCGCCACAACCCTCAAAACACCACCATACCTGAATTCAGCCAACCCACGCTCGTATAAACTCAACCCACGACCGTGCACTCTCCATTTTGGTTCTATTCTCTCAATTTTTCTCATTTATTTGTTTTTATCTCAATTTTATTTATCTATATATTTAATTTTGCTTTAATCTTTATGATAATTCAAGCATGGAATTAGGAAAAGTAGGATGAATAATCTAGAATAGTATAGAATATATTAGGATTGCATGCCACTTAATTTCATTTTTGCTTGCAATTTAGATTTTATTTTCTTTGCCACTTAGACTCATATTTGCATGCCATTTTGTTCTTTTAGTATATATACATACCCATAGTTATTCATTTTGTTACATGTCAATATGATTAGATTCTACTATCTAGGTTAATCCTCATTTTTTTTCTTTCTTATTAAGTTTAATTTCAATAATTTGGACTAATACTTATATTTTATTTCAGATACGATGTCATCATCACGCAGTAGGAAAACTGCCATCCCCGTCTCCAAGAAACGAAAGGGACCAGGAAGTTCCTCATCCAGGCCCATCTCCGAAGAGCGCCACCCGTTCATCACCTTCTCGCAAGCCTCCCAGGAGGAATGCTATCAACTACTCCGGACCCGCACTATCTCTATGGGCCGCTGCATAGACTGGGACGCCCTCGCGTAGATACAGTTAGTAGATGATGTCTGGTCCTTACTGATGACAGAGCCATGGGAGTAGTATTTCCAGATCATAGAGCTGACATATTTAGAAATCACCCTTGAGTTCTGCTCAACATTTCACCTACAGACCATAATGAATAGATTCGACAATCCAGGCACAGTCCAATTCTGTTTAGGAGGCCTCGTGCGATGTCTCAGCGTACTAGAATTCGGCATAGCACTTGGGCTTTACACCGAGCAGTTCATGGCAGACGAGGACTTCCTCACCCTTTCTTGTCGCATCCACATTCTGCCCGTCGACTGCTGGAATGAGATCGCCCCAGGTCGTTAAACCTGTAACCCCAGCGTCAGCAAGGCGACCGCCCTCGTGCCATCTCTGAGGTACATTCATGCTCTTCTTGCTCACACTCTTACAGGTAGACAAGAGAGCACCGGCATCGTCAACACTCACGACGTCTAGTTCCTGTGGTGCATGGCCAATGGACACACTATCGACCTCGCATACTTCATCGCGCTTGCCATGCAGTACCAGACAGAGAGGCATCGTAGAGGCGTCTTATCGATGGGGCCCTACATCATATGCCTAGCTCGTCACTTCGGGCTCCTCAACACTATAGCCCAGACATCCTCCTATACCTATCTCGGCCAGATGTCCTCGCAGGGTATCTAGAGCATGCTACACATGAGGATGGTAGAGCGACGGCCAGGTGGCGGCCACTTCCACTTTTGCCTTGTACAGGAGGGCGAGGACCTAGAGGACATTGCTGATGATGTCCCACCACCACCACCGGAGGAGGATGAGCCCACCGAACCACCACGCCCCAAACGACCCACCCAGACGGTGGCCCCATATGCTGACATACACGAGCGCCTAGATCGATTTGAGCAGCAATACTTCCGATGCCTCGATTATATCAATACCACTTTGGCGTAGATATGTCAGCACTTGAGCATCACCCCACCACCACGTAATCCATCCGAGGACTAGATCCTCTTATGTTTATTTTCTTTTTCTTATTATTTTTATCTTTACTTAGATTTGAACACTAATCTTTATTTTTATCTTTTCTACTAACTTTGTTTTTCTTTTTCAGTTTATTTATATTTTCTTTCCTTTCATCTTTTTCATTTTTTAGATATTAGTATTTTTAATATTTTGTTTTATTTTATTTATTTTTCATAACGGCCAACCCCTAACAAGTAATTTCTACTGATCCAAATTCCCCACAACTAATAAATCCATTAGCAGTTTCAAAGGAGCTCTACAGCTCAAATCTCTACGAAAATGGGAACACCGTGCCACAACTACCGACTCTTCCAAGTCCAATCTCTGTCTCACTAATCCATCCAAAATTCAGGGAGTTTCATATTCCTTCCCTATCTTTAGATTTTATACTTCTATTAATACTAATGATCTCTTTGTACATTGAGGGCAATGTACATCTTAAGTGTGGGGGGAAACGTACTTTAAATCTTTATATTATCTGTGAAAACCCTAAAATTTGATGCATTGTTCTTAATAGCATCATCTTCAGTCTCCTATTAGGAATATATTCTGATTGAATTATGATTTTTATTGATAAGTTGAGAATTAAGACATAGGTGCTTGTACTTTGAATATTCAAACTCTAAAACATTAGGGAATCAAGCATGATAAGTTGAAATTTTTGAGAACCCCAATTTTTTTTCATAAGTTATTTTCCTTAATTCTAAGTGTTATCTTGAGATTTGAAATTCACAAGATTGACATCAAAAGCCAAAATTTTGGTGAGATTTTTTAGCCTTTTGAGCATACATTCTTTCGTGCTCACTTTTATTATTGCTTTGAGTGAGTCAATACTGATTTGTTATTCTAGAACTTGCTTTGATTATACATGTCGAGACCACATCATTAATTTGATATACCGAGATGATAAAGGCACTTAGGATTTAACCCACTTACTCCATAAAGGCCTACCTCCATAAATTAACCCCTAGTGAACCCTATTGAACCTAACAACCATTTCTTTAACTTACCTTTAATATTAACCTATAACCCATTTTTGTTGAATTCCATTCAATTACTTTGATCCCTATTTTGGTCGAGATTTGAGTTGAACTTATTATCTAGCTTTATTCTCTTTTCCATATTGTAAAGTTATAAAATTTCAATGTATTATACTTAAGTTATTCTTAAAAAAAATGTATGTTGTAATCGGTAATAGTTCAAATGGTTTTTGCATATTTCTACTTTAAGGCTACCAAGGCAGAAATGATGTTATCATAAGAATTAGCCTAAAGAATATGTTTTAGTGATAGAGATTTTTCTAGTTAGATAATTTTCCAATTCAATCTCGATTCTAACTCTCTTTTGCAGCCTGTGACAACACCCCTAACCAAGCCGCATTACAACCATTGAAAGACCTTTTGATCGATGTATCATGTCAATCTATAGTGGTGGAGATGTGATTTTCTTACAAGCCTATGGTAATAACTTTTCAGGTTGACTAGAGAGTACTTAATTTTTGAACCCTAAACACTTCGAGTGGATAGAGTGAATCTTTAGTGAGGATGTCAACTTCTGTTAATTAAGATTAAGAGATAATTACTTAGGAGAAGGGAGAAAACTTATGTTTCAATGACAAAATTCTCAGCTTAGAGTGACTGAATCTTTAATGTTTTTCGATTGAATTATTATCAATTTAGTGAGAATTGGTGCTCTTAATCTTTCCTTTTCATATTTTATACTCAGGAGAGCATAGAGAAGAGAAAAGAACGGAAAACGGGCCAAAAACCATGAAAATAGGCCAAAATGTGTAATCGACACGGCCCAAGGGGTCATCACACGGTAGTGGCACACTGCCGTGCCACACAAAGGTCACATGGTCCAGCCCCCGACAAGCACAGCCTGGCCACACGGTCGTACCACCCAAACATTTTAGAACACGGCCTCTTGTCAAAATCACACAGGCGTGGCACACGGGCGTGTTCTAGTCGTGAGGAAGAGGAATTTCACTTAGATTTGGATGCTTAGGGGCTAAGAAAGCTATTCTAAACTCTATATAAAGACCCTAGGAGGCAACTCTAAAGAGGTACTCTTTTCTCTCAAGAGAGAGCGCTATATTTCTGCCAACACAAGGAGTGAAAGCAGGGAATTACTCCAAGGGAAGCCGATTGATTCATCTCAGAAGCCAGAATTCTACATCAAGACAGAGGATCTCCCGAAATTCCTTCAGGGGTTTTTGGGTTCTTAATGTTTTGTTATCTTAATTCTTTTGAGATGTTTTCTTTCTTTATTATGAACTAAACCCCTCAAATACTTGAGGGGGATGAAACCTAAGAAGAATCTTGTTATTATTTATTCTTGAGTTATATGATAAATACTTGAGTTGTTCTTAATTACGTGTGCTTAATTCTTGTGTTAATAAGCCTAGGTATTAATTCAAGAAACAGATGTGCTTAACCCAGAGGAGCAAAAGTCCCTGTGATAAGAGTAGATCTACCATAATTAAGTGGAGTTGCATACAACCCTAGACATAGGGCGACATAAATCTACTGGATTAGGGTCAAACCTAATATGGGGAACCATAGATCGAATTAATGCAACCTAGTGTGTTAATTAATAAAGAAACTTTAGTTAACAACCTAGTCCTAGTTGCTCTTTGCCTCGACGGAGGGTTTAGCATAAATTAGGGATCTCTATAGATCAAGTCAAGTGAATAAATCGTCTAGCTCAATAACCAATAACAAGTGAAGTCTACGTGGATTCTCCCTTAAGTATTGCTTATATCAATCAGCTTTTCCCTAACGTTTTCCCCAATTTACTTTTTTTGCACTTTTAGTTAGTTTTAGAATTAGTTTCAACCAAACATCTTTTATTTTTAGGCTAGATAATAGAAAGGAAGTAAGTATTAGTACTTTTAGTTCCCTTGGGTACGATAACTCGATCTTACAGCTAAACTATACTATTGTTCGACAGGTACACTTGCCTTTAAGGTCGTGATATTAGTTAGTTTTGGTGTGATCAGTTTTTTAAATTTTATTACTTAATATCGTGATAGCCGTATCAGATTTCTTTTTGGAAGAGTTTCGAAAGAAATATATAAGTTAGAGTTTTGTTGATCAAAAATGGAAGGAGTTCCTTAAACTAAAGCAAGGTAAGATGGTGGTAGCTGAGTATGAACATAAGTTGGTTAGGCTCAGCAAATATGCCCTAAAATGTGTTTCTACCGAGGCAATGATGTGTAGAAGGTTTGAAGATGGGCTTAATGAGGATATCAAAGTGCTTGTGGGAATTCTAGAGTTAAAAGAATTCGTGGTGTTGGCCGATAGAGCGTGTAAAAAAGAGGAGTTAAATAAAGAAAAGAGGAAAGATGCTATAGAGGCTCGAGATGCCTGAAAAATGTGAGATCCGAGACGAGAACACCCGGTAGAGCTTATGCTATACGAGCTCGTGAGGAGGCCCCATCTCCTGACGTGATTACCAGTACATTCTCACTTTATGATATTGATGTTATTGCATTAATAGATCCAGGCTCCACTCATTCTTATATTTGAGTGAAATTGGTACATAGTAAGAAATTGCCTATTGAGTTAACTGAATTTGTGATTAAATTGTCGAACCTATTAGGCAAATTTGTGCTGGTAGATAAGGTTTGCAGGAATTATCCTTTGATGATTCAAGGATACTATTTTCCGGCTAATCTGATGTTATTGCCATTTGATAAGTTCGATGTTATTTTTGGCATAGATTGGTTAGTATTACATGATGTCAAGGTGAATTGTAGACAGAAAACTCTTGAGCTAAAATGTGAAACTGGTGAAATTCTTTGGGTTAGAACGGATGAGTCAGATAAGATGCAGGTGGTGATTTCTTGTATGACTCCTCGGAAATGTATAAAGAAGGGGTGTGAAGCTTATCTAGCATATGTGCTGAATACTGAGGTGTTAGAATTGAAACTTGAATCCGTACCAGTAGTTTGTGAATTTCTAGACGTGTTTCCAAAGGTGTTACCTAAGTTACCCCTATCAAAGAAATTGAATTTGCCATTGATTTGTTACCTAGGACTGCACCTATTTCCTTTGCTCCATACAGGATGGCTCCGACTGAATTGAGAGAGTTAATGGCTCAGTTGCAAGAGCTGACGAAAAAAGGACTTGTGGGACCGAGTTTTTCTCCATGGGGTGCTCATGTATTGTTCGTAAAGAAGAAAGACGGATCGATGAGGCTTTGTATCAATTATAGGCAACTCAATAAGGTAACTATCAAGAACAAGTATCCATAGCCAAGAATTGACAATTTGTTTGACCAATTAAAGGGAGCAACAGTGTTCTCTAAGATTAATTTGGGATCTGGTTATTATCAACTGAGGGTTAAGGAAGCTGATCTACCAAAAACAGCCTTTAAAATGAGGTATGGACACTACAAGTTTCTTGTCATGCCTTTTCATTTAACTAATGCACTGACTATGTTTAGGGACTTGATGAACCGTATTTTTCGACAGTATCTGGATAAATTTATGGTGGTATTCATAGATTATATATTGATATATTCTCGGGATGAGTTAGAACATGTCAAGCATTTGAGAACAGTGCTACAAATTCTGAGGAACGAAAAGTTGTTTGCTAAGTTTAGCAAGAGTGAGTCTTGGCTCCATGAAGTTGGATTCTTGGGACATATAGTTTCGGGTGATGGTATTCGGGTTGACCTGAGCAAGATTTCAGTGATTGTTGATTGGAAGCCGCCAAAGAATTTGACGGAGGTTAGAAGCTTTCTGGGTCTAGCTAGATATTATCGACGCTTTGTCGAGGGATTCTCTATAATCACTTCTCCTATGACTAAGCTACTTCAAAAGAATGTTAAATTTGAGTGGACTAAAAAATGTCAACAAAAGTTTGATCAGTTGAAGGCTAAGTTGACTAAGGTGCCAGTGTTAGTGCAACCCGAGTTGAAGAAAGAGTTTATGATCTATAGTGATGCGTCACTAAATAGCCTTGGATGCGTATTGATGCAAGAAGGCAAGGTGGTGGCTTATGCTTCGAGGCAATTAAAACCACATGAGAAGAACTACCCGACACATTATTTAGAGTTGGTTGCCATTGTTTTTGCTTTGAAGATTTGGCACCATTGTTTGTATGGTGAGAAATGTCAAATTTTTACCGAGCATAAAAGCTTGAAACACTTGATAAATCAAAAGGATTTGAATTTGAAACAACAGAGGTAGCTTGAGTTACTAAATGGTTGCGAGGTAGTGATTGAGTATCATCTCGGGAAAGCAAATGTGGTTGCAAATGCTTTGAGCAGAAAATCATTGTATACTTTGCGGGCTTTGAACACGAGTTTGACATTATCTGATGACGGTTCCATACTAGCCGAGTTGAGGGCTAGACCACTGTTGCTTCAACAGATGTGCAAAGCTCAAAAGAATGATAATGAACTACAAGACAAAAGGGTTTAGTGTGAAACAGGTGGTGGCCCTAATTTTCGAGTAAGTCTGTATAATTGCTTAATGTTTTGTGATAGAGTCTGTGTACCTAAAGATAATGAGTTGATTCAGAAAATTTGGTATGAGGCACATAGTGGGTGTTTATCAGTGGATCCCGGTAGTACTAAGATGTATAATGACTTGAAAAAACTATATTGGTGGCCGGGTATGAAAGAGGACATTTTAGAGTTTGTAACGAGGTGTATAATTTGTCAGCAAGTAAAGGATGAACATTAGGCACCTTCAGGTTTACTTCAGCCCGTAATGGTCCCTGAGTGGAAGTGGGACAAAATTAAGATGGGCTTTGTAACAGGTTTGCCTTTGACACCAAAAAAGAAAGATGTTG
The DNA here is from genome assembly GCA_020496765.1 of Gossypium stocksii. NCBI lineage: Eukaryota > Viridiplantae > Streptophyta > Magnoliopsida > Malvales > Malvaceae > Gossypium > Gossypium stocksii. The sequence continues at coordinate 88,290,460 of CM035629.1, forward strand.
TGTGGGTTATTGTTGATAGATTGACTAAGTCGGCTCACTTTATTCCGGTACATGTTGACTACTCACTCGATAAATTGGTTGAATTATACATTGCTGAAATTGTGAGATTACATGGAGTACTCATGTCTGTTATATCGGATAGAGATTTGAGGTTCACCTCGAGATTTTGGGAGAGGTTGCAAGAGGGGTTAGGTACAAAATTGAATTTTAGTACCGCGTTTCACCCGCAGACAGATGGCCAATCCGAGAGGGTAATACAAGTTCTTAAAGATATGCTTCGGTGCTGTGTTTTAGAGTTTGAGGGTAGTTGAGAAAAGTATCTACCTTTGGTAGAATTTGCCTACAACAATAGTTATCAGTCGAGTATACAGATGGCGCTATATGAGGCATTGTATGGTTGAAAGTGCCCAATTCCATTGTATTGGACAGAGTTGAGTGAGAAACAGGTACATGGTGTTGATTAGGTTAGGGAGACTAAGGAAAAAGTGAAGATAATTCGAGATTGTTTGAAAGCTGCTTTTGACCGGAAAAAGTCTTATGCCGATTTGAAAAGAAAAGAGATTGAGTTTTAGGTGGGTGATAAAGTATTTTTTAAATGTGTCACCGTGGAAGAAAATACTAAGTTTTGCTGAAAAGGGAAACTAAGTCCACGTTTTATTGGGCCGTATGAGGTCACAGAAAGAATAGGACCAGTGGCATATTGGTTGACTTTACCGCTAGTATTGGAGAAGATACATAATGTGTTTCATGTGTTAATGTTACGATGGTATCGTTCAGATCCCTTGCATGTGATTCCTCTTATGGAGATTGAGATTCAACCAGACATGACATACGAAGAGGAGCCAATTAAGATTTTGGCTCGAAGGTTAAATAGTTAAGAAACAAAAGTATAGCCTTGGGAATAGTTTTGTGGCAAAAGCATGGTGTGGAAGAGGCTACGTGGGAGCTAGAGGAGACTATGGGGAAATAATACCCAAACCTATTTACTGATAAGATTTTCGGGGACGAAAATCCCTAAACGGGGGAGATTTGTAACAGCCCGAATTAGGGGCTAAACGGAATAGTGGTTTCAAAACCATGAATCCGAAGTCTAAAATATTTTTTTCGATTGAGTTTTGGTGTTCATTGGGTGTTTGAATAATTATGTGAAATTTTAGTGCCTGAATTTTATTATTTGCATGTCCAATTTGATAGGTTGGACTAAATTGCAATAGGTGAAAAATAAGGATTTTAATCTATAAAGGTACTTGATTGAATTGAGATTTTAAATTAGAGGTCCTTATATGGTAATTAAACTATTTTAACCTTGTTTGGACAAAAATGCCCAAGGAAGGGTGGAATACTAAAGGTTTTTAATGAAGGACATTTTGGTCATTAGTTAATAAAAGAAATAAAAAGGGAAAATAAGGTCAAAAATGGTGTCCATCTTCTCCCCATTGGTCGATTTCTTCGAGCAACCATAACTAGGGTTTCTTTCACTTCTTAAGCTCATAATCGAGAAGATTAAGGAATCGATCTTGACTGAGGCAAGGGCAAGATTTCAGACTAAATTTCAACTTATCGCATTTTGTTATCGAGGTAAGTTTATATATAAGTAATACATTGGTTTTAATTCCATAAATATAATTTCTTGTATGTTACGGGTAATGTTGGATGACTTCTATGATTTGGTGAATTATGGAAATTTCCGTGTTCCCGATTGAATCTTCGAAAAAATGAAAGGTACAGATAATGAGTAGCTAGGTCACATGTGTGTTTCCAAGGGTAGGATACCATGTGTACAAGAGAGCTACGAGATGCTATGTGGTAGCTAGGTCACATGTGTTATATGGTGTGTATACCATATGTACAAGAGAGCTACGAGATAATAATTTCATGAGTAGCTAGGTCACATGCGTAATACTGGGTGTATACCATGTGTACACGAGAGCTATAGGTTTAAAATAGCTAGGTCGCATGTTTGTTACTGAGGGTACATCATGTAGACATGAGAGTTATGTTATGTATAGCTAGGTCGCATGTGTGATCCGGATGGTGGACACCATGTAGACACGAGAGCTATAGGATTTAATGGCTGGGTCACATGGGTGATAACGAGTGTTCACAATGTGTACACGAGAGCCAGATTTTGTGTTGGTGGAGCTATGTGCTGAAACCACCAAGTATCAAATATTATTCCAAAGGGTTCAATGGGAAAAGCTTACTAAAAGCGATTTATGTGGTTCTGTGATGTGAAAATGCAGTTGTAGTTATAAGCTAGTGAAAATGTGGGTGAGTGCATATGTGTGCATGGGTGCATGTGAATTTAGAATTATATAAATGATGTGTTCAATATGTATATGATATTGGTAAGGTCATGTGGTAAGTTGATGTAATGCTCCAAAAACCTGAATTTTTTTTATTTTTATGTTGTGGCTTTAAATGCATGTTAGTACTGTTGGGTAAGTGATTTTGGAGTGTTGGGGGTTTCTACGAAGTTCTGGGTACAAGCTTGGGCATAAGGAAAATTTTTATTTTTAGCATTAAGGGAACTCTAACTCCTGGTATTAAGGTTTTTAAGTAACTGAGATGAAAATGTGACACAAAGCCTAGTAGTCTAATGGCAAGGTGGCATCACAAGTGGCGCAAGGAGGTGGAGCTACAAGGGTGGCAAGGAGGACTAAGGTTTAAGGCTTGGATGGTGCAATGGTGGTTTTATTTTGCACCTGTGCTGTGTAAGTGGTAGAAGTTGAGTAGAATTCTTTATGGTGGAAGGTTGAATCAGTCTTGGTTTTTGAATGAGTGGTGGGAGTAGGATGGGGAGAAACTTAAGGAGTGATAAGGGGAGGAAATCTAGGGGATTTGAGTTGTTGGGGAGTTAGAGCCAAAATGGGACTTTAGGTATGCATAGGTTTTGGTTGAGTAGTGTAGTGGAAGTGCCGAATTCTTCTTACTATTTGGGTTTGACATTTTTCTTTTGAAGTTGTTTTACTTTTTGCCTAAGGATTCTCTTTTCGAGTTATTTCTTTCCTTCTACTCTCGGTTTCACGTTGCAATTTTAGCCAAAATTATGTTACAATTTAGGCTAAATCTTGTGCCGAACCTACTTGTTTTAATTGGTGGTCGATTGCTTCCTCATTCTTCTTCTTCTTAATTTTTGTTTTCCTTTTTTTTAATCCTTCCATCTCTAAACCGCACCTCCTTTCTTACTCATTCGAAGTCCTTCTTCTCACATACCTGAAACTGAATTCTCCTTCTCTCTATTTCTTTTTCTTCATCTGTCATCTCTATTAACTTTGAGTTTTCACTCTTGATCTTTGATTAGGTTGAATATTAATCATCTTTTCTTCTTCTTTCCTTCTATTTTTCGGTCGACTCTGGATTGCTGTTCTTGATCGATTCACGCCCTCCCCATCTACTTTAATCTATATTGACAAAGGTTTGTTGGTTCTCTGGTCGATTCACTCCCTGTCCTTGTAGCAGAATACTAATCTTTTCTCCATCTGTTTCTCCAGTCTCTAAAGTGTTGAATCTGTTCTTCTCTTGAGGGTTGATTGGGTTTAATTGGTTTATTGGCTGATTGTCTGGGGTAAGTGGTTTGGTGTTTCCATGTATTGGTCAAATGTTAGTTCTCCGTTTGGCCGTGTGTTTCCTTAAGTTAGTATTTGTTTAACCTTGGTTATTAGATAGTGATTTAATAGATTATGTTCATGGTACAAATAAACCACAAGGAGGTGAGATCGATTCGTAGATCAACGGCCTAAGAGGTATAAGCTGACTCAGATAAGGTGAGTAATGATTAATATTTTGGTATAAGTGCTTTGGGGATCATAGTCGATAGAGAGTCTAACAATACCTTTTGACTGGTTATAGGTTCGAGGCTTATGGACTAGAGTGTGGTTTCTGAAAAAGGTGTGTACCCACACCACTCTAACGATAGATCAGCGAAATGTCGAAATGCCGAAATGCCGAAAAGCCGAATGTACGGCTATGGTTGCCATACGGGTGCACGAACGCTCATGTGGAAAAAGTTGATTCAACGGCAGAGGCCCCATGAACGATCTCATGAGCTTGGGCTGCTTTAGCCAAATGGGCCAAAATGGGCCATGTGGGCCCAATGGGCTTGAGGGCCCCACACGGGTGAATTTCATAGATAAATAGGAAATAATAAGCCGGTCATGTCATGCACGTGGCCAAAGGCAGTTTTGGGCTTCGAGGGTCACACGAGTGTATGGGCCCTACTTGGGCCTTGGTATTGGGCCGTGGCCCAATGTACTATTGATTGCTAATGTGACACAAGTCATACGGAGTGACTGTAGACTCGTTAATGGGCTGATACGTGTACTTAGGCCCACAATGACAAGTGACCGCTATACCTCTGAAGGGAAAAATGACTAAAATGCCCCTACCTGTTATATGATTGTTATTGTATGCCATTTATGATATGTTTGCATTCATGTGATATTATGCTGCATGGGGGATAGGAATATTGATTAGAGGAAGTATATAATTGTTAGGGTCGCATGGTCGCTTGACGATTGTAGATCCACCGACGGCTTTAAGCCTATTATGTGATTGACAGCTATGTTGTGACATTGGTTAGTGCCGCAACCGGTGCTAAATTAGAGTGTATGGATGGATGGGTCGATTTAATCCCCACAGGAGTGCAGGGTTGGATGAGATATGGAGTGAAGGGTTGGTTGGGTTATTTGCGCATGCATATTCTGATTCTAATTATGATATGGGCTCAGGCCTAACTGATGCTAATATGGGCTAATACCCAAATGCCACCGTTATTGCAACGGGCTTAGGCCCAAATTGATGTGATGCATGCTATATGATCGATGAGGGATGTACACACTAAGTTTTTTGAAAACTCACCCACTCTTTTTAATTCTTTTCAGGTAATATTCAGTAGGCGGTTCGACATATTGGAGGACTCAGAGGCGGCGACACTACAAACAACTTTAAATCTCAGTATTTTATTTTATATTATTTTAAATGCTTTCTTTTGGGTTTTGATGTAATAAGGCCTTTCTTTGTTTTCGTTTAATTTTGAGATATTATTACAATAGATTGAATAATGCTTAGATTTAAGTCGCGTGTTTTAAAAAGAACATAACGCTTTACAAATCAAATATAAGTTCATAAACATTTTCAAAAGAAAGTGCTTCCGCTTTAATTGAAACATGGGAAATTAACAAAGAATATAAAAACTGAGATTTTCAAATAACAACTTGAAGTTTTAATCAAACCGTAATATATAAGTTTCATTGGTAATTGTTTCTCTAACTAAAATACTCCTCAAATGAGGCTAGTTTTGGAAATAGGAACCCGATTTGTAAATACAGCTTTTACCTGCAAAGGATCAAACATTTTCATGGTTTTCTAACAACATCAAAATTTTGTTTCACCCTTCAATGTGACGCCACCGGACTCGACCGTAACGTCTGGGCCGGGTTTGGGGTGTTACAGTTGATATGTGATGATATGAATTTTTGGTGATTTAGAGAGTTGGTATGATGTTCATTATTTGCATATAGACTTACTAAGCTTCTTAAAGCTTACTCCTTTCTTTTTCTCCTTGTTCTATAGATTAGTCAAGCTAGCTCAGAAATCGGGAAGCGTCAGAGGATCACCCACACTATCCACAACATTCTTTTGGTATTGTGAATATACTCTTTTGGACTATGGCATGTATAGGGACTTAGTGGTGTTGTAAGTGTCATGTTGGTTTGGCTATATTGTAGCTTTGATAAGTCATTTTGTAATTAAGGCCATCTGACTTGGCTAATATTAGTATTGGTTTATTTATGGATCCTTTGAGGTAGTTCATAAATGCTTGGCGTGTTTGTGTGTGGATAAGTTGAAATGGATGATTGATGGTTAAATGAGGTTATTTAGATACCTAAAAATGTGTATGATATGTGGTTTCAAAAATGGTAAAATTTGTATGTGTTTTGGGGCAAAGGATGGCTTGGAAAATAGCCTAACTTAGGGCCACACGACCAGCCACCACGGCCATGTGCGTAGGGCGTGTGAACTTTGCATGAAATTTTCAGAGAATAAGAATGTCACACGGTCTGGTCACACGGGCGTGTCCCATGGCCATTTGACCAAAATTGCATGCTGATGTTATAAACAAAATACCCCAGTTTTTCACACGGTGTGAAAGCACGAGCATGTTGAGGCCGTGTGAAGGACACGGGTCAAGGACACGAGCCAAGGACATGGGCGTGTGAAAACCCTTGTAGGTTCAAAATGAAAAATAATTTTCCAATAATTCGACACGGGCGTGTGTGACCACACCGCTTGCCCACACAGGCGTGTCTCTGTCTCACACGGGCGTGTGCCCTGTTTTTGACCTAAATTTCCAAAATTTTTCTAAGTTCTCGGTTTGGTTCTAGATCGTTCCCAAATTATGTTTTGGGCCCTGTAGGCCCCTTTTAAGGAATTGTATGAATATTATGGAGAAGTTTTAAATTGGAATGCAATTTTATGTCCCGACTTTGTATAATTGACTGTGTTATCATCCTGTAATGCTTCGTACTTGGTTTCGACATCAAACCCGAGTAAGGGGTGACACATTTAATGGTATCAAAGCTATGATTTAATCAGTTCTCAGACTACCATAGAATTGTGTATGAGTCTAGCTATACATGCCATAGATATATTGTGATAGTGTGGTGACTCCTGATCTTTCTAAACTATGTTTTGGCTTGATTAGTAGATTTTGGCTTGATTTTTAAGCAATTCAAATGCCATAACAACTCAGGACTGAGACTCGGTCAAGTGTAAATCTTCGAGCAAATCTCTAATTTCTTCAACATTATAAGGACCTTGTGCAATTAAACCAAAAAGTGGTTTGTATGGACAGCCATCTGTAGCTGAAATTGGGTTTACTTGGTCTCCAATTTTGAATGGCTTTTGTAATCCAACAAAGCTATCAAACCTGTCCAAAATAAATCAATAAGTTAAAGGACCAAATATAACGCCTCAAAATGTTTAATTTTTGATTTGTGAATGTGTGACACAAATATCTGTCTACTTTACTAGTTATGTGCTCTAGGTGTGTTTGGGATATAACAGCCCGAATTTGGGCTTAGTTGGAATAGTAGTTTCAGAATCACTAATCTGAGGTTGGAGAAATTATTTATAATATTATTTTATGTGTTATAACATGATTTTATGAGTGCATGAATATTTCGATGAATTAATTTACGCGATTGTGAGCTTAATTGCGAAAAAAGACTAAATTGCATAAAGCAAAAGTTGTGATTTACTAGCAAATTGTGTTAAATAGCTAGAGAACCAAAATTGGAAGTCTTTAATGAGCAAATGACCCATTTTAATAGGTATGGCTGGCCAAGGGAGACTAGAGAAAAAGAAAAGTCAAAGATTAGGTGATTTAGTGACTAAATTGATAAAATAATACCCTAAATTGCCTAGCTCTCATCTTTTTTTCATCTTTCCTTCTCCTCCACCGAAGTTACCAACAAAAATAAGAGTTTTAGAAGCTTGAAAACTCAGCCACTCTTTGTTCTTGCAAGTAAGTGATTTTCATAGTTTTTCTTGATTATTTTTACATTTTTGGGACCCTTGTAGCATGAACTAGCTAATGAGGGGACAATTTTGTAAAATGGTTGAAAGTTTAAAGTTTTACCATGAAAGTGTTCATGTTGTTTGCTGGATTTTTATGAAAGAAAATGAATCTTGGTTGTTAAATAAACAACTTTTGTGAAGAGGTGTTCATGGAAAACACCTAAAATAAACCTAAAGTTCTGTAGTAAATGCATGAAATAATTGAAATTATGGACTGCATAAGAGTGAAAAGAATTTGGTTAGGCTTTGCTAATAAAAAAATTCGATAAAAATCGATTTCCAAGCCTAGTGGTAAAATCGTCATTTTATAAAAGTCTAAAGGGCAAAATGGTCATTTTGCAAAAATGTAAATTTTAGAATGTCTAGATTAATATGGTGATTAAATTAGTAACTTTTTATTATTATAGATTGAGAAATACGAAATTCAGACCTAGACCGGGGGAAGGCGAAGCAAGTGGGTTAAGCTGATTAGTTGCTCACATTTTGTATACCGAGGTAAGTTGTACGTAAATAATGCAACATTTTTCAATATTATGCTTGAGATTATTAATTTGGCATAAATTTAATTGAATGCAAATATGAGTAATGCATGATGAGATTTAATGTGATAAACTCCTAGTTGAACTGTAGGAATAGATCGAATAGTCATGCTATGACATTAAGGTCATATGAGAGCTAGTGTAAGACCATGTCTGGGACATGGCATCGAGCTCGATATATGAGAGTCAGCGTAAAACCATGTCTGGGACATGGCATCGACTTGATATATGAGAGCCAGTGTAAGACCATGTCTGGGACATGGCATCGGCATAATACCCTATGTTTGAGGCTTATTGAATATACTTTCATATTCTAATTGGTTCAACGAAAATATATAGTTTGTGTCAAGAATGAGAAATATTGATGATATTGTGAGTGGTACAAGTACCAACATTAAAAGTATGAGATGTGAGCTCAAAATTATGTTGTATGATTAGTAAGAGATGTAAAATGAGTAAGTTATGCTTGTAGCCATTTTTATATCATGTGCAAATTGTGATGTGTTATGAGTATGTTAAAGTATGGTTAATTGTTGTTATTTATTTATTTGCAACTTACTAAGCTTTATGCTTACCCCCTTTTTCTTTCATTTTCTTATAGTGTCGATTAGCTCGAGGATCAAAGAATGTCGGAGACTTCCTTCATGCTATCAACTAAAGCATTCGGTATAGTTAGTTTTTGGTGTTTTGAGAAATGGCATGTATAGGGACTTAATCAAACTGTGTTTTATGTTATTGAGAATTTGGGCAAACGTGTTGGCTTGATATGAGTTACCTCATTTTGTATAAAGCCATGATGGGGGCTAATATTTGTTATTGATATATGCAAATGATGGTTGTTGGTTGAATATTTGTGCAATGTTGAAATGGGCATATGTTTGATCTTGTTTCAGGGTGACAAAAGGCTTGGTAGATAGCTTTATTTTTGTCTACACGGGTAGACACACGGGCGTGTGTCTAGGCCGGGGGTGATACACGGTCCGCCCCATGGGCGTGTAGTCAGGTTGTGTGTCCCTTGCACATTAAGTTGGCAAAATTAAATGCCCAGTAGTAACCACATGGGCTCAGACACGGCCGTGTGTCTCAACCGTGTGAAAGACACGACCTAGCACATGGCCGTGTGCCACGGTTGTGTGACCTTAAATTGTTGCTGACATCAGAAACGGAATGTCAAGGTTTTCACACACGAGTTAGGACACGGGCGTGTGTTAGGCCGTGTAAAAACTCCTATATGTTCGATGTTAGAAAATAAATTCACACGGAAGAGGGGCACAGGTGTGTCCCCATATGCTTAGGCTGTGTGAACTACACGGGCCTTTAGCACGACCATGTTCTGAGGCCACACGGGCATGTTGCCCATCTACACGGACATGTGTCCTGTTTTTAGTGGTTTTTCTTGAAAGTTTTCTAAGTACTCGGAATAGTCTCAGATTGTTTCTAAAACATGTTTTGGGCCACGTAGGTCCACATTAAGGACTACAAGACAATGTTTTGAAAAGTTTTAATTTAAAATGATGTTTTATCAATTCAAGAATGTGTGTTTGATGTGTAATAAATAGGAAATGCCTCGTACCCTGTCCCGGCGTCGGATACGGGTAAGGGGTGTTACAAGGGAGGTCCCAAGTTCCAGCCATGACTTGGGCAAATTGTGGTATTTTTATGAATAAAGCCTTATCTTTGGTTAGTAGGATTTTAAGTAAAAGTTGGTAAGTAATTAATAGAATGGCCTTGCTAGTCTAGTGGTTAAGTGGAGCGATAATTTGTTAAAGGTCTTAAGTTAGAATCCCTGCGTGAGAGAGGGTGTAATTCTTTTTGCATACCCAACGCACTAGTTTTCATTTTCTTATCTATTTGAACTCAAGCTTTACTTATATTAAAGTATATGAGTCACACATACATAGTCAATCATCCACTCAAGATTAAGGTATGACACACTATGAACATCACAAGTGAATAAATCTATAATTAGATTTATGATTTATTCTACTTGGGTCCTATCTGATGTACTGTCAGTCCAGTCAATCATATCGTCTCTATCTTTGAAGAGCCATCCACTCCGATGCTTAAGACTGAATGTCTCCCCAATTAGACTTGATAGACGACATATTAGTCTTTTAATTGGTTTGTTCATTTCCGATTAGACTAAAAACATGTTTAGGTTCACTATTAATATAAGTTGTTTTTTCATATTACGATCCGACCAGGTAATACCGCTTAATATTCCTTAAATATTAGATAACTAGTAAGTCAATATTTACTTTTATTTTATTTTGCATCCAAAAACTATTGAAGACAATATATAAAGATATTAATGTAATTTATAGATATTTTTATTAAACCAATTTACTTAAAAAATAAAAATCTACAAAGACAAAAATACTACTTTTAAAACACCAAAACCAACGTTAGATTTAAAGTTGTTCATTTATCAAATTTTCAAACTTGTAGTATTTTCAACTTTTGTTTTTATTTGTATGTTGATTAGGGTATTTATAGGATGATTTTCTCCCCTATTGACGTTTTTAAGCACAAGTTAATTAGGGGTTTCATACGATTTATTATCTTTAATTTTTTTCCAGCCTTAATTTGGATTTACAAGGAATTTCACATAACCGATTCAACCAACTCGTTTGGGCTGAATTAAGTTCTTTCTTTTTCCGACCTTAGTTCTTTTTTATTTTCACTTCTTTATAGTGATTTAGTTTCATCTTTTCTTTACAGCCTTAATTTAGATTTCTAGGGTTTCTCAAAACCCAAATTCACGTGCAATTTTTTTATTCAATTTACACACTGATAGGAATATATCAATCCCACGACATGCACATGGAATAAAAACCTTTTGTCTATGGACTAAATGTTGGGAATCAGTTAAGCTCTGTTTAATCGTTTTATTTTATCCGACTCTTCTGATTCATTCATTCTTCTTGTTTTAATTCCAAATTGGATATAGTCTCAAGAGGCCAACCAAATTCCAATTCTATCATAAATTGAACTTTATGATTTGTCTTATCGGCGTCACCTTTTTTAGTTAGATTTCATCCTTAACCATGGAATAAAATAGTTGTATAATGAGCAGACCCTTGCTTCCTGAAGTAACTCTTAACAATTTTATAATATGGACTTTGAGGCATCGAAGGAACCAGCTAGTTGTTTTGCCTGTATCGGGCAAGATTTTGGCATGTGGGCCTTGAATCAGGACTTGGTTTATTTGAATTAGGCGAATGCGATCAGCTTCTAGTTGTCATCACAAGTTTGCTTGGACTTCATGTTCACATGTTCCGCCATTTAGGGGGCCAATCATAAACTTTAATATAAAGGCAAGGACCCACTGTGGAGGAACCAAAATGTGTGGCATACGTTATGTCTTAGCTTGCTCTTTGGAAGCCCTTGAATTATTGTATCCCCAAAATTTCACGGCATTTAAGAAAATGAAAAGAACATGATGTCTTTCTGTTGTTAGAAATTTGTAATTAATTGTGTTTTAAGTCTCAAATATCTACTCCTATGGATGAGTCCTCTATTTACCTAGAGATTAGAGATGGTACAAAACACCTGTAAACAACTCAACGTTTGGTAAGAGGATTAGTTTTTCATATGAGTTAGAAATAAATTATTTATAATTGATAATTTTTAATTATTCACATTATTTGTTTATGTTAAAAATGAGGATTTTTTTTCTTAATTTGAGAATATCTTTTTTTTTCTTAAAGAGTTTTACTCATATTTCTAATTTTAAATTTAAATTTATATTAATTATTTTATTTATTATAATTAAGATATCTATCACAGATAATAATAATTAATTCATTTTTCACAAAATCTTTTTAAATAAATAAACAACTAACCATAAAATATACAAATTTTTAATAAACGAAGATGCAACTATTTTATATCTAGCTAAACTTTTTTTTCTCGTGTTACGTGTTATTATAGTGTTTAACCACAATCCATCTCACATACATATTCAAAAAGAAATATCTCTCTCATAATTCTAATATTAATTCCCGCCCTAAATTTATAGAACTTAATACTAATATTTATTTATTAACTAAATTTAACTATCAGGTAATTTTTAATTAATAAAAGCAAAATTACATAATATGAGAGAATTTTAGTAGAAAGGTTAATTTGTTCATTATTTACACATCTTCTTACATTCATAAACTAAAATTTGGAGCTTAATTACAAAAGGCGAGAAAAGAAAAGAAATTGAAACTCAAAGAGGGTTAGAAGCTCCCTAATTAGCTGCTACCACAGTATAGGTTTTGGTTGGAATACAAAAACTCAAACCAGGTTCTGGGTATAATTGTTGCTGCCTTGCCAAGCCCACACTATATCCTTGAGCGACGGCTTTAATTCTTTGTTACAGAAATTCTTGTATTCCAAAGTATCCCCAGCAGTTTTCTTCAACTCCACCACATAAAACGAAGGGGTAACTTCAAAGATCTCAGCATCTATACCAAGCTGTCCCTTTCTCCCTTCCTTACTGCCTTGCAATTTCACCTTCCCATCCTTGTTCTTGATGCTAAAACTCTCGGTCTGGGCTATTTGTTCAAATTTTGAAATGATATCGCTAGCTGGTTTTCTAGTGGTGAACCGTGAGCAATCCCTTTGGTTCAAATCTTTCTCAAACAAACCTGATAAATTTAAACCTTGTGAAAGAGATATAATGTCGAAAGCATTGAAATAACTCGGCCTAACCGGGCTTCTCGGCTCCCAAGAACCAGAACTATCGTCGGTAATTAACGAGTCTGAGGTACGGGGTTGAGGGGATGGTGGTGGGATATCAATATGTCTATACCCTTTCCTAAACCAACAATTTTCCATTAGCTTAGCCACAGTGATTCTTTGGATTGGATTGGGTTCAAGAATCCTGGAAAGAAGCTTCCGAACTTGGGGGGAGAACCACTGTGGGCACTTGAATTCTCCTCTACTTATCTTTCTATACAGTTCCATGAGATTGGAGTGTTGAAAAGGGAGAAATCCAGCCAACAGAGCGTAAAGAATGACACCACAAGACCAAATATCAGCCTTGTCTCCGTCGTAGCCTTTGTGGTGAATGACTTCGGGTGCAACATAAGCTGGAGTTCCGCAAGTGGTGTGAAGAAGCCCATCTTGTCTGCTTGATTCTATAAACGCACTCAGCCCAAAATCCGAAACCTTGAGATTCCCATTTTCATCGAGGAGGAGATTCTCGGGCTTCAAATCCCGGTGATAAACCCCTCTGCTATGGCAGTAATCAACGGCAGCTATCAATTGCTGGAAATAGCGTCGGGCGTCATCTTCCTTGAGCTTCCCTTTAGACATCTTGTTGAAAAGCTCACCGCCTTTAACATATTCCATCACGAAATATATCTTTGATTTGCTAGCCATTACCTCATAGAGTCGAACAACATTGGGATGTTTAACGAGGCGCATAACTGAGATTTCACGCTTGATTTGATCTATCAAACCTCCTTTCATTATCTTCTCTTTATCGATGGTTTTAATGGCGCAGCTTTCGCCGGTTCTTAGGTTCCTGGCTTGGTAAACCTTGGCGAATGTCCCTTGACCCAGTAATCGTCCCACCTCAAACCTTTGCATCAACACTGTCCCTTTCTTCTCCATTTTGTGATGATCTCCTCACTGCTACCAAAATTTTAGGCTGAGGATCCTACAACCAACACAGTCTTTTTGTTGTTTTTCCTGAGTTTCCACAAATCAGTCAAACTAGAAGAAAGGAGGAGAGAACAAAATCTTAGTCTGTTCAAGATCTATTCTTTGCCGAAGGGATGGACACTATTTCTCCTATATATAGTAAAATTTTTACACTGCTGATAAATTATTTTAGTATCTTAGTATCTTTATCTGTTTTTAATAGTAGGATGAGAATTTAGATTTTTTTATGAAAAAGTTTAAATTTAACTAAAAATATTAAAAATTAAAAAAAATTAAATTTATTTTTTATTAAAAAATAAAGATAATATAAAATTACATTTTTATACAATAGGGAATTTTACTATGCGGTTGCTTTTGACTGTCATCTATGAACTACAAATATTATATAAAAGTTCAGAACCAGAGTTTTTAACTGTGGACACGTGGAGTGGTGGCCTTCCCCACTTTATATGCCATGGCTTTTGTTTCTTTTTTTGACATTATTTCATTAGAATCCCTCTACTTTTAGATTATATAAATGTTTAAATTTTAATTTCTGTTTCTATATTACATTTCAATAGGAGATTTCATATTTATATATTAAATTTTTACATAATTTTTTAAGTTAATATTTATAATACCATTAGTTAGTTTAAATAATTTATTCAGGTTAAGATATAGATATGAATTTTAGGAATTATTAATGTCATTAATATTTTCTTTTATTAGATTCAAGTTCACTACAATACTTTTTTTTCACATGACTATTAAATGAATATTTTTTTTAATTTGATAGTGTCAAATCAATAATTTTAATAGAAAAATTTTAACGGTGCTAATAGCTATATTTTTAAACTAAAAAAGTAAAGAGACTAAATTCTTTAAAATCAAAATATGGAAACTAAGTTCTAAATATAAAGAGAGTACAAAATTTGAAAAATGTTATAATATTTAAATTTTAACTTTATACATTACAATTAAAAATAATTATCCCAATGTGAAGCATGAGTTGAAAACCATAATTATTTAACATTTGCTTTTTATATAGATTAGGTTAAACTATGTCTTTATGTCATTAATCCTTGTATTTATATAGAATTTTAAATTTAGTACATGTATTTTAAAAGTTAAAAATTTAATTATCTTATATTTTCAGTTTAAAAATCTTAATATAATCATTATTGTTATTGATAGTTTTTGTTAAAATTTGTTAATTTGTCATATTTACTTTTTATCAATCATATGTCATGCAATATGAAAATAACCTAATCAAAATTCCAATTTAATAATTTTTTATAAAAAAATACTTATGATTTTAATCAGTTATTTTTAACTTTTTTAAATACCAAAATTAAATTTCAATTTTTTTAAAATTGAGGGCTAGTAAAATATTTTAACCAACAGGTTATTATTTGTATACGATTCTCTAGGTACACAGCTGTTTATTTGATTAAAAGCTCAACGATGAGAAATAAGTCGATTAGTAAAAACAAAATTCGAATGATCATTTCTATGAACATAAATTTCATAGAAACACGTAAGGTTCACATGAAAATTATTTAATACATTATACTCCAATAACTTTAGATGAAAAGGTAATATATGTTTCCTAAAAGGCTGAAAGAGTGGTTTATATTTCATTTACGATGTAATAAAAAGAGATAAGTACTAAGTACTAACATGTAACATGTGTAGGTATTTGATTTCTTTAAAGAAAATGTCGAAGCTTGCTTCAAAAGTTAAAATATTTCAATAGCTGGAGATACATTTTAAATTTATTAGTCTGTTTTTTTTAACAATTTCCTTATAGGTTTTGATTATATTCATTTTTTCTAATATAATGTTTAAAACTACCTATAGGCCCTCTCTAATCTATTAATAGGAGAATAATATACTTCAACGTACTTGAACCCACATTCTCCTATATTGACAACAATGTCTATATCAATCAAACTAATTCTCAATCCGCAAATTTCTTAATTTTAATTCAAGGGAATATATGTATTTAATTATTTTTATTTTTAATAAAAAATTTTAAAAATGGTTTCAACAAGATTTAAACAATTTTTATTTTATTTTTATAAATAATATATTATTTATTCATAATAAAATATTCAAATATAAACAATATGAAATATTGCTGCTCTAATATAACGAAAGTAGTCACAATATTATTAGATACTTTAAAATCATAAAAAAAGTAATATGAAATTAAAAAAGAATCGGCTGAAAGCAATCCCCACGATAAATTTGATGTATACGTAGTTTTTAGAAAATAATTAAGGTTTTAGATTAATATTTTTAATATTTAAAGAAATAAGTTAATTTCGGGGAAGGAAAAAGAAAATGCTATGTGTAATTCGTTTCTCTTTCAAATTGTTGTTGTTGTTGTTGTTGTTTTTGTGTGTGTGTGTTGAATATTTGAAATTTGGGGAGAATGATTTATTTTTGTTTATGTTTGATGTAGACATTGTGATAGTTTTAAGATATATTTAAGTTTCTGATGATGCGATAGCGCTTAGAGACGCACACATTTCATCTGTTCTATCGGGAAGAAATCATCACTTTAGAAGCTCATCGCATAGCAACTCAGGCTCTAAGTTTACAATGCTTATACAGTCATGGGTTGAATTATAACTAGGGCTCCTAGTTGACAGTAGTTATGCGGTCATGGGTTCAAGTTTCATGATACCAGAAGAGGATGCTTTATAAACCTCATACATAAGTTTGAGACTATAATCATAGGAAAAACAAAAGGGCATTCTAGTGTAATCAACTTATTTTTTTTCTCCATCTCCACCAAAAGTAATATCCTTAACCTAATTGTCTGAAACTTGTGATAGAGTTGGGGGCAAAAGGACTTTCAGGAGACAAGTGATTGTAATGGTAGAGAGAAAGCTAAAACTCGAGTCGGAACAACAACGGTTATAGTTGCTAATGGGTTCTTTAATCACAACAACCGCTATCGGCCAAAAAAGACTTTTAGATCTTCTTCACTATAACAATCACTCGTCCCTTTGAAAGTCCTCTTCCCTCCAATTCTGTCACAGGTTTCAAACAGCGAGGCTAATTATACTAGAAAGTCTCATAGTTTTTCCCTATAATTATGGTTTCAAAATTATGTATAGGTTTACAAAGCATCCTTTTGCGGTGGCATGAAACTTGAACTTGTGACTGCATAATCACTGCCAGCTGGGCTCCCGAGTTATACTCCAACCCATGACTGTATAACCATCATCAACTAAGAGACGTAGTTATACTTCAAGTCGTAATCATATAATCACTATGAACTGGAGCCTAAGTTGCAATGCAATAGGCTTATAAGATGATGGTTCCATCCTGACATGACAGATGAAATGTAGGGGTATCCGAGTGCCACCACATCACCGTGAACTCAAACACACCTTAAAACTATCACACTGTCTTCCTCAAAAACAAACACTAATAAATCTTTTTGTCCAAAAATTTCAACATTAAGAAAAAAAATAATTTAGGAGAGGACTTTTTTATTTCGTAAAAGGCATAGGCCAAGAGAGTTGATGGAGTAGGGGGAGCAAAATCCCCCTTTATATAGGCAATCGGGGGGAAATTGAAAAAAAAAACAATGTGAAAGCCCAATTTAAAAATCATCCTAGGATTCTCGAATTCTAATTTTTTTATCACGGGTTAAATTTAAGATTGAAAATGAGAGAAAAAAACGCTATATAAAATGCATTTTCAATTAAAGTGACAAAATATTCTCTAAAAAATACTTTATATGAGGTGTTTTTATTTTTCTCTCTTAAAAACTATCTATCCTGATAAATTTAAAAAAAAAAACAACCTGGATTCTCAATTTTAAAACCCAATCTCATATATTGTTAATTCACCCTATCAAATGTCTCATTATTTAAAACTCGTTAGATAAAAAATGAAATATCACATCAATTTAAGCAAACCAAACCGCTCTAACTGTTTTGGTTTGATACTTCCAACTTCTAATATGAGTGGATGCATCTGCTTGTAAGTTGTAACTGTGCCACCTGACTCCACTGATTCCAACATAAAAAATGGGTCCCGATTTTATAGGCTATTTTACCAAAGTGACCCAAAAAATTTTAATATTTCCAAAAATAACCCAGGTTTAAAAACAATCACCAAAACGACCTGAAATGAACAGTAAAATGGGGTTTTGGCATGTCAATGGCAGGCACCAACTTGTATTTTGGACCAATGATTGCCTAATAATTGTGTCAGGCTTTAAAAAATTGATTTTTTTGGTTTTGGCCTGTCAATGGCCAGCACCAGGGTATTTTTTTAAAATTGTATCATACTGGTATACAAAAATACTAGTTTTTTTTTAAAAAGTACAATTTTTTTAAAAAAAAATTTAGGTGCTGGCCTGTTAATGGCCGGCACCAAGTATGATTTAAAAAAAAAAAAAGGAAAGTTTCTTTGGTGTTGGCCTGTTAATGGCTAGCACCAACTCGTATTTTGAAAAAAAAATTTGGTACTGGCCTGTCAATGGCCGGCACCAAGTACGATTTAAAAAAAAATTCTTTGGTGCTGACCTGTCAATGGCCGGCACTAAACCTTATATATAGTGGGTGATTTGTGTTCTGATAGTGCAAATGGAATGAGAAAAAAAATTGAAAGAGCCATCAAAATGAGAGTGTTTTGTAGTATATCATCAAATGAGTTTTTTTGTAGTGGATTGTATATGAGAGTTTTTCGTAGTGTACAACCGAATTTCAGGGTTGAATTATATACTGTCATGTTTTAACGGAGTTGAATTATACATTGTCATGTCCACCCTATCATCTTGTTATGCTATTAAGGGTTGAATGATTATTTGCGCCATAGATGGCTAATCGAGTTGTCCAACGCAGATGGACATTATTTATGGTGCAATAGTGTTAATTCCGCAACTGGGTTGTGGTTGGAACCAGTTAGTAGAGTCTCCATGCAAAGGTTTCTTTTTAATTTTACTGACCGTTTCAAACATCCAATTATCCTGTACTGATGCAACGTAGAATTGATTCAAGTAGAGGACGATTAATTGTGAAGAAACTACTATTGAAAATAATTGTTTTAATTCTTAGCAATGTTTGTATTTAAAATTTTCATGTATTAATTTTACCCATCTATTTGTAGTCCATTGAGTGTTTAAATTTAATATAGTGCATATTAATTTTGTTTAAATTTTATATTTTTTTGTATTAATATTGTAGAATGATTATATTTTATTGTATATGTAAATTAAAATTGTAGTGTATTATTACGTATTCGATTTTTTTTAAATACTTCAAAGTCATTTATTCAAACAAATAATTATTTTAGAGAAATTAAAATAATATTAAAAATAGAATAATTTCATTATAAAAGAAATATTTACAGAATAATTTAAAAATAAAGTAAAAATTAACAGAAAAAATTTAAAATTGTCGTGATCCTAGTGAAGTCCCCGGTACCGGCGTGTAACAGTCCGGATGCCTCCGTCGGTGATGTCGTGCACCTCGTTTAGCCGTTTGGTAATTGCTCAGTCCAGCCTCCGGTGGCCCGTCTGGTGTACTTAGAAAAGTAGAATAATCATATATACCATAATCGAGAGTAAATGGGTATTGCGTGACCGAAGGTGCCGATGGAAAAATATCCTCAGTGGTGAGTATACGTGCTTCGAGATGGAGCTCCGGGTGGTACGAGGATGATCCGAATCGTGTCAAATGTTGAGGCCCGATGTCATCACCAAAAATATCCTTGAAAGATGGAGGAGTTTCTCGCAGCGGATTCGGATCCAGGTTGTGTGATGATGAGCTGGATGCTTCATATTGTGGCTCAAGATTAGGTTTTGAGGAAGTATCAGACTCGATGTTACCGAATGGCAAAACTCGGTTATTTCGCGGTCGTCTGTTCCTTGGTTACCATCGAGAAGATTCCGGTTGCGCGTCTTTTTGGATTAGCATGTATTGACCTTAGAATATAAAGGGTTTCCTGTATGCTATATATCATGTTGTGTACTCAGGTGTAGGAGAGAACCCTCCCTCTAAGACATACAAGGGAGGATGCCTCGAATGTCGCATATTCCATAGAAATATATATGGTTCATGTTTTTGCGCCCAATTTAAAGCGTCCCGACCCAAACCCTTTTTCTCCATTTCGTGGACTTCTTTGAAGTCGACGAGAGGGTTCGGGATAGGTTGTGCGCAATCGAACTGCCTCAAAACCCGACCTCCATCATGCCACTGTACCATATGGAAATGAATCAATGGCACATTTGACACGAACAGCTGTTGCTGCTCGGTAACCCATGTTGGTATGAGCGGCGCGATATCTTCCTCACTTTATGGCATCCATATAAACTGCATAATACAAAGAACACGATATATTTAATTGTTTTCTTATGCAATTATTGTATTTAAGAAAGAGAAATTTAGAATCGTATTTTACAGCATCCCCGGAATGAGTCTCTATCATCATACGGTACATAGGTACCGTGAACAATCAGCCAATTCTCGATACAGTTGCCCATCTAAAAAAAATTACTATATTATTTTTCTACGAAAAAACGAGTATACTATAGTATACAATTAAAAAATAGATGGAAAAATTGAACTATATATTTACCTATTAACAAGTGGCCAGACATACGGTTGATGGTTCACTGATGCCAGAAATGGCAATCGATATAATGCCCAAGACTGCAGTAGAAGGTAGCAACCGCCCATTGATTTCGTAGATGGCTTTGTTGCTCGACAAAGCTCGCGGTATAAGCATGCCAACACTGCAGAGCCCCACTAAATCTTCCAGAAAGCTCGAGATCTTCTAATAAAGGGAGATACATTATTTGGACTTTATTTTGATTTACGTTTGGTAATAGTATGCCACCTAAAAGTTGAAGAATGAACGCTCTCGCAGCGTAGATAATGTCTTTTTGCGTTGGACTGCTCAGAAGATGTCGGAAGTTTTTTTTAACCAATTAAATTTAATATGTGTTAATCGTCCATCCTCGTCGTTCGAGAGCACCCTTCCAAGAAACCGCTCGCAAATGCCCCATGGATCGGGCACTCTTCCAAGCCCAGTCACTGCTTCGCCGTTTACGGACAACCCTAGTTAGACTGCTACGTCTTACAGTGTAATAGTAACCTCCCCACACGGGAGGTGGAACGTATGTGTCTCCGGGCGCCATCTTTTAACTAAGGTCGATATTAGATCGGCTCGTAGCTCAGATATCTGAATGTATGCGGCTACCCCAAAACCCGCGACATTCAAATACGGTAAAACTCTTTGATCAGGAAAATAACCGGGATCATGCAGTCGGGGTCTCACAATTCGGTACAGATCTTGCGTTTATAGTAAATATATAATGTTATATTTCACGTTTAAAAAAGAATTTAAAAGAATATTTTAAATTAAATAAGACATTGTATTTCTCGTTTACCTTATGCACATTGGCTGCAATGTGATCGTTGTCATTTAAAAGAACATTTGGATTAGGATCCATGGAGTGATCGGCGGTGAACAACAATTGTCGGATGTGTTTGGGGGTGCTTGGTGGTCGTCGGTGGTTGTCGGTGGTCGTTGATGGTCGCTAGAGTAACCCATTTATAGTGGGGGACCATTTGGCTTCAAGGGCAAAATTGGAAAAAAGATGAAATGAAAAAAAGTAACTTTTAAGGCCAGCCATTTAAAATATCTCATTTAATTCATTTCATTATATTTTTTTTCATTTAAAATTTGTTAAAAATATCTTATTAAAATTTGTTAAAAAAATCTAATTTCGATTTTAAAAAAATCTCATTTAAAAAAAAATTATTTCCATTTTAGTATTTCTTTTCATTTAAATTTATAAAATTTTATATTTTATCAAAATTTTTAATTTATTCATTTTTCTGAAATTAAATTTTAAATTTGTTTAAAAAAATATCATTTTATTTTTTGGGGGGTTTTTTAGGCCTGATTTTAGGCCTGATAAATGTCAGACCTAATAAAAGAAGCCTTAAGGCCGACCATTAACAGGCCAATTTGGCCTATGGCACAGCCTATGATGGGTCATTTCAACCCTTTTTTTTTTTTTCATTTTAATTTAATTTCATTTTAATTCATTTCATTTTATTTTTTTAATTTAAAATTTGCTAAAAAATATCTCATTAAAATTTAATAGAAAAAAAATTATTTCGATTTAAAAAAATATCATTTAAAATTTATTAAAAAAATCTCATTTAAAAAAAATTATTTCCATTTTAGTATTTCTTTTCATTTAAATTTATAAAATTTTATATTTTATTAAATTTTTAATTTATTCATTTTTTTGAAATTAAATTTTAAATTTGTTTAAAAAAATATCATTTTAATTTTTTTTAGGTTTTTTAGGCCTGATTTTAGGCTTGAAAAATGTCAGGCCTGATAAAAAAAAGCCTTAAAGCCGGCCATTGACAGGCCAATTTGGCCTGTGGCACAGGCCTGTGATGGGTCATTCCAATCTTTTTTTTTTCATTTTAATTTAATGTCATTTTAATTCATTTCATTTTATTTTTTTTCATTTAAAATTTGTTAAAAATATCTCATTAAAATTTGATAAAAAATTTATTTCGATTTAAAAAAAATATCATTTAAAATTTGTTAAAAAAAGTTAATTTCGATTTTAAAAAAATCTCATTTAAAAAAATTTATTTCCATTTTAGTATTTCTTTTCATTTAAATTTATAAAATTTTATATTTTATTAAATTTTTTAATTTATTCATTTTTCTGAAATTAAATTTTAAATTTGTTTAAAAAATATCGTTTTTTTTGGATTTCTTAAGCCTGATTTTAGGCCTGATAAACGTCATGCATGTAAAAGAAGACTTAAGCCCGGCCATTGGCAGGCCATTTTGGCCTATGACATAAGCTTGACACAGATTAGTCGTTTCAAGCTTTTTTTTTTCATTTCTTTTCATTTTTATTTCATTTTTATTTTATTTCATTCCAATTTCATTTCATTCTAATTTCATTTCCATTCCCAATTCCATTTCATTTCATTTAAATTATTTTTTTTTCAATTCAAATTTATTTTTTTCTCAATTCATTTATATTATTTTGAAATTTAAATTTAATTTTTTTCATTTCATTTAAATTTTCTATTTTTCAATGCAAATTTAATTTTTTGTCATTTCTTTTAAATTATCTATCTTTCCATTTATTTTTTTCTCATTTTATTTAAATTAAAAGTGTCCCTCATTTCATTTTAATTTTATTTCATTTGAATTTCATTTCATTCTAAATTCATTTCCATTCCCATTTCCATTTCATTTCATCTAAATTATATTTTTTTCAATTCAAATTTATTTTGTTATCAATTCATTTATATTATTTTTAAAATTTAATTTAATTTTTTTCATTTCATTTAAATTTTCTATTTTTCAATGCAAATTTAATTTATTTTTGTCATTTCTTTTAAATTATCTATCTTTCCATTTATTTTTTTTTCTCATTTTATTTAAATTAAAAGTGTCTCTCATTTCATTTTAATTTATCTTTCTTTCAAATTTAATTTAATCTTTTTCTCATTTCATTTCAATGAAAATTTTTACTTATTTCATTTAAATTATCAACCTTTCCATGTAATTTTTAATTTTTTATCATACAATTTATCTAATTTTATTTCATTTACAATGTTTTTTCAAGAAAATGTGCTTAATAATATATCACTCGTCATCTTGGAGCCCAGCATTATGAGACGATTGACCGGAAACATAGACACAATGTGGGCATGTTGATCGGTTGTGTCCAGATGTTTGACACACAGTGCATAGTTTGGGTTCACCCATCTCCTTGACATCCATGTCATTTCAAATTCTCGTCGATTGTGGTCGACCTTTAGGATGTCTGCGGAGACTACGGTCAGGCACCATCTTGAAAGAAGGCGATAGAACTTCCCAGTTTGAGACATTATAGGAAATTCGTTCCCCCATATACGTAATGTGCGTTGCAACGTGTAAATCTCGTTTATGAATTGTTCAACATTTAAGTTTGCTCTCGCACACGCTGCATGAACATGCGCACACGGATATCAAAGAGTCTGAAATATCCCGCACTCGCATCGTCTATTTCGTAGATCAACTGCGTATGACCTAGGTGGAAGACCCGAACGACAGCCGATGTACTCTTGAACTCGGAAAGTTTCCAAGTCGCGCGAATACAATTCAGCGTTCATTGTTTGTGCCCTTCGACTATTTACCGCCATGGCCTTTCGGATGGCCTTTACGTATACGTGCCCGGCCTCAATCTACTTAGTTTGTCTCAACCCCATCTTAGGCATCAATGTTGCCAGCCTATAGAATGTTGCTGAGAACACAACAGAAATCAGGAGATGGCATGTGCGCCTCAATACAGTGTTGACCGCCTCTACTAGGTTGGTCGTCATCTGCCCATACCGAAACCCCTCATTGTAACTTTGAGCCCATTGCCAGTTCTCCATGCTACCCAAACATGCCCGGAGATCTGTTAGTAAAGATGACATCTGAGATTCAAGCCTCGCGAACCTCTGTTTGAATTTTCGTTGTTCTAACTCATGAGCTGCATATTTAATTTGAAATCATCATTTTAAAAACAACAAAAAATTTGTAAAGTAATTTTTGAAATAAATACAAATAAAATTTTTTTACCCATGTTCACGAGTTCTTTTTTCCAATCTTTATTCTTATAATCTCTATGAAAGTTTACCGCGATGTGTCGAATGCAATAAACAAACTTCCATGGAATCCTCGATCGCCTTATCGCAGTAAGTAATCCTTTCGATCTATCTGATATAAGGCAAATATTATCTTCTTTGACAACGTGTCTCCGCAGATTTGTGAGGAAAAATTCCCAAGACTCGAAGCATTCACACTCTACAATGGCGAAAGCGATCGGAAGTACATTTTTGTTGCCGTCTTGTGCAACAGTAATCAGGAGTATTTGTATGTATTTGCCATACAACCATGTCCCGTCCACCTGCACCATCGGCTTGCAGTGAGGGAAGGCCCTAACGCACGGCTCAGATGTCTAAAACAAATGGTGAAAAACTCGTTTCCCCGATTGTATCTCCTCGTCTGGGCCTTTATACGGCACTATTTGCAAATCAATCACTATCCCGAGCACATACTCCTGTGTCCCAGCTATCCACCCTTGAAGCTCATTGTATGACGCATCCCAGTCACCATACAACTCTCGCATCGCCATTTGCTTTGCCCACCATGCCTTTCGATATGACACTTTATACTTGAATCAAGCTTGCATGTCCGCAATAAGGACCAACACCTGAATGGTGGGCAACTCTTTCACCAAAGGAATGAAACAGTTGCATATAGTTTTTGCATCTAACTTTCCATGGTCTTGTGACATACGAGCGAACGTGCATGTGTGTGGACCTTCTAGTTTCCTTATTATCCACATCTGCGCTGCTGCATTAATGTGGCTCGGACACGCCATTTACAATCACTTGACGCTTTCCAACATTCTCCTACGTACAAAGACTGCGTCGACTTCGTTACTTTATAATCCACACCTAACTTCAAGCTAAGTTGTTTTATAGCATGTAAACAGTCTTTTTTGTTATCGAATTGTTATCCCACAAACAACTCTTCATCGCCGAATTTTTCGTCAAGTAGGTGAACGGGCACAATATTTGTATATTCTGGGAACTCGCGTGCTACAGCCGTATCAGGATCCACATCGGTCATGAAGGACCTTGGATTATTTCTTATAACTATACCAGGGCCCGTGTTACTGGCCGAATAGGAGTTTGCATTTTCACCCTCCACCGGCCCTTCCTCGTCTATGTCTTCAGGGATGTCATCCAAATCGGGGCCACTGAAATCATTGTTTGTATCACGGTGGGAGTGATCATCATTATCGGACCCTTCATCAACATCTTCTATGGTGGCCAACACCTCTGGATGGATCTCTAGATGAGGAAACGGGTTTGGGATGTTATACAAACATTCACCAGTGTTCAGATTTTCTAGAGTTGGCATTGACCGTCCAAAACCTGACTACTCTTCCCAAGAGACGTTAAGATCAAAATCAATTCAAAAGCGCTGGCTTCTTGGAATTACAACTTGAATCGAATTTGGTTCAGCTATCTCCGCGAACAACTCAATTAGGTTGGGATTTTCTATCTCGGCAAACAACTCAATCGAGTTGGGATTTTTTTTCAAAATACGAGTTGGTGCCGGCCATTGACAGGCTAGCACCAAAGAAATTTTTTTTTAAATCGTACTTGGTGCCGGCCATTGACAGGCCAGCAACAAAATTTTTTTTAAATACGAGTTGGTGCCGGCCATTGGTCGGCCAGCACCAAATTTTTTTTTAAATCGTACTTGGTGCCAGCCAATGACAGGCCAGCACCAATTTTTTTTTTTAAATCGTACTTGGTGCCAGCCATTGACTGGCCAGCACCAATTTTTTTTTTTAAAAACTGATATTTTTGTATACTAGTATGATATGATTTAAAAAAAAAATACTCTGGTGCCGGCCATTGACAGGCCAAAACAAAAAAAAAATCAATTTTTTAAAGACTGACACAATTATTAGGCAATCATTAGTCCAAAATACGAGTTGTTGCCGACCATTGACAGGCCAAAACCCCATTTTACTGTTCATTTCAGGTCATTTTGGTGACTGTTTTTGAACCTGGGTTATTTTTGTAAATATTAAAATTTTTTGGGTCAAATAGCCGATTTTATAAGTCCCATATATTTATGTCTCTTCTAAGGGAAAATAGGAGATGTTCCCCATGTAGACAGGCCATGTGCATGGGTATAGTTTGTCCAACTGTCCCACATCACCAATACTTTAGCCTTATACCAACATAAGTTCTTGATATCTGCTATGTTGTTAGATGGTTGCTGGCTAGATAGTGATTGAATTTCAATGAATCTTGGCAGCAAAAGACCCTTATCATTGGAGTGGCAATTCTTGTCTCGGACCTGAACTAGGTATCATACTTGAAGAGTTTCTTGTTTAATCTCGAGCCACATATCTACACTATACTATTCTTGGGTTCATTAGAATCACTCATGAAAAATCTTCTAAGTTGTTTTCTCTATTCTTGGACAAGTGGTTGAAATCTTTGCAATGTCGCTAGTGGACCAAACTGTCTGATGCTATATATGCCATGGTACATATTACCAATGACTGTGGGACCCTAGTTATGCTTACGAGCTCTTCACAAGCTACAAATTCAATTGCAATGCTTTAAAATGTCTAGGTCATTGTTTATTGGTAATTTTTACTTTTCTTTCACTGGAATTACATATCTTGTTGTGTTGTCCTCCTCAATTTCTAGCCATGAAAAATGACCTAACAATCCATAACGTGAGATAGAAGAATAGTCTTTGCTTGGACCTTGGTAGACACTATGTTTTGCTGGGTTTAGGAAATTAGGGTGCTATGAACTGTTAGGTCATACCGGAGAGGATTAAAAAAAAATCAATGGAGGAGGGGCCATCTTCAACGCATTTCAATGACATATACACTTGAAATCAAATAATAAGTTACACTATTAGCAGCGGAGAATTTAGGGGGTTGGCAGGGTCCTGGCCTCCCTAAAATGTAAAATTATTATTTAGGTTTTTAAGATTTTTTAAAAATTTTAAATTAGTAAAGGTAAAATTACACATTTTCCCTCCCTAAAATTATAAAAATTCGATTTAATCCTTTAAAAATTATGAAGATATATACTATAAAAAATTAAAATTTCATCTGGCCCCCTTAAAAATTATTTTGGCTTCACCCCTGACTATGAGGCTCCTTGATACTCTATACATTGTTTATTAGTATATTAGATTTTTTTTTATACAATTCATATTAAAGCTCTCCCACAAATCCATTCCTTGAAAAAATTATACACTTAAAACACATTTAAACTCGTGTTTTCCTACTTGTTACAACGGTAACAATAATAGATTATTAATTTTTTATATATTTGGTAAAATTCGCTCATAATGTATTCATCATATAATCTATATCTATAGTATATTATCTATAATATTTATAAAAAAATGAATTTGAATAAATTTTTGATCTGACGAGAATATTATTTAATGTTAATTATATTATTAAATTGACATTAGAATAAAATTTATTAGTATCAATATGTAATAATAAATTTAATATTAATTACTTTCAAAAAATAAAAGTACTACTAATTAATATGATAGTATATTAATGTGAAATTAATTGATTTGATGACATCTTTTGAAAGTTTTATTTAAAAAAGTAACATAATATATTATTAATTAATAAAATTATAAATCTATAAAATTATTGAATGTAATTTGATAAATTAAAAAATAAAAATCCAAGTTTTTCTAACTAAATATTTTAACTATGATAATAACTAATAATAGTAAAATCAATTTTTATAATCAATAAAAATTAAATGTGTGAGATTACCATTATATATAAATATAATATCAATATATTGGTAATTTAATTTATAATGTATACTTTTTTTATTTATTCTTAATTTATATGTCAAAACTCAAAATATATTTTATAATTAAATTAAATATTAAATTTTTTATAAATATTAATTACATCAAATAAAATCGGTTCAAGTCAACACAAAACTTGACTCAACAAATAGTATGACTCATATCTATTTTAGAAATTAAGATAAAAATAACCATTCAATTAAGAATTAGTTTATTATTATTATTTATGTTTCTCATTTTTAAAATCTATAATATCAATAATATAATATAATATAAAAATAATTATAATTATTTTATTAATATGGCTTATATTAAATTTTGACAATAAAATTATGTTGATAAAAAATTATTAATATAAAATAATTATAATTATTTTATTAATAATGTTTTTGTTATCAATGTAATAGTTATTATCACTTAATTAGACTTTGAATTCATATTAAATTACACTTATTATTTTATATTAATTATCACTTAATTAGTGTTATAATTATATACCAATTAAAATTAATATTTAGAAATATAAATATATGCATTAGTAATGCATTTTCATTCAAAATAAAATCTAAAGAAATACAGGAAAAAAATTACATTTTAGCATTATTTATTGGGTTTTGTTTCCAACACCAAAAAAGACATGATTATTATTATTATTTGAGATGCTAAGTTATTATTATTTGATATTCAATGATTTTACTATTATTTGATTTTAATAATATTATATAATTGCAAATGTTGTTTACGAATGTGTTGTGAAATATTATGTCCAAAGGCAATAAAATATTTAAGTTAGGAGTGAGTAAAACTTGATTTGACTAGAAAAAATAAAAAAAATTCGAATTTCTAGTTAAACAAATCGAGTTATTCGAGTCAACTTAATTTTTTTTGAATTTCGAGTTCGAATCAAGTTGAATTTTCGAATTCGAATAACTCGAATAATTCGAATATCAAACTATAATATTTTATATTTTTACCCTAAACTCCCAAGCCTTTTTACTTTTCTCCGAAAACTTTTACTTCTTCCCACTTTCCCCAAAAACTTTTACTTCCCCCCATCCTAACCTCTTATCTAACCAAAATTCATTTCCCACCAAAATTTTACTCTCCCATTTACTTTTCCTCAAAATTTTACTCCCCAAAACCCTTAAAACTTTTTATTTTCCCCCAATATTTTTACTCCCTCCCACTTTTTCCCTAAAACTTTTACTCCATTCCCATCCCACCCCCCATTTACCCCAAACCCATCCCCCCAATTCTTTTTATTAATATTTTCCCTCCAAAATTTTACTCCCCCTATTTACTTTCCCTCAAACTTTTACTCCTCAAAACTTTTTATTTTCCTCCTAAACTTTTACTTCTCACCCTTTACTCCCAAATAAAAAATCAAAACTATCCAAAAAAAATCCTAAACATAAATAAGAATAATTTTATTTATATCTACTATTTATATTGTTAAATTAAATTTCACATTTTATATTACTTTTTAAAATTTAACTCGAACAAATATATTCAATTCAATTCGATTCGAATTCCATCTCACTCAACTCGATTCGAGAAAATTTCAAATCAAATTAGGATGATAAAATATGATTTGTCAACTCGATTAACTCGAAATTTTTTCATCCGATTCGATTTGATTCAATTCGATTGAATGCTTACCCCTAATTTAAGTAATAGTTCTTTGTAGGTAAAATTTTGATTCATATTCAAATGACAAGTTATTTTATCCAATTACATGTTATTTTACTATTAGTTGCTTCTCACTTTTTTTTTTCATTACTGTAAAAACTTTATTTGTAACATCCCAAAAATTAGGGGTTAGGATCTTAAAAAAAAATTCAAATCTTATCTTTTTTTATTAAATAAAAGATAATTCAAATAGAAATAGAATTCCATATATTTTTATCTTCTTATCCTAATTTGAAATCATATCTTATCCTTGTTTAAAATTTTAAATAGAATTAAAATTTCATGTCTTTTTATCTTTTTATCCTAATTTGAATTTTAAATTACCCCTTTTTCAAATACTAATAGAAATTATCCTCCTTCCTTCTATTTATTCTCTATTTTTCCTTCAAAACCCCTATTGCAACATTCTTTCAAACTCTTAAGTTTTTTCTTTTTCTCTTCCATTGTTAAACAATTTTCAATAAAGGAATTCAAAA
This sequence comes from Gossypium stocksii, assembly GCA_020496765.1. Lineage (NCBI taxonomy): Eukaryota > Viridiplantae > Streptophyta > Magnoliopsida > Malvales > Malvaceae > Gossypium > Gossypium stocksii. Next base: position 88,320,818 of record CM035629.1, read on the forward strand.
TCTTCAAAATCAACTTTCTTTTTGTGAGAAAATCACCAATATCTCCAAAGCTAAGGTTTTTAAGTCTTCAAATCAACATTATGTATGATTAATTGTAGTGTTAGGAAGTTAAAAGAGTTGTTATGCGAACTTATAGGAAATAACATGCGAACACAATAGGAATTGTAATATCAACACGTAGAAGTTCTATGTGAACCCATAGAAATTATATGCGAACCTTAACTACCTAAGAGGTGAGTTGTACATATTTTATTATGTGAATCTAGGTGATTGTTTATACGAACTCATAAAAAGATTAGCTATATGCGAACATATATAAGTCCTTCAAGCAAACTCATATGCTAGCGGCATGCAAACCCTAGGTGATTAATATGTGAATTGTATATGTACATGCAAACCTAGGAGATTATTTAAGACTAGTTATTTGCGAACTCTATATATGATAAATGCTAACCCCAGTATATGTGACATTGTTATTCTTTTTTACATGTGCCAAATAAATGTATGTACATGTGAGACCGACTGAATGCATGATTGCATGTCATTTGTTGATAATTGTGACAATAAATATGCTAAAAAAAGCATAATATCAAATATTGATAATGAGTATAATATGGTGAGTGTATGTGCATAATACATAAAATTGGCAATGGAGGAGGGAGGAGTTTTGTAGGAGATAGTGGCAATTTAAGTCCACACTAAAAGTCAGTACTATACGAAGTAGGCGGCAATGTCATCCAAAATGGATAAGTCGGGATGGTAAGCTAAAAAGCCAGCAGACTGGGTCAACCAGGATGATAGTTTATATGTAAATCCATCTAAACTGGACAAGACGAGCTGGATGTTTTAAAACACCTTCAAAATCGAACCAAACTGGGGTTATAGTAATAGTCATTGTCACAGATGTCCAGTGAATGACCATCGTCACCTGAAATCAAATTTGGGATAGTTAATTATTGTTATGTGTTATGTGAGATGGTGTGTCGAGCAATGCTCGAGGGTAGTCCAGATGGATGAGTGGGAAATTAAAACATTAATTTACATTTGCATTGCATCATAAAAATTTTCTTTATATGCATTGATTTTCTATATGTTCCTTATTATATGCTTAATATGCTATTAAGTTAAGAATTAAATGCTTTTCGATTTGAATGATTATATATAATGGTTTAAGGTTAATCTCACACTAAGCCATTATAAGCTCATTCTTCCTTTTCCTTACCTCTCAGGAAGCGCAGAGAATTAGGACTCAGATTGGCATCGGAGGACCCTCAAATTAGTAAGTTGTTTTTTTTATTAAGTTCTATTATTAAGTTTTATTAAAATTTTCCTTAATCGTTTATTTTGGGTTTGTAATTATTTAGCATTTTCTCATTTTTATATCTTAAGTTTGGAATTTGTTAGCTTATTTATTTTATGCATGACATTGAAATATTATTATAATATTTGCATGCCATTCGGCTTAAAAAACTATATTTTGTTTACCACTGCTTTATAAAATACTTAAAGTTTTGAATAAATCTTTTCCTCAAAACCTTAATTGTTTCAAATCCTCACATTAAGATTATTGTAATTGCATTACTAAATAAATCGGCTTAAATTAATGAATGTTTATCCTATAACAAAAGAGCAATTTTTAAACAAATCAACTCAAGTAAAAAGAATTACTTTATGGGATCACTTCGAGGATCGAATGTTACGCCTTCAAAGATTAAATGTAATGCCTTCGACTTAGCCGAACCTCCTAGGCCGAGTCTGGGGTGTTACATAAATGGTATTAGAGTGTAACACCCTTAACCCGTATCCGTTGCCAGAAGAGGGTTACGGAGTATTACTGGATTAGTAACACATTAACACATACATTTCACATACATAAATTAGTTCCATGTAAATATCACATTACACTTACATTTCACATACATAAATTAGTTCCATGTAAATATCATTCACGTTCATTCATATTGTCCCTATTACGAGCCTACGAGGCCTAATTCATGCTTTAGAAGTGGTTCGGGACTAAACCAATCACTTATAAAAATTTTGGGAAAACTTAGAAAAATTCACAAAATAGGGGACACATGCCCGTGTGTCTCACATGGCCACAAGATATGCCCGTGTCATAGGCTGTGTAGACATTCAAAATGGGATCACATGGCCATGTCCCAGACCGTGTCTTACCCCGTGTAACTCTCTGACTTTGGTCACACAGCCAACCACACGACCATGTGTCTAGCCTGTGTGCCATTCGAGAAGGCCATATACACTTGTGTGCCAGGCTGTGTGCTAGGCCATGCCAAACTTGTAGGGTATAATGACTTATGCTACACGGTCAAGTCACACGCCCGTGTGTGAAGCCATGTAGAGCATATTGACTTGATTTCAGTTTCAACACAAGGGGACACACGGTCGTGTATAATGACCATGTGTCACACACGACTAAGACACACACCTATGTCTCTGTCAGTGTGGACAAAAATATGCTATTTACCAAGCCATTTTGCCACCCGACTTTGCATAAACCTACATCAAACCAAATGACACAAAACATAGCATGAATATACATTCTTTTAACCTCAACCAAGTATAACTTATACCATTTCAATTCCAATATATATAAGCACATAAATATCACCTTATAGCATTCAATTCCATGCCAAAATCACATTCTCGATTCACCTAATTAGCAAACTTCATATATGCACCTAACATCATGTATATATGTAACGCCCCAAATTTTATGAATATGTTTCTGCGTTACTTTGATTAAAATATTGGTCTGCTTTAGTGGTTATGTGCTCTGGGTGTGTTAAGGAGGTCCCAAGTTCAAGTTAAGACTTGGGCTAAATTTTGGTTTTTATTTGAATTAAGCCTTACCTTTGGCAAATAGGCTTATAAGAATTTATTTATAAAAGCTTATCAGAATGGGCTTGCTGGTCTGATGGTTAATTGGATGTTGTTATGCATGAGGTCCTGAGTTCGATTCTTAGCAAATGACAAGGGACATTATTTTTGCTACAGATTTTGGCTAGAGTTTTTATTTGACCGAAAATCTGAGTAGTGAGTAGTTGAGGGAGGAAATTAAGGGATTTGGGAATATCCCAAATTTGGTGTAGTGAATTTCGGCACTCTCTCCATCTCTTTCTAAAATTCTGACAATTTTTCCTTTCTATTCTTTGGCTTTGCTTTGCCAAATTTTCTCTGCAATTTTTCTCTTTTTTTTTTCACATTCTTTTCTTTTCTTCCAGCTGACATTCTTCTCTTTGTTTCTGTTACTCTGATTTTTTCTACTTAGAACCTAATTAGCCTTTGCTTCCCGTTTTCACTTCTCATCTACAATTGTCTCTGTTGTTCGTCTATCGGTTGCCCATTTGGTAAGTTCTGTTCTTGCTTCCTCTTATTGTTTTTCTAGATAAGTGGTTTAAAGGGACTTCCTTTTGGTTGTTAGGAGTTATTCAAGAGCCTGAATATTGTTCTAATCAGTGTCTAGGGACGAGAAACCTCTGTCATTTGCTGAAGGTAAGAGTTTTCACCAAATTGGTAGATATTCCATTTTGGGATATGTGTAATTTGATTTTTTAAGAGACTAATTGAGCGGCTTATTGTGTAATAATAGGTTCTAGAGTGCTCAGGAGTGCTTAGGCATCGAAAACAAACCATGTGTGTACTCCGATTGCACAGAAAATGGGTTTTGGCGAAAGCCAAAAATCCTGCTGTCGACGCCATACGGGCGTGTGGACTGCCCGTGTGGAGGCTGTGTGATGAGACACGACCGTGTGATTAATGAGCCAGGCCATGTGCATGTGACACGAGCACGACAGACACAACTGTGTGAGGCTAGCGAGGCTGTATAGGAGACACCGGCTCGGCCAATTGGGTCATGTGGGACACACGGGCGTGTGGGTCCACACGGGTAACCACATGGGCGTGTGGGATTTTGGATCACACGGTCAAGACCAATTTGGGCCATGTGGGCCACACGGGCATATGGGCCCACATGGGCAGGCTACATGGGCGTGTGAGCTTATTTTTCTGATATGAACTGTAAGGTTGCACAGGTCGCCCAAGTCAACTGTGACCTGAATGTAAGGTCGGTAAGCGTTACTAGACCCTATCCTATGATTTGATATTGAGACGTATGTGTTAACATGTGTATTGATTCTGTTCTGGACATGACTGTATAATCTGTTATCTGCATTTTAGTATGCCATGATATTATGATGCATTGCATTGGGGTGAGTTTATTGTTGAAGAGAAGGATGTATTTGAAATGCTTCTAGCCTGTATCTAGCAGCTATGCTGCATATATCTGTTATGTGCCATTTCATAGTACCTTATGGTGTGTAGGGTTGGATGTGTTGATTTTATCCCCATATTTGGTGTGTAGGGCTGGGTGGATCGATTTTATCCCCATATGGTGTGTAGGGTTGGACGAAGATGGTGTGCAGGGTTGGTGGGCATGTTTTTGTTTCTGATCTGATATGCATGCGATATTTGTATGGGCTAAGGCCTGATTATATATGATTTTATTCTGAGTGGGCCGAGGCTCACACCGTTTCTGTTAAAGGCTCAGGCCCGAATTATGACTGTATTCTGTTATTTGACTGTATGCATGCTAAACTGTGGGGATGTACACACTGAGTTTGCGAAAACTTACCCCTTTCTTTGTTTTATCTGTCAGGTAATCCTCAACAGTAGATGGATCGGTGCAACGGAGGGCTCGATGGTGACTACTGCTAGATACATTTTGGTTTTCACGGTTACTGTTTATATTCTGCATTGCCGTTTTACTTATTATTTTGGGAATATTTATGTTATATGGACCTTTGGACTGTTTTTTGTTTTTAATTTGGGGATTTTGAGCAGTTTTTATGGATTTATACTGCAACACCACAAAACACTGTTTTTCTAAAATTAACTAAGAGCTTTCCCGTAAAAGAAATGGGTTTAGGCAAATCAATTAATTCACGGTTTTTTTGACTTAAGTAAAGATAATAATATGAATGAGCTTTTATATCCGAATTGGTTTTTTTAAACACTCTTATGTGACACTGTCAGATTCGGCCATAACGTCTAAGCTGGGTTTGAGGTGTTATAATATATATATATATATATATATATCATTGCATCAATTCATCTAATAAGTGCCATATTACCAATTCACATATGGACCATATTTAAGATTTTTATACACCACATATCAAAATAGTTATTTGATCTATATAAGATATCACCAAGCATACTAAGGCAACTATTAGACTTCACATGTCATAAATAATTTATACTTAACATATACAAATCAAAACATACTCCAAATAAGCTAAATCACTTGGCTATACACTTATCAATCTCATATAGACTTCAATAACCAAAATAACTTATACAAATCATAAACAACTAGCCTATACATGCCATATAACCAAAGTCTCTAAGCTTATAGGTACCAAACTGATAGTTGGATAGTGTGATGCAATCTCTGACGATTTCTAATTCGAGCGAGCATCCGAAACACTATAAAACATAGAAAAGGTAACAGAGTAAGCTTTATAGCTTAGTAAGCCCGTATAATATAGAATTAAACTTACCCATCATTCATAATTTAGGCAATTAAACTTAGTATAACCCAATCAACTGATTCAAATGCCTATCATGTGAATACATCAGTAGGTTAGTTCCACAATATGCACATAAACATCAATCATCAATAAGGTATTCAATTAGCTTTCAAGCTCATGTATTTATATCTTTCCTTTTGTACTTTGATTCGTAGTATAACATCAATTACATATATTTCACATAACATTTTGTACTAACTCATTTTCATTCATATAATATGTAATTCATTCGTATAATTTGTAATTCATCCGTATAATCTATAATTTATTCGTATAATCTGTAATTTTATTCGTATAATTTCTAATAAAATTATGCCCGTTGAATCACTTAGAATATTGATAGATACACGAGTGGTACACACGAAGTGTACTAATCGTTAATTTGTCAATTCATGACATGTTTTCTCTTTTGAGCTATGATCGGTAAGCTCCTCCTGAGCTATGGCAACAGTAAGCTCCAATGAGCTGAGAAATAGTAAGCTTTGATGAGTTGAGAATAGTAAGACCTTATAAGCTGATATATCAGTAAACTCATACAAGTTACGGTGAGTCCACAACACATGCTGGATCTCGACCAAAATAGTAACCCTAGTGACATGTCACTCGTATCCTACAAATTCCTACGGTTCAAACGAGACTCGATATTTCCTCGGACTTTATCAATTAGACATTCAATATTTATGTATTTTATTTTCTCAATTCAATTACATACATTTTAATTAAGTACATATAATTAAAAAATTAAATTTTAATTATACGAACTTACTTCGTACCGCTCGGATAACACGATCGTCTATTCGTCTACTTTTCCTTTTCGCCAATCTAGTTTCGGTATTTACTTATCTTGATCTATAATATATCAAATTTAGCTCATTCAATATCCATTCTATTCAATTTAGTCCAATTACAAATTTAGGAAACTTACATTTTTCCCCTAATATTTCACATTTTCACATTTTAGTCCTTATTTCACAAAATTACAAATTCATGAAATTTTCACAATACCCATGCTTAGCCAAATTCTTATAAGGTCCCTAACAGCCCATATCTTTCATTTATTTACACATTTAACCACAAATTTTTAACATTTCTCAATTTAATCCCTATTTGACATTTTTATCAAAAATCACTTTATAAAACTTGTTAATCTAAGACCAAACCTTCATAATCTATCTTCAATCATCTAATTACTCATACATTCATCAATGAAAATATTCACAAACTTTAATAGTTTCTCAAATTTGTCCCTAGGCTAGCTAGACCTAGTTGCAATGATCTCAAAAATATAGAAATTATTAAAAATGAGACAAAAACGGTACCTTAGTGAGCAAAATTGCTTTGGCCGAAACACTCTAAGATAGTATCTCATTTCTTGAATTTTTGGTGATGAAAAGATAATGGAAGATAATGATTCAATTTGTTTTATTTTAACTTAATTTACTAATTTACTATTTTAACCTTAATATTTAATCAAAATTTTAATAATGCCAAGCCATCAAATTCCACTATCAACATTTATGGGCTAATTCCAACATAAAGACCTCCACTATTAAATTTCATAGCCATTTAATACCTTTAACTTGTAGAATTCAACTTTTACATTTTACGCGATTTTGTCATTTTATCAAATTAAACACTCCAACAGTAAAATTTCTTAACGAATTTCTCATACAATTATATTATCCAGCTATAGACCTCAATTTAATAATAAAATAAATGTTTTAACTTCAGATTTGTGGTTCTAAAACCACTGTTCTGATTTAACCAGAAACAGACTGTTACATATAGCCTAGATTTTCTAAACATGGTTTTGAACTTTTGAAGGAGTATGCATGCATAGGATTAAATTATTTTTATGATAGGAAAAATTTAGGAAAAATCATGCCACAAGTTTTCAAAAAACAATAATGATAATTTTCTACAGGAAATTGAATCCGAGACTTTGATGCCGGTCCTACTTTAGTTACTGTTACTTTTGAGACTTTAGATAAATTGTACTTTTAGGCTATAAACATTTAGGAAATATCTAAGGCTTAATTTTTTTACTTGAAAATCATAGATAAACCTTAGACTCGAAGAAACAATAATATGTCAGTTAAATTGAGAAATTTGGGATAGAGCAAAATGTTAGTGAAATTACCGAAGTACAGTTCATGGTAGTGAATGACCTTCAAGAAAAACCCATAGGAAGTTAAAGAGAATAAGAATCAGAGTAGCGCAGTGAAAGGATGGTGTTTGAATAATGAATTTTTGGTAGCTAAATTATTAACACATTAGTAGGAAAACTTTGAGGATGAAATTTCTTTCAGGATGAGAGAACTGTAACATCCTAAAAATTAAGGGTTAGAATTTAAATTTTTTTTTTTTTTCAAATCTTGTCTTTTTTAAAGCAAAATAAAGGATAATTCAAATAGAAATAGAATTCGATATCTTTTTATCTTCTTATCCTAATTTGAAATCATATCTTATCCTTCTTTAAATTTTAAAATAGAATTTAAAGTCCATATGTTTTTATCCTAATTTGAAATTATATCTTATCATTCTTTATAATTTAAATAGAATTAAAATTCCGTATCTTTTTATCTTCTTATCCTAATTTGAAATCATATTTTATTTTTATATTCTTATCCTAATTTAAAATCATATTTTATCCTTGCTTAAAATTTAAATAGAATTAAAATTCCATATATGTTTATCTTCTTATCCTAATTTGAATTTCAAATTACTCCCTTTTAAATCCTAATAGGATTTATCCTCCTTCCTTCTATTTATTCTCTATTTTTCCTTCAAAATGCTATTGCAACATTCTTTCAAACTCTTGAGTTCTTTCTTTTTCTCTTCCATTGTTAAATCAGTTTTCAATCAAGGAATTCAAAATCTTCAAAATCTTCCCTTTTTTCTGATCATCAATTTCTCCAAAGCTAAGGTTTTTAAGTCTTCAAATCAGATGTGGGATCTAAATTTAAAATATTATGTATAATTAATTGTAGTGTTAGGAAGTTAAAAGTGTTGTGATGCGAACCTATATGAAATAACATGAGAACACTATAGGAATTGTAATGTGAACACGTAGAAGTTATACGCGAACCCATAGAAATTATATGCGAACCTTAACTACTTAATAGGTGAGCTATACATATTTAATTATGCGAATCTAGGTGATTGTTTATGTGAACTCATAAAAAGATTAGCTATATGCAAATCTATATAAGTCCTTAAAGCAAACTCATATTTTAGCGGCATGCGAACCCTAGGTGATTAATATGTAAATTGTATATGTATATGCAAACCTAAGAGATTATTTAAGACCAGCTATTTGCAAACTCTACATATGATAAATACGAACCCCAGTATATGAGACATTGTTATTCTTTTTTACACATACCAAATATATGTGTGGACATGTGAGACTAACTGATTGCATGATTACATGTCATTTGATGATAATTGTGACAATAAATGTGCTAAAAAAAGATAATATCAAATATTGATAATGAGTATGACATGTTGAGTATATGTGCGTAATATAAGAAATTGGGAATAGAGGACGGAGGAGTTTTGTAGAAGATAGTGGCAATTTAAGTCCACACAGAAAGGTAGTACTACATGAAATAGGTGGCAACATCATCGAAAATGGATAAGTCGGGATGGTAAGCTAAAAAGCCAGTAGATCGGGTCGACTGGGATGATAGTTTATTTGTAAAGCCATCTAAACTAGACAAGACATGATGGTTATTTTAAAACACAATCAAAACCAAACCAAATTGGGGTGCTAGTAATAGTCATCATCATATATGACCAGTGAACGACCATCGTCACTTGAAATCAAATCCGGGATGGTCAGTTATTGTTATGTGTTATGTGAGATGGTGCGTTGAGCAATGCTTGAGGGTGGTTTGAATGGACGGGTGGGAAATTAATACATTAATTTACATTTGCATTGCACCATAAATATTTTCAGTATATGCATTGATTTTCTATATGTTCCTTATTATATGCTTAATATGCTATTATGCTTGAATTAAATGCTTTTCGGTTTGAATGATTATATATAACGGTTTAAGGCTAGTCTCACACTGAGCCATTGTAAGCTTATTTCCCTTTTTCCTTAACTCTTAGGAAGCGTAGAGATCTAGGACTCAGAATGGCATCGAAGGACCCACAGATTAGCAAGCCGTTTTTTAATAAAGTTCTACTGTTAAGTTTTATTTAAAATTTTTCTTAATCGTTTATTTTGGGTTTGTAATTATTTATTATTTTCTCGTTTTTATATTTTAGATTTGGAATTTGTTAATTAATTTATTTTATGCTTCACATTTAATTATTACTCTAATATTTGAATGTCATTAGGTTTAGAAAACTATCTTTTGTTTTCAGCTACTTTATAAATTACTTAAAGTTTTGAATAAATTTTTTCCTCAACACCTTAATCGTTTTTCAATTCCACACATTAATATTATTGTAATTGAATTACTAAATAAATTCAGCTTAAATTAATGATGTTTAGCCTAAAACAAAAGTGCAATTTTAAACAAATTGATCCAAGTAAAAACAATGGCTTTACAGGATCACTTCAGTGATCGAATGTAACGCATTCGACTTAGCTAAAATTTCTAAGTCGGGTTGAGGGTGTTACATTAGTTTATTCTGTCAATTATATTTTCAAAATTAATACAATTTTATTACAAATTAGATCAATTTTGATTTAATTAGAAAATACATTTTTCTAAAGAAATTGCAAAATATATTATTTAATGAAATTAAAAATAAACATATAAAATCATGTGCAATGAACTAGACATGATAACTTGTATACAGAAAAGCTAGAATTTAAAGAAAATTTTGAACTGAACAATATAACCTTTATTATTCATTATATGTTGAATTTTTCATTTAAATATTTATTATTTATACTTTTGGCACATTTATAAACAAAAATTTTGATTTTGCTAAAACATTTAATTAAAAAAATTTCAATTCATAAGAAAATTTATCAAATTTATAAATAAGAATTTTGACTGAATGAAAAAAAAAATTTTTATATAATAATGAATAAAAAACTTAATCTTGATATTAAATTAATTTATATTTAAATTATTTTGCTCTGAAACACCACTTTTCTTTCTTTTTTCGATGTTTATGTTGTATAATTCGTTTTCAAAAGTGCTAGAAATTAATATAATTATTAAAAATTATCTTAAAAAATTATTAAAATATGAATTTTAATATTTTTTAATTCTTTAATTAATTATCTATAGAATAACGTTGAGGATAAACTTAGATAAATGGTTGTGTAAGTGCATTTGAATTTAAAGAATCATTTGCCTAGGTTCATCTTAGATGTGATTTGTAATAATTTTAAATATCTTTATTAATTTTTAATAACTTTAATATTTTTTTAATTTCCTATAGTTATTAATAATTTTTAAATAATTTTCTATATATTTTTTTGTAATGTTTTAGTAATTATCTAAAGAACCTTATCCAAGATGAACGTGGATAAGTGGTTGTCCATATCAAAATGAATCTGGACATCTTAAACATGTTATTGTCAAATTATTTTAAAATTTTATTTATTTTAGGATTTTTAAAATTTTTAAATATTTAGCATGAGATCCCCGTGGCACGTCATGTGCCACTATTTGGTTGGATCGTTAATCACGTCAGTTAAAAATTCACGATCAATGGTGCTCAATGTAACTTCTTATACCTCAACTGAACGAAAATAAGATGAAAGACGCCACATTGGTTACTAAAGCAACCCAAATAGACAAGTCAAACTTTCAAAACTTCATCATTCAAAAATAAGATAAAACAACATATCTACTGACTATAAGTGTTATTACTAATCCAAGGATAGAAATAAATTTTAAACGGACTTTGGAAAGTCTTTCTAGGCCCAAAATACACAAAAAGAGAGCCATTTATTGATACTTGGAACCAAAGTACCAATACAAGTATAAAAAATTTGCGTAGTAATGTAGCACTTAACTGCCTCCAAACGTAATAATGTCTAGAATGTAAAAACTGCAACTAAAGATATGAAATGGAGCGATGTCCACAAGTATATAGGTCAGGTTGTAATATAGTCTATTTACAACACAACACTTGGTAAGTATTTTGAGGATCGTAATCAAGTGATTGCAGTTTGAGGAAAACTGCTCTTAAGCCAATTACCAAAAATACCTACTAGTCTACTTGAGTCATGAATTAGTAGTGTTAATCTAAAAGCAAGATGATAATGGTAATAACCAAATAAATTGAATAAATTGAACTAAACCTAAATCTACTCATAAGTTCATATATTGGCTTATTTTATTCCCTATTTTGACTATGCGAGTTCCTTCAGCCTAGATCCAATTGTTTTACCAAATTAATTATTGATGTAGGTGTATATTTGTATAAAGCAAACATTGCTTTTTAGAGCAAGTCTTATGCTATCTTTGGCAATAATATTTTTTTTCCAAACTCTTTCTGCAATTTTTTTCTCTGGGAAAACTCTAGACTTAAGATTTACTTAAAGACTTGGGTTCATTGTACTCAGCCAACTCCACAATCGTTTGGCACCTGGTAAATATCGATGAAACTCAAGTTATTTTCATGGCTATTAACGGGGACCTAGGGTTTTATACTTTAGTGCTAGTTTGAGGTGTAAGGGAGGAACTTCAAAATTCTGGGTTTCCTTTTAATGTTCATATTTAACTTATTTAGTTTTTCTAGTAAAATTATCTGATAAGTTAACTCTTCATATTATAGCTCAAGAAACTCCTAAAAACTCTCGTGATAAGAGGAAAATGTCTTACTTTCCGATCTTGCTGCATTTTTTGGTGATTTCCTTCTTGCTTCCATGTGTGTGTATTATGTTCTCTTTTATGTTTGATTGAGGTAAGCACTCTTATCCTATAAGATGATATGTTGTGTTTGAGAATAAAGGTTCATGTTTATAAAACTGAGTTAGTTATTTGTGTAAATGGAGTAAGGGCCTTTTCGTCTTGTTTAAGCCATCACCCATTGTCTTTGGAATGAACAATATGAATTGAGTTATGAAAATAAAATCATGGCAATGCCTCCAATGAAATGAACATTAAACTGGCATATCGTGATACATGAAAAGGGATCATGTAACCTTTGGTAGGGCATGTATTAATGCAAACCAGTTTGGCAAATCATGATGGAACGAATGAAATAAATGCTAAGGCTTGATCATGGAGTTGGGTGTTGTAACACCCCTTACCCGAGACTGTAGCTGGAGTCGAGCACGAGGCGTTACCAGACTTACCTTACTAGTTTGGGGCATAAAAATTTGCTTTTAAAATTAATTCATTCACATTCATCCAATATATCCCTAAAATGGGTCCTCGAGGCCCTAAACATGCAATTGGAACGGTTTGGGACCAAACCGAGAACATTTAAAAATTTTCCAATTACTTACACAAATTAAAACAATTTATTTCACTGTTCATAATAAAACTGTCCACCTGCATAATAGTAACTAAATTAATTATAACTGGAGTTACGAAACTCAAAATTTAAATATATAAAATTTCCCTAAAACTAGACTTATATATCCTCTTACCATAAATTTTCCAGAATTTTTGGTGTGGCCAATTAGTAAAGTTTACTAGTTAAAGATTCCCCTGTTTTGTAGTCTAATAGTTCTAACCTCTCCTTACTAAAAATCAATTATGTCTTAGTGCAGTTTTCATATAGTGTTTTTGCTTGTTTTTAATGAAAATAGGCTTACTAAGGATTCTATACATATAAACTATAACTCATAATTATTTCTATACAATTTTTAGTGAATTTCTAAAATCAGAACAGGGGATCACGAAGTCACTCTAAACTAGTCTCGCCATAATTTAAATATCTCAAAATACAGACTTCCTTTGCTTGCTATGCTTCTTTTTTATGAAAATAGACTCAATAAGATTTAATTCTATATCTCATTCACCATTTAGTTCCATTTCTAAAATTTTTAGTGATTTTTCAAATTCACGTCATTGCTGCTGCTACAAAATTGTTTCATGACCAACTTTTACTCTTTCATAATTTCTTTGCATTAACTATCATTTAGGCATACATAACATCAAAACATGTTCTTAACTAGCCATTCAATAGCTAATCACTATCAAATATTCACATGCCATTCTTTAATCATATCATAAGGACATACACACGAAATGACCAAGTCCCTATACATGCCATAACTCAAAACATTTCAAATTACAAAATACCGAGATAGCCTTTGATAGTGTGAGACGAACTCCGACTTCCTTACGATCCCCAAATTGGCTTGGCTACACTATAAAAGAGAGAAAGGAAAAGGAGTAAGCTACAATGCTTAGTAAGTTTACAAGTAAATAAATGACAACATTCACCAAGGATAAATATACTCATATTATACCATCAATTAACAAAATCTTTATTTTACTTCTCCACTTCTCTTTAACTTTCCTGTTTATCATTCCTTTACCTGAACTTTCTTGTAACATAGCCTGTATATTAGCCCAATGAACTGTTGGGAATACTCAGGATACTTGGGTTTCCCTGCCTGATAATAGCCTGCCAATGCCATGCTCTAGGCATGGTCTTACATGAGATGTTCCCTGTCCTGCCAAAGCCATATATCTGATATGGACTTACATGGGATGTTCCTGAACTGTCTCAACCTGCCAATGCCATATGTTTGATATGGACTTAAATGGGATGTTCCTCAACTGTCTCAACCCAAGATGTCATGACATTCCGTATCCCATACCTTCCTAAGGCTCAAATGAGCTTTCTGATACTTTTTCTCTGTTACCTCATCTTTGATTCAACTTGGAATATTCTAATAAAATAAACGTATATATGCTGGAAATTAACAACATTAATATTAAATATCGAAATATTGCATTTATTTACCGTAAACTTACCTCGGTGCAAAATACGATCAACTTGACAACTTAATCTTCTACCTTTTTCTTTTCTCAGTCTATCCTCAAATTTCGTTATTCTTGATCTATAATTAGCAAATTTAGCTTATTTAATACTCACATTTATCAAAACAGTCCTTAAATCTAACTTTGGCAAAATTATGATTTTGCCCCTAAACTTTTGCATATTTAAACTTTTTCCCTAAAGCTCAGAAATGAAAATTTTTCCCAAATTCTTATATTTTAGGACATGCTGATCATTTTCCCTTAATGGCAACATCAAATTCTCACTCTAACATGTACTTATGAACATTAGATATTTTTACCGATTATGTCGTTTTACTCGTTTCACTTAAAATCGAGTAGCACAAGTTGTTTAACATAATTTAAAACTTCATATTCTATCATAAAACATCAAAATAAACACATTTCACCTATGGGTATTTTTCCAAATATGAACCTAGGTTAAATTATTCTAGAATAAGCTAAATTAGGTTACCGGGACTCCAAAAACGTAAAGAACATTAAAAATGGGGCTTGGAATCACTTACTATGGGGCTTGGAAGCTTGAAACAAATCCTAGCTATGGAGAACCCTTGAAATTTGGCCTAATGAAGAAGATGATAACATTTTGCCATCTTTTTTCCTTTTTAATCTTTTTAATTACCAAATGACTAAAATGCCCTTCATTAAAACTTTGGTTATTTCTACCTATGTATGTCCATTTTTGTCCACGAAATGGTATAATTACCATTTAAGGACCTTTACTTCAATTATGCTCTTCAATTTAATCCTTTCCTATCTAAAACTCATATTTATAAACTTTTGCAATTAAGCCCTAATAGGCAAATTAAACATGCAATTCATAAAATTTTCTATCAGTATTCTAACACATGTATCTATTCACTCGATAAATCATTAAAATTTATAGGAATAAACTAATTGTAACTCCTTGAATTTTGGGCCTAGAAGTATTGGGCCTTGAGTTTTGGATCGGTTAAAAGGTGGCTTAAATAATTCAAATGTGTGATTTTAGAGTGTTTGGTGGGTACTATGAAGTCCCGAGTTCAAGTTAGGCCATAGGAAAAATTTTTATTTTTAGCCTTAGTGGAACCCTGATCTTAAGTGGTATGACTTTTAAATAAATCAGGGTAAAATAAGGTACAAAAACGAGTGTGGTGTAGTGGCAAAGTGGCGCCACTTAGTGGACAAGGAAGTGACGCCATAAAGGAAGCAAGGCGGTCCAAGGTTCAAGTCTTGGCTCTTGCAATTTATTTTGGTTGTTCTTTTAAATAAATCTGGAAGCGAGTAGGCATGCTTTAAAGTTAAATGTGTTGGACTTATGACACAAGAGAGCTGTGTCCTAGTGGTGGTGGCGTGACATGGTTATTGAGAGGACTATGGTTCGAATCCCTTTGCATGCAAAGGTTGATTATTTTGCTAATGCTTTAGTTTTGGGGGATTAATAGATAATCCCACATCGGGAAGCTAACATGAGAATAGGTGAGGAGCTGGCTTTAAATAGAGCAAACCATGAGGAGAGTAGGCATACCTTTCTTGGCTTATCCCTTTCACGTTGTGGCGTGTTCGTTTGGGTTAGGCGTTGGATCATTCGTTGATCTGTATGCCGTTGGGTCACGGTGGTGGTGACCGTAGTTGATTGACACACCCCCTGGGGAGTCAAGGGTGCGACTATTGTTGGCTTCTGGGCATAGCAGCGTTTAGAGCGTGGATTAACTTCAGATACCTATCAGGTGTGTATTTCACCCTACTCTAGCTGTAGAACGGCAAATGCCAGAATGCCGAAATGGGCCAGGCGGGCCCAATGGGCCCATGGGCTCAATCGGGCAAATTGTATGATTGTGTAGTAAATATTGGACTAGACTAGGTGAATCTTATATCTGTGGCTAGTTTTGGGCTAAAGGGCTACACGAGCGTGTGGGCCCACCGGGGTCGAGAGCAAGCCTTAGGCCCATTCACAACGTTATCTCTGTTCAAAATACTTGAGTCACTCGAGGTGACTGTAGACTTTTTGAGGGATTGATAAAATTACTGAATTACCCTCGATTTGCAAAATTACAGTAATACCCCCGATTTGCAAAATTACCGAATTACTCTCGATTTGTAAAATTATAAAAATACACCCGATAATACCCCCGATTTGTAAAAGTACTATTTACCTCTAATTTGCAAAATTACCGTTTTACCCCTGATTTGTAAAGTTACCATTTTACCCCTGATTTGTAAAGTTACCGTTTTACCCCTGATATGTAAAGTTATCGTTTTACCCCTGATTCGTAAAGTTGTCGTTTTACCCTTGATATGTAAAGTTGTCGTTTTACCCTTGATTTGTAAAGTTGTCGTTTTATCCCTGATTAGTAAAGTTATCGTTTTACCCTTGATTTGTTAGAATTACCGTTTTACCCTCAGTTTACAAAATTACAGAAATATCGCAGTTTACAAATTACAGAAATACACCGAATTTCAAAATCACCGAAATACCCCTGATTTCCAAAATTACCAAAATACCCTTGGTTTGTGAAATTATCGAAATACCCCTAGTTTGTGAAATTACTAAAATACCCCTAGGTTGCAAAATTACCGAAATAGCCTTGTAGAGTAGAATTATCGAAATATCCCTATAGGTAGAATTACCGAAATACCCCTGTAGGGTAGAATTACCGAAATACCCCTATAGGGTAGAATTACCGAGATACCCTTATAGGGTAAAATTACCATTTTGCCCCTAGGGTGTTAAATGATTGTTTTGCCCTTATGGGCAAGTGATTGACTTGGACTGTGTGTTTGACGGATTTGACTATATTTGTATGACAGTGATTTGACTGATGTGACCGTGGTTGTGTGATTGATATGTTTTAATATGTGTTTAAATGACTAATACTGAACATGGCCATTCTGCATACATGTGTGATGATTGAGCATAGCATACACGACATATTGGGTTGGGACATTGATATGGAGGAAGTTCTATTCTGATAGGATCGCACGGGTTGCACGAGATGACTGTGGATCCAGTAATAATCTGATAAGGTCGCACGGGTCGCATGAGATGACTGTGGATCGACTGAGGGCTTAATGCCAGTTATTCTGAGTATGGCTCTGTGCCAACCAACATATGGCTCTGTCCTATCGGGTTCATGGCTTTGTTCCGATTATATTTGCCTAAGGCTATGTGCCTATCTTATTTACTGATGATTGTGTGTCAATCACGTTTACCCACGGCTGTGTGCCGGTTATATTACCCTAATTGATTGCTATGTGCCAATCCTATTACAGTTGCTGATGGCTTTATGCCAATTATGATACTGCTACTAAAGGCTTAAAGCTGTATTTAAATTAGCAGCATGGCTGCGTCATTAGTGTGTAGGGCTGGGTGGGTCGAGTTATTCCCCACATGGTGTGTTGGGTTGGTACGGGTGGTGTAATGGCTGGACTGGGTTGGGATTGCATTCGCATATTGTTCTGATTCTGCTATGGGCTTGGCCCACACTGTTCTGTATAGGGCAAATGCCCAGACTGATCTATTCTGTATAGGGCTTCGGCCTAGTCTGTTCTGCATATCTGTATTATACTGCTACTGATTCTGTTTTGGGCTTAGGCCCACCTGATTCTGATTCTGATTTTGATTCTAATTTGATAATGTTAATGATTTTGTAATGGGCTAAGGCCTATCAAGTACTGTTTTTTATAGTGGGATAAGGCCCAATTGATACTGGAATTGTAGCAGGGCTGGGGCCTAGACTTTTAATTCTTTTGTATGACTGACTGTTCATTTTATATGGTAGGAGATTACACACTGAGTTTTCATAAAACTCACCCCGTTTAATAATTGTGTAGGTAATCCCTAGCTTTAGGAGGATCGGTGCTGCGAGGGACTCGGAGAAGGCCACACATTGCTTATGCTCTGTCTTGATTTAATTTTAAGTACTTTATTCTGGTTTGGGTTGTAATAAGGCCCTTTAAAATTTTTAGTTTTTACATTTGGGATTTTATTTATTATTTTATAATTGCTAGAAGTCGGACACGGTTTTTCCTGAAACAACAACTATTTTTTAAAATATCACGTTTTCGCAACTATTTTAAATTAGGCTTCCGTAACAATTAAGGTTTTAAAGGTAATAACATTTTACAAGAGAACGTCTTTTAATAAACCACGTTTTAAAAATATGCATACGAAATTCGAGATTTTACACAACTTTTAAATGGCAACAAGTTTTAATAAGAAGGGTTTTCAATGGAAACAAGGATTTCAAAAAACACCTCAATGTGACACGCCAGATTCGGGCTTAACTTCTAGGCCAGGTTTGGGGTGTTACACTTTTCTATCTCAGATTCGTGGTTTCACAACCACTGTTTCGTTTAGGCCCTATTTCGGGATGTTATAGGTGTGGCTAGCACGAAGAAGGTTGTTTCCATGGCTGTATAGGTGTAGTGTATGTGCCAAATGAATAGTGTTTATAGTAGAGTTTGTTTACAAATGGTATTCACCAATAGGTGAATTGAATGATTTGTTGAGTCAGAAAGGTTTATTGGTGTTATAAATATATAGCAACTGAGATGTTTGTTCTGAAACTCACTTTGTTGTTTGAACTTATTTAGTTACCTTTCCTTCTTAGGATTGTAACACCCCAAACTCGACCCAAACGTTATGGCTAGATTCGGTGAGTCACATAACCTAGAGCTAATCCATGATGCCAAATTACTAGGTTCAAGGTGAGCTTTTGAAAAAGAACTTTCAGATTTAAAGAGAAATTCCCGGTTTCGTTTGTTGTTCGTTCTAGTTCCTATCAGCTTATTAAGAGATTTGCTTATTATTTATAACTTGGTTAACCGATTGAGTGGTGTGATTGATTTTGAAAACGTTAGATTAAATTTGAAAACTCATGTAACCGCACTCAACATAATCAAGTGAAGTATGAATAAGTTATAAAAATAAAAACCCTATAACAAAAACATAATTAAAGCGGCCTTATTACAACCCGAAAATGGAAAGTAAGACGAATAATAGAAAGTAATAAAATAATAAGTTTAAAATCAGAACACAGTCTTCGTGGCCACTTTGAATCCCACCCAGCTCCAAGTCCTCGAACTAGGGCTAGCCTGCAAGTATGGAAGGAAATGAGTGAGTTTGGGAAACTCAGTATGTGCAGAAAGCCCATCCAAAGCCCAAGTTAGCTCAAGCCCACTGGGCCTAAGCCCTATTCAGTTGCAGTTACTGGGCTGAAGCCTTATTTAGATACAGTAATTTGGGCCGAAGCCCTATTCAAAAAACAGAATGACCCATAGGCCCAATACAGAAACAGAACAGTTAATAAGCATGAATGCAAGCCTAATACATATGGGGAGACTACTCAACCCATCGAGCCGCTACACACCACCCGTACCAGCCAACACACCATGTGGGGAATAACTCGACCCACCCAGCCAATACACCACAGTCGCAGTATTGCTGCTAGTAACAGTATTCTTGGCCAAGCCACCAGAACAGTAAAACGAGGCAAAGCCCCTTTTCAGTAATACGAGGCATAGCCCCTTTCAGTAAACGTGGCAATGCCACTCACACTTCCTCCATCAATCACCCAACCCATGCAACAGATAAATGTAATATGGCATACAGTAACAGAAACAATCAGTCATGCATTTCAGTCAAATTTAGCCCTAGGGGTATAACGGTCATTTTACACTTAGGGGTAAAACGGTAATTTTCCACCAATCGGGGTATTTCAGTAATTTTATCAGTTTTTAGGGATTTCATGCTTATTACAGTCGTCCATTTAACTTAGTTTAGCGGCTTCTAGTGATTAGGCCCTAAAACCCCTAATAGGCCCTACAGTGCCCATTAGCAACTTAAGCCTATTTAGTCCAAGTTTCATGTTCAGTTATCAGTTTTAACAGTTTTGACCCTACAGTCTATCAGAACCATTAATGCCCACATTTACCCATATGGGCTCGAAAGCCCATTGGGCCAATATGGGCTAACATTCGGCCCATCGAGGACCAACTTACCGATGTGCACGAAATTGCACACTCATTCGTCTTACCAACACAGATTACCGAATCTTAACGCTCCCAAAACCCACGAGCGCTCGCACGCTCGCAAGCCTGCAAAATGTCAGAATTTTGGCATTTCGGCTTTTGCCGAATTGAACCATGAAAGGGTGTCGATACACACACCTGTTTGCGATTCCACTGGCGAAAACTCCTAAACGATACCTCCTACAATCCACCACTTAACTGATTAGACTATAAGTCTACGAATACCAAAGTAGGAACTCCCTTACCATATTCGGCCAATACCTTTAATGGCCATGAAACCTTACCTTTGTCGACTTAGATTTACTGGATCTAGATTTGGTTGTACCAACATCCTCGCTTTCCAACACTCCTCGCTTGATCTCCTCCTTCGCTAACTAACTTACATAAGAACCAAAAGCAACACTAAATCACTCTTAAGCCAAGTCGACAGCCTCCCTGAAGACTAGGGGGTGTTCGGCTTTTCCAACATTCCATAAAAGATTAAATTAAAAATTTCGGCACTTACCAAGTGATCTATTTGCTTTCTAACCACCCTTCTATCTCAGATCTACTATCGATCTAATCCCAAACACCACTAGAGAAAGGATCCCATGATTTCAGCTTTTGAAACTCTACTAGGCACCCTTGTCGACTTAGCAGAGGAATGGATGAAGTGAACCGATAGAAGAGAAAGATGGAGAATTAGAGATTTGGCTTGATAAAGGATTAATGAGAAAGAAGGGTAGGTTTTGGTAAAGAGGGTAATCGGCAAAGATGAGGTTTCGGCTTTTAATGGCTGTCGACAGAAGCTTGAAGAAAAGGGGAAAAAGAATAGGTTGGTTCAGCTTAGAAGGGCTATAATAGAGTGGAATCGGCTCAAAGGGCAAAAAGAGAAGAAGAAGAAAATTAGAAGAGAAAGAAGAGCAGTATGGAAGAAAAAGAAGCAGATAAAGAAGGAGTAGGTTCGGGTAAGTTGAGAAATCGGCAATAGGGGTTTTAGGGTAGTAGGTTTCGACTTTTAAGGAGAGAAAAGAGAGGAAGAATGGGGCTAAAAGAATGACAAAAGAAAAGACCTAATGCTCTATGCACAATCGGCAGAAAAAAGAAGCTCAAAACCCTAAAGAAATCGACACCAAATTCACTAATGCCAAAAATACTTACCATAAAGCTAGATGCCGAAATTGTAATATCAGAGTCCCTTCGCCAGCCATTGCTTCTCAAATTTAAATGCTCTTAAAATCTCTCCTTGATTTACTCTTATGAATAATTCAAACTCTTCTCAGCAAAGTTTCACTGGAGTGCCACCACTTGACCAACACATGCACACAAAAATAAAAGTACCTTAAGCCTACCTTGTGACTTGAACCCTGGACCTTGATTACCATCCACACGCCACTTTTTAAGGAGCTTAGTGGTGCCACCTTGCCACTTTACCAAGAGCTTCTTTGTGTTAAATTCTACCAAGTTTTTCTTAAGAGCCCACTTAGCCAAGTTCCCTCTTTACTTAAAATCCAAACTTGATAATTTTACCAGGTTTTAACCTAAGTTTGGGCCTCCTAAAAGCCCACTAACATACTTAAACACATCTTTAACAATCACAACACTAAAAATTCATGTTTCTCTAAAATCACACTAAAGCCGAAAAATCTCGAAAATTACACTAAAGTCTGAAGGGGAGAGTTTGAACTGGTCATATGAGAAATTTAAGTAGGGCATTATGGAGCAAATCTTGGAGAAGATTTAGGAGATTGTTATGTGAAGAGTTGGAGCTGATTTGGTAATTGTGGAAGGCAATTCGGCTAGGGTAATGATTATGTGTCAATTTTGGCCATTCTTAGTGTGGTGCCAAATTCTTTAGGCTATTTTTTTTGCTATTGGTATTGGAAAGCCGAATCTCTATTTCTCTCAAGTAGTAATTCGATTTTGTGCTTTCGGCTTTTGGGCACACAGTCGATTTTTAGAAGGTAGGTAAAGCCGAATTCATTTTCTTTTCTGGCTCTTACTTCGGTAAATTGTCTATTTCCCTTACTTTGATGTTCACTCCTCCTCTCCAAGCCGAACATTATTCATCTTTTCTTCTTTCATTTTCTCCTCTCGCCTTATTTTCAAAGCTCTTGCCGAATTCATCTTAAGTCCTAGCTGAAAAATCATTTTTTCTTCTTGATCCCTTTTAGTTTTCTTTGTGCCGAATTGCTCTCCTCCCCTCTTACGCTATTTCTTCCTTCACCGAATCTTGTGTTGTGCCTCCACCACATTCTTCTTCCTCAAATACCTAAATTGAGATCCTCTCTTCTTTTCCTATTTACTTCTTCTTGTGCTGAATACTGATCCCTTCTTTTGAAAAGCCGAATGTGCCTATTTGTCAAATGAGTTCCTAGTCGACATCTACATCTCTCTTGAATTTGTTTCTTCTTCCTTGGGGGTTTCATACTAGTTTTGTTATAGTACTCTAATAGTCGGTAAGTTACTCGACACCCTTATGCCTCTTTTGGACGGTTTCTTTAACATCTTCCTTTCCCAGGATTGATCAAACAACTACTCCCTGTTTATCATCTACTTTTTTCTTCTTAGAAGGGATTTCCAAAAGAACAACATACGATAGTGGTCAACGATTTACAAGTGGATAAACTATTTTGGACAAGGTGAGTAACAATTAGTGGTTTAGGGCTGAATTCCCTAGGATCATTATTTTTAGGAAGTCTTACGATAGCTCTTGATTGATTATAGGTTCGAGATTAGTGGTCTTGGGTGCTGTTTCTTAAAAAGTGTGTACACACACTGTACACACAATAGATCGGTAAAAGCTGAAAAGTCAAAATGCCAAAAAGTCGAAACTTGGCTGCGGTAACCCTACGAGTGTGTGAACGCTCGCGTGGGGAGATCGATATGATGACAGAGGCCCCATGAACGATTTCATAGTTTTGGGCCACTTTTGGTCCACTAGGCTGAAATGGGCCAAGTGTGCCCGATGGGCTCGCGAGCCCGAGACAAGTAAAATTGATGGATTGGTAAGATTTGATAAGCAGGTCATGTTGATTGAGTGGCCAATGTTGGATTTGGGGTTAGTGGGCCATATGAGAGTGTGGGCCCATTTGGGCCTGTGTTGGGTTTTTGGGCTCTATAGTGTTGTATTTGTTAAAAAAATGTCGGTATATGTACTAAATGATAGTGAGCTTGTTAGTGGGCTGAGTTATGTACCTAACCCACAATAATAGTAAATAACCGTAACACCCTAAAGGGTAAAATGACTAAAGTGCTCTATATGTGTAACACTAATTTTGCATAATTGATATGTTATGTTGCATACATGCTTGCATGTGGGATGGGTTTATTTTGGAGGAAGTGACATATGAGGATTGCATAGTTGCTTGGCGACTGTGGATCCACCGATGGTTTTTAAGCCAGTATATGATTAGCAGCTTTGCTGCAACGTTGAGTAGTGCCGCAATCGGTGCTACAACGGGAGTGTAGGGATAGGTGGGTCGATTTATATCCCCACATGAGTGTAGGGCTAGACAGGAGATGGAGTGTAGGGTTGGTATGGGAACTTATGCATTACATATATTGATTTTGGTATTTGTTATGAGCTTAGGCCCAACTGAGGCTAATGCAGGCTAAGGCTGAATCACCTTTGGTAATGTTGATGGGCCAAGGCCCTAATCTGATGTGACTTACTTTGTTGATTGATGAGTGTTGTACACGCTGAGTTTTCGCAAACTCACCCCCTCTTTTTAATTTTTACAGGTGATCCTCAGTAGGCGGTTCAATGTTTGGGAATGACTCGGAAGTGGCCACATAGTGAGTCATTTAGACTTAGACCTTTATTTTTCAGTATTTTTAATTATTTTCTTGTGGGTTTGATGTAATAAGTCCTTTATCTCTAGTTTCATTTTGGTCGGGTTTTTATTATCATTTTGCTCAACTTTTTAGTTAAACCTGTTTTTTTTTTAACACGAAACCAAGGTAATATTTTTACGAAAATTCAATTTAAGAAACAAACATTTTTAAACAAGAGCTTCCACTGTAATTTAACAATAAACTTAACAAAGGTTTGCAAACTCAGGATTTCAAATTAACATACTCAAGGTTTTATTAAAAGATCGCTGATTCACATGATTAGATTTTGGTTTGAACTAAAGTACATTTACGGGGCTTGGTCTTAAAATAAGAAACTTACTGGATTTTAATATGTTGAATAACCAAACGATTTAGGGTTTTTCCAACAACTTTGACTTAGACATCTACCCTCAATGTGACACTGTCGGATCCAGCCATAACGTTCGGGCCGGGTTTGGGGTATTACATTTAGTGGTATTAAAGCCAGGTTGCAAAGCATGGGCTGTGAAGTGGGCCTTAGTTTTTAGATTTTAAAACTATTTGCAAATAAATCAAAGTATTTTGAAGGATTTTATTGTGTGGCATACCAAGTCTCCGTCGTCAAGCCAAGTAAGTGCTCTAGATACTGAATTGTTTTAAACTGTTAAATTGTAAGAAAACTACTAGGATTACTCTAGTTAGGCAAACTACAAGGACTCTGTAGTTAGAGTAAGATTAAAACTTTAGGAAACTGAAATTGTAGTAGACGTATGACTTCAAAAAAACTCTTAAACTTCTATTTCCATAAAACATCCGCTTAATTACTGAAATTATGAACTAAAATTCATCAAAATTTCTAATTCAGATAATACGCAAATCGACAATAAGCGCTAGAAGAGGTGCCAGAGGCTACTTCAGAGGCCGTAGAAGCGTTAGGGTTGGGTTATCGGTATCAGGCCATATGCCCAATGTTGAAGCGGATGAGGCTTAGGCTTCACCAGTAGCTAAGACGGGACCATATGATGATGCATTGTCCCAGGCAATGCTGAGGATTCTGGAAAGG
This sequence comes from Gossypium stocksii, assembly GCA_020496765.1. Lineage (NCBI taxonomy): Eukaryota > Viridiplantae > Streptophyta > Magnoliopsida > Malvales > Malvaceae > Gossypium > Gossypium stocksii. The sequence goes on from CM035629.1 coordinate 88,346,260, forward strand.
GTCGCTGGGCCCAATAATGGAGTTGGAAGCCATGGGTCGATTTTAGAGTGCCTTTGATCCAATGGAGCTAAGATTTTTAAGGGTATTGCTGGTGTGACTTTAAATGTTGCTGAATACTGGTTGGAGGCCACTGAAAGGATAATGGACGATTTGAACTACACATTGGAGCAAAAGCTAAAAGGGGTAGTGTCGCTGCTAAGAGAGGAAGCCTACCAGTGGTGGTTGATAGTGAAAGAGGGCACCCAACCTAAGCAGATCACCTGGGAATTGTTTAAGTCTGCGTTCTAAGGGAAGCACGTAGGTGCAAGCTATGTGGATGCTCGAAAGAAGGAGTTTTTGAACTTGACCCAGGGAGACAAATCTGTGGCAGAATATAAGGCTGAGTTTCTATGCCTTAGTCGTTATGCAAGAGGGATGGTGGCAACAGATTATGAGCGTTGCGTGCAGTTCAAGGATGGTCTTAGGGACAGTCTTAGAGTACTGATAGCTCTACAGAGGGAGCGGGACTTCGCGACACTAGTTGAGAAGGCAAAAATTGCTAAGGAGGTGAAGCGGACTGAGTGCTTAAATCGGGAAAAAGAAAAGAGCAAGAATAAAAGAAATGTATAGTCTTCCGGTGTTGGACAGAGGCCTAAGAGGAGGGCCAGAGTGGATGGGCCAGTCAGAGCAGGGCTCCCTGTTGCTCATACTGAGATACCACCTTGTGCTATTTACGGAAAAGGGCATCTAGGAGAATGTTGGAAGAGAAAAAGAGCCTGTTTGGGTTGCGGTTCTACGGAGCATAGGATCAAGGAGTGTCCTAAAAGGCTAAATCAGGTGCAAGTTGGGGGTAGAGGTAATGCTCAGCCACAGAGGGGTGGTTAGTAGCCGCCAAGGGGCCATGGTCAGGCCAGAGGCGGTAACAGAGCAGGTCACGAACGTGGAGCACCGGGCAGAGGTGCAAGACATGCTGAGGTGAGGCAACCAGCTTTGGTCTATGTTACTCATTGTCGAGTGGATGGGGACACCTCAGATGTGATAACAAGTACGTTCTTTATTCATGAGGTACCTTACACTGTATTGATTGATATTGGGTCAATGCATCATACATTGCATACAGCATGACTGAAACCCTAGGTGATTTTTTTGAAACTACTGTAAATGAGATTACAGTGTCGAGTCCTTTAGGACAGTCTGTAAAAGTTAATAAGTTGTTTAGGGATGTACCCTTAGTAATCCAAGAGGTTACCTTTTTAGCAGACTTGATGGAATTGCCATTTGGTGAGTTTGATCTAATATTGGGCATGGATTGGCTGGTGGAACACCAGTCAACTTTAGATTGTGCTACAAAGTGTATGGTGCTAAGAACGGCAAATGATGAGGAGGTGGTGGTAATTGGGGAACATCAGGATTATTTGTCGAACGTGATTTTGGCCTTAAGGGCTGAGAAATTGGTACGGAAGGGCTATGAAGCTGGTACGAAAGGGCTATAAAAGTTATTTGGCCTACATTAGTGATGTGGATCTTAAAGGTCTTACGGTTAAAGAGTTGAGGGCTGTTAAGGAATTTCCTGATGTTTTTCTTGATGAGCTGCCTGGGCTACCTCCTAACAGAGAAGTGAAATTTGGAGTCGAATTGTTACCTGGTACAGCTCCGGTGTCTATCGCCCCTTACAGGATGGCACTGAAGGAGCTAGTGGGACTGAAAGCTCAAATTCAGGAATTGTTGGACCGCGGATTTATTAGACCAAACGTGTCTCCGTGGGGAGCACTAGTGCTATTTGTGAAAAAGAAGGATGTGTCCATGCGTATGTGCATTGACTATGGACAGTTGAACAAGCTAACCATAAAAAATAATTACCCTCTGCCAAGAATAGATGATCTTTTCGATCAGCTTCGAGGAGGCACAGTTTTCTCAAAGATTGATTTGCATTCAAGGTACCATCAACTGAGAGTTAAGGAGGCAGATGTTTACAAGACAGCTTTCAGAACCCATTATGGGCACTACAAGTTTTTGGTAATGCCGTTTGGGCTAACAAATACACCTTCCACTTTTATGGATCTCATGAACCGGGTTTTCCAACCCTTTTTGGACTGGTTCATAGTGGTCTTCATAGACGATATCCTAGTGTACTCAAGAATTAAAGATGAGCATGACGAACACTTGAGGATTGTGTTGTAGATTCTGGGAGAGAAGCAGCTGTATGCCAAATTCAGCAAGCGTGAAATTTGGCTGAGGGAAGTCACTTTTCTAGGACATATGGTTTCAGTTGAGGGGATTCGGGTTGATCCTCGAAAAATTGAAGCGGTGTTGGACTAGAAAACACTTAAGACAATGTCAAAAATTTAGAGCTTTTTGGGTTTGGTTGGGTACTATAGATGGTTTGTTGAGGGTTTTTTGCTGATTGCTGCTTCCTTAACCAAGTTGTTACGGAAAGGGGTACCGTTTGTTTGGACTGATAAGTAGCAGGAAAGCTTTGAGAAGCTTAAGGAAGTTTTAACAGAGGCACCTATTTTGATTCAACTAGAGCTTGAGAAGGAGTTTACGGTCTACAGTGATGCATTGCACGTTGGTTTGTGTTGTATGTTGATGCAAGAGGGTAAAGTAGTCGCTTATGTGTCGCGCCAGCTTAAGACTCACGAGGTAAATTACCTAACTCATGACTTGAAGCTAGCAGCAGTGGTGTTCGCATTAAAATATGGAGACATTATCTATATGGGGAAAGGTGCATAATTTACACAGATGACAAGAGTTTGAAATACCTCCTTACTTAGAAGGAACTAAATCTGAGGCAGCGCAGATGGATTGAGCTGCTGAAAGATTATGATTGCACAATTGAGTACCACCCTGGCAAAGCGAATGTGGTAGCGAACGCACTGAGCAGTAGGGCGATGTCGGACTTGAGGGCTATGTTTGCCCATTTGAGTTGGTTTGATGATGGTAGTTTACTAGCTGAGCTTCAAGTGAAGCCAATATGGATTAAACAAATAAAAGGTAAGCAGCGGTTAAATGAGACACTAGGTCCCTGATTTAGATAGGTTGAGAGTGGGGAGACATCAGATTTTGGATTGAATGGTAAAGGGTTGTTGTGTTTCCATGGGAGAATTTGTTTACCGAAGGATAATGATCTAAGGCAGTCTATACTACGAGAAGCGCATAGTAATCCCTATGCTATGCATCTCGGCAGAAACAAGATGTATCGGGATTTGCGTGAGCTATATTGGTGGCCAGGACTTAAGCGCGAGGTTACTGAGTTTGTGGGCAAGTGTCTAACCTATCAGCAAGTAAAGGCGGAACATCAGTTACCTTCAGGATTACTTCAGCTAGTTAAGATTCCACTTTGGAAGTGGGAAAGAGTTACCATGGACTTTGTTAGTGGGCTACCCCTGACGCCTACTAAGAAAGACTCAGTATGGGTTATTGTGGATCGGTTAACTAAGTCTGCCCATTTTATACCGGTTTGCATGGACTACTCATTACAAAAGTTGGCTAAGTTGTATGTGGCTAAAATTGTGAGACTGTATGGGGTGCCGGTCTCTATTATATCTGATAGAGATCCTCGATTCACGTCTCAATTTTGGAAAAAGCTGCACGAGGCACTGGGTACTAGATTGGACTTCAATACGACATTCCACCCTCAGACGGATGGTCAGTCAGAGAGGGTAATTCAAGTTCTTGAGGATATGTTGAGGGGATGTGTAATTGAGTTTCGAGGCAGCTGGGAGGACTATTTACCGTTAGCCGAGTTCGCATATAATAACAGTTATCAGGCAAGTATTGGGATGGCATCGTATGAAACACTATATGGGTGAAGGTGTCGTACTCCAACATGTTGGACAGAATTGGGCGAACGACGAGTTTTAGGGCCTGAGTTGGTGGCAAATACTGAGGATAAAGTGAATTGATTCGGGACCTATTGAAAGAGGCATCGGATAGGCAGAAATCATATGCTGACCTTAAGCTTCGAGAGATTGAGTATGCAGTGGGGGACTTAGTATTTCTTAAGGTCTCCCCATGGAAGAAGGTGCTAAGGTTTGGGCAGAAGGGTAAGTTAAGCCTTAGGTTCATTGGGCCATACCGTGTGCTTAAGCGGGTTGGGCCGGTTGCCTATCAGCTGGAATTACCTCCTGAATTGAGTCAAATCCATGATGTGTTTCATGTGTCCATGCTGAGGCGCTATCGCTTGGATACTTCTCACATCATGTCGGTCGAGGAGATCGAGGTTGGGCTAGACCTAACTTTTAAGGAGGAGCCCGTGCAGATAATTGATCATGATATTAAGGTGCTGCGAAGAAAATCTGTCCTATTAGTTAAAGTTCTTTGGCATAACCACAATGCCGAGGAGGCTACATGGGAATTTGAGGAGGCAATGCGACATCAGTATCCTCAATTGTTTGTATTAGGTAAATTACAATGGCAAAATTTCTTTTGGAGGGTAGAGTTGTAATGCCCTAAAAATCCTGAAACTTTCATTTTTGTGTATTGTAGCTTTGCTTGCATGTTAGCACTATTAGGGTGTTGATTTTGAAGTGTTAGAGGGTTCCTATGAAGTCCTGAGTTCAAGTTTAGTATAGGGAAAAATTTTTATTTTTGTGCTGATGGAATCTTGACTTTAAGAAGTATGACTTTTAAATAAATGAAGCGGAAATAAGACACAATTGTTTAGTGGCAAGTGGCGCCACATTGGGAGCAAGGAGGAGGTGTCACATGCAGGGTAAGGAGGTCCAAGGTTTAAGTGTGGCTTAGTACACTAAGGGTTAATTATTTTGCATTTCTAGATAGCTAGTGGTGGAGTGGAGGTTGAAGTCTGAAAAGGAGAGTTTGAACTGGTCATATGAGAAATTTAAGGATGGGATAATGGAGCAAATCTTGGAGAAGATTTAGGAGATTGTTGCGTGAAGAGTTGGAGCTGATTTGGTAATTGTGGAAGGCAATTCAGCTAGGGTAATGATTAGGTGCTAGTTTTGGCCATTCTTAGTGTGGTGTCGAATTCTTTAGGCCATTTTTTTCGGCTATTGGTATTGGAAAGCCGAATCTCTGTTTCTCTCAAGAAGTAATTCGATTTTGTGCTTTCGACTTGTAGGCACACTATCGATTTTTAAAGGGCAGGTAAAGCTGAATTCGTTTTCTTTTCTGGCGCTTATTTCGATAAATTGTCTATTTCCCTTACTTTGATGTTCACTCCTCCTCTCCAAGCCGAACGTTGTTCATCTTTTCTTCTTTCATTTTCTCCTCTCGCCTCATTTCAAAGCTCTTACCGAATTCATCTTAAGTCCTAGCCGAACAACCATTTCTTCTTCTTGATGCCTTTTAGTTTTCTTTGTGTCGAATTGCTCTCCTCCCCTCTTACGCTATTTCTTCCTTCACCGAATCCTGTGTTGTGCCTCTACTACCTTCTTCTTCCTTAAATACCTAAATTGAGATCCTCTCTTCTTTTCCTGTTTACTTCTTTTGTGTCGAATACTGATCTCTTCTTTCGAAAAGCCGAATGTGCCTTTTTCTCAAGTGAGTTCCCCAGTCGACATCTACATCTGTACTGAATTCATTTCTCTTCAAGTGCGATGGTGGGGGTGTGCAATTAGGGCATAAATCCTTCCTTGGAGGTTTCGTACTAGTTTTGCTATAGTACTCTAACAATCGGTAAGTTACTCAACACCCTTATGGCTCTCTTGGACGGTTTCTTTAACATCTTCCTTTCCCAGGATTGATCGAATAACTACTTTTTGTTTATCATCTACTTTTTCTTCTTAGAAGGGGTTTCCAAAAGAACAACATACGATAGTGGTCAACGATCTATAAGGGGATAAATCGTTTTGGACAGGGTGAGTAATGATTAGTGGTTTAGGGATGAGTTCCCTAGGATCATTATTTTTAGGAAGTCTAACGATAGCTCTTGATTGATTATAGGTTCAAGATTGGTGGTTTTGGGTGCCGTTTCTCAAAAAGGTGTGTACACACACTGCACGCACAATAGATCGGTAAAAGCCAAAAAGCTGAAATACCGAAAACTTGGCTACAGCAACCCCATGAGTGTGCAAACGTTCGCGTGGAGAGATTGATACGACGACAGTGGCCCCATGAGTGATTTCATGGTTTTGGGCCAATTTTGGCCAACTGGGCCAAAATGGGCCAAGTGGGCCAAATGGGCTCACAGGCCCGAGACGAGTGAAATTGATGGATTAGTAAGATTTGACGAGTAGGTCACGTTGACTGAGTGGCCAATGTTGGATTTGGGCTTAGTGGGCCATATGAGAGTGTGGGCCAATTTGGGCCTATATTGGGCTTTTGGGCCCTATAGTGTTGTATTTGTTAATAAAATATCAGTATATGTACTAAATGATAGTGGGCTTGTTAGTGGGCCGAGTGATGTATTTAAGCCACAATAATAGTAAATGACCGTAATGCCCTTAAGGGCAAAATGACTAAAGTGCTCTACATGTTTAACACTGATTTTGCATAATTTATATGTTATGTTGCATACATGCTTGCATGTAGGATGGGTTTATATTGGAGGAAGTGAAATATGAGGATCGCATAGTCGCTTGACGACCGTGGATCCACCGATGGCTTTTAAGCCAGTATATGATTTGCAGCTTGCTGCAACGTTGAGTAGTTCCGCAATCGGTGCTACAACGAGAGTGTAGGGATGGGTGAGTTGATTTATATCCCTACATGAGTGTAGGGCTAGACAGGAGATGGGGTGTAGGGTTGGTATGGGAACTTATGCATTACATATATTGATTTTGGTATTTGTTATGCGCTTAGGCCCAACTGAATCTAATGCGGCTAAGGCTGAATCACCTTTGGTAATGTTGATGGGCCAAGGCCCTAATCTGATGTGACTTACTTTGTTGATTGATGAGTGTTGTACACGCTAAGTTTTCGCAAACTCACCCCCTCTTTTTAATTTTTACAGGTGATCCTTAGTAGGCAGTTTGAAGTTTGGGAAGTGGCCACATAGCAAGTCATTTAGACTTAGACCTTTATTTTTCAGTATTTTTAATTATTTTCTTGTGGGTTTGATGTAATAAGGCCTTTATCTCCGGTTTCATTTTGGTTGGGTTTTTATTATCATTTTGCTCAACTTTTTAGTTAAACCTTTTTTTCTGAACACGAAACCAAGGTAATGTTTTTGCGAAAATTCAATTTAAGAAACAAACGTTTTTAAATAAGAGCTTTCGCTGTAATTTAACAAGAAACTTAACAAAGGTTTGTGAACTCGAGTTTTCAAATTAACATACTCAAGGTTTTATTTAAAGATCGCCGATTCACATGATTGGATTTTGGTTTGAACTAAAGTACACTTACGGGGCTTGGTCTTAAAATAAGAAACTTACTAGATTTTAATATGTTGAATGACCAAACGATTTAGGGTTTTTTCAACAACTTTGTCTTAGACGTCTACCCTCAATGTGACACTGCCGGATCTAGCCATAACGTTAGGGCTGGGTTTGGGGTATTACAATCTCGTTAAGGATCATGTTTTCAGTGTTACAAGTTTGATATCAAAGCCTAGGTTTAGCTAATTGTTAGAGAAATTGAAGGTTGGGTCACACCCCAATCATGCATAGTACACCTCTAGCATAGTTTTCAATGTTTTGTACAAAGATGATATCCCTTTTATAGTGAATATTGAAACATGTTTGATAGTTCAAGGGAAGTAATGGGTGAGGAGATGGAAAGCCATGTTCCCACCTAGGAACAAGCTATAACCGTCAATAACAATAATGCTAGAAATGTAAGAAACACATTCAAAAACATGTTTTTCACTATGATGACCCAACTATTTGGCCAGTTTATGGGGAATGAACATGAACCTACCACAACATCTTCATCATCCTCTTCAACCATAGACTAAAGGGGTTCCCCTAGATTAGTCTGCACCACCTACACTTGTGACGCCTCCTCCCAAAGTTGATCCTATTTGGGAGATTAGGAAAATAGGCACCAAAGAATTCTTTGGTGATAGGTGAGATGATGCCATGATGGCTGAGCAGTGGTTGTCTTGTCTGTATGGGGTCATTAAGGAATTAAAATGTAATAAAAAATATTGCCATGTCCTTACTAGAAGGAGATGTAAGCTGATGGTGGGAAACCTTGGTTAGTATTACCCCTAAGCACATAGTTGACTGGGAATTCTTCTTCGAAAAGTTCAAAGAAAAGTATATCAATAAGAAGTTTGTTGAACAAATAAAGAATGACTTTTTGTATATGAAACAAGGTAGGATGTCCACCATGTAGTGTGAGCGTGAATTCCTTTGACTTAGCAGATATGCCAGGAACATGTTTGCAACAAAGAAGAAGATGTGTGACAAGTTCGAATAGGGGCCTAGAGATGAAAATCGTGCTCTTGTGGCAGCTTCCAAATGCAAGGCTTTGGTGGAGATAACAACCAAATCTCACAAGATGGAATCCATTATTAAGGACATCACTAAGAACTTTGAAAAAGAAAGGATGAAACGAGGCTAATCAAGTCCTCCACCTCTATCCAGTTTGAAGAAACCATAGGACTAAAATTTTTCAACCACAAGGAAAGACTCACAGTTCACTAGCTACAAATGTGAAGGACTCAACAAGCGAACATCGTCCATGGCAAGTTCCGGAGGTCCTACAATGGAAAAAAGGGGAATATAACTACTGTGGAAGGAGTTATGGTAGTGAATGCAAAAAGAAATTGGGGGCTTATTTTGGTTGTGGATCTAGAGGCCACCTGGTTAAAGATTGCCCATCTAAGCTTGAGTTTAGTACGAAACAATCTGTTAGAAGCCCATAGAAGTTCCAAAACTAGAGTAGATCAAAGATGGAAGCCAAGTCTAGCTCTATGCAAGGTTTTTGGAGAAAGAACTATAGCAAGACAAGTTATTGCACCTCGTCTCACACTTATGTGATGAGGGCCAAGGAAGACGCTGACTTTCCTGAAGTTATAACTGGTAACTTTTCTTTTCTTGGCAAAAATAGTTATGCTTTGATTGACCATAGGTCTACTCATTCTTACATATGTACTAAATTCAAGAGGGCCTTAGTATTCAGGTAGAGTATTCTGAGACGAATAGATTTGTAACAAATCCTTTGGTCAGAGTACAATAGGATTAAGTTAATAAGAAATTATCCTTTATCTGTTGGTGAGCATGTGTTTTTGGTGGACATGTTATTGCTGAGTTTACATGAGTTTGATGCTATTTTAGGGTTAATTTGGTTGACTAGGCATAATGCCATGGTTGATTGTGAAATTAGAAGGGTATGCCTTGCAAGTGCTGAAGGTGGAGAAATATTGTTGTTTGGTAAATAGTTGGAATTGGCGAACAAAATTGTTTCTGCAATGTCTGTTAGGAAACTGATTATTCAGGGTGCAAATGCTTATCTAGGGTATATCTTGGATATGTTCAAGTCTAAAAGTGAAATCAACCAAGTTGCTATTGTGAGAGAATTCTTAGATATGTTTCCTGAGGAACTGCCTAGTATGCCTCTTGAAAGAGAGATAGAGTTCTCGATAGAGTTGGAACTAGGGGCAACATCTATATCGTGCACTCCCTATAGTATGGCACCATTGGAGCTTAAAGAATTAAAAGAACAATTTCAAGACTTGTTGAGTAAGGGTTTTATTATGCCCAACATGTCACCTTTGGGTGCGACGATTTTGTTTGTTAAAAAGAATGATAGATCTATGTGCTTGTGTATAGATTATTGTCAACTGGATAAGGTTACAATAAAGAACAAGTACCCTCTGCCTAGGATTGAAGATTTGTTTGATCAGTTAAGTGAGGCTTCAGTTTTCTCCAAGATCGATTTAAGTTCAAGGTATTATCAGATAAAAATCAAGGATAATGATGTACCAAATACAACCTTCCAGTCTAGATATGGTCACTATGAGTTTTTGGTGATGCCATTTTGGTTGACGAATGCCCAGTAGTGTTTATGGACCTAATGTACAGGGTATTTTAGCCTTAGTTGGACCAATTTGGTATAGTCTTCATTGATGATATATTGGTTTGTTCTAGGAATGAAAGGGATTATGAGAAGCATTTAAGAATTGTGTTGAGGACACTGCGTGAACATCAGTTATATACAAAGTTTAGCAAATGCGACTTCTACCTAAAAGAGGTGCATTTCCTAGGACATGTTATCTTGGTGGATGGTCTTATGGTAAACCTTACTAATGTAAAGGCAGATTTGGAATGGAACTTGCCTAAGAATGTATCTGAAGTTCGCAGCTTGCTGAGATTGACTGCATACTACAGGAGGCTTGTGAAAGATTTCTCGACTATAACATCACCTCTTACCAAGTTGAGAAAGAAGGAGAAGTTTGTATGGAATGATGAAAGCCAACAAGCTTCGTGGAATTAGAAATAGTCCTGACTGAAGTTCTGGTGTTAGCACAACCAAAGCTTGGTGTTGAGTACATAGTTTATACTAATGCCTATTTGAATAAGTTAGGATATGTCCTTATGTAGAAAGGAAAGAACATAGCTTATTTATCACGCCAACTGAAATCTCATAGGAAAACTTAACCTACGCATGATCTGGAATTAGCAGTAGTGGTCTTGGCACTAAAACTCTAGAGGCACGATTTGCATGGGTAAAGATGCCACATATTTTCTGATCATAGAAGTCAGAGATACTTGATGACAAAAAGGGATTTGAATCTACGCAAAAGAAGATAACTGGAATTCTTGAAGGTTTACAGTTTGATCATTGAGTATTACCCTACAAAAGCAAATATTGTGGCAGATGCTTTGAGTAGGATGACTGTAGCAGCCTTGTTGTCCCTTTGAGCTAAAGTGACCATGTTTGGTGATGGAGCCTTACTGGCAGAGCTATTTGTGAAACCAACCTATCTCTATCTAATAATAAAAGAACAAATGAAAGATGTCTAGTGTGACAAGTTTAAACAAAAGGATGTTGTCTAGTAAAGCATTAAACTTCAGTGTAGGTAGTGATGGCGAGCTCGGGTTCAAGAACAGGTTGCTTATTCCAGTAAGATGTGCATTGAGAAAAGTGTTGTTAAGGGAAGCTCATCAGGTACCTTTTCACTCCACCCTAGTGGCTTCTAGATGTATAGAGATCTAAAGCACTCCTATTGGTGGCTGGGTGTATCCTCCAGTAGGGCGTGTGTTAATGCAAAATAGTTTAGAAAATCATGATGGAACAATTGAAATGAATGCTAAGGCTTGATTATGGACTTTGGTATGGCTAGCACGAAGGAGGTTGTTTGCATGGTTGCATAGGCATAGTGTATGCGTTAAAGGAATAGTGTCTATAGCGGAGTCTATTTGTGAATGATATTTGCCAATGAGAAAATTGTATGATTTTTTTGAGTTGGAAAGGTTTATTGGTGTTATATATATAGCAACTGAGATGTATGTTCTAGGACTAATTCAGTTCTTTGAACTTATTTAGTTACCTTGCCTTTTGAAGATCACTAACGAAGTAAAAGACTACGCCAGAGGACATCTATTTTGTGAGATTTTGAAGTATTCTTTATTATGCACGGCATGGGGGTGGTGTCATTCAAAGACTAAATTTTATATTTTAAAGCTACTCTTTTGAAATTGTTATTTCAATGAAACCTTAGTGAAATGATTATATTTTTGCAAAGTATCAAAATTTTTCTTTGAATGCTTAATGTTTGTCTAATTATATATGTATGTATATGTAACACCCCCTTACCCGAGTCCGACGCCGAGACGGGGTATGAGGTGTTACCTTACTGAGTCATACTATAACTTGAAATTCCGGGCTATAAATTTTCTTTTCTTTTAAAAAGAAACTTATCATTCATTCTCTTTATAACCTTTTCATGGGCTTATGAGGCCCATAACATACATTAGATGCGTACCGGAACCGATTTGAAAACTTTAGGGCACTTAGAAAATTTTTACCTAAAATAGGGCCAAACGCTCGTATGGGATGGGACATGCCCGTGTGGGTAGGTCGTGTGGTCTTACACACCCATGTCCCTAGCCCGTGTCTAATTTATTTTTATTTTCAACCTAAAGGGGTTTTGACACGGCTTGGGCACACGCCCGTGTCTATGGGCCGTGTCCCTCACACGGCCTAGACATGCCCGTGTCAACATCCCGTTGAGTATTCTGACTTGAATACCACAATTATCAGAATGGCACACGACTAAGGCAAACGCTTGTGTGTTCAGCTCGTGTTCTATACTGCCTTAAGTAAATTGGATGCAGGGGACACACGGCCTATTAACACACCCTTGAGGCTGACCGTGTGTCACACATGACCTAGGCACACACCCGTGTGCCCAATCGTGTGGACAACAATAGGATTTTTCCAAGCTTTATGCCACCCTGAAACATAAACAAATACAAGCCAATTCCATAACACATAGCAAGGCATAACATATTCTCTAAATACTCCTAATTAAAACATCCCAATGCCAACATACATATCATTCTCAAACACTTTATTATACTTAAACATGCAAGATTGCACATTCATAAATTTTATCTTCAATGCATAAAATATGAGTTAGGCAATATTAGGCCATTACAACACTACTAGAGTAATACCAAAGCTAATGCCTATGGCTACACAAAATGACAATTAGTAAAATGATCATTCTTCCTATACATGCCATACATCAAAATAACTAATTTTGCTATACCAAAATGAATGTCTTGATAGTGTGACTTTGAGCCCTGACTTTAATGATCCCCGAGCTGGTACGGCAAATCTACATGGAAGAGGAAAAAGGAAAGAGTAAGCACATAAATGCTTAGTAAGCTGCATGAATAAAATAGCAACTAAAATTATGAGACATTACTCAAATAAGTTATCATAAACCTCATATAATTTCTTACTCATCTTCACGACTTACTCAGTTATATACTTACTCATGCTCTTCATGCTGTATTTCTCATAACATTATAGTCTCAATATCTTATACTTACTCGTATATATACCTGCAACACTCAACATGAAACTTTAGCCTTTTTCTTAAAGCTTATCAACCTGAATACTTTTCTTGTTTACAAATTCTTTTCAAAATATACTGAAGGATATCCGTAAGTCAATCTCATGAAATGATGCCAATGCCATGTCAATCTCATGAAATGATGCCAATGCCATGTCCCAGACATGGTCTTACATGGGACCACACATCGATGTCGATGCCATGTCCCAGACATGGTCTTACATGAGATCGTACTCTAATGCTGACGCGATGTCCTAGACATGGTCTTACACGGGATCTCATATCGGATGCCCATGCCATGCCCCAAACATGGTCTTACAGGGGATCCTTATCTCCTCTCGGTGCTGAAGCCATGTCTCAGACGTGGTTTTACATAGGACCTCATCTCAGATGCCCATTCCATGTCCCTGACATGGTCTTATAGGGGATCACATCTCGATGCCAATGCCATGTCCCAAACATGGTCTTACATAGGATCTGAGTTCGGTGCCGATGCCATGTCCCAGACATGGTCTTATACAGGACCTAAAATACTCATGACATGATTACGATATCCTTCGTATCAGTTAAACTTGCATGTAATTTCCCTTTTCATGATTTTCCTCATTTCTTGGTAGTATTTCACATCAACAATATCATGAATCTCATACATTTCCTCAACATATCAATATCGTGAAAATTTAACATAACTCATACAAAATCATATAGATGTCTTCAAGAAATACCACAATTTCATAAATGCCATAGTAATGAATTCATATAACACAGGAGCTAAATTATTACATACAACTTACCTCGAGTCCAAAATGTGGGCAAATGCTTAGTTCAGTCCACTACTTTACTTTTTCCTCAGTTTCGGTCCGGGCTTCATGTTTCTTGATCTAAAATGACAAAGTTGACTTATTTAGTACCTGCATTGAGTAAATATCTCATAATTCATACTTTGGCAAAATTTATAATTTTGCCCCTAAACTTTTACATATTTGCAAAATAGTCCTTAGTTTCGTATAATGAAATGTGTCTATTCTCTTGGCTACCCAAGCCTAGCCAACACCTACTAGAGTCCATACAAGCCCACATTGCTCATAATTTTACACTTTGACTACTCATTTTACTAACTTTGCAATTTGGTCCCTATTAGGGGCTTTCATGAAACACTTTAATCTTTCATTTCCTACCACTAAGCATCAAATTACTTGAATGTCATGCATGGGTATATTTTTGAATATAAACCCTAACTCAAATTGGTGGTAGAAATAGCTAGATTAAGCTACGAGGATTTCAAAAATATGAAGATCATGAAAAATGAGGCTGGTAGCCACTTACTTGGAGCTTGAAAATGAAAGAAACCCGAGCTATGGAGTCCTTAGGGAATTCGACAGTTGCATGGAGAAGATGAGTCAATTTTTGACTTATTTTCCTTTTTTATTTCATTAATTAACCAAATGACCAAAATGCTCTTCCATCATGCTAAAAATTTGTCTAATTACCAAATAAGGACTTCTAATAATTTCTCTTATGCTATTTCATACTTAAATCTTCTGGAAACTCAATTTTGCAACTTTTACAATTTAGTCCTAAAGGACAAATTAGTCACTAACTCATAAAATTTCCTTCATGAGATTTTCTCAATATCATGCAAGCATGCCATAATCTAAAAAATAATTATGAAATAAAATTTTCTACTTCAGATTTGTGGTTTCAAAACCACTATTCCAACTAGGCCTTAATTTGGGCTGTTACATTATATGATGTTGTAGTTAAATTTAAGTTTACGCCAAATACAGTATTAAGTGCTTCTTTGTTTTTATTTTTGTTAGAAATGTATAACCCTATTCATCTTTGATTTCTCCAAGAATTTATAATTCATATTTATTTGAATTGTATTTTAATGAAGACTACGCCTGTACAAATTTTAATGAAAAATATTTTAAGGTAGTGATGCGTCAATCTTAAATCCTCCTTAAGGATCGAATTTGGGGTATTACAAGTTTTACATCAAAACCTAGGTTTTGCTGATTCTCGAAGAAATTGAAGGTAGTGTCACACCCCTATCATGCATAGGACACCTTTGGCATAGTCTTTAATGTTTTGTACTAAGATAATATCCCTTTTGTAGTGAGAAAAGAAACATGTCTGAAAGTTCAAGGGAAGCAATAGATGAGGAGATGGAAAGCCATTTTCTTACCAAGGAACATGCTACAATCACCAACAACAACAATGCTGGGTATGTACGAAACACATTTAAAAACATGTTTTTTAGTATGATGACCCAACTATTTGGGCAGTTTATGGGGAATGAACTTGAACCCCAGCCACAACATCCTTAATACCCTTCTCAACCATTATTTGAAGGGTTCACCTGGCTCAGCTCGCGCCACCTGCACTTGTGATGGCTCCTCCCAAAGTCGATCTTATTCAGGATATTAGGAAAAAAAGAGCCAAAGAATTCCTTGGTGATAGGGGAGATGACCCCACAGTGGTTGAGCAGTGGTAGTCCCTTCTGTGTAAGGTCATTAAGGAATTAAAATGTAATTAAAAAGACAGTCTTAGATTTGCCATGTCGTTATTGGAAGGAGAAACATTCCAATGGTGGGAAACCTTGGTTAGTATTACCCTTAAGCACATAGTTGACTGGGAATTCTTCTTGGAGAAGTTCAAAGAGAGGTATATCAATCAAATGTTTTTCAAACAAATAAAGAATGCCTTTTTGTATATGAAACAAGGCAGGATGTCCATCTTGTAGTGTAAGCATGAATTCCTTCGACTTAACATGTTTGTAACAGAGAAGGAGATGTGTGACAAGTTCAAATGCGGGTGTAGAGATAGGAATCATGCTTTTATGATAGCCTATAAATGCAAGGCTTTGGCATCGATTATTGAGGACATGAGTAAGAACTTCAAAAAAGAAAGGATGAAAAAAAGGCATATCAAGTCCTCAACCTCCATCCAGTTTGAAGAAACCATAGGACCAGGATTTTTCAAACTCAAGGAAAGACTTACAGTTCATTGGCTACAAATGTAAAGGATTTTGCAAGCCAACAACATCCATGACAAGTTTTGGAGGTCCTAAAATGGAAAGAGGGGAATGTAACTATTGTGGAAGAAGTCACGATGGTGAAAGTATAAAGAATTAGGGGCTTGTTTTGGTTGTGGATCTAGTAACCACCAAGTTAAAGACTACCCATCTAAGCCTGAATTTAGTACAGAAGAATATATTAGAAGCCCATAAAAGTTCCAAAACGAGAGTAGATCAAATATGGAGGCCAAGTCCAGCTCAGTGCAAGGTTCACAGAGAAATAACTATAGCAAGACAAGTTCTTTCACCTAGGCTCGCGCCTTCAATTAAATGAGTTATGAAAATTAAATCATGGTGATGCCTTCAATGAAATGAAGGTTTAACATGTAGGTCTCGATCCATGAAAATGGATCATGCAACCTTTGGTAGGGCATTTGTTAATGCAAATTAGTTTGGCAAATAATGATGGAATGAATAAAGTGAATGCTAAGGCTTGATCATGGACTTGGGTGTGGTTAGCACGAAGAAGGTTGTTTGCGTGGCTACATAGTGTAGTGTATGTGCCAAAGGAATAGTGTCTATAATAGTGTCTGTTAATGAGTGGTATTCACTAACGGGCAAATTGTATGATTTTTGAGTTAGAAAGGTTTATTGGTGTTATATATATAGCAAATGAGATGTATGCTCTGGAACTCACTAAGTTCTTTGAAGTTATTTAGTTACCTTTTCTTCTCAAGAATGCCGATGAAGTAAAGGACTCATTGAAGACTACACTAGAGGACATCTATTCTGTGAGATTTCTAAGTATTCTTTATTATGCATGGCATGGGGGTGGTGTCAAGATGGTGTCATTCAAATACTAAATTTTATATTTAAAGCTACTCATTCGAAACCGTTATTTCAATAAAATCTTAGTGAAGGGATTATGTTTTTGTAAAGTACCAAATTTCTTACTTCGAATGATTAATGTTTGTCTAATTATATGTGTATGTATATGACGCTGTAGTTAAATTTAAGTTTATGCCAAACACAATCTAAGTGCTTCCATTTTTTTCATCTCCTTTGGAAATGTATAGCCCTGTTTATCTTTGATTTCTCTAGGGATTTACAATTCATATTTGTTTGAATTGTATTTTCATGAAGACAATGCCTGTAAGACAGTGACGCGCTAATCCTGGGTCCTCCTTAAGGATCAGGTTTGGGGTGTTACAAGTTTGGCATCGAAGCGTAGGTTTAGCTAATTCTTGGAGAGATCGAAGGTAGTGTCATACCCCTATCATGCATAGTACACCTCTAGCATAGTCTTTAATGTTTTGTACTAAGATATTATCCCTTTTTTAGTGAAAAAAGAAACATGTTTGATAGTTCAAGGGAAGCAATGGGTGAGGAGATGGAAAGCCATGTTCTCACCTAGAAACAAGCTACAACCACCAACAACAGCAATGCTGGGAATACAGGAAACACATTCAAAAACATGTTTTTTACTATGATAATCCAACTATTTGGCTAGTTTATAGGGAATGAACAAGAACCTTAGCCACAACAGACTGAACACCGTCATCAACCACATATTAAGAGGGTTTGCCTTGATCAGCCTGTGCCACTAGTAGTTGTGAGGGCTCCTCCCAAAGTCAATCCTATTTAGGACATTAATAAAAGAGGCACTAAGGAGTTCGTTGGTGATAGGGGAGATGACCCTATGGTGGCTGTGCAGTGGTTATGTCGTCTATGTAGGGTTATTAAGGATTTAAAGTGTAATCAAGAAGATTGTCTTAGATGCGCTGTGTTGGTACTGGAAGGAAAAGCATACCAATGGTAGAAATCCTTGGCTAATGTTACCCTTGAGTACATAGTGGACTGGGAATTCTTCTTGGAATAGTGTAGAGAGAGGTATATCAATCAGATATGTGTTGAACAAATAAAGCATTACTTTTTGTATCTAAAACAAAGCATGATGTCGATCTTGTTGTATGAGCATGAATTCCGCCGACTTAGTAGATATGCTAAGAACATGTTTCCAATAGAGAAAAAGATGTGTGACAAGTTCCAATGGGGGCTCAGAGATGAAATTCTTACTTTTGTAGTAGCCTCTAAATGCAAGACTTTGGTGTCGGTATTGGCCGTAGCTCATAAGATGGAATCCATTATTAAAGACATGAGTAAGATATTTGAAAAAGAATGGATAAAAAAAGGCATATCAAGTTCTCCACCTCCATGTAGTTTGAAGAAACCAAAGTATTGAAATTTTTTAGCCTCAAGGAAAGGCTCATAGTTCACTGGCTTATTGTGGAGGTCCTAGAATGGAAAACTATGAATGTAACTATTGTGGAAGGAGTCATGGTGGTGAATGCTGAAAGAAACTGGGTGCTTGTTTTGGTTGTGGATCTAGAAACCACTTGGTTAAAGAATACCTTTCTAAGCTTAAGTTTAGTATGGAGCAATCTATTAGAAGCCCACAGTAGTTCCAAAATGAGAGTAGATCAAAGATGGTAGCCAAGTCCAGCTCAATGCAAGGTTCAGAGAGAAAGAACTATAGGAAGACAAGTTCTGATGCCTAGATTCGTGCCTATGTGATGAAGGACAAGTTAGACACCAACTTACTTAGAGTTATAACTGGTAACTTTTTTTCTTAGCAATAATAATTATGCTTTGATTGACCCTGGGTTTACTCATTCTTACATACATTCTAGATTCAAAGAGGGCCTTAGTCTTTAGGTAGAGTATTCTGAGACGAATATACTGGTTACGAGTCCTTTGGGTTAATTACAGTAGTGAATAATTTAATAAAAAATTATCCTTTAGTTGTTAGTGATCATGTGTTTTTATTGGACTTGCAAATGTACCACAAATCAATGTTGCAAATTAGGCTTTTCTAATGCACTTAAGGAGCTTTTTCTCAAGCCAAATAGAGTTTTTAGCATAGTTTTTCATTATTTTTTTTATTTTCATATTTTTCGGGTAATAAGTGGAAATGTCTCATTTTTATCTATTTTTTGACCAAAATAGGCCGATTGTGCCTTCAGGAGGCGTAATGTGTCTTTGAGTGATGTAAGGACGTGTTGGAGGTCGAAGATGAGCAAGAACAGCACATAGGGCACGAGTATTGCGATATCCAACCCTTGGAAACGTGATACCTTTGACAATGTTGAAGACCAAGGATTCCCTTTAGTGGCATCCGGTGTCCCCTTTGGGTATTGTGATATCCACCTCTCAAGGAAGATCCCAAGTTTCAACATTGCCTGAGATATCGTGATATCACCTTTTTCAAGAGGACAAACTTAGACAAAAAGGTAAATCTTTGTGTACCCGATCCACCAATCACACAAGGCTCATGTAGAGGTAGTTTTTGCAACAAAAATTCATTAGAATAACTTCAAAATAGCCAAAATTTTTTGAGGAGGAAAGAAGCACACATTAGCTTAGTTTTAGGTTTAGTTTTATCTAGGCTTTCTTTAGTTTTTATCTACACTTTTTTAGGTTTTTATTTTTCTCTTCTTCTACAATAGATTAGAGTTTATTTTTTTGTATTTACTTCTTGTTCTTATTGTTCTTAGTTTTAGTTGAGTTAGTTATCATTGTAGCTGAGGTTTATTTACATTTCTAGTCCGTATACCATGCTTTCAAGACTTTTTAAGATTTAGTTTAATGTATTTCAATTTATTTTACTTTAAATATGTTAAATCTTGTTCCTTTTATATTTCTCGCAATATATTTCTCTATTAAATGATTTTGGTTTCATGCTATTTAAATTTTCTTACATAAAAATCTTAACTTTTTTATTTTTCTTAAGCTTTACTTTCATGACTGCCTTATTTTCAATGTTTATGTTTACTTTCCTTACTTTGAGCATGTGTAGCTAAGTCTTTAAGAACGTTGGTTGATGGAGATGTGGGTAAACTAACATCCATTGGACAAAGGGCTAAATAGTAACAAATAGCACTAATTTGAATAGAAATAAGAACTTACGTAGTGACGCCCCTAAGGGAATCTCAAGAAAAAGTGAGAGCGGAAGGTAATCTTGTCGCGCACCCATTCGTTAGTCTTGTATTAACCAACGAGATCGAAAGATAAACCAGACCAAATTTATCTAAGTTGGTAAAATTTAGATCAGAAGATAAAATGGAGCCACTGAGTAATTTATGTGATTTATGTCCCTAGTTCGAGATTTGGTGAGCCACATCGAAATCAACCAACCCCCATTAGTTTTATTGGATAATCCCTCTAGTTTTATATTTCTTGCAATTTGGTCCCTAGAGTAGAACATTTAATTTTCTTGCAAACTCAACTTTTTATGAAGTGTCGTACTATAAAATCATATTAGTCACTGTTTAAACTCTATTGTGTATGTTAGTTATTGCTCAATTGCCTTTTCCTTTAGGTTTGACTTCTTGGAATACTTCGTGTTTCATCAAAACTATAAATATTACAATTGATGCTGTACACTTCCAATAAATTTGTACTTTGAAAATAGTTTTATAAATTCAATGTTTTAGTGTGCATGCGCGTAGTTGGTAAAGTTTCTGGTGCCATTGCTAAGGAAGACGATGTAAAATTTAGTAATTTTTAGTGTGCACTTTTAAGTAGAGCTACATAGCCAAAGTAGGATTTATATATATGGCCTTATTTTTTTATTTTTTTATTTTGTTTGCGGAGATAATTAATTCTTTTAAATCTCTCATGCTTGTAGGAACGTTGTATGACTCAAACCAATAACGGTGTCTTACCATTTGAGTTGGAATAAAAAAGTATCATCACACACACAAGGAGGGCGCAACACCTGAGAGATAGTCCATTTCCACCAAGAGAGCAACCTATCGAAAATCCACAATGAGAGATTCGACAACCACCACAAATACCCATGAAGAAAAGAACTTTGCGCGACTACAGATGCCTAATTTAGATTTTTTCGAGGAAGCATTAATCACCCGGTGATCAATGCTAGCAACTCCGAATTAAAGCAAACAATGATACAAATGATACAATTGAACCTTCAATTTCGAGGGTCAATGAATGAAGATCCAAATTAACACCTTAAGCAATTTCTAACCACTTATGATACTTTCATGTATAATGGTGTATCAGATGATGCTATCTGTCTTCAGTTATTCCCTTTATCTCTTACTAACGATGCTTTTATATGGTTAGATTCATAGCCAGTAGATTCAATCAAGTCTTGGGATGTCGCATCTCAAAAATTGGGTTAGTAGAAATTGGGGTTAGTGAACCAAGAGTGGTCACCCCGCGATTTTTTAAATTTATCTTTGTGCATTAGATAATAATAAGTATTTAGTTTAGTGGTTAAGTAGCAGTCGAGTTGTCCTTGAAGATCTAAATTTGAGTCCTTTCCCTTACATCATTTTCTATTTTGAGCAATTTTGCTTCAAAATCCTAGTTTGTGTTAACCATTGTTTAAAAATAAATGCCGTTAGAATTTAACAAATCTTGTGAAGTACTCTAATGGCTAAGTATCTTGTTTAACTCCTAAATGACCCAAGTTCAGGTATCCATGCTATCAATTTTTTTATTACTTGGCCATCCTTTTCCATGCAAAACCATCCACTCTAATGCATGTAACTCTTACTTTCAAATTGCTAAGTAATTTCTTATTTTTAAAATTTGAAAGGGTAACTTCCAAAGTAATTATTATTAATTATGTCTAACATCCTTGTCCCCCTATTTTATGCCTTGTTTGATGAGTTTGACATTGTGACCATCCCCCTCTCTATCCCACCATTTCTCATTTGTTTTGATTTTGTTTCATCTTTTCTCTTTTTGCTCCTCCCTTTCTACCATCTTGTGTCACCCCTTATTGATTACTCCTCATTGATTTTCTTTTATTATTGCTCCATTTTTACTATAACAAACCATCCACTCTAATGCATGTAACTCTTATTTTCAAATTGCTATGTAACTCATTGTTTTTAAAATTTGAAAGGGTAACTTCCAAAGTAATCGTTGTTAATTCTCTCTAACATCTTTGTCCCCCTCTTTTATGCCGTGTTTGATGAGTTTGACTTTGTGACCATCCACCTCTCTATCCCATCATTTCTCATTTGTTTTGATCTTGTTTCATCTTTTCTTTTTTCACTCCTCCCTTTCTACCATCTTGTGTCACCCCTTATTGGTTGCTCATTTATTTTCTTTTATTGTTGCTTCATTTTACTACAACAAACCGAAACACCACCATACAACCACTATAGCACCATTATACCACCACTATACAACCACCGTATCACCACCCTTGCACCACTTCCAAAACTAATTTTTTGATAGCTCTTCTCTTATATTTCTTCTTCTTTTCATCATCACTTAAACATTTTATTCTCTTTTTGTTGCCAAATCCTAAGATCATTTTGGGGGTTCTTCAACATTTTTCATCCTTGACAATTATTGGTAAAATATTAATCATTCTTATTTTCTTTTTATTTTTAATTCTATCTATCCTATTTTCTTCTTATGGATATTTTATTTAATTTATTCATTCTTTTTCTTCAGTTTAGATCCTCACACCAAATCTGATCATCAATATTAGAAGCGTTCCTCTTTTATCATCTTAGAATTAAGGAGTAAGTATTATAAGCTGAGGAGTAAGTGAATGATTTTCTTTTGGAAAATTATTTTATTGGAGATAAGAGAATTCTAACCATATAATGATTTCGTTAGGAGCAAATCAAGTCCCTACTATTTTGGATCAGAAGTGAATGAGTTCTATTAGGATATACAATTTGGATCACTATAGGTGTGTGTTTTATACAAGTTGAATATGTGATGTTTTGATTATGATTAACTAATTATCTTTACAAACATAAGGCATAACAAAATAAGATGTGAGTCACTATGTGGATTTGAGGTAAGTTATTCTTACTTAAATCTTATTGACATGATATAACATGTAATGTTATTTTTTGATATTTTTCTAATCTCATGTTGTGTAATATCATGGCTATTTATTCATTTTTGAAAGCATGGATTACCATGACTACTGAAATTTATGTGTACATGGAAACACGATTAACATGCCTATTGTTTTGTAAATGAGATTGCATGCCATGATGCACACTACATGGGGTTGAGACGAATTGTAAGGAGAAAGATATGGCAATTTAATAATCTACGAATATTGGTGGTTTATCCACAACTGTGTTTCGACAGCTTGTTTACAATTTTGGTGGCTTGACCACACTTGATTAGTAATGTAACAGCCCAAAATTAGGCTTAGTTGGAATAGTGATTTTGAAATCACTTCCCGAATCTTAAGAAAATTAATTTTAGTGTTAATTTATGTGTTGTATTATTTTTATAAATATGTGTGAAAATTTTAGTGAAATAAATTTACGCGATTGAAGGCTTAATCACGAAAATGGACTAAATCGCATAAAAGGAGAGAGTTCCAAATTACTACTAAATTGAGTTAAATAGATAGAGAAAAATATGTGGGGGTTTTAAAGGGCAATTAGGCCCATTTTATCTAGCATGGCCGGCCAAGGAGAAGAAAAGGACATGAAAATAAGAAAAGTCAAAGGCTTAGGTGCATTAGGTAACTAAAATGATAGAATAGTACCTACCCTTGCCTAGCCTTCTTTTCTTCTTCATCTTAGTCCTCTCTTTCACCGAAATTATTAGCCATCCTTGGGGGTTTTAGAAGCTTAAATTTTCAGGAACTTCAAGCACTCATAAGTAAGTGATTTCTAAGTTTTTTTTTTTAAATATTTTTGCACTTTTGAGACTCTTGTAGCATAAGCTACATTTTGAGGGGTGTATTTTGCAAAATGGTACAAAGTTTAGGATGTTTCCATGAGTGAATAAGTATTATTTGCTGAGCTTTTATGGAAGAAAATGGGTTGTAGTTGTGTAATGAACAACTTTTGTACAAGAGTTTGCATGAAAAAGTATAAAGTGGATTAGTTTGTGAAAGTGACAAATTAGGTGGTAATTGTGTGAAATAATGAGAATTTAGGGCTGTAATAAGAGTGAAAAGGATTCAACTGAGCTAGGTGAATAAGAAAATTTGATAAAAATCAATTTCTGAGCCTAGGGGCAAAATGGTCATTTTGCCTAGAGACTGGGAGCAAAATGGTCATTTTGCCAAAGTGTGAATTTTGGATTGCTTTGATTAATGTAGTAATTAAATGGGTGAATTTGTGTACATATAGATCAAGAAGAGCGTGGAGTCAACCTTGACCGAGGCAAGGGCAAGGCTTTGGATTAAATTATGCATTTCCCACATTTTGTATACTAAGGTAAGTTTATATGTAAACGATGCCTACCTTACCAATGCTTTTATTCATAATTGCCGTATACGATATGTGGTTGATTGTATTTTCATTGGATGAAAATGTGAGAAATGAGGGTACGAGTAAAATTTTATAAATCAATGCTAAAGGTAGGCTATGTGCGAAACCATCGTAAATTATAAATAAAGATGAGCTAAGCATATTATCACCATAAGTTTTCGATAAAGGTGGGCTATGTGCGAAACCACCAGATAATAATTGAAATTGGTGAGCTAAGTGCATTATCATTCGTGTGAAACCACTGTAATTTATCGAAAAAGGTGGGTTGTGTGTGAAACCACCGTAAGCTATTGATAATGGTGGGCTAAGTGCGAAGCCGCCTTATTTATTAATATTACTATGTATGACTACGTGTGAATTTATCTTGTATGATTTATGCAAGGATGTGTATATTGTGGAATCGTTGAATTAGAATTCATGAGTGTTGTGGTGGTCAATAAGTGCAGGGAATGTATGTATTGATGAGTTAAGCTATGTGCATGAACTTGTGTTGATGATATTAAGTAAAGTGTGGGATGAGTAAGTGAAATTATGTTGTGAAAGTATCGGTATGGTTGAGTTATCTTTTAATTGTTCAATGCATGGTTGTGGTATTAAATGTTTGCATATAGACTTACTAAGCTTTATGCTTACCCCTCTATTTTCCATTTTTCTATAGTGTCGCCTGGCTAGTTTGTAGATCATCAGACGTCGGAGGTCTCGTTCACACTATCGGCTTGATCACTCGATATAGTTAGTTCTTACATTTTGAGAAGTATGGCATGTATAGGACTCTATTCTTTTGTAAGTGTCATATTATTTTGGGAGCAAAATGCACTGGTTTGAGTTTGAAATACTACCTTTTGTATTAAGCCAAAAGTATTGGCTGAAAATTTACATTTGGTTAATGAGTGAAATGTTGATATTCATGTTTATTCAAAGTGGTGTGATGGATGCAATTGCTATGGTAGTTGTATAATGGTTATTTAGATGAATCATATTAAGTTGTGTGGATGCCAAATTATGGTTATTGGTGGAGTATGGGAACCTTAGGGATGTTTGAATGTGTTGATTTTATTTTAGGGTGGCAAAGAGGCTTGGTAGATAACCTATTTTTGTCCATACGGGTAGACACATGGGCGTGTGTCTAGGCCGTGTGTGACACACGGTTCACCCCACGGGCGTGTACTTAGACCGTGTGTCCCTTGTACCTTGCATGGATAGAATTAAATGCCCATCAGTGTTCTACACGGACATGAGACACAATCGTGTGTCTCAACCGTGTGAGGAACGTGGCCAAGACACGGACATGTGCCACGGCTGTGTGTCTACTGACATCAAAAATAGAATGTCAAAGTTTTTACACACGGGCTGTGACACGGGAGTGTCATGGCCGTGTGAGGGACACTGGCTGGGCATATAGGCGTGTGCCAGGCCATGTGAAAACCCCTGTAGGTTCAATGTTAAAAAATAAATTTGCACGGACGAGGGGTACGGGTGTGTCTCTAGATTGCTTAGGCCGTGTGAGGTACATGGGCCATTAGCATGGCCATGTCTTAAGGCCACATGGGCATATGCCCTATTTTAAGTGGAATTTCATGAAAGTGTTCTAAGTGCCCAAAAAGAGTCCTGGATTGTTTTAAAACCATGTTTTAGGCCTCATAGGCCCATGTGAAGGACCGAAGAGCTATGTTTGAAAAAGTTTTAAATTGGGACGTATTTTAGTGGTTCAAGATTGATTAATTGCTTGTGTTTTACTAAGGTAACGCCTCGTACCCTGTTTCAGCATCGGATATGGGTAAGGGGTGTTACAAGTAAGACACCATTGCCAAGAAACCTGGGGTGGTGGGTCATTGGTGCCAAGCAACCTGAGATGACTTAATTGGTGGTTTAACCACATATTAATTATGGCGGCTTGTCCATAACTATGTGTATTGGTAGCTTGTTTGCAAAATTGGTGGCTTGTCCACATATGTGCTAGTGTGTTTTGGATGGATGAGTTTTGGGAACTCCTTTTGGTGTGTAGCAGAGATAGGTAGGATGTTTTGAAAAATATGCATAATTGTTTTGACTAAATTTTTCATTGACATTATCATGTGCATAAAAGAAGGTATATTTGAATAATATGTTTGTGATAATAATATTAAAATGGTTTATGTGATAGTTGATATTTAGCTTGTTATAAAACTCACACTGAGCTTATTAGCTCACCCCTTAGTTTTCATAAATTTTTTAGATAATACAAGTGCATAGGACTTGGATGCAGTATATGGGGGAGTCTTTTAGATACAAATTTTAATAAAATACATTATAAATTGTTTGGGTTGGTTTTTTTTGGACATTGAACTATTTTTGGGTTATTTATACTTTTGATATAATAACTGTTTTGCTTGCATAATCGATGAACTTATAAATGTTTTAATTATTGCTTTTAGAACTTAAATGGTTTTATCTAATCTTAAATAAATTTTAAACTTAAAGTTTTCTAAGTATTTTTAAAAGCCCGCTGCAAATGATTTGTATCTAGACCATTTATAAGTAACGTTCAAAATTGATGTTGCCTATTTAAATGCTTTAAGATGATAATTCGATTTAATTAGTGAATTTTTCCAAAATAAACATTTTTTACTAAATGTTTTACAACAATATTAAATTATTTAGAAATCAATTCTAGGTTTTCAAAAAAACAATTTAAACATAATTATTTTTAATAAGAAAAAGTTTTTCACAAAATTAATGTGGCTTCCGAAATTTGATCATAACATCTAGACCAAGTTTGGGGGGGTTACATGGGACGAGCTAGCGAGTAAGTTTTTAGCAAAGTATTTTCCCCAAACAAGACCATGAAACTTCGTATGGACATTACAAAATTTTGACAATTAGAGGGAGAGTCATTATACGAGGCTTGAGAGTGCTTCAAATTGATGTTGTGCAAGTGTCTGTACCATAGTTTACAAGATTGGCTGTAACTTCAAGTCCTCTACAAGAAACTTGATAGGAATTTACGCTTTAGTCTTAATGGAGCATATGTTGGGGCATTCATGTCAAATATCTACACTAAGGCATGTCAACTTATCGAGGACATGGCCTTGAACTCTTACATGTGGCCAGTTGAACGGTTCACATGTCGAGCCAAACAAGCGACAACGAACATTGTTACTAGTGAGGATAAATATCAACAAGTCCTCAAAAGGTTAATCAATTAGAGATGAATGCAGCCAAGGCGCAAGTCCAAAACCAACCCAATCTAACTCATTTTAATGCAGGACACGATGATAAGCGCAACCATATGGAGGTGAATTATGTGGGGAATAAAGGATATAACCCTTACTCCAACACCTATAACCTGAAATGGCGTAACCATCCTAACCCAAAGTAGAATCTTCAAATCAAGGGAACCAAAACCTGAACCCTCTCAAACCCAACGCACCATATCAACCTCTGCTACCTTTTAGGGCACCCCAAGATCAAGAGAGAAAATTAGCCTATAGTAGCAACCCTCCATTGTCAATTAGGGTGAGTAAAGTAGATGGAGTTTTGTATGTGGTGTAAGCCGATGTGTGCCAAATTCGTGGTCAATTAGACCCATTTTTGCATTTGTTGCAAAATAATTTAGCCTCTAGTATACCCAGTAATATTAAACCTAATCCAAAGAGAAATGGAAAGGAGCACACAAAGGCGAGCACCCTTAGATCTGAGGTTGTGGTTAAGGAACCTATCTAACCAAATTGTGGGGAGAAAGAAGTAGGTGAGAAGGATTAGAGCATCCTCACTCCTAGTGTTAGAGATGGGGTGCTAGAGAAGGAAAGATTAAAGAGTGCGCAAACTAAGGATTAGAACTGTTCCACCACCACCATTGAGCTAAAGCCCATACCCTTTCCAAGTCGCTTGGAGGAGAAAAAAAGGGGGATGATGAGGAGTTTGTAGGCTTCTTCAAAATGGTTAAAACCTTGAACGTGAACTTCCCCTTGTTAGAACTCCTTGAGAAAATGCCAAAATATGCCAAATTCCTCAAAGATGTTATGTTTCATTGGAGGAAAATAGGGACATGAGAGTAAATTGCACTTAATGATGAATGTAGCACAATAGTGTCTAGAAAAGTTTGTCCCAAGCTAAAGGATCCCGATAGCTTTACCATCTCTATTGAGATAGGTGGAGTGAGTTTCGGGGAAGCCCTATGTGACCTAGGTGCCAGTATTTACCTCACGCCATTTTCAATTTATATGAGGTTAAGTTTGGGAGAGCTTTAAGGAAATAGAAGTCACCTTGCAATTAGTCGGTCAATCATTAGTACGTCCTAAAGGAGTCTTTGAAAATGTGTTAGTAAGGGTTAGGAAATTCATGTTTCCCATTGAATTTATCGTGCTTAACTTTGAGGAAGATTTAGAAATACCTTTTTTTGGGAGACCTTTCTTAGACACATTTAGGGCTATCATCTACATAGGGTGGGGCGAATTGACTATTGACATCAAGGGAGAAACCGAAGTTTTCAAATGTGTTAAGCTCGAGTCTAGGTCTAATGAGGTGTTACCCTCACATGAGTATAAGTGCCAAGTAATTGAAACAAAAATTATCATGATAATAGATTGGCAAACTTCATGGAAGAGTGTAACTTTTCAAGTGCTCGTGCGCCACACAAGAGAGTCAAGAAACAGATGAGGATAAGAAAGAAAATACGACTCTAAAGAGGCCTTGGTCTTGTGCTTAACAAAAGACGTGTTTAGGTGTCAAGAACACCGATGAAACATCATTTTGGTGGTGTGACTGACCACCTAGAGTTGGATTTTTAATTTTTCGCCTGTGGCGAATGAATTGAAAATGTGTAAATATTTAAATTACTAAGAATGGACTCCACATATTTTCTGTGTTTAGGTTAGGATTTTAATTTGTATTGCTTTAATTGTAAACTTGGTGGTGTAATTGATGATTGAGATGAAAATTGATGATTTTGTCGTGTTTTCTCAAAGTTCAGTGAAATAGCAATACCTAGGGGGTGTAAACTGAAAATTATATAGGACTTTTCTATATAGTTTAACCAACTTTTGACTTAATAAATATGTTAATCTTGAGTAATTGTTATTAAAATAAGTGAATTTTACTTAATTAATAATATTGGACATGGATTTATAGAGTATGTGAAATTATGCTTATAGAGTATGTGAAATTATGCTTACTCACATGATTTTTGTACATAATTTATATTATTTTCATGTTAAATATTAATATATAAATTTTCACTATGCAGGAGAACCATAGAAAATATGATTAACATAAATGATGCATGGACATGTACACATCCACTTTATTTGGATGGCAAGACCATGCAAAACTAGGTCATAAGGATGTTAGTTTGGCCTAGTAAAAGATGTGCTAAACAATGGACATGTCTGATTAATTATTGGTCTGAGAAACAAACCAACAAGGAGGAATGAAAGCCTAATTTTGGCACAAGTAGATGTCTGCCCAAAAATAAGCTTTGGGGTTGTAATACTCCTAACCTGTATCCGTGGCTGAATTAGGGTTACGGAGCATTATCGTACAAACAAAAATATTTAAATTTAATATCATTCAATAATATGATCATATTGTAAACCAACCATATACATACATACATACCGTCCCTAAATTGAGCCCTCGAGGCCCTAAAAATAACTTAGAAGCAAATTGGGACTAATTTGAAACAATATGGAAAGTTCAGGAAAATGTCACAAAAATTTGGAAGCAGGGGTGCACAGCTGTGTAGCTTACACGGCTAAGACACATGCCCATGTCTTAGGCCAAGTAACCTTCAAACTAGGGACACACGGTCATTTGCCAGCCTTTGTCTTCACCCATGTAACTCTCTTAGTAGGGTCACACGACCATGTCTCCGGGCCATGTACCTCACACGGCTGAGTCACAAGCCCGTGTGACCAAAATTTACCTAAAATGAAACCATTTCAAAACCATTTCATGCATAAAGACCTCATTCTATTATGTGCCTAAAACACATAATAGTTGACAATTTTCAAGCCAACATCTCGTACCAAAATGTTGTACACATCCATCATTAAAAATGACCAAAAGGATTTCTTTAAACAAGCATTATAATTCCATGAACCATACATAAACATCAAGGTACAAATATGTAGCGCAGCAAAAAATTTTAGGGTCTTTAATTTTGCGTTGTTTGACACAAATTGCATGTTTGCTTGATTGGCTAAGTGATTTGGGTGTGTTTGGGGGTATTGGAGAAGCCTGGTTCAAGTCTGGTCTTTTGCAAAATTTTAATTTTTTTTAATGAATATGGACATTGGGACATAAGCCCCTTAAATAATAGTGTTTGTTTTATGACAAAAAATGAGATGTGGTCTGGTGGCAAGGCAGCGTGTAAGGAGTGTGCAGGGGGATTGATGTTCAAGTCTCTTGAGGAGCAAGGGAGGTTTTATTTTGCTATATGGACGGCAAGTGTTGGAAGTGGGTTCAAATTCTATTGAGGTGGTTGTGGGATTGGTCAAAGGGAGAGAATTTAGGGATTTGATGATAGTGGTTATGGATAAGTGTAGAGTGATCATGAGAGTGGATAGTGGAGTGAATCAATGAGAAATTTGTATAGAAAAAAATGGAATTTGATTTAGAGGGAGTTGGTGCCGAATTGGGAAGGGAAAAGCATAGGAATTTCGGTTAGGGTCTCATTGTGTGAATATTCAGTATTTGGGAGTTTTTGGAACATATTTTTGGTTTTTCTTCTTTTCTGGTTTTTCTTCTTTTTGCAAATTATAGCCAAATTTACTTGTGAACTTTTGGTCAGTTTTGTGTTGATTCTTAGTTTTTTTTCCCCTTCTCAAGTGCCAATTTGAGTCGATTTCCTTTGCTCCTTGTTCTCATTATTACTTGTTTCTTGTCTAGCTGAATGCACTTTAGGGCCTCTCGGGTATTCCTCATCTTATCATCTCTTCTTTGATTGCTTTGTCCAGTCGAAACCATTTGCTTCCACTCCTTTATCATCTATTTTATTTTCTTTCTTTCTTTCCTCTTCTCCCTTCTCTGCTCTTATACGGAATGCTACTCCCTTGTCTTTTTCCCAAACACTCTAGTCGTGATAGGCCGAATATTGTACTCTTGCGGGTTGGTAGTGCTTTGGTCGATTCTTCTTTTCTTCTCCTCTGTTGGTGGGTAATAAAGATTGTAACACAATTCTTCGTATTCTTTCTCCTTTTGTCTTTAGGTTAAGGGTTTTCTAACATTTTATTTTGCTATCAATGGTTGTTAGAACTGCAGTGGTGATAACTCAGACTCGGTCATAGGGGGTGTCTAAGTGGGATTGTAGACCAAATACTCTCCTTTAATTTCGATAAGTGACTTTAATTTTGGTAAGTGACTATACCATTACTTTAACTTTCGTGTGTATACTGTGCCTTATTAATGGAGTTTGGGAATACAGGGGATTCGATTGAGGAAATCATTATTGGTCTTGGGTAATAGTTTAAGTGAGAAATCTCTTCTCGTTCGACCAAGGCAAGGTATGGGAATGGTTTGATTGGTATAAGTGAGTATTTGGTTTTGGAAAGCGAATAATGGAATATCTGGATCTTGTGTAGGCTTTGGGCTCGTAAGCGATTCTCTCGACTTCGCAACCAGGTGTGTAGTCGTACACTCAATATTGTTATTGTCAAATACTAGATAAAGGTGTGTAATCACACAGTTGTTTTACTGTGAATCGGCAAAAGCCGAAAAGCCAAAATGCCAAAACTTCGGCATTTGCGGCCTCACGAGCGTGCCAACACTCGTGGGGTAAATCGAGCCCACTAATCATGGGCGACAGACTGTAGAGGCCTCCACGAGCATTTTTGTGGGCTTGGGCCGTTATGGGCCTCGTTGGGCCAAAATAAGCTGTGTGGGCATAATGGGCTTATGGGCCCCACACGAATAAAATCCACGGTAAGTGATAAATAATGGGTTGGGCTATGAAGGTCGCATAGCTGTAATTTAATTTGGGCTAAATAGGCCACACGAGCGTGTGGGTCACACGAGCGTGTGGGCCCACTTGGGCCGAGTAATGGGCCTTAGGCCCATTTACACTGTTTTGGCCATATAGGTTATCTAAGTCGCTCGAAGCGGCAGAAGACATTCCGAGAGGTCGTTATCCGTACTGAAACCCCAAAACTAGTAAAATTACTATTTTACCCCTAATGGATGGAAATGACCGTTATACCCCTAGAGGTAGGTTGATTGATGTGTCTATGATATTTATATGACTGATACTGAGTATAACATACTGCATACACATTATATTTATGACACGACATACTGCATGGGGTTAGGATTCTTTTTTGGAGGAAGTACTGTACTAGTGGATCTGCCACGTATTTTCTGTGATTTGTGGCTTTGCCACGTATTTTGATTCTAATGGCTTTGCCACGTTTACTGTTATTAGCAGCTTTGCTGCGTTACTGTTAGTAGTTTCACTGCGATATTAGTGTGTTGGCTAGGTGGGTCGAGTTAATCTCTACATGGTGTGTTGGTTGGTACGGGTGGTGTGTTGGATGGATTAAGATGGGTTGCATATCTGCACTGTACTGATTTTTGTAATGGGCTTAAGCCCACACTGTTACTATATAGGGCTAAAGCCCAGACTGTTCTAATACTGAATAGGGCTTAGGCCTAGACTGTTCTGCATATACTGCTTACTGTTTGACTGATAGGGGATTACACACTGAGTTTTCACAAACTCATCGTTTCTTTTAACTGTACAGGTAATCCCCAGCCTTAGACGATTTGGAGCCGCGAGGAGCTCAGAGGTGGCCACACGATCGCAAATGATTTACTGATGACTTTATTTATTTAAATATTTTGTATTTGGGTTTTAACTTTGTAATAAGGCTATTTTGGGGTATTTTAACTTTTATTTGGACTTTTGATTTCGTATTTTAAACTGTTAGAATAAGAAAATCAAGTTTTCAAAATAATAAACATTTTTAAAGGAAACACGGATTTTTAACCTTAAGATTTCCAACTTGAAAAGCTTCTACGGTTTTATTCAGATTAAGAAACGAATAATAATAAATATGGCAACTATTTTTCTAAAAATTGGTTTTAAGTGTAATAACGAATTTTACTGAATTTTCTATTATAATTGAAACTAAATGGTTTTAATTTAAACAGGGATTCTTATCAACAAGTCTAAATTTTAAAAAACTTCGATGTAACACATCAAATTCAGTCGTAACGTTTATGCCGGGGTTTAGGGTGTTACATTTAGTGGTATCAGAGCCAAGTTGCAAAACTCAGTTATGGAATGGGTTTTGAAAAAAATAATTTCTGTAAGTTAATTTTAATTGACAACAATTTGAAAAGATTTTCTGAAAATTGAATTAAATAAATGGAAACAGTTTTGGAAGGTTTACAAGTGTGGCACACCGAGTCTCTGGCGCCAAATCTGTAAGTTCTCTTATACTGTTAAATGTTACACTGAAACTACTATAAATAGTAGGATTATACTGAAACTCTTAGCTTAGAGTAAACTGAGACTATAGAAAACTGAAAACAGAGGGATCTCGATCTGCGAAAACAAAACTATAACTACTGTCTTCCCATGAAATATTTGTTAATAATTACTGGAATAATGAACTGCTTCATAAAACTTCTAAAACAGATTAAGCGTATATCGATATGAGCACAAGAGGTATTCGCGGAAGGGGTACATGAGGTTACGATAGAGGCCGAGGTAGTGCTAGAGCTGGGTCTTTAGCATCAGGACACATGCCTGCTAGGGAGGCACCAGCCTCACCAGTAACAGAGACGGGGTCTCATGATTGAGTAGCTGGGGATGATGCTCTATCCCAAGCAATGCTCCGTATTCTAGAGAGGGTTGCTGGAGTGATTATTAGATCAGTGGGTCGAAGGTCAATTTTTGAGGGACTCCGGTCGAATGGAGCGAAAATCTTTAGAGGTGTGTCTGGTGTAGCCCCAAATGTAACAGAGTACTAGTTGGAGGCTACTGAGTGGATAATGGACGACGTTGACTATACTGTGAAGCAAAATTAAAAGGAGCAGTGTCTTTGCTGCGGGATGAAGCCTATCAGTGGTGGCTCACCGTGAGAGAGGGTACGCAGGCTGACCGTTTGACATGAGATTTCTTTAAGGCAGCCTTTCAAGGAAAATACGTAGGGGTGAGTTATGCAGACGCCCAAAGGAAGAAATTTTTGAGCCTGACCCAGGGGAATAAGACTGTGGCGGAGTACGAGGTATAGTTTTTGCGACTGAGTCGGTGTGCTCATAGAATAGTCGTAACTTAGTATGAACGCTATGTGCAATTTGAGGATGGCCTCCGAGATGAGTTACGTATGCTGATAGCTTCGCAGAGGGAGTGAGATTTTGCTGTCCTGGTGGAAAAGGAAAAAATTGCTAAGGATGTGAAGCACTCTGAGCGCCAGAATCACGAGAGAGATAGGGGCAGAAATAGGAAGGATTCAGGGCCCTCGGTTCTTCTAGAAGGTCTGTTAAGCAGGCCAAATTTGACGGGCTAGTTTGAGCAATTCCTATTACTATGGTTAGACCGCAGACTTACGTGGATTGTGGGAGATCTCACTAGGGTGTGCTTCAGATGTGGGTCCATGGATCATCAGGTTAAGAATTATCCTCAGAGGTCGGGTCAAATGCAAGCTACAGAACAGAGGTTTGTTTAGCCAGTTAGAGGTGGTCAGCAGCCACCGAGAGGCTGTCGACAGGCCAGAGGTGGAAACGATATTGGACGAGGTCGTAGAGCACCAGGTAGAGGTGTTGGTAACACCAAGGCGAGGTAGCCAGCGCTTGTCTATGCTGCTCGTCAACGGGAGGATGATGACGCCTCTGATGTCATAACTGGTACATTTTTAATTCATAATGTACCATACACTACTTTGATTGATATTGGGTCTACGCACTCGTATGTTGCTTGCACTGTATCTGGGACGTTGGGTTTTCAGTTTGAAAATACTGTTAGTGAGGTGACCGTGATAAGTCCACTAGGGCAGTTGGTTAGGGTAAATAAATTGTTTAGAGATGTGCCCTTAAAGGTTCAAGTGGTTGTCTTTCCGGCGGATTTGATGGAATTTCCGTTTAGTGAATTCAATCTTATTTTGGGCATTGATTGGCTAGTGGAACACCGTGAGAATTTGGATTGTACTGCTAAGCGTATGGTGCTGAAGTCCACTGAGGATAAGGAAGTGGTCGTGATAGGGGAGTGAAGAGATTATTTGTCTAACGTAATCTCAGCATTAAGGGCTAAGAAACTGGTTTGCAAAGGTTGCGAGACATTTTTAGCTTATGTCAGTAATTCTAATTCTGAAGGCTCTACCGTTAGAGATATCAGAACTATTAAGGTGTTTCCTAACGTATTTCCTGATGAGCTCCCTAGGTTACCTCTGAATCGTGAGTTCAAATTCAGAATTGAGCTTCTGTTGGGAACAGCTCCGATGTCTATCACCCCTTATAAGATAGTATCGAAGAAGCTAGTGGAATTAACAGCCCAAATTCAAGAACTATTGGACCGAGGATTTATTCGACCCAGTGTGTCTCTATGGGGAGCACCGATCCTATTTGTGAAAAAGAAGGATGGGTCTATGCACATGTGCATCGACTATCGGTAATTAAACAAACTGACTATCAAGAACAAGTACCCCCTGCTGAGGATTGATGACCTTTTTTGATCAAATTAGAGAAGCTTCGATTTTCTCCAAGATCGACCTCCGTTTTGGGTACCATCGGCTAAGGGTTAAGGGGTCTGATGTGCATAAGTCTGCATTTAGGATTCGCTATGGGCACTACGAGTTCCTAGTAATGCCGTTGGGGCTTACGAATGCACCAGCAGCTCTTATGGACCTCATGAATTGAGTATTCGAACCCTATCTGGACCGATTCGTAGTGGTGTTTATAGATGATATATTGGTGTATTTGAGAATCGAAGAGGATCATAATGAGCATCTTCGAATTGCTCTGTAAATTCTGAGGGAAAAGCAGCTATATGCAAAATTCAACAAGTGTGAGTTCTGGCTGTGAGAAGTGATGTTTCTAGGTCACGTAGTGTCTGCTGAGGGGATTAGAGTCGATCCTCGAAAAATTGAAGTCGTATTGGATTGGAAAGCACCGAAGAGCGTGTCTAAAATTTGAAGCTTTCTGGGTCTATCTAGGTATTACAGACATTTTGTTCAAGGGTTTTCATTGATTGTTGCACCTTTGACGAAGTTATTGCATAAAGGGGTACCATTTAATTGGACTGATAAGCAGCAAAAGAGTTTTGAGAAACTAAAAAATGTTCTGACTAAGCCCCCTATTTTAATACAGCCAGAGTCTGGGAAAGAATTCATTGTTTACAATGATGCATTGCACATTGGATTGGGTTGTATGCTAATGCAGGATGGTAAGGTGGTGGCATATGCGTGTCGTCAGCTTAAGCCTCACGAGGCAAATTACCCTACTCACAACTTGGAGTTAGCTACGGTGGTATACGCACTAAAAATTTAGGGGCACTACCTATATGGTGAGAAGTGTATTATTTACACAGATCACAAGAGCCTCAAATACCTCCTTACTCAAAAGGATTTGAATCTTAGGCAGTGAAGATGGATAGAGCTACTTAAGGACTATGACTATTTGATTGAATACCACCCGGGTAAGGTTAATGTGGTAGCTGACGCACTGAGCCGTAGGGCTGTAACTGATTTTAGAGCAATGTGATAACTCGGACTCGGTCATAGGGGGTGTCTAAGTGGGATTGTAGACCGATTACTCTCCTTTAATGTTGATAAGTGACTGTACCATTACTTTAACTTTTGTGTTTATACTGTGCCTTATTAATGGCGTTTGAGAATACAGGGGTTTCGATTAAGGAAATCATTATTGGTCTTAGGTAACAGTTTAAGTGAGAAATCTCTTCTCGTTCGATCAAGGTAAGGTATAGGGATGGTTTGGATTGGTATAAGAGAGTATTTGGTTTTGGGAAATGAATAATGGAATATCTGGATCTTGTGTAGGCTTTGGGCTCGTAAGCGATTCTCTCAACTTCGCAACCAGGTGTGTAATCGTACACCCAATATTGTTATTGTCAAATACTGGATAATGGTGTGTAATCGCACCCCTGTTTTACTAAGAATCGGTAGAAGCCGAAAAGCTGAAATGCTGAAACTTTGATATTTTCGACCTTACGAGCGTACGAACACTCGTGGGCCAAACCGAGCCCACCAATCATGGGCAACAGACTGTAGAGGCCTCCATGAGCGTTTTCATAGGCTTGGGCCGTTATGGGCCTCGTTGGGCCAAAATCGACTGTGTGGGCCCAATGGGCTTATGGGCCCCACACGGAGAAAATCCATGGTAAGTGATAAATAATAGGTTGGGCTATGAAGGTCGCATAGCCGTAACTGAATTCGGGCTAAATCGGACACACGAGCGTATGGGCCCACTTGGGCTGAGTAATGGGCCTTAGGGCCATTTACACTATTTTGGCCATATCGGTTACCTGAGTCGCTCAAAGTGATGGAGACCTTCCGTGAGGTCGTTATTCGTACCGAAACCCTAAAACTAGTAAAATTACTATTTTACCCCTAATAGATGGAAATGACCATTATACCCTAGAGGTAGGTTGATTGACGTGTTTATGATATTTATATGACTGATACTGAGTATGACATACTGCATACACATTATATTTATAACACGACATACTGCATGGGGTTGGGATTCTATTATGGAGGAAGTACTGTACTAGTGGCTCTGCCACGTATTTTTTGTGACTAGTGGCTTTGTCACATATTCTAATTCTAGTGGCTTTGCCATGTTTACTGTTATTAGTAGCTTTGCTGCATTACTATTAGCAGCTTCACTGCGATATTGGTGTGTTGGCTGGGTGGGTCGAGTTAATCCCCACATGGTGTGTTGGTTGGTACGGGTGGTGTGTTGGCGGGATTGGGATGGGTTGTATATCTGCACTGTTCTGATTTCTGTAATGGGCTTAAGCCCACACTATTACTGTATAGGCTAAAGCCCAGATTGTTTTGATACTGAATAGGGCTTAGGCCCAGACTGTTCTGCATATACTGTTTACTGTTTGACTGATAGGGGATTACACACTGAGTTTTCGCAAACTCACCATTTCTTTTAACTGTACAGGTAATCCCCAGCCTTAGATGATTTGGAGTCGCGAGGGACTCAGAGGTGGCCATGCGATTGCAAATGATTTACTTAAAGATTTTATATTTGGGTTTTTACTTTGTAATAAGGCCATATTGGGGGATTTTAACTTTTATTTGGACTTTTGATTTCGTATTTTAAACTGCTAGAATAGGAAAATTGAGTTTTTAAAATTATAAATGTTTTTAAAAGAAAAACACATTTTTAACCTTAAGATTTCCAACTAGAAAAGCTTTTGCGGTTTTATTCAGATTAAGAAACCAATAATAATAAATATGGCAACTACTTTTTCTAAAAATTGGTTTTAAAGTGTAATAACAAATTTTACCAAATTTTCTCTTGTAATTAAAACTAAATGGTTTTAATTTAAACACGGATTCTTACCAACAAGTCTAAATTAAACAAAAAACTTTGATGTGACACGTCAGATTCGGTCGTAATGTCTAGGCCGGGACTTGGGGTGTTAGAAAATATACCAAATTACCATTTACATATGCATCCTATACATGTTAGTATTTCCATTTCCATACATACTAACCTAGTTCAAATATAAGTTATAATATTTCTCAAGTAACAATTTTCAAACCATCATCAACATGCTAAGAGAACAATAAAAACAAGCAGTTTAAAGCTACCAAAACAACCTAACTTGTTAAGGCATAAAAGTTAATCAAATCAACATAGTTTTCCAAAGCTTATAATGCCAAAACACCATGAACACATGCACCATAATTCCATTACAAATCACCCTATACATGCCATTATGAACCTTATCCAAATCACTCAAAAACTTCCTATTTGTCCACTGGATAGTGTGATAGGTCTTCGATGAGCTACCAACCAAATTGTGCTTCTGATGACCTATAAAACATAGTAATTAAAATACGTAAGCAACGAATGCTTAGTAAGCTCGTATAAACTTAAACTGAATATACCACTTTATTAATACAATTCATAGATTAAGTATAAATCATTACCAATGCCATAAGCTTAGTATAGGCCTATTAGAACACCATCAAACCTATAAATTAGTAAGTTCATCAACATGCCATATAAACTCATTTATAACATAAATGGATTTCATAAGATATACAGTATTCATCAACCTTTTCATGAGATTATGAACCATTCCATTTACTTACTTACCATTCCATTCCAAAGCTTTGTTAAGCCTAAACAACATCATCAATTCATAAGTTAGCGCACTTGTCCATAATATAAATGCATTCATCCATAAAATAAGTAGACTTACACATGTAATCACATCATTTAGTTTATCAATCTTACCATATATATAAACTTAACCTCTAGTTCATCAACAATACCATAATCATCAACCCTTTTCATATGTTCATGAATTATTCCCTTTGAATACGTACCATTTCATTCCTTTTTCTTGCCCATTGAACCATTTAGAATTACATTGGATACTCGAGAAAGCTCACACATAGTACGCCTTTACATATAATCGTAACCTTTCCTTTACATCACTGCTCACACTAGCTGTGAAATGAGCTTGCTCACATGAGCTTTGGGTCAGTATGTAAGCTACATGGTGCTGCTCGCACGAGCTATGGAGTATCCATAACAAATGTAGGACCTTAGCCATCAGTAGGGCATTCAAGACCAGCACTCGAAACATGAAATCCCTAATGACATGTCATTTGTATCCTAATAGATCCTAAGGTTCAATCGGGACTCGATATTTATCAATTCATCATACTATTGTTACCTCGGTATATTGTTTGATTATCTTAAAACAACATAATAAGCATTCAATTTAAACAACATTAACCAACTATAGTTCATAAAAATTTACCTAATTAAATTGCAATAATGGCTAAGTACATTGGCTATTTGGTAATTTTCTTTTCTCCTCTATTTTCCACTCATTCTTGATCTAAAATAATAATTCCATTCAATTCACTAATTCTAACAAAAAAATAATTTATTTTATGCAATTAAGTCCTTATTGACATTTTACAAAATTACCCCCAACATTTTACTTTTGTACAATTTAGTCCTTAAGCCTAAAACATGCAAATTAACCATTTTTGTTCAATTATTCCCATTCAAAATTTAAAATAATTAATTTATCTTATAACCTATAATAATAAAAATTTACAAAATTACCCTTAAAGTTTACCATTTTTGTAATTTAGTCCCTAAATTTGAAACTTGCAATTTCATCGTTTTTAATCAGACATCATGCTAGCTAATTTTTGCATAATCTTATAATAGCCCATATTTTTCCACAATTTATAATATTTTTCTTGAATTTTACCATTTTCATAAATTAGTCCCTAAACTTGAAAATCATCAAAATTACTTAACAAAATACTTATTTTTAAAAACCAAGCTTAATAATATATCATAAAATTTCAAGAACACTTCAATTTCATCCATGGTTAAGTTCTAAACATTTAACAATTTAACAAACTGACCTTCAGGTTAACTAGATTAAGCTAATACGATAACAAAAACATAAAAATCATTAAATATGATACAAAATGGAGTTACATGCATTGAAATTAAGTTGGCTAAACCTTGAAGGTTAATAACAATGGACATTCAGTGAAGAAAAAGCCAAATGAACAAGATGATACTATTTTTTTATGTTTTGTTTATCTAATTATTTAATTTACT
Source organism: Gossypium stocksii (assembly GCA_020496765.1). Classification (NCBI taxonomy): domain Eukaryota; kingdom Viridiplantae; phylum Streptophyta; class Magnoliopsida; order Malvales; family Malvaceae; genus Gossypium; species Gossypium stocksii. The sequence goes on from CM035629.1 coordinate 88,387,259, forward strand.
ATTATACCTTTGTAATTTAAATAAAATTTCTCAACTTTTCACCTTTAAACCATCCATTAATAATAAATAAGGTATATTTACCTTTTAAAACCCTTAATTCATGATTCTTTAGCCATTTAATACAATTAAGCTAATAGTGATTGACTTTTGGTTCCTTTACGATTTAGTCCTTTTTCCTTAATTAACTATCTAAACATTAAAATTTCTTAACGAACTTTAATACAATCTTAATAACACTTCGTAAATATTTAATAAAATACTTTGTGGCTCAGTTTATAGAAATAAGGTCCTGATACCTCATTTTCTAAAACCACTTGACTCAGGTACATAACACTTAAACCTAATTATTCATTCAATTAGCAAAAATTTCCAATTCAAACTTTATTTTCATACCATATTTGACTCGTAAATATTAAATAGTAATATTTATAAACTTATTGAATGAATTTGTGGCCCCAAAACTAGTGTTTCTTACACCACTGAAAACGGGTTGTTATAGGTATTTAACTGAATGTCCTTGAAGTTGGAAATATATAAAAAATTGGCCCACCAACCTGATCTTTGAAACCGTCCACCTTATGGCTATTAATAGCATTGTTTTTAATTTAAAAACAAGCAACCAAGTCATCCCCTTCTCCACAATTTTTGGTTGGCCATGTATGAGAGAACATAGAGGGATTTTGAATTCTATTTTTATTAATCTCTAACCTTGCCTTCACCTATAAATACAACATACCTTTCTAATTCTCAAATCATCCCTTCATTCATAACAAATCCCTCAACACTCATCTCTCATTCATTCTCTCTTCCATTAGCTTATTATTTGCCCTTGCATAGCCATCCGGAGGAATACTTGGTAGTTTTACTGAAATATTGAGTGGCTTGACTGCAATGTTATTAAGTGGCTTGGCGACAACGCTATTGAGTGTCTTGTCCACAATGATATTGAGTGGCTTAACCACAACAATGCAGTTTGACTGCGATGTTTTGTAGTTTGGCCACAACGTGGTGTGTTATTAGATGGACAAGTTTTAGGGAACTCTTTATTGGTGTTACTAGAGATGGGTAGGAATGTTTTTGAAAAACTTTCATTGATTTCTGAAAAAGCTTTGTATTGACCTTCTTATGCACCTTGATATATGCAAGATGATGTTGAATATAAATGTTGCTATATTCATGAAATGTATGGCTTAAATATTGTTCTATTTTATGTTGAATTCACACTGGGTTTTAAAAGTTCATCCCTTTAAATTTTCCTACTTTTTTAGATAACCAACAAGGTTAGGAATTGGATATGGCTATCAAAGGAGTTTCTTGGATGTTTTCATACATAAGTATTTTAAATTAAGTTTAATATTTGTTTTGGGAATAGAATAATTTGTTCATAGACTATGGCATGGGACATTACCTAGGGGATTTTTATTCTATTTTACATGACTTGATTGCATGACATTAAGTTTTAAAAACTAAATAAATTAGTGTTTGATAAGATTATGCATGAAACTTAGTTTTTATTAAAACCTAATAAAAACTGTAATGACCTCAAAAGTACAAGTATCGAAATATGAATTATCGGGTCTTCTTTTTTAGTAAAACGAACTCATAAATATTTATTAAAAATATTTATGAAATTAGTTATGTGTTTAATTAGGCTTTGGTTAGATGAATTTAGCCTAATTTAAGAGTAATTAGTAAAAAGGACTAAATTGAAATAGGAGTAAAAATTGAATTATAGATTGAAAGAAAGTACAAAGGGCCAAAATGGCAAATATACCATTTGGCAATAGTTGAGGTGGCAAACTTAGAAAAATCTAAGATTTTTCTTAGATTTTATTAATTATTAATTGTATTATTTATTATGGTTTTATATTAAATATTATTATATTATGAAATAAATTGAAATGTGACACTTGTGTGGTAATAAATTAATACATGTGTAAAAATATATAAAAATTTACAAAAGTAAAAGATATTATAATTTTGATTTATTTGAATTTTAAGTAAAAGATATTTATTATTATTGTTATTATTTTATTAAATATTAATTTATGTTAATTATATTATGGGATTTCTTTTAAGTTATAATTTTGACAAATGTATGGTAATGAATATGTATATGTGTATTAAAAGATATTTATAAAATAATTATAATATAAGATTTTTATAGGATAAACAAATTAAATAAGGACAATTGGATGGTGATGATGATAGACAAGTGTAATATATATGTGTGTACAAATGTGATATTTATACTAGTTATTAAATAGATATTTCTTATTTAAAAGATATTTATTAAATAAAATAATTGTGAGATTTTTTTATTAGTAAATAAATTGAAAATGTGATAAATGTATGGTATAGATAGAATACATTTGTATGTATATAATTAGTTATATAAAAGATATTTAGTGTTATTATATTAATAAAATAAAAAGAATGAATATATATATATATATATATATATATATATGATATAAAGCATAAAAGAAAAGAAAGGGGAAAGAAACAGAGAGCTGGAACAAAAATAGAAGGAAGAAAAGGGGAAAGAAAAAGAAAAGTAATGGTTTTGAGGCTTAAAGCTTTAATAGGTAAGTTAATTAAGCCCTTTTTATTTAATTTTGATGTTTTAGAAGTTTTAGAGCAAAGTTTTGATAAAATTAAGCTAAATATATATTAATAAAATAAAAAGAATGAATATATATATATATATATATATATATATGATATAAAGCATAAAAGAAAAGAAAGGGGAAAGAAACAGAGAGCTGGAACAAAAATAGAAGGAAGAAAAGGGGAAAGAAAAAGAAAAGTAATGGTTTTGAGGCTTAAAGCTTTAATAGGTAAGTTAATTAAGCCCTTTTTATTTAATTTTGATGTTTTAGAAGTTTTAGAGCAAAGTTTTGATAAAATTAAGCTAAATATATATTAATAAAATAAAAAGAATGAATATATATATATATATATATATATATGATATAAAGCATAAAAGAAAAGAAAGGGGAAAGAAACAGAGAGCTGGAACAAAAATAGAAGGAAGAAAAGGGGAAAGAAAAAGAAAAGTAATGGTTTTGAGGCTTAAAGCTTTAATAGGTAAGTTAATTAAGCCCTTTTTATTTAATTTTGATGTTTTAGAAGTTTTAGAGCAAAGTTTTGATAAAATTAAGCTAAGGTTTTGGAAGTTCATAGGTTTTAGAATATAGTCCATGTTGAACAAAAAGTTGAATTAGGGATTTAAATTGTAAAGTAAGTTATAAGTTTTGTGTTATAGGGATTAAATTGAAAGAAGATTTAAATTAGGGTTTTATTATGAATATTAGATAGTTAAGGAAAATATAGAAGGAAATTGAATAGAAATAAAATATGAATTGAGTTAGAAAAGTAAATGAGTTAATTAGGATTACATTGGAATTAGGATATCAAGATTGAATTAAGTGATAAATACATGTTGGAATTGAAATTATTATTAGCAATTGTTGAACTTTGAATAATATGTTTAGTAAATAAAAATAAGGTTATATTGATATTGGATTAAATAAAATGGAATTGTATGTGAATTGGATGAAATTGAAATAAAGTATAATTATGTATGAGCATTCGATGGTATATTGATTGGAATGACTTTAAGTTGATGATATTGAAATGAACGGAAATGTGAAAAGTGATTGGAATTGTATTAAATTGAATTGAATGTGATTATTTGAAATTTATATGGATTCAAAGTATGAGAAAGTGATTGAGTTGAAATGTGAATTGAAGTGAAATTTTATGATTATATGAATTTGAAACAAATTGTGATTGAATTGAGAATTATGTGAGAAAATGTGATCAAGTGTAATTGATGTGAATTTGACTGAAATAGAGAAAGTAATCTGATACCCTGTTAACTAGTCGGGCTAGGGTGGATATAGTTGGCATGCCATAAGATTGGAAGAGTTTAGGGATTCTTTTACCTCTAGTTGATGAGACACTTGGTGGGTCATAGATTTGCTTCGGATAGTTTCGATGAGGCGTTGGTCACCACTTTACTTTGGCTAAGCCGATGAGACACTAGGTGTGTCATAGATGTACTTCGAACTATCCAATGAGGCGTTGGTCGCCATTTTACTTCGGCTAGGCCGATGAGGCGTTGGTCGCCACTTGGGTGTGTTTGGTTGGATCCGTGTATCCGCCAAGGTCCAAGTCAAGTTAATAGGGGTATATAAGTGAAATGATAAATTCTGAATAAATTTGATTGAGCTATTGAAAAAAATAAGAAAGTGAATTTGTGAAATAAAGTATGAAAGAAGATTTGTGATATGAGATTGAATGCAGAAACCAAAGGTTCATGAATTGTTAAAAGTTGGATTGTGAATTGAAATATTATATGAGATTGAGAAATGAAACTAAAGTTCACAAATTATTTGAAATTATATAAATAATATGAGAAGTTAATTGAAAAGAATAATATAATTGAATTATATAATTTGAGTTTGAATTTGATATGTGAAAATGAAATTGAGATATGTGATTTTAAAATGTAAACTAAATGTGTAAGAATTGATTAATGTAAAGTGATGATATATGAAATTAATTAGTTAAAATTGTTATTGTTTAGATATGACTTTAGTAAATACAAATTGCAATAGAATTATTATTGAATAAAGTGATAAAATTTAGTGAATTGTATGTGATATGAAATGAGCTAACGGAATGAGATGTGAAAAATTTTAATGAAATTAAGATAGTGAAATAAGTTATAAATTCAATTAAATATAAGAATTAGAAATATTGTTTATTGTTATTAATGATCAAGTTAATTGAAAGTATGAGATATTTATGAATAATTGTAGGCATAAATTAAATGTTTATAATTTATTGATTAAGGTTATAAATTTGAATTATAGTAATACCACTGAGTATACCCATAATTAGTGTACGGTTGTTTCCGTGCGTAGGTTAAGTGAAAGCTAGTGTCCGGTCCAGCATCTAGATCAACCCCGACCTCAGAGAATTGCTAGTAATGTATTTTACTTTTAGTAATTGTGGCATGTTCCTAGGTGATGTATAGGTTAAGTATAACAGTCTTGAGTTTATGCTAGTAACATGATGGTTAAATTGATTATAAGTATGAAATGGAACTAATATGACATATTAGATACAAGTATGAATTGGAATTAACTAAAGTTTATTAGTATGAATTTAATTGGTTTATGTATGTTTATAGAACAAATGGATAATAAATTGTTTATGAATGGTTAGATATGTTTGTCTGTGTAAATATATTGATTGTTATAATGGTTGCCAATTTGCTTTGATTAGAAATTTTGTAAGGTTGGCTAGGTTAGTATAGAAAGACTCATATTGAGTCCACACGGCCTGGCACATGGGCATGTGGCTTGGCTGTGTGAGAAAAATCACAATGCTCCACAGGTAAGGGACACGGGCGTGTCCCAAACCACCACGGCCATGTTGAACCACATGGTTCATTAACACGGGCGTGTAAGCCTACTCTTTAGAAGCATTTTAAAATGTTCGAAAAAAATTTATAAGTACCCGAATTAGTCCCAAACTACTTTTCACTCGTATTTTTGGACCTCGAAGATCCATATAAGGGACTATAAGGTTATTTTGTATTATGTTTGATACTAATTGTGTATTAATTGTAAATTGTCTGATAGTTCCGGTAATGCTCCGTAACCTTGTTTTGGCGACAGTTTGGGGTTAGGGGGTGTTACAATAACACTCTTTTCTGCTGCAACAACGAAAATATGTTTTCGACAAATAGACTTAGTTTTTGAGTTTTTAAATTTTTTATGGATGTTTTATCGAATTTACATGAAATATTGATTTTTTAAAAAATATGGTTTTAGCAAAAATTTTCATTGTGATTTTTATAAAAATCTATCAATATTACATTTTTCTGTTGCGATGATGAGAAATGAGTTTATAATAATATTGGACTTAATTTTCAAGATTAATAATGTTTACAAATGAGATTTTAAAGACATTTGATTTCTAAAGTTAATATGTTTTTTTGAAATAATGACAAATAACCAAATTCTCTAGTTTTGAATAAATAAATGAATTATTTTAAATATGATTGAAATTATGAGACTTTTGAATAGTGATAAAAAAATTTCTCAAGTTTTTGGGAAATTAAGTTGAACATTCTGTTTCACTAGTTTTGAATAATTTATGCAAATGGTTTAAAAAGTATGTTTGAAAACTACGAAACATTTTCTAGGTCATTTCGATGCTCATTGTAGCTTTCCAAATTCGATCATAACAACTGGGCCGGGTTTGGGAGGTTATAGCTTTAATTAGCTATTTTATCAGTTAAATTACTTAACTAAGCTTCAACATCCTTTCTTAAAAACTTCATTAATCTTCATATTTCATCCTTATGGACTCAGTTTACAGAAATGAGGTTTCAAAACTGTGTTTTTTACCACATCTAGAAATTGGGTCGTTACATGATCTATCGTAATTTCGTGTAGTAGATTAAACTAGTTTTCGCACTTAAGGAGCCTGAATACAAGCATTTTTGTTATGTTTTATTTAATTTTTGACTTTGGGATGGGAATTAAAAATGAAGTAGGGGCATTTTGGTCTACACAATCGAACTTAAAGCTCAGAAACGTCAGCTGACCTAAGGTTAAAGACAACGACCATCTGAAGGCTATAAATAGGCTCCTTTGGCACATGTTATGGACACCATTCCATTGGCTTAGATTCTTTCTTTAGATTTAGTTTTGTTTTCTTGCTTTATTAGGTTTTTGTAGAGTTTAGTTTATTTTTCTTTGTTTTATTTCAAGAGATCTAAACTGTGAAGGGGATCAACTTCTCTGGATTCACATTTATTATCAATATCAGTTAGGCTTTTCTTAAACTCTTTACTTCAATTCATTCACTATGATTAATTCTTCCATTTATTCCATGTTGTTTATGAAAGCCATGAGGAACTAATCTGTAACAGCCCACTTTATACCATAGTCTGAACGGGTGGTTTTGGGGCCACTTAACTGAGTCGAAATATCGTTTTTACTGCTTTAATATGTTTTACAGCATGATAGAATTATAGTGTGAAAGTTTTGTTTAGAAATTTTATCGTTTGACTGGTTAATTTGAGACAAATGACTAAATCGCATAAAGCAATAAATTAGAGTTCTATTTTATAAATGGCTTATTTAAGCATGGCTTTATAAAAGGACGTACTTGCATGGCAATTATGCCATTTTTATTTGGAGTGGTTGGTAATGGACCATTATGTCCATATTTTATAATGTTTTATAATTATTTTACAAAGGGTAAAATAGTCATTTGGTTATTATATGTTTTATAATAAAACAAAACATAGAAATAGCTTTAAATTTTCTTCTCTTCACCGATTCTCATAAACAAAATAAGGGTTTAAAGGTTTTGTTTCATTCGGCTACTTCTAAGCATCAATTGAGGTATGTTTTGGCTTCGGTTTTTAGTGACTTTTACGTTTTTGAGATCGTTACTTCGTATATTAGTTGACCCATACCTCAATTTCTGATTCTTAACATGTCTTTGAAAGTGCCATTGATGAATTCATGTTATTTTGATGGATTTTGATGAATTATAGAATATTATGTGGAAATATACAAGAATTTTAAAGTGATTTTTGAAGAAAATGGGTTTTGAGGTTTTGAATGCAAAAAGGTACAATTTTTGTGGTTAAAATTGTGATTAAATGAAAGATATGTACTTATAGGGACTAATAGATATTCGGCTAGGTGTATTGAGGTACTTGATGTGTAATTTGTCATTTTGTGATAAAAGAGCTACATTGAAAAATGCTGAAAATAAAGGGGTAAAATTGCAAATATGTTAAAATATATGTTTTTGGATTGAATTGAATATGTGAGTTAGTAAATAGTTGAATTTTGCATTAATTTATATAAAGACGAACGAATCCCGGAACTTGATCGGGGAAAATAGAAAATAGACAAGTAGATATCGGGATTACGAGGTAAGTTCGTTGAATTTGGAATTTATCTTATAAATGCTTATAAATGTTGTTTAATGATCATGTGTATGTATAAAGTTGCTGAATGGATTGCCTATTAAGTATATACATGTGTTTTGGAATGGAAATGTTAAATGTTTCAAGTAATACATGAATACCGAGTTCCCGTTAGAACCGTATAAGTCGTAAGGATACAAGTGACATGTCACAGGGCTACAGGGTGGTTTGAGTTTTTGCATTTGTTGCGGACTTACCACGTGCTCATGAGCTACACGTTTATCCTTCGGGATCATATGCTTAGCCTTCGGACTTACCGCTCAACCTACGGGCTCACCGTTCATCCTTCGGGATTACATGTTCAGCCTTTGAGGCTTACCGTACAGGCTCGTAAGAGCATACATGACGTATTGACGGTTTTCAGGTTATATGTATATACACTGTGTGTGTATCACCCGAGTATCCTCGATATTCTTATAGGTTCAAAGGGCAATACCGATATAAGTTACATGAATTACAAGATGTTATGGATATATGTATATATGATACATGTTATATGAACTACATGAAAGGTATGATCTAAGCCACAGGATTTATCTGTTACATGAGATATATGAAAGTGAATGCATTATATGTCATATGAATTATGATGTTTATATGAGCTAATGGATATGAATTATATGGTAAACTCTTGTATAAGATGGTATATGAAGTCATATGAACTAACTTGTGTGAGCTTGTGAAATAGGCTACAAGAGCATATGAATAGAATTGGCCTTACTTGTATATGTAGGGATTACCTAAATGAATTGGTAAGTTAAATTCTAAGTTTTACGAGCTTACTAAGCTTTAGAAGCTATTAGTAAGTTAAATTCTAAGTTTTACGAGCTTACCAAGCTTTAGAAACTTACTCCGTTTATCTCTTTCATTTTTCTTATAAATTTGGAAGCTAGCTCGATAATCGGACGTGTTAGAGATCGCCATCACACTATCTATCAAGCTTTGGTACTTTTGAACCTTTTGTAAATGAAATGGTCATGGCATGTATAGGCTAGTTGTTAATGAATATGGTATATTTTGATAGATGACCAAGCTATGAGATGTGGCTTGGCTTATACTTTTGTAATTAGGTATTTTGAGGATGGCTTTTTGATTATATGTGCTTATGGTAAATTATATGATCAAGATGTGTTTATGAGCTGAAATGGTAAGAAATGATTATGTATATTTATGTGTGGATGAGTTCATGAATGTGGCTATTTTAGTTATTGAATTGTTATGCCTAGTTGGTGCAAGATTTATGATGATTTTGGGTCTATTATATGCTTGAATTGGTATGTTTTTGGGTGGCAATTTGGCTTAAACCGAGCCTATATTGTGCCACACGGCCGGGGAACACGGGTGTGTATTTCGACCGTGTGTCACCTGCACCTTAAATGTTTTGGTCAGTTTTGGTACACGGCCTAGACACACGGGCGTGTCTGGTAACTTGTAGCCGTGTAAAATTTGGCAGTATAGTCACACGGTCTACTCTGTTTTGTACACGGGCGTGTCTAGTGGCCGTGTGAGATAAGTCAGTTTGAACCACGGGTCATGCAATTCGGGCGTGTTGGATAGCCACAACCGCGCGAGAGGACACGGGCAAAGGAGCACGGCCGTGTGTCCCTAACTTGAAAATTTATGATTATTTTCATATCTTTTACTATGATTTCAATTTGATCCTCAATAGTTATATGCATCATTTTATGATCATTTGAAGCATGCTTTGATGTTTGAAAATACATAATGGTTAATGATTAAAAAGTTCAAAATTTTATTGATTTAGTCTGATTACATGTTTGGTAACGCTCCTTTCCTGTTCCGGCGATGGTTACGAGATAGGGGTGTTAATTTGGTTGGTATCAGAGCTACGGTTTAGTTGATTCTAGGGCTACAGTAGTGGTATAGGTCTAGCTATACATGCCATGTACATGAAATGTGATAGTGTGATATCTCTTGACATCTTTTGAAATCTGTTTTATATAGTAATGGAACCGAATCAAGCTTTAGCTGATGATGTTGAAAGTATTGCACCAGCACTCGCTCAAGGGGCTGTGCCTTCTGAATCGGGCCCTATTGCGGCCAATCAGGAAGAAATCAAACAAGCTTTCTTCCAAATGATGTCTGGATGGTTTAGTGAGTTTGTGCGAGCAAACCCGGCTGCTCCACAACCTCCACCCCCTCAAGTTCCTCAACCTAACCTTGAAAATGTGAGAGTTATGGATCCTTTAAGATTGAACAGACCTCTTGTTGACAAGATACGGAAATATGGTGCTGAAGAGTTTAGAGCTTCAGCAAGTGATGATGCTGAGAAGGCTGAATTCTGGCTTGAGAATACGATCAGAGTTTTTAATGAACTGGCATGTACTCTTGATGAGTGTTTGAGATGTGCTATTTCTTTGCTTCGGGATTCAGCAAATCAATGGTGGAATACATTGACCTCGGTTGTACCACAAGAACGAGTTGATTGGAATTTCTTCTAGATAGAATTCAGGAAGAAATACATTAGTCAACAATTTATCGATCAGAAAAGAAAAGAGTTTCTAGAGCTAAAATAGGGTCGAATGTCTGTAACTGAATACGAGAAAGAGTTCGTTCGACTCAGCAAGTAGGCTCGTAAATGTGTATCTACCGAAGCCATAATGTGTAAAAGGTTCGAAGATGGGCTAAATGAAGAGATTCGACTATTAGTCGGAATACTCGAACTGAAAGAGTTTGTAGTTCTCGTTGACCGGGCCTATAAAGTCGAAGAGCTTGCTAAAGAAAAGAGAAAAGCAGATTCTGAATTTAGAGAGGCTAGAAAGAGGTTTGTGGGTAAACTTTATCAGTCTAGATCCAAAAGATCAAAGGATTTACAGCCTCGTTCTGCTGCTTCTACGGACATATCTATCCGAGAGAAAAGTGTTAAGTCTTCTCATTCGAGACCTCAGATGACTTCTATAGCTAGTACGAGTAGTGTGAGAACTCCCAGACCAGAGTGCAAGCATTGTAATAGAAGGCATTTCGGAGAGTGTCAATTGATAAGCGGGGCATGTTTTTGATGTGGATCGTTAGATCACTACTTGCGTGATTGTCCTGAAAGATCTGTAGCTGATAAAGAACAATTGACTAAGACAAATAATGTTGCATCGAGAGGTAGACCGCCTCGAAATGTTGGGAATCAAAGTGGAAATCGCAATGTAGCGAGAGATGCTAATGTGAGATCTGAGATGCGTACTCCTGCGAGAGCTTATGCAATACGTACACGCGAGGAAACCTCGTCACCTGACATTATTACCGGTACTTTTTCTCTCTATCACACTAATATTGTTGCGTTGATAGATCCTGGATCGACTCATTCATATATCTGTATGAAATTAGTATTTGAAAAGAATTTACATGTTGAGTCTACTGAATATGTAGTTAAAGTATCGAATCCGTTAGGAAAGTCTGTGTTAGTTGATAAGATATGTAAGAAATGTCCATTAATGACTCGAGGATATTGTTTTATGGCTGATTTGATGCTCCTCCCTTTTGACGAGTTTGATGTAATACTGGGCATGGATTGGCTAAATGCGCATGAGGCTATTGTGAATTGTCGAAGTAAGAGTATAGAATTGAAATGTCTAAATGGTGAGATTCTTCGGATTGAATCAAATGATTCGAATGAATTATCGATAGTGATTTCTGCTATTAGAGCTCATAAGTATGTCAGAAAAGGCTATGATGCGTATCTAACATATGTGATGAATACTAGCATGTCAGAATCGAAAATTGAGTCTGTACCAGTTGTTTGCGAGTTTTCAGTTGTTTTTCCGGAAGAATTACCAGGTTTACCGCCGATTAGAGAAGTTGAATTCGGTATTGAATTGTTACCGGGCACTACTCCGATATCGATAGCTCCGTACAGAATGGCACCAACTGCATTAAAAGAGCTGAAAGCACAGTTACAAGAATTGACAGATAGAGGTTTTGCGAGACCGAGCTTTTCACCTTGGGGTGCTCCTGTATTATTTGTGAAAAAGAAAGACAGATCAATGAGAATGTGTATTGATTACCGACAGTTAAACAAGGTGACAATAAAGAATAAATACCCTCTTCCGCGGATTGATGATTTATTTGATCAGTTGAAAGGAGCTACTGTATTTTCAAAGATTGATTTGAGATCAGGTTGTTACCAGTTGCGAGTTAAGGATTCAGATATACCGAAAACTACTTTCAGAACACGATACGGACATTATGAGTTTCTGGTCATGCCTTTCAGATTAACAAATGCCCCGGCAGTGTTTATGGACTTGATGAACCGTGTATTCAGACCATATTTAGACAGATGTGTTGTCGTATTCATTGATGACATTTTGATCTATTCACGTGATGAGGTAGAGCATATTGAACATCTGAGAATTGTGTTACAGATTCTGAGAGATAAACAGTTGTTTGCCAAATTTAGCAAATGTGAATTCTAGCTTTGAGAAGTCAGATTTTTGGGTCACATTGTTTCTGCGGAAGGCATTAGAGTAGATCCGAGTAAAATATCTGCTATTATAGACTGGAAACCTCCGAGAAATGTATCTGAGATTAGAAGTTTTTTGGGATTAGTGGGATATTACCGAAGATTTGTAAAAGGATTCTCGATGATTGCAGTACCGTTGACTCGAATGCTACAAAAAGATGTGAAATTCGAGTGGACTGATAAATGTCAGCAGAGTTTCGAACAGTTGAAAGCCCTATTAACAGAAGCTCCGGTTTTAGTTCAACCTGAATTGGGTAAAGAATTTGTTATATACAGTGATGCATCTATTATCGGACTGGGTTGCATATTGATGCAAGACGGGAAAGTCATAGCTTATGCCTCCCTACAGTTAAAACCGCACGAGAAGAGTTACCTGACACATGATCTTGAATTAGCTGCTATAGTCTTTGCATTAAAGATTTGGCGGCATTACTTATACGGTGAGAAATGTAGAATTTTTACTGATCATAAAAGTCTGAAGTATCTGATGTCACAGAAAGATTTGAATATGCGACAGCAGAGATGGCTCGAACTACTAAAAGACTATGAATTTGTAATTGATTATCATCCAGGGAAAGCTAATGTTGTAGCTGATGCGTTAAGTCGAAAGTCTCTATTTGCTCTGCGAGCTTTCAATACTCAAATGACGTTATTTGATGATGGATCTATTCTAGCTGAACTAAAGGCTAAACCATTGATTCTGCAGCAAATCTTTGAAGCTCAAAGGACTGATTCTGATCTGCAAGCCAAACGACTTCACTGTGAGTCTAACCTTGATTCTGACTTTTCTATAGGGAACGATGATTGTTTAATGTTCCGAAATAGAATCTGTATACCGAAAAATAGTGAACTCATTCAGGAAGTTTTGCACGAGGCACATAACAGTCGATTTTCAGTTTATCCGGGTAGCACTAAGATGTATAACGATTTGAAACAACAATACTGGTGGTCAGGAATGAAACGTGACATATCAGAATTCGTATCGAAATGTTTGATTTGTCAGCAAGTTAAAGCTGAACATCAGGTACCGTCAGGTTTATTACAGCCTATTATGATTCCAGAATGGAAATGGGACAAAGTCACTATGGATTTTGTATCTGGACTACCTCTGACCCCGAAGAAGAAAAATGCAATTTGGGTCATCGTTGACAGATTGACGAAGTCTGCACATTTTATACCGGTACGTACTAATTATTCTCTGGACAGATTACCGGAATTATATTTATCTGAGATTGTGCGATTACATGGTATACCATTATCCATTGTGTCTGATAGAGACTCGAGGTTTACCTCGAGGTTCTGGAAGAAGTTTCAAGAGGCTTGGGAACGAAATTGAGTTTCAGTACAGCATTTCATCCCCAGACCGATGGTCAGTAGGAAAGAGTTATTCAGATTCTAGAAGACATGTTACGGTGTTGTATTCTTGAATTTGAAAGTATTTGGGAGAAATACTTACCTCTGATAGAGTTTGCATACAACAACAGTTTTTAGACGAGTTTAAAAATGGCTCCATACGAAGCATTATACGGTCATAAATGTCGAACACTGCTGTATTGGACAGAATTGAGTGAGAGAAAGTTATATGTGGTTGATTTAATCTGAGATACAGAAGAAAAAGTGAAAGTGATACGCGATAGTTTGAAAGTAGTTTCAGATAGACAGAAATCATATGTTGATTTGAAAGAAAAGAAATAGAGTTCCAGGTCGGAGATAGAGTATTTCTGAAAGTATCACCGTGGAAGAAAATTCTTCGTTTTAGTAAAAATGGGAAGCTAAGTCCTCGTTTTATTGGGCCATATGAAATTGTTGAAAGAATTGGACCTGTAGCTTATCGATTATCATTACCGTCTAAACTTGAAAAGATTCATAATGTATTTCACGTTTCAATACTTCGTCGATACCGATCTAATCCGTCTCATGTCATTTCTCCCACTGATGTAGAGATACAGTCTAACTTATCATACAGTGAAGAACCAATTAAAATTTTGACTCGAGAGATCAAAGAGTTGAGAAATAAATGTATAGACTTGTAAAAGTTCTCTAGTGTAAACACGGAATAGAGGAAGCTACGTGGGAACTCGAGGAAACTATGCGAAAGCAATACCCTAACCTGTTTACTGGTAAGATTTTCGGGGACGAAAATCCCTAAAGGGGAAGAGTTGTAACAGCCCACTTTATACCCTAGTCGGAACGGGTGGTTTTGGGACCACTTAACCGAGTCAAAATATCGTTTTTACTACTTTAATATGTTTTGCAGCATGATAGAATTACAGTGTGAAAGTTTCGTTTAGAAATTTTATCGTTTGACTGGTTAATTTGAGAAAAATGACTAAATCGCATAAAGCGATAAATTAGAGTTCTATTTTATAAATGGCTTATTTGAGCATGGCTTTATAAAAGGACGTACTTGCATGGCAATTATGCCATTTTTATTTGGAGTGGTTGGTAATGGACGATTATGTCCATATTTTATAATGTTTTATAATTATTTTACAAAGGGTAAAATAGTCATTTGGTTATTATATGTTTTATAATAAAACAAAACATAGAAATAGCTTTAAATTTTCTTCTCTTTACCGATTCTCATAAACAAAATAAGGGTTTAAAGGTTTTGTTTCATTCGGCTACTTCTAAGCATCAATTGAGGTATGTTTTGGCTTCAGTTTTTAGTGATTTTTACGTTTTTGAGATTATTGCTTCGTATATTAGTTGACCCATACCTCAATTTCTGATTTTTAACATGTATTTGAAAAGTGCCATTGATGAATTCATGTTATTTTGATGGATTTTGATGAATTATAGAATATTATGTGGAAATATACAAGAATTTTAAAGTGATTTTTGAAGAAAATGGGTTTTAAGGATTTGAATGCAAAAAGGTAGAATTTTTGTGGTTAAAATTGTGATTAAATGAAAGATATGTACTTATAGGGACTAATAGATATTCGGCTAGGTGTATTGAGGTCCTTGATGTGTAATTTGTCATTTTGTGATAAAAGGGCTACATTGGAAAATGCTGAAAATAAAGGGGTTAAATTACAAATATGTCAAAATATATGGTTTTGGATTGAATTGAATATGTGAGTTAGTAAATAGCTGAATTTTGCATTAATTTAGATAAAGACGAACGAATCATGGAACTTGATCGGGGAAAACGAAAAATAGACAAGCAGATATCGAGATTACGAGGTAAGTTCGTTGAATTTGGAATCTATCTTATAAATGCTTATAAATGTTGTTTAATGATCATGTGTATGTATAAAGTTGCTGAATGGATTGCCTATTAAGTATATACATGTGTTTTGGAATGGAAATGTTAAATGTTTCAAAGTAATACATGAATACCGAGTTCCCGTTAGAACCGTATAAGTCGTAAGGATACAAGTGACATGTCACAAGGCTACAGGGTGGTTTGAGTTCCTGCATTTGTTGCGGACTTACCACGTGCTCATGAGCTACACGTTTATCCTTCGGGATCACATGCTTAGTCTTCGGACTTACCGCTCAGCCTACGGGCTCACCGTTCATCCTTCGGGATTACATGTTCAGCCTTTAAGGCTTACCGTACAGGCTCGTAAGAGCATACATGACATATTGACGGTTTTCAGGTTATATGTATATACACTGTGTGTGTATCACCCGGGTATCCTCGATATTCTTATAGGTTCAACGGGCAATACCGATATAAGTTACATGAATTACAAGATGTTATGGATATATGTATATATGATACATGTTATATGAACTACATGAAAGGTATGATCCAAACCATAGGATTTATCTGTTACATGAGATATATGAAAGTGAATGCATTATATGTCATATGAATTATGATGTTTATATGAGCTAATGGATATGAATTATATGGTAAACTCTTGTATAAGATGGTATATGAAGTCATATGAACTAACTTGTGTGAGCTTGTGAAATAGGCTACAAGAGCATATGAATAGAATTGGCCCTACTTGTATATGTAGGGATTACCTAAATGAATTGGTAAGTTAAATTCTAAGTTTTACGAGCTTACTAAGCTTTAGAAGCTTACTCCATTTATTTCTTTCATTTTTCTTATAGATTCGAAAGCTAGCTTGATAATCAGACGTGTTGGAGATCGCCATCACACTATCTATCAAGCTTTAGTACTTTTGAACCTTTTGTAAATGAAATGGTCATGGCATGTATAGGCTAGTTGTTAATGAATATGGTATATTTTGATAGATGACCAAGCTGTGAGATGTGGCTTGGCTTATACTTTTGTAATTAGGTATTTTGAGTATGGCTTTTTGATTATATGTGCTTATGGTAAATTATATGATCAAGATGTGTTTATGAGCTGAAATGGTAAGAAATGATTATGTATATTTATGTATGGATGAGTTCATGAATGTGGCTATTTTAGTTATTGAATTGTTATGCCTAGTTGGTGCAAGATTTATGATGATTTTGGGTCTATTATATGCTTGAATTGGTATGTTTTTGGGTGGCAATTTGGCTTAAACCGAGCTTATATTGTGCCACACGGCTAGGGAACACGGGCATGTATTTCGACCGTGTGTCACCTGCACCTTAAATGTTTTGGTTAGTTTTGGTACACGGCCTAGACACACGGGCAATGAAGCAAACCAAAATATCCCATGTAAGACCATGCCAAGGCATGGCATTGGTAAGTTTTACAAGGCAAGGAAATCATGTAAGACCATGTCAAGGCATGGCATTGATAAGTTACTATAAGGCAAAGATCCCATGTAAGACCATGCCAAAGCATGGCATTGGTGAGTATAAAGGCAAGGATCCCATATAACAACATGCCAAGGCATGGAATTGGTGAGTATATAAGGAAAGGATCCCATGTAAGACCATGCCAAGGCATGGCATTGGTGATTACATAAGGCAAGGATACCATGTAAGACCATGTCAAGACATGGCAATGGTAAATTTCAAAAAAAAAGGTACTTGAGTAATCCAAAGAGTAAGTCAAAGAGATGACAAGGTAAGATCACGAGGAAAGAGTACAGGTATGTACATAAGAATTATTAATATTGAGGTTATAAGTTGATGATATTAAAAGTATTTTAATAAGTATATTCAAGTATTAAGTAAGTGGTACTTGAGTAATCCAAAGAGTAAGTCAAAGAGATGACAGGGTAAGATCACGAGGAAAGAGTACAGGTATGTACATAAGACGTATTAATATTGAGGTTATAAGTTGATGATATTAAAAGTATTTTAATGAGTATATTCAAGTATTAAGTAAGTGATAAGTTTTCAATTATACTTATGACGCTTTGTGACATGATTAGCAATATGCCTACATATTATGCGAGAGTATTAATGTGTTAAGTGAGATGTTGCAGGTACATAAGCAAGCTATTAAGTAAGGTATTTTTTTAGTATTCCGAGCCTTTGGCAAGGTTACCAATGAGTAAGATGGGAAAGTAAGAACTTAACATTATTTATGCAAATTATGAAAGCTTAATAATAAGCTAAATTCGTTACTAATGCCTATTATTTTACATGTGAACTTACTAAGCTTTATAAGCTTACCTCTTTCCTTTCCTCTGTTCTAGATTTTTATCAAATAAGCTCGGGTTGGAGGTCGTTAGAGATCGCTTCACACTTTCGACTATCAAGTTACCAATTGGGTATTTTCATTGAAACGCTTTCAGTTATGGCATATATAGGGCCATTTTGTGTGTATGTCCTTATGATATGGCTAAATAAGAACATGTGTTGATGTTATGTATGCCTAAATAAGGTTTAATGCAAAGAAATTATGAAAGAGTAAAAGTTGGTTATGAAACAGTTTTAGGACAACAGTAGTGATATGAATTTGAAAAATCACTAAAAATTGTAGAAATTGAATTGAATGGTGAATGAGATATAAAATTAAAGCTTATTGAGTTTATTTTGATAGGAAAGAACAGAGTAAGCAAAGGAAGTCTGTATTTTGAGATATTTAAACTCTTATGAGATTGGTTTAGAATGACTTTGTATCCCCTGTTATGAATTTAGAATTTCACTAAAAATTGTACAAAAAGAACTATGATGTATAATTTATATGTCTAGATTCCTTAGTGAGTCTAATTCATTATAAACAAATGGAAACATTATCAAATTCTGTAAAATGAGATAATTGATTTTTAGAAAAGAGAGGTTAGGTCTGTTGGACTGCGAAATAGGGGAACATTTAATGAATAAACTGTACTAATTGGCCAAACCAAAAATTCTGGAAAAAATTATGGTAAGAAGATATATGAGTCTAGTTTTAGGGAAAATTTACAGATTTAAAAATTGAGTTTTGTAACTCGAGTTATAATTAATTTAGTGACTATTACACAGGTGGATAGTTTTATTATGAATAGTGAAATAAATTGTTTTGATTTGTGTAAGTAATCAGAAAAAGTTTAATGTTCTCGATTTGGTCCCGAACCGTCTCAATTGCATGTTTTAGGGCCTTAAAGGCCCTTTTTAGGGATATATTGGATGAATGTGAGTGAATTAATCTTAAAAGTAAATTTTTTTATGCCCTGAATTAGTAAGATAAGTCTGGTAACGCCTCATGCTCGACTCCAGTGATAGTCTCAGGTAAGGGGTGTTACAACAAAACATTTGGTAAATTTGTTCCCCCTTAATGAGAGACATTTTAAATTTGAGGCCACAATAAAATTTGTCATTCAAGTTGGCATTCATTCTTACAAAAAAAATTTGGTCACAAAAATTTGTATTTAGTTATCAACAAAGAGTAACCTCAATCAATTTACTTTTTCTTCTCCCCTTATTTTTATGTCAAAAGACAAATAAAGCTTAAAGAGAAAAGAAGTTAGCTCATCAAAAGATAGAAAAAGTGAAATGAGCATCTAAAAAATATTGTAAGATACAAATAAAGCAATAAAGTGCAAGAACAAGTTATAGGCATAAGCATAAAAATAAGTGTGCAAATGTTATGAAAATGAAATGTATGGTCTAGAGCTAGTCTAATCATCATGATAAGAGGAGAAAAGAGGTGTCGAAGGGAAACGAGCGAAGAGAGATGCCATTTGCCTCTCTAAGGTTGAGAGACGAGAGTTAAAATCTTCCCTAAGACCTTGAATGTTATTGCTTAAGGAACGGATAGCATCGAGAATAGCACTATTAACCTTGGAGGAAGGTTGAGCAGCATGCGACGAAGAAGGCGGTGGAGCAACGGGATCGGGTACCAGAATGTCATCAAAGGCAGCATCGACGTCGTCATCTTGATTATCCCTCGGTTGGTCATGTTTCATCCAAGTGTTGGTGGCAGCATCGAAATGATATCCTACATGATGTAAAGCCCCATAACTAATAGGTTGATTAGAAGAAAGGGGGGTGTCTCCATGAGTGCTAATGCCTAATTGCCTAAGAACGTATGACAAATATATACCATGAGGAAGAGTAATGTTTGTATTTATCCCCCTTCAGTAGCTTTTGTAATGTCATTAAACAAGATAATTGCAAGGTTAGGGCGCTTATCGAATTTAAAACAATTGAGCCACCAAAAATCAGTGTTTCAAAGCTTGGCATGCTTTTTGATAGGTATTAGATTCCAAGTAAGAATTAAATGGAGGACACGATCATGGAGATTTAGTTCTGATGCCGATCCAGACTGGATAAAAAGGGAGGGATAACAATGTCCTTTTTCATCTAAGGAACCTCCGGAAGGTAAGTGAAGATAATCGCCAAACTCTTCAAGAGTGAGGTGAATAGGAGTTCCCATTAGAAATCAGGTAATGGTAGTAACGGTATCGCCGGACTCATCATGTTCAAGCTTGGAATGTGAAAAGAAAGCTTGAACAAGATTTAAATAAGTTGGTGAAGAAATATTTAAAAAATCCATCCACTCGTAATTTTGTAAAATAGGGAGATAAGAAAAGTTAATGGCTTCTAACATGGCTATATCAATTTTCCTAGCCTTCCATACACGTTTTGATGCAAAATACAAGTTAAAAATATACTGAGAGTTTGAGTCTTGAAAACAAGTGCTAAAGGATGACTCCAACTCACTAGTTGGATTAGAACAATATGCACTAGTCCCAGAACGTTTCTTTGGGGCCGTAATAGCTATTAACTACTTAGAGAAGCACTAGAACCAAAAAATATCTTTTTGAAGAATTTTGCTAAACACTAGGTTAGTTAGGGTTTGAAAAAGAATTTAACAAATATCTTGAGGGATAGGTGACCTTCTGTAATAAAACATGATATATATTGTTCAAAAATATCCAATAACCATCAACAAACAAGATTTCAACCTACATTTGTCAAAATCAAAAAGTTGAAAGTTTTAGAAATTTACCTCAAATTTGTTGAAAAAGGAAAAATCTTCAAGCAAGGAGGATCAAATCTTGTGTAAAGGAAGTTTGCAAATGGAAAAGGACCATGATTTGACGAAAATTTGAAGAATTTTAAAAAAATGTTGAGGGCAGATGAGAGGATTTTCGATGGAGGGAAAATAATTTTAGGGTTATTTGTGTTTAAAATAGCTGTAGGCACCTTTAAAAACCCCGTGGGATCGATATTTTTCAACGAGTATCAATATTTTTATAAAACTATCGATATTTTTTAGTTGGTATCGATACAAAATTAGCATTTTATTTTCCAAGTGCAATAAAATAGCAAAAACAAGATTTTTTAGGTTATATTGTTTTCTAAGGGTCCTAAAATGACTCTAAAATAGTTCCTAAACATTTCATATGCATAAAGATATATAGTGTGCGTAAAATTCATGAAATGCATGAAGCAAAGATATGTTAAAAAATGTCTAAGTTAATACAACTTCTCTAAAAGAACAGTTTTTCTCATGAAACTCCTCTTACCTATATGCATATAAAAGCAATAAAATCCATACTCAATAAGCTTGTTGCAATAAAATAATTAAATATGGTACAAGAAGATTGTAACACAAAGTTAAGGTTGTTAAACCTAGTTCTCCCCTTAGTGTCCAAAGTCTTTCTTTGTTCAATGGTTTTGTGAAAATGTCAGCTAATTGGTTTAAGGTGTTTATATACTGTAGAACTATTTCACCCTTTTGGACGAGATCTCTAATGAAATGATGTCTAATTTCAATATGTTTAGTTCTAAAATGTTTGATGGGAATTTTAGTGAGACAAATAACACTAGTATTGTCACACTTGATAGGAACAGTATCTATATCAATTCCATAGTCCTTAAGTTGTTATTTCATCTATAAAATTTGAGCACAACAACTACTAGTAGAAGTATATTTGACACAGCTATCGCGATATTAAGTAATAAAATTTATAAAACTGATCACACCAAAACTAACTAATATCATGACCTTAAAGACAAGCGCACCTGTCGAACAATAGTATAGTTTAGTGGCAAGATCGAGTTATCGTACCCAAGGGAACCAAAAGTACTAGTACTTACTTCCTTTCTATTATCTAGCCTAAAAATAAAGAGAGTTGATTTAAACTAATTCTAAAACTAACTAAAGGTGCACAAAAAGTAAATTGAGGAAAAACTTTCGGGAAAACTGATTGATATGAGCAATAATCAAGGGAGAATCCACCTAGACTTCACTTGTTATTGACTTCTTGAACTATATAATTGATTACTTGACTTGATCCGTAGAGATCCCTAACTTATGCTAAACCCTCCGTCGAGGCATAGAGCAACTAGGCCTAAGTTATTAATCAAAGTTCCTTTATTAATTAACTCCCTAGGTTGCATTAATTCGATCTATGGATCCCCATATTAGGTTTGACCCTAATCCAGCAGATTTATGTCGCCCTATGTCTAGGGTTGCATGCAACTCCGCTTAATTATGGTAGATCTACTCTTATCACAGGGACTTTTGCTCCTCTGCTCTAAGCACATCAATTTCTTGAAGTAATACCTAGGATTATTAAATCAAGAATGAAGAGCACATAATTAAGAACAATTCAAGCAATTATCATATAACTCAATAAATAATAACAAGATCTGTCTTAGGTTTCATCCCCCTCAAGTATTTAAGGGGTTTAGTTCATAATTAAGAGAAGAAACAACTCAGAAGATAATAAATAACAAAACATAAAGAAACCAAAAACCCCTGAAGGAATTTAAGGAGATCTTCTATCTTGATGTATGATTCTGGCTTTTAGGATGAATCAATCGGCTTCCCTTGGAGTAATTCCTTGCTTTCACTCCTCGTGTTGGCAGAAAGATGGCACTCCTATTGGGAGAAAAAGAGTACACCCTTAGAGTTGCCTCCTAGGGTCTTTATATAGAGCTTTGGGGAGCCTTTCTTAGCCTCTAAGCATCCAAATCCGAGTGAAATTCCTCTTCATCACGACTAGAACACGCCCGTGTGCCACGCCCGTGTAATTTCAACAAGAGGCTATGTTCTGGAATGCTTGGATGGCACGGCCGTGTGGCCAGGCCGTACTTGTCGGGGGCTGGACCATGTGATCTTCGTGTGCCACGGCCGTGTGGTAACTTCTTGGGCCGTGCGTTTGCACATTTTAGCCCATTTTCTCCAGTTTTTGGTCCATTTTCCATTCTTTTCTCTTTCCTATGCTCTCCTGAGTATAAGATATGAAAAAGAAAGATTAAGAGCACCAATTCTCACTAAATTGATAATAATTCATCTGAAATATAGGCTAAAAATGAGGTAAAAATATGTAAAAATTAGCATTTATCAAATACCCCCACACTTAAGCCTTTGCTTGTCCTCAAGCAAGATCTCAATCCCTAAATAAGAATCATCCTTCTCAACTCACAATCTTTATCAATAATGTTTCAAATTAATCCACAGGTAAGCATACAATGAAAGTTCAATCAAAAGAACATTAAAGACTCAATTACTTTAAGTTGAGAATTTTATCATTGAAACATAGGTTTTCTTCTTTCTCCTAAGTAGTTATCTTTCCATCTTAATTAACAGTAGTTGACATCCTCACTAAGGATTCACTCTATCCACTCGAAGTGTTTAGGGTTCAAAAATTAAGTACTCTCTAGTCAACCTAAAAAGTTATTACCATAGGCTTGCTCGAAAATCAAGTCTCCACCATTGTAGATTGATATGATACATCGATTAAAAGGTCTTTTAAAGGTTGTAATGGGGCTTGGTTAGGGTGTTGTCACAGGCTGCAAACGAGGGTTAGAATCTATATCGAATTGAAAAATTATCTAGCTAGAAAAATCTCTATCACTGGAACATATTTCCCAAGCTAATCCTTAAGATAATATCAATTCTGCCTTGGCAGCCTTAAAATAGAAATATGCAAAAACTATTTGAAATATTATAGATTACAACTCAATACATATGTTTTTTTTAAGAACAATTCAAATATGATACAATACTTTGAACAAAACTTTACAATCTGAAAAGAGAATAAAGCTAGATAAAGTTTTCAACTCAAATCTCGACAAAATAGGGGTTAAAATAATTGAATGGGATTCAACAAAAAATGGGGTATTGGTTAATAATTAGGGGTAAGTTGAAGAAAAGGTTGTTAGGCTCAATGGGGTTCACTAAGGAATTTAGGGAGATCTTCTGTCTCAATGTATGATTCTAGCTTCTGGGATGAATCAATCAGCTTTCCTTAGAGTAATTCCTTGCTTTCACTCCTTGTGTTGGCAGAAAGATGGCGCTCCTATTGGGAGAAAAAGAGTACACCCTTAGAGTTGCCTCCTAGGGTCTTTATATAGAGCTTTGGGGAGCCTTTCTTAGCCTCTAAGCATCCAAATCTGAGTGAAATTCCTCTTCCTCGCGACTAGAACACGCCGGTGTGCCACGCTCATGTACTTCGACAAGAGGCCGTGTGAGATTCTGTCAATTGGGGCACGGCCATGTGGCCTGGCCGTGTTTGTCGGGGCTGGACCGTGTGACCTTTATGTGGCACGGCCGTGTGCAACTGTCGTGTGGTGACTTCTTGGGCCGTGCGTTTTCACATTTTGGCCATTTTTCTCCAGTTTTTGGTCCATTTTCTGTTCTTTTCTCTTTCCTATGCTCTCCTAATTATAAGATATGAAAAAGAAAGATTAAGAGCACTAATTCTCACTAAATTGATAATAATTCATCCAAAATATAGGCTAAACATGAGGTAAAAATATGTAAAAATTAGCGTTTATCAAATACCCCCACACTTAAGCCTTTGCTTGTCCTTAAGCAAAATCTCAATCCCTAAATAAGAATCATTCTTCTCAACTCACAATCTTTATAAATAATGTTTCAAATTCATCCACGGGAAAGCATACAATGAAGATTCAATCAAAAGAACATTAAAGACTCAATTACTTTAAGTTAAGAATTTTATCATTGAAACATAAGTTTTCTTCTTTCTCCTAAGTAGTTATCTCTCCATCTTAATTAATAGAAGTTGACATCCTTACTAAGGATTCACTCTATCCACTCGAAGTGTTTAGGGTCCAAAAATTAAGCACTCTCTAGTCAACTTGAAAAGTTATTACCATAGGCTTGCTAGAAAATCAAGTCTCCACCACTGTAGATTGATATGATACATCGATCAAGAGGTCTTTCAAGGGTTGTAATGGGGCTTGGTTAGGGTGTTGTCACAGGCTTCAATAGAGGGTTAGAATTGAGATTGAATTGAAAATTTATCTAGCTAGAAAAATCTCTATTGCTGGAACATATTTCTCAAGCTAATTCTTATGATACTATCATTTCTGCCTTGGTAGCCTTAAAATAGAAATATGCAAAAACTTATTCAACTATTACAAGTTACAATTGAATTTCACTGTTTAAGAACAATTCAAGTAATACAAGAAATTGAATAAAACTTTACAATCTGGAAAAAAGAATAAAGATAGATGAAAAATTTAACTCAAATCTCGACAAAAATAGGGGTCAAAATAATTGAATGAAATTCAACAAAAATGGGTTATTGGTTAATAATTAGAGGGTGAGTTAAGGAAAAGGTTGTTAGGCTCAATGGGGTTTACTAGGGGTTAATTTATGGAGGTAGGCTTTTGTGGAGTAAGTGGGTTAAATCATAGGTGCCTTTATCATTTCGGTATATCAAATCAATGATGTGGTCTCGACATGTATAATCAAAGCAAGTTCTAGAATAACAAATCAGTATTGACTCACTCAAAGCAATAATAAAAGTGAGCACGAAAGAATGTATGCTCAAAAGGCTCAAAAATCTCACCAAAATTATGGCTTTTGATGTCAATCCTGTGAATTTCAAATCTCAAGATAATACTTAGAATTAAGGATAAGAACTTATGCAAAAATTGGAGTTCTCAAAAATTTCAACTTATCATGCTTGATTCCATAATGTTTCAAAGTACAATCTCCTATTTCTTAATTCCCACATATCAATAAAAATCATAAATCAATCAAAATTAATTCCTAATAGGAGACTGAAGATGATGCTATTGAGAACAGTGCAATCAGTTAGAAAAATTTTAGGGATTTCAAAAAGAATGTAATGACTTGAAAGTAAGTTTCCCCCCCACACTGAAGATGTACATTGCCCTCAATTTACAAAGATAGCATTAGTAGCAATATAAGCATTAGATCATAAGGTAGAGAAGGGTATGAAACTCCCTGAAATAAGGATGAATTTGTGAGATAGAGAGTGGACTTGGAAGAGCGGCTATTCGTGGCACGGTGTTCCCCATTTCGTAGAGATTTGAGCTGTAAAGCTCTTTTGAAACTGCGAATGAATATATTAGTCATGGGGAATTTGGGGCAATGGAATTTACTTGTTAGGGTGAGGCCGTTAGGAAAAGAAAAATAAAATAAAGAAAGCAAAATACTAAAAATAGATATAGTCAAATAATTAAAAAGATAAAATGAAAGAAAATAAAACTAAGAGGAAAAGGAAAAGAAAGTTAAAAGGAAAGAGAAAATAAATATTAGTGTTTAAGAGTTAAAATATCATAAAATAAAAGAAAAATAAGAAAAACAATAAAAATTAAAGTTAAGAGGACTAGAGAAATCTAATCCTCTGATGGATCGCGTGGCGGTGGTGTGATGCTCAACTGCTGGCATATCTGCGCCAAAGTGGCATCGATATAATCGAGGCGCTGGAAGTATTACTGCTCAAATCGATCTAGGCGCTCGTGTATGTCAGCATGTGGGGCTACCGCCTGGGTGGGTCGTCTGGGGCGTGGTGGCTCGGCGGGCTCATCCTCCTCCGGTGGTGGTGGTGGGACATCATCAGCAATGTCCTCTGGGTCCTCGCCCTCCTGTACAAGGCAGAAGTGGAAGTGGCCGCCACCTGGTCGTCGCTCTACCATCCTCATGTGCAGCATCCTCTGGATGCCTTGCGAGGACATCTGGCCGAGTAAAGTATAGGAGGATGTTTAGGCTGTAGTGTTGAATAAGCCGAAGTAGCGGCCTAGTCTCGTGATGTAAGGGCCCATAGATATGACGCCTCTCCTGTGTCTCTCTATCTGGTGCTGCATGGCAAGCGCGATGAAGTATGCGAGGTCAATAACGTGGCCGTTGGCCATGCACCAGAGGAAGTAGACGCCGTGAGTGTTGACGACACCCGTACTCTCTCGTCTACCTATCAGAGTGTGAGCGAGGAGAGCATGAATGTACCTCAAAGAAGGAGCAAGGGCGGTTGCCTTGCTGACGCTGGGGTTATAAATTTGTCGCCCGGGAGCAATCTCGTGCCAACAGTCGACGGGCCGGATATGGATGCGACGGGAAAGGGTAGGGAAGTCATCCTCTGCCATGAATTGCTCGGTATAAGGACCGAGAACCGTGCCAAACTCTGGGACACTCAGCTGTCGCACGAGACCTCCTAAATGGAATTAGACCGTGCCTGGATCGCCAAATCTATTCATTACGGTCTGGAGGTGGAATGTGGAGCAAAACTCGAGGGTGAGTTCTAAGTATGTGGGCTCCGCAATCTAGAAGAACTAGTCCCATGGGTCGGCTGTCAACAGGGATCGGACGTCGTCCACCAGATTTATTTGCTCGAGGGCCTCCCAATCGATGCATCGACCCATAGAAATAGTGCGGGCCCAGAGTAACTGATAGTGTTCCTCCTGGGAGTCTTGTGAAAATGTGAGGAATGGGTGGCAAGCCTCTGAGGTGGGCCTCGATGATGAACTTCCCGGTCCCTTTCGTTTCTTGGAGACGGGGACGACAGCCTTCTTAGCGCGTGATGATGACATGGTATCTAAAATAAAATAACAAAAGCATTAGTCCTAATTATTAAAATTAAACTAGACAGATAATAAGTAAAATATAGATTAAAATGACAATGTTCTGAAAAATAAAAATGAGGAGTAACCTAGATAGTAGAATCTAATCATATTAACTTGTAACAAAATGAAGAACTATGGGTATGTATATATACTAAAATTATGACAAAATGGCATGCAAATATGAGTTTAAATGGCAAAGAAAATGAAATCTAAATGGCAAGCAAATATGAAATTAAGTGGCATGCAATCCTAATATATTCTATACTATTCTAGAGTATTCATCCTATTTTTCCTAATTCCATGCTTGAATTATCATAAAGAATAAACAAAATTAAAAATATATATATTGAAAATGAGTTATAAACAAATAAATGAGAAAATTTGAGAGAATAGAACCAAAATTAAGGGTGCACGGTCGTGGGTTAAGTTTACACGGGCGTGGGTTGGCTGAGTTCGGGTATGGTGGTGTTTTGAGGGCTATGGCGGTGCTAGTGGTGGTTTGGGGAGGAGTTTGGATGAGAGAATTTAGGGTTTGAGTGAAAGGGAAAGTGAATAGTGGCCCCCTATTTATAGTTTTTGGGGCATACGGGCATGTCACACGCCCGTGTGAGTCGTGTTTTGCCCGTGTCTTTCGAAATCCCGTGGTTGTGGCGCACCTGGTTCGAAGTGCACGCCCATGTGGTTGAGTCGCACGGCCGTGGGAGATTGGGTCTTCGTTACTTACACGGTCGTGTGATGGTTGCCACGGCTGTGGGAGATCGTGTTCATGTTTCCCACAGTCGTGTGATATGTTCCACGGGAGTGTGAAATTTGACAGTGTCTTCCACAGGCTGAGGACACGGGCGTGTGGCATTATGTGAACCCGTGTGGATCCTACAGGGTTGCTACGGCAATGTCGCACGGCCGTGGGGTGTTGATGGTAGCCCGTGTTGAAGTCGAAAGGTCGCCACGGTCATATCGCACGGCCATGGGGTTTTATCAGTGGCCTGTGTTTTGGGAAAATTTTTGCTCTATTTATACTCGGCCTTAGTACACGACCGTGTCTTTGTTTCAAGGGTTCACACGGCCTGGGACATGCCCGTGAGGGTGACCGTGTGGTCCTAAATCTCTGCATAAAATAGGTTAGTTCATGCATAAAAATATTAAAATAAAGGAAAAATTACTAAGTTAATGCTCGGGTTGCCTCCTAAGAAGCGCTTATTGAGAGTTTAAGCTCGACTCTACCAGGATGTATTATGAAGGGATTTTGTGGAGCCGAAGCCCCTTCTTTTTATTTTTGAAATTCTCACCTCTATAGTGTTTAAGCCTATGGCCATTTACCTTGAACGTACCATGGTTGGGGTGAGTTACCTCAATCGTGCCGTATGGAAAGACATATTGAACAGTGAATGGACCTGACCACCTTGACTTGAGTTTTCCAGGGAATAGTCTCAGCCTCGAGTTGTAGAGTAAGACAAGATCACCTGTTTTAAACTGCTTAAGTTGTTTCAGTCGTTTATCATGACGTTGCTTCATGGCTTCCTTGTATAGTCGTGAGCTTTCATAGGCATTGCAACGCCATTCGTCTAGTTCATTTAACTGCATTAATCTTTTCTCACTTGCAAGCTTGAAATCAAGGTTTAAAAATTTTATAGCCCAGAATGCTTTGTGTTCAAGTTCAAATGGTAGATGACAATTTTTTCCATAGACGAGTTTATAGGGAGATGTACCTATGGGTGTTTTAAAAGCAGTTCTATAGGCCCATAATGCATCGTCTATTTTTCTTGACCAATCTTTTCTATTTGTTTCTATTGTTTTCTCTAGAATACTTTTTAATTCCCTATTTGTTACTTCGACTTGACCACTGGTTTGTGGGTGATAGGGGGTAGTTGTCCTATGGTGTACTCCATACCTTTTTAAAACTTTTTCAAACTGAGCATTGCAAAAATAAGTACCCCTATCACTAATAATTATCCTAGGTGTTCCAAATCGAGAGAAAAGTTTCTTCAAAAATCGTACTACCATTCTAGCATCATTAATAGGCAAGGCTTGGGCTTCCACCCATTTTGACATGTAATCTACTGCTACTAATATGTACTTATTCCCAAATGAAATAGGGAATGGACCCATGAAATCAATACCCCATACATCGAATCTTTCACATGAGAGTATATAGTTCTGAGGCATTTCATTATGTCAAGAGATGTTACCTGTTCGTTGACATTTATCACAAGAGATCACATACCTGTTGGCATCTCTGAAAAGTGTAGGCCAGTAAAAGCCTGATTCGAGTACCTTATGAGCGGTTCTAGCTCCACTGTGATGTCCTCCTATGGGTCCTGAATGGCAGTGATTTAGAATCTGGTATGCTTCTATTTCAGTAACGCATCTTTGAATAACTTGGTCTGCACAAATTCGAAAAAGAAAAGGATCCTCCCAAAAGTAGTTTTTCACATTAGCGAAGAATCGCTTCTTCTACTGATGTGTCAACCCTTTTGGGGTTATGTTAGCGACTAAATAATTTGCAAAATCAGCAAACCAAGGGACTGTAGTATCTGCTAAAGATAGGAGTTGTTCTTCAGGAAACAAATCGTTTATGTTATCGAGATATGTGGGCTGCATGTTTTCCAATCTTGAAAGGTGATCTGCTGCTAAATTTTTAGCTCCTTTCTTGTCCTTTATCTCTAAATTGAATTCCTATAGCAATAGAATCCATCTTATTAGTCGAGGTTTTGCATTGGTTTTAGCTAAAAGATAGCGAAGAGCAGAATGGTCAGTATAAACAATGACTTTTGACAAAGTCAGATAAGATCTAAATTTATCAAATGCAAAAATAACAGCTAGCAACTCTTTTTCTGTGGTAGTATAATTTGCTTGCGTAGCTGTTAGAGTTCAGCTAGCATAGTAGATCGGTTGAAAGTGCTTGTCTCTTCGCTGTCCCAAAACTACACCTACTGCAAAATCACTTGCATTGCACATTAGCTCAAAAGGTAAGTTCCAATCGGGTGAAATCATGATCGGTGCATTGATTAATTTTTCCTTAAAAGTATTGAAGGATTCTAAGCATTCTTAGTCAAAATTGAAGGCACATCTTTTTCTACTAATTTTGTTAAAGGCTTACCTATTTTGGAAAAATCTTTAATAAATCTACGATAAAAACCTGTATGTCCTAGAAAACTTCTAATAGCCTTTACTGAATTAGGGGGAGGTAACTTTTCAATGGTTTCGATTTTTACTTTATCTACCTCTATCCCTTTACTAGAAATTTTATAACCTAATACAATGCCTTCTTAGACCATAAAGTGGCATTTTTCCCAGTTTAGCACTAAGTTTGTCTCTTCACATCTTATCAAAACACGTTTTAGATATTAAGACAAAGTTGGAAAGAATTACCGAAAACTGAAAAATCATCCATAAATACCTCCATGATGTCTTCCACAAATTTATTGAAGATAGCTAACATGCATCGCTGAAAAGTAGTAGGAGCGTTACATAAACCAAAAGGCATTCTGCGATAAGCAAACGTATCGTATGGACATGTGAATGTTGTTTTCTCCTGATCTTCTGGAGCTATCGGGATTTGGAAGTAACCAAAAAGGCCATCTAGGAAACAATAATACATATTACCTGACAATCTTTCCAACATCTGATCAATACAAGGTAATGGAAAATGATCTTTTCGAGTGGCGTCATTCAGCTTCCTTTAATCAATACAGACTCTCCATCCAGTGACCGTTCTTGTGGGTATTAACTCTTGTTTTTCATTAGACACTACGGTCAGTCCTCCTTTTTTAGGAACAACCTGCACAGCGCTTACCCAAGAACTGTCAAAAATAGGATAAATAATACCTGCATCTAGAAGTTTAATTACCTCGGCTTTTACAACTTCCTTCATGTTGGGATTCAATCGTCTCTGGGCTTGCACTACTGGTTTAAATTCATCTTCCATTAAAATTTTGTGGGTGCAGAAGGAAGGATTAATTCCCTTGATATCTGAAATTTTCCAAGCTATAGCACGTCTGTGTTCTCTTAACACATGGAGTAGTTCCTCTTTTTCTGCAATGCTTAAATCTGATGTGATAATGACTAGTAAAGTTGATTTTTCCCCTAAAAAGGCATACTCTAAATGATCTGGCAGTTGTTTTAGTTCTAATTTAGGGGGTTTAATAATGGAAGGTTTCTGTCTCAACTCATCACTTATCTTTATATTTTCATAACTTATGTGCCTAGTGATGATTTCATTAGAATCCAACTCCTTCCTTATTTCATCAATTTCAGTGGTGGTTTCATCTCCCCCCCACCTTGAACAAGACACAGTTCCAACGTGTCTGTGAGAGAAAGTTCCTGAAAATTATCTTGAACAAAATAGTCAATAATATCAACAAAATAACAAGAATCATCTTGTTCTTTAGAGAATGTCATGGCATCATAGATTTTAAAAACAACCTATTCCTCACCAACTCTAAGTACTAATTTACCATCTCTTACATCAATAACAGCTCTAGCAGTGGCTAAAAATGAGCATCCCAAAATTAAAGGTACTTCAATATCCTCATCCATGTCGAGTACAAAAAAATCAACAGGGAATATAAATTTATCTACCTTTACTAGCACATCTTCAATGATTCCCCTAGGATATTTAACAGATCTATCGGCTAATTGAATACTCATCCTAGTGGGCTTGGGTTCCCCTAGACTTAGTTGTTTGAACATTTTGTAAGGCATGAGATTAATGCTAGCACCTAAATCAGCTAAGGCTTTATTAATAAGTAGACTACCAATCAGACAAGGAATAGTAAAACTCCCTGGATCTTTTAGTTTTGCCGGCAGTTTATTTTGGAGAATAGCTGAGCATTCCTCGTTGAGTTCTACTGTGGCCAATTCTTCCAACTTCCTTTTATTTGTCAGAAGTTCTTTAAGGAACTTAGCATACTTCGGCATCTGTGAAATTGCTTCAACAAAAGGCAAGTTAATGTGTAATTGTTTAAAAAGTTCAAGGAACTTACCGAATTGAGCGTCTGTATGGTCTTTCTTCGATTTTGCCGGATATGGGATGCGCGGTTTGTATTCCTTGAGTGGTGGTGGAGTGTTTTCCTTGATTTCCTCTGCCTTGTCTTCTGAAGATTCTGGAATAGTCTTCTTTTCTGGCTCGGCTAGTGTTTTCCCATCTCTTAAAGTGATCGCTTTGACATGTTCTCTGGGATTTGGCTCAGTGTTACTTGGTAATCCTCCTTGCGGTATTTCTGAAATCAATTTCGCAAGTTCACTAATTTGGTTCTCAAGCCCTTGAAGTGACGCTTGTTGGTTTTTTAGTGCCGTTTCAATGCTTTGAAAACGGGTTTCTGATGCGGCCATAATGTAACACCGCAACCCGTATCTGTCATCGGAATAAAGTCTCGGAGCATTACTCGGATTTACATATCATTTAGCAAAAATTTCCGTTAAATACTTACCGATTCAATGCATCATATAGATAATTATATTATCATTTAATCAATAGCTTGGCACTTGTCTTCGCATCAATCAACATTGTTAGTATACTTGCGCATATTTTGTATAATATGCTTATAAGTAACATTCCCTTACCATTTAAAATCATTTATTTCATTATATTATAATTTCATGTACCATAATTTCCATATATTTCACATATATTTATTCTGATAATAATTCATATCAAACTTAATATAAATCAAATTCTATATGCACATACTTTCTACACCATGTGTCCATATAACATGTACAAATCATTATATATATACTTCAAGCATAATATAAATCAAATTCTATATGCACATACTTTCCACACCATGTGTCCATATAACATGTACAAATCATTATATATATACTTCAAGCATATATGGTAATAATTCATTTCGTATTCATATTGTTTCATAATATACAAATGTACTAATATTTCACAATATACAAATGTACTAATATTTCACATTCAATCCAATATAACATACAATTTAACATATTTTCATGCTCAATTATGATACACAAATTTACCTGACAAAATTGCAAAAATACCCAGATTTAGGGGCATTTTGGTAATTTTTCATTTTCCCCGATTTTCATCTGATCTTGATCTAAAT
This sequence comes from Gossypium stocksii, assembly GCA_020496765.1. NCBI lineage: Eukaryota > Viridiplantae > Streptophyta > Magnoliopsida > Malvales > Malvaceae > Gossypium > Gossypium stocksii. Next base: position 88,420,983 of record CM035629.1, read on the forward strand.
TGATAATTCCATTCAATTTATTAATTTAGACAATAAGTCAATTCATTTCCTTCAAATTGGTCATTTTTGATATCCTTACAAAATTTCCCCTAAAATTTTACTTTGATTCAATTTAGTTCCTGAGCCTAAAACATACAAATTAGTCATGCTAGTTGAATATTCATATATATTTTTCTCCTCCTCCTCTCCATTCCACATCCTTAATTTATAAAACATGCTTATGAGTAACATCGTCAATAATTTCACTATTTATTTATATGTGAATATTCAAGCTATCCACCTGCATCATAGTCATTAAATTATTTTTATCTTGAGCTACAGAACCCCAAATTAAGATCTGTCAGTTTTTCCTGAAACTAGGCTCATATATATTCTTACCATAAATTTTTTATAATTTTTGATTTATTCAATTAATACAGTTTATTCATTAAAGTCTCCCCTATTTTGCTATTTGATAGTTCTAACCACTCTTCAGTAAAACTTAATTATCTCTTTGTAAAGAATTCGAATGATATTCCCATTTACTTCTCTTGAAAGTAGACTCATTCAGGATTCTAACCATATAAATTTAAGCCCATAATTATTTTTATCCAATTTTTGATGATTTTCTAAAATCAAAACAGGGGATCCCGAATTCATTCTGACCTTATCTTACAAAATTTATTATATCGCATAATTTACAAATCCATTGCTTGCACCGTTTCTTCTATGAGAAACTAGCCTCAATAAGCTTTAGTTTCATATTTTTTTCATCTTCTAATTCGATTTCTACAATTTATAGTGATTTTTCAAAATTAGTCTACTGCTGCTGTCTAATATTGTTTTAGTGCAAGCTGTTTATTACCATTTTTCCCTTAAGCTTTAATAAATAACAATTTCGTCCCTACTCAATTAGCCTCTCAATAGAACTTTTTTTTTTCAATTAACACTCTATTCTATCACTTTAGACTACTTTACATCTTTTGAAAATCATAATTTCAGCATTAGACTTTAATTCCAAACATTTTCACAATTAGGTCCTAACTAATTTATTCACTTTACTAACTTAATTCATACTCTATTTCTATTCAAGTTCCATCCCAACTCTACTAAATTTTCAGCTTATTTAACTAGTTTCAAAATTTCCTCAAATTAGCCCTCCAACATAAAACTTATGAATTACATTACAATTCAATCCTTATTTCATTTCTAACTTTAATTTCTATCAATTTAGCCCTTATTTCATCATTTTACTCAACATGAACATTATCTAGGAATCTAATAACTTTCAAAATATCAACTTAATTTCATCAAAATCTTATTCCAAAGCTTCTAAAACATCAAAATTAAATAAGAAGGGCTAAATTGACTTACCTATTAAACTTCCAAGCTTTAAAATCCTTATTTCTCCTTTTTCTTTTCTTTTCTTCTTTCTTTCTTTCCTTCCCATGCTTTTGGTTCCACATTCTGTTTCTCTTTTTTTGTTTATATATATATATATATATATATATAATAACATTAATAAATATCTATTTAATAATCCATTATTTCTTTTACATTTGTATACAAATATATTAATACACTTGTATCAATTTATTTCTATACACTTGTCTTTCTTTAATCTATTTATTATACAAATATCTTATAATAGATTTATTTAATTAATAAATATCTTTTATAATTAATAAATATCCATTAATAATTAAATACTTATATTACAAATATATGTATTTTTATCCATACACTTGTATATTTTATTTACTATACATTTGTCTATATACTAATTTATTTATCATATAATATCAATTTAATAATAACAATGATATTAATATTTGCTTAAATAATAAGTAAATACATACATATATTACAAATGTATGTACATTATTTATCACATATGTCTTTTATTTTTATCACACACTTGTCACAATTTAATTTATTTATCATATAAATATCTTATAATATAATTATAATAAATTAATTTAATATTATTTGTTACTAATAAATATATATATATTTTATAATTAAAATCTTAGTAAAAATCTTAGATTTTTACTTTATATGCTGCCTCACTTATGCTAAATGGCATAATTGCCATTATAGTCCCTTTTATTTTCTTTTAATCTATAATTAAACTTTCACACTCTATTCAATTTAATCCTTTTTATCCAATTATCCTTAATTAAGCTAAATTCACTTGATTAAACTCTAATTAACCACTCAATTAACTTTTTAAATATTTTTGATAAATATTTACGAATCCAATTTTCAGTAACGGAGACTAAAAAATATACTTTTTCGATAATCGTAAAATTCGGGTTATTACTCATAAATTTGGTAAGCATCTCTTCAAGATTCGGCTTTTTTTCTTGTTGCGGTGGTGGTTGCTGAAATCCTGGAGGGGGTTGTTGTCTTTGATTTCCTTGTCCTCGCCATGAAAAATTTGGGTGATTTCTCCAACCTGCATTGTAAGTGTTACTATAAGGGTTATTTTGAGATCTAGAATTGTTACCCATATAGTTGGCTTGTTCAGTTTCCACATTGTGTCCGTATGGTGAGAAATCTTGATTGAACATGGTTACTGGAGTTGCGTCACACTGCATCACTGGTTGTGCCTGCGTAGAACCAACAAAATTATCAAACTTTTTATTTAAAAGTTCTACTTGGTTACTAAGCACAGTAACAACATCGATATTATAGACTCCTGCAGCTTCCGTCAGCTTTGTCCTTATGACTTGCCACTGATAATTATTCACGGACATCTCTTCAATAAATTCATAGGCCGCTTCAGGTGTTTTATTATTGATCGTCCCTCCTGCGGCTGCATCGATCATTTGTCTGGTTGACGGATTTAAATCATTATGGAAGGTTTGAACTTGTAGCCACAAAGGTAGACCATGATGAGGAAACCTTCTCAAAAGATCTTTGTATCTCTCCCATGCATCGTAAAGTGTTTCTAAATCTATATAGTACAAGGAGTTGCATCTTGTTTTGCTGGTGGTGCGGCTGTTGCGGGAGGTGGTGGAACGTTTTGATTTGCTTCCATCTCTTCTGTAGGTTCTGGCTCTTGCTCAGGTTCTTGTTCTGGATAATGTAAACTGCGTCTAATTTCTCTATGATTTTTGCGAACTGTCGCTTCTAGATCTTCGTCAAAAAGTAATGGTCCTGTTGGGTTGTTTCTAGTCATAAACTAAAATACCTAAAAAGAAAAAGCAAAGAAAATTAAAAATTTAAAAGAAAATAAAAATAAATAAATAAATAATAATAGCTAAAGTAATAGAAATCGAGTTTTCTTAATATTTCAGCTCCCTGGCAACGGCGCCAAAAACTTGACACGGCTATCGCGATATTAAGTAATAAAATTTATAAAACTGATCACACCAAAACTAACTAATATCACGACCTTAAAGGCAAGCGCACCTGTCAAACAATAGTATAGTTTAGTGGCAAGATCGAGTTATCATACCCAAGGGAACCAAAAGTACTAGTACTTACTTCCTTTCTATTATCTATCCTAAAAATAAAGAGAGTTGATTTAAACTAATTCTAAAACTAACTAAAAGTGCACGAAAAGTAAATTGAGGAAAAACTTTTGGGAAAACTGATTGATATGAGCAATACTCAAGGGAGAATCCACCTAGACTTCACTTGTTATTGACTTCTTGAACTATATAATTGATTACTTAACTTGATTCGTAGAGATCCCTAACTTATGCTAAACTTTCCGTCGAGGCATAGAGCAACTAGGCCTAAGTTATTAATTAAAGTTCCTTTATTAATTAACACCCTAGGTTGCATTAATTCGACCTATGGATCCCCATATTAGGTTTGACCCTAATCCGACAGATTTATGTCGCCCTATGTCTAGGGTTGCATGCAACTCCGCTTAATTATGGTAGATCTACTCTTATCACAGGGACTTTTGCTCCTCTGCTCTAAGCACATCAATTTCTTGAAGTAATACCTAGGATTATTAAATCAAGAATGAAGAACACATAATTAAGAACAATTCAAGCAATTATCATATAACTCAATAAATAATAATAAGATCTATCTTAGGTTTCATCCCCCTCAAGTATTTAAGGGGTTTAGTTCATAATTAAGAAAAGAAACATCTCAGAAGATAATAAATAACAAACATAAAGAAACCAAAAACCCCTGAAGGAATTTAGGGAGATCTTCTATCTTAATGTATGATTCTGGCTTCTGGGATGAATCAATCGGCTCCCTTGGAGTAATTTCTTGCTTTCACTCTTTGTGTTGGCAGAAAGATGGCGCTCCTATTGGGAGAAAAAGAGTACACCCTTAGAGTTGCCTCCTAGGGTCTTTATATAGAGCTTTGGGGAGCCTTTCTTAGCCTCTAAACATCCAAATCCGAGTGAAATTCCTCTTCCTCACGACTTGAACACACCACTGTGCCACGCCCGTGTACTTCGACAAGAGGCCGTGTGAGATTTTGTCGATTGGGGCACGGCCGTGTGGCCTAGCCGTGCTTGTTGGGGCTGGACCGTGTGACCTTTGTGTGGCATGACCATGTGCCACGGCCATGTGGTGACTTCTTGGGCCGTGCGTTTCCACATTTTGGCCTATTTTCTCTGATTTTTGGTCCATTTTCCATTCTTTTCTCTTTCCAATGCTCTCCTGAGTATAAGATATGAAAAAGAAAAATTAAGAGCACCAATTCTCACTAAATTGATAATAATTCATCTAAAATATAGGCTAAACATGAGGTAAAAATATTTATAAATTAGCATTTATCAATATTCCACTTTGGTGGTGGACAATGCAACACTATTTTGTTTCTTTGAAAACCATTAAATTAACATGTTGCCTAAAATTTAACAAGTACTAGAGGTGCTTTTTGTTGGAGCTGCAAACAAAGATGAAGCAAGGTTAAAAATAACTTGTGCAATAAGGCTCGAGACTTGCTGAAGAAACAAAAAAATTTTGTCTTGAAGAACAGAATTAAAAACAAAGAAAAGTGAGAGTTTTTGAATGAATTTGCTGATAATTTCATTAACAATAAACAATGGCATAATGCCAATACATATACCAGACATAAGCTGGTCAATACAAGCAAATTTCACCTAACCATCCACCTAACACCACTAAGATACATTGTAACTTGCTAAAATTAGCTTGTACACATAGCTTTGCTGATTTTTCAATCAATCAACACCTAATTACATCAAAAACTATACCAACTAAGTTCATTTTGAACTGAGTAATTAATTAATGCTTGAATTAAAAAAATGAAACAGTTGCTTGATCTCAAATTACTTTAGCTTGACTTAGGTTGCATGGCTTGCTCATTGGCTACTTCAGCTTGACATGGGCTGCCTAGCTAGCTCCTTGGCTCAACAGTTTCTTTTCAATGGCAACTGATGTGCTTGTTGCCTTACAATTCAGAATAGAGAATTTTGTCAAAATCTTCATAGCAAATGCCTTCTGACTTAGGAAGATCCCTCTCTGAGTTGGAGAGACTTCCATGCCTAAAAAATAAGTCATTTCTCCCAAATTAGACATTTTAAACATCTGCTGCATTTACCTTTGAAATCAACTAGCACTGTATTATCTCCTCCTGTTACAAGCAAATCATCCACATACAGGGACACAATGAGCTGTGTTTCATCATTTTCTTTCTTAACATGCAAGGTGGGCTCACTGATGCTTCTTTTAAATCCTAAACTGACCAGATAGCTATTGATTCTACCATACTAGGCTCTTGATGCCAGTTTCAAGCCATACAAGGCTTTCTTCAGCTTATAGACATTGTCCTCTTTGCCTTGAACATTGAACCTTCAGGCTGTTCAAAATAGATTTCCTGCTTAAGAAAACCATTGAGGAAAGCTGACTTTACATGAAGCTGGTGTATATTTCATTGCATTTGTTTAGCCAAGGCAACTAGCAGCCTTATGGTGTCAAGCTTGGCCACTGGTGCAAATGTCTCAAAGTAATCAATGCCATACTTCAGGCTAAACCCTTTGACAACTAGCCTTGCTTTCAACTTGTTTAAGGTTCCATCAGGATTTTGCTTGGCTCGAAACACCTGTTTTACTCCAACGATCTTCCTGTTGTCTGGTCTTGGAACTAACTCCCAAGTCTGATTCTTCTTAATCATGTAAATTTCATCAATCATAGCCTATTTCTAGCCTTGTTGAGCTTCAGCCTCTTGAAAGTAGCTTGGTTCAACTGTAGCCACTTGAGCTCTTTCATAAATCTCAGCCAATGGTCTAGTGCCCTAACTGGTTCATCATCAATGTCCATTTCAGGACCATTTTGATCAACTTGAGACTGATCTATCACAAGGTCTTCAGCTGCTGCCTCTGGCTCATTCTTATCCTAATTCCAGCCTAATTTCTCATCCAATACAACTCACAAGGACTCTATTGGATGAAGGATCCAAGATTTTATAGCCCTTCATAACACTACTATAGCCTATTAAGATACTTGGTTGAGCCTTCTTGGCCAGCTTGTCTCTTTTTACTACTGGGACATGTACATAATAAGTGCAGCCAAAGACCCTCAAGTGAGCCAATGATGGTTTGAACCCAAACCAAGCCTTGAATGGAGTCTTTTGAGCTAAAGCCTTGATTGGAAGCCTATTTTGGAGGTACAAAGCAGTGTTAACTGCCTTAGCCCACAAGATTTTGGGTAGATTTCTCTTGAACATGGGGCACCTAGCCATATCCATCAAACTTCTATTTTTTCTTTCACTAACACTATTTTGTTGACGTGTATAGATGTTGGTGAGCTAGTGTTTGATGGCCTGCTTCATCACAAAAGCCTTGGAACTAAGCTAAGGTGCACTCAATTCCATTATCAGACCTTAATGTCTTCAACTTGCAACTTTTTTTTGTCTTTGCTACAGTCTTGAACTTCCAAAACATTGTGGATACTTCTGACTTGTGTTTCAAGGAGTAAATCGAGCAATATCTTGAGTAGTCATTAATAAAAAGAATGAAATACCTATTGCCATTCAAGGACTATGTCTTCATTGGACCATACACATCATTGTGGAACAGTTGTAACCTTTCAGAGGCTTTCCAGGCCTTGTTTGAAGGGAATGGAAGTTTGGCTTGCTTTCCTAGCTGACATACATCACAAACTTCTTCCTTCTCAACTAAATTAGTGAAGTTTTCAACCAAGTCTTTTTTGGTTAGGTGAGCCATTTACTTGTAGTTGGCATGGCCAAGCCTCTTGTGCCACAGCTTGGACTCATCTGAAGAAGCTATGTAGGCAAATTTTGAGCCTTTATTCCAATCCATAATAAAGCTTCTATCAGCCATGGTCATTAACATGAGCTTGGATCTACTTGGATCACTGGTCAAACATTCCTTGCCTTTGAACACCACAGAATAGCCCTTTTCTAGCAATGCTAAATAGATTTCTGTCAATTTCAAGTATCGAAAAGACATTTGAAACAAGCTTGTTGCATGTGGGAGTGTTTATAAGCACATCTTCCTTTCCTTCTGCTTTGATGAAGTATCCATTTCCAACCTTCATGATTGTTTTAAAGCTTCTGTCAATTAACTTCTAGATGGAAGCATCAAGAGTCATGTGGTTTGTGCAACCACTGTCTATCAGCCATCCACTTGTATCTTTTCCTTTAGCAGCTGAGCAAGAGATTACAAAGACTTGCTCTTCCTGGTTATTGCCTTCTTCTGCTACTTGAGCTTCAGCTTTAGGCTATTGAGGTTGGTTTGGCCTATGTCTGCTTTTGTTTCTGCACACTTTTTCAACATGCCCCATCTTTTTGCAAACTTGGCACTACACATTAGGCTCGAACCAATAATTTGCCTCTAGATGACTAAGCCTTTTGCAATGCTTGCAAGGTTGATGACTTTTCTTAGCACCATCTGCCTTAGGCTTGTCTTTCTAGGTCTTCTTCCCTTTGTAGGCAGAGAAGCTCGAGGTTGGTCTGCTTTTAACTTGGAAGGCACCTTCTTGATGCTCCTCTAGTCTGCTAGCTCTCCTTTGCTCTTGAGTATAAAGAGCATTGATCAACTTTGTAAATGAGATGCTGGTCAAGTCCCTCGAGTCTTCAATAGATGAGATCTTTGCCTCATATCTCTCAGGCAAGGTTGAGATCACCTTCTCCACAATTCTTGCTTCATTGAACTGCTCTCCAAGTAGTTTGATGCTGTTAACTACAGCCTTGATTCTGTCTGATTATTGCTTTATTTTTTCTTCCTCCTTTATATTCAAAATTTCAAAGTTCTTTCTAAAATTCAGTAGCAGTTGTTGCCTTGTTCTTTCAGTCCCTTAAAACTCCTACTTCAGCTTATCCCAAGCCTGCTTTGGTGACTCACAAGCCATGATTCTTGTGAAAATTACATTAGACACACTGTTTTGGATGCAAGACATGGCTTTGTGCCTTTTGTTTCTTTCATCTACATGCTGTATGATCTGAGCCACTGCTAGATTGGCTCTTAGAGGTGCTAGTTAAACATCTGAATTAACAACCTCTCACGGCCTGTAGGTAGATCTTCATTTTGACCACCCATATGTGGTAGCCTTCTCTATTGAAGACTAATGGTGTTGCTGGTGAAAAACCTGATGAAGACATTGGTTTTAAGGGATGAAATCTGATAGGTCCACTAAGAATTGAGCTCTAGATACCAATTGTTGGAGCAACTAACAAAGATGAAGCAAGGTTAACAGTAACTTGTGCAACAAGGCTCGAGACTTGCTAAAGAAATAAACAAAATTTAGCTTGAAGAATAAAATTGAAAACAAAGAAAAGTGAGAGTTTTTGAATGAATTTGCTGATAATTTCATTAACAATAAATAATGGCATAATGCTCATATATATACCAGACATAAGCTGGTCAATACAAGCAAATTTCACCTAACTATCCACCTAACACCACTAAGATACATTGAAACTTGCTAAAATTAACTTGTACACATAGCTTTGCTAATTTTTTAGTCCATCAACACCTAATTACATCAAAAATTATACCAACTAAGTTCATTTTAAACTAAGTAACTAACTAATGCTTGAAGTAACAAAATGAAATAGTAGCTTAATCTCAAACTGCTTTAGCTTGACTCGGGTTGCATGGCCTACTTCTTCGCTACTTCTGGTGCTGCATGCTGGCCAACTTCAACACTTTTCCTACATAATTTGCAGCAGGATGAGTCTCTAGAGTACCAAAGGCCTAAATTTTGAATATCTCTAAGGTATCTAAAGATTCTCTTAGTGGCTTGTAAATGTGATTCATTAGGAAAAGATTGATATTTGGCACACAAGCATGTACTAAACATAAGTTCGGGTCTACTTGCAGTAAGATAAAGTAAAGAACCAATCATTTACCTATATAATTTTAAATCAACACATTTTCCTTCCTCATCTTTGCCAAGCTTTGTAGAAGAGCTCATTAGAGTAGCATGTAGTTTGAGAGTGTCCATCCCAAACTTTTTGAGCATGTCCCTTGTGTACTTAGCTTGATTGATGAAAATACCATCCATTCTTTGCTTGATTTGGAGACTCAAGAAGAAATTTAGTTCTCCCACCATGCTCATGTCAAACTCGTATTGCATTAGCATAGAAATTTTTTGACAAAGAATATCATTAGTTGAACCAAGAATAATATCATCAACATAGATTTGAACTACTAATAAATCTTTGTCTTTTCTTTTAATAAAAAGTGTTATATCAACCTTCCTTTTGCAAAAATCTTTTTCAATAAGAAAATTTGATAATCTTTCATACCAAGCTCTAGAAGCTTGTTTCAAACCATATAATGCTTTTGAAAGTTTGAAAACATGGTTTGGAAATATTGGAAACATACACTTCTTCATTTCTAAAGCCATTTAAAAAAGCACTTTTTACATCCATTTGATATAATTTCAAATTATTAAAGCATGCAAAAGCTAAGAGCATTCTAATCGCTTCCGTCCTAGCTACGGGAGCATATGTTTCATCACAATCTATTCATTCCTCTTGAGTGTAACCTTGAGCAACAAGTCTAGCTTTGTTCCTTACTATGTTAGCATTCTCATCTAGTTTTTTCCTAAAACCCATTTAGTATCTATAGTGGATTTATCACTAGGTCTATCAACTAGGGTCCAAACTTCACTTCTCTTAAATCAATTTAACTCTTCTTGCATAGCCAATATCCGATATTCATCATTTAATGCTTCTTTGATAATTTTAGGCTCAATGCATGAAATAAATGCAACATACTTACAAGCATTTCTAAGAGAAGATCTAGTAATTACCCCTTAGGAAGGATTTCCTAAAGTCATACCATCATTTACATAGTTGAACTCTCTTGGATGAGTGATTTCGCTTTCCTCAATTTAAAGTTCTTCTAGAGTATCTAGTATTTTTTCTAGAATTTTTGTCATTTGATTATTGATCTTCTTTGTTAAATAATTCTGCATCATCATCATCAACAAAAAATCTTTTCTAGAAAGAGGATTAAAGTCATAAAAAATAACATATGTAGACTCTTCTACTACTAAAGTTATTTTGTTAAAGACTCGATCAGCTTTAAAATTTAAAGAATAACGAAGAAAAATTCCTTCATCACTTTTTTCATCACATTTACTAAAATTATCTTTCCCATTATTTAAAACAAAACATTTGCATCTAAAGGGATAAACATAGCTAATGTTAGGCTTCTTATTTTTGAAAAGTTCATATGGAGTTTTCTTTAAAATAGGCCTAATCATCACCCTATTAATCTTATAGCAAACAGTGTTTGTGGCTTCCGCCCAGAAATATTTTGGTAAATTATTTTCACAAAGTATGGTTCTAGCCATTTCCTCCAAAGTTCTATTTTTCCTTTCAACAACTTCATTTTGTTGAGGGCTTCTAGGTGTAGAAAATTTATGGCTAATTCCATTTGAGTTGCAAAAATTTTCAAAACCAAGATTTTGAGATTCGGTTCAGTGATTTGTAACACCCCAAACCCGGCCTAGACGCTATGGCTGAATTTGGCAATGTCATATTGAAGTGTTTTTCGTAAAGTATGGTATTGATGAAAATCCTTTTTCATTTTCACCTCTTTTTGTTACCCTAATGATGATTCTAGGACATGTCATTCATTTTCCAAAACGTAAGTCATTATCATAAAGTTATTCACATTTAAACGTTATTAGTTTTCAAAACGTCAGTTATTGTGGAAACTTTTAAAATAGGTTGCGTATTCGTGGTATTTTTGCTAAAACATTTTTGAAAACTCGCGTTTTTCCCTACTACTAGTAGTTAAAAATTAAAACAATAAAAATCCCAAACTAAAATAATAATCCAAAGAGGCCATTGTTACAGTAAAATACCCCAAAAATTACAGCAAATCATAAAATACTAAACCAAATTAGATAAGTCGTGTGGCCACCGCTGAGTCCTCCGTTGCACCGATTCGCTTATGTCTGGGGATTACTTGTACAGTTAAAAACAAAAGGTGAGTTTACTAAAACTTAGTGTGTAATCCCATAGCAAATAGATAGAAAACAAACATAGTCTGGGCCTAAGCCCTTTTCGGTATCAGTGACAATATCAGTTTGGGCTCTAGCCCATCTCAATACAGAAACAGTCATGTGTTTGGGCCTTGGCCCATTACTGTAACAATAATTAGTACAGTAGCAGTTTAAACAATATACAAGTCCTACCCATCCAGCCTCTACACTCAAACTCCATCCAACCCTACACTCCATGTGGGGATATAATCAACCTACCCATCCCTACACTCCAAGTAGTACCAGTTGCGGCACTATACAGTAATATGTAGTTGGGTTGCCAATAATTTAGGCTCGAAGCCTTTCAATACACTTCCTTTGATCAGTATAAAACCCATCCCCATGTAATGCATCATACAATCATGTCATGTCATATCATAGTATTATACATCTGTCCAGTACAGTTTATGTAACACCCCAAACCTGGCCCAGACGTTACGACCAAGTTTGGTATGTCACATCAACGACAGATTAATCAAGCTCCTTAGTTATTGTGTTTAGGGTGAGTTTTGCAAAACCGTACATGAAGTTTGGGAAGAAAATCCAGGTTTGATTTGTATTTGTCCTATCCACTACCAATTTTAGATTCATTTTGTTATCAGATCTTGTTCATTGACTTGTTATCCATTTGTTACGAGTGTTTTGTTTTAAAAACATCGATTAATTTTAAGAAAAACTTGCGTAGCCCTAATCTACCCATTTAAATCAAAATATAAATAAAGAATTAAAAACCCAAATAAAAATACTAAAAGTGGCCTTCTTACAAACCCAAAACCATAATGAAAATTATTTCAAAATAAATAATGGAAGTAAATAACTTAAATAAAAACCAACAATGCAGTCTACGTGGCCACTCTGAATCCCTCCAGCTCCAAGTCCACCAGCCAAGGGCTCACCTGCATGGATGAAAGGAAGGGGGTGAGTTTGGAAACTCAGTGTGCAAAGAAAGCCCATCCAAAGCCCAAATCAGCTCAAGCTTATTGGGCCTAAGCCCTATCTAGTTTCAGTAATAACTGGGCCAAAGCCCTATTCAGTATTCAGTTACTAGGTCGAAGCCCTATTTAGATACAGTTTAACTGGGCATTAGCCCTATTCAGATATCAGTGCGACCCATAGGCCCATTACAGTAAAAGAACAGAAAAATGCATGTATGCAAAGCCCATCCTATGTCCATGCGCTACATTCCACCCGTACCAGCCCTACACACCATGTGGAGAATAACTCAACCCACCCAGCCCTACACTCCACAGTTGTAGCGTAGCTGCTCAGATAACGTGGCCAAGCCACTAATAGTATAACGAGGCAAAGCCCTTTTCAGTAAAATAAGGCAAAGCCCCTTTCAGTAAACGTGGCAATGCCACTTGCACTTCCTCCATCAATAAACCCAATCCCATGCAACAATTTAAACATGTCATGGCATACAGTGAACAGAAATAGTAAAGCATGCATTCAGTCAAATTTAGCCCTAGGGGTATAACGGTCATTTTGTACCTAAGGGTAAAAAAGTAATTTTCCACCCTTAAGGGGTATTTCAGTAATTATACCATTTTTTAGAGTTTTATGCATATTCCAGTTATTAACAGTCCAATCTTCACCCTAACAATATATCTAGCCCATTTATAAATCTTAGAGCTATCGGGCCCTAAACCCCTAATGGGTCCTACAGTGTCATTTAGCTAATTTAGCCTGTTTAGCCCAAATTTTACATCCAGTTTAACAGTTTTAACATACGAATTGCCAAAACCCACTTGTCGCTAGTTTTCTCCTGAATGGGCCCGTAAGCCCATTGGGCCCATATTTAGCCCATCGAGGCCTAATTTACCAAGATGCACAAAATCGCGCACTCACCAACTTTACCAATTTTAGTTATAGAATCTTACCGCTTCCAACTGACCCACGAGCACTCGCACGCTCGCAAGCCACGAAATGCCAGAATTTCAGCATTTTGGCTTTTCATCTTTTGCCGATTTAGACCACTAGAGGGTGTTCGTTTACACACTTGATTTACGGTTACAACAGCGAGATCTCAAACACGATTTTTCCTACAATCATTACAACCCACATGTCACTATAGATCTAACTGAATAACTCATACCACCCACATACCTATTTGGCCAACACCCTTCATGGCCCTCAATTGCTTACCTATACTGAAATAGTGACTAGATGTAGATCTAGTCGTTCCAAGGATCCAAGCCTCCAATACTCCTCATTTGATCACCTTCAATCTGCCCGAGCACATAACAAACTGAACAATAAGATCTATAGAACCTTTAGCCTCAATCGACAGTCACCCCACATAGGGGTTTCAGCTTTTCTTTAAATCCCGAAATAATAAATAGAGAAGAGATCTGAGCACTTACCAAATATTCACTAACTCGAATGCTTCCAACCCTTTTCTATCTCAAATCAGATGCAGATCTAATCCTCAAACACGAGCAGAGAATGAATCGAATAAATCTAAGGGTTCAATTCCTGAAATACCTTGAATATGGAGGTTTCTGCTCTTAAGTGAGAAGAAGAATAAATTTTGGACTATGGGTTGAAGAAGTGATGTCGACAGGGTTATGGTGTTAGATTTCAGTTTTTGAAAAGGTTGGATTGAAGAGAAAAGTAGGGTCTAGGCAAAGGGAGAAAACGACAACCCCTATGGTTTCGGCTTTTGGGTAGTAGTTGACTAGGCTTGAGAAGAAGGAGAAGAAGAGAAGTACAGAGCAGATTCGGTCTAGAAGAAGAGTGGTGAAGTGAATTCGATTTAGAGGAAGGAGAAGTAAAGAGAAGAGATGAAAGAAGAGAGGAGAAGAGATAAGAAGATTTGGCTATGGACAAATCGGTACAAGAAGAAACAAAAGCTACATTTTCGGCTTTTTGGAACCAAAGGAGAAGAACAAAACAAAGCAAAGAAACCCTAGCCTTACTATACCAATTCGGCAAAAAGAAAAGAAGTCAAAACTATCCCAAAAGACTACTCAACACAATCGACACACCCTCACTCCACTTGCTGAAATTGCAACCACCAAACCCAAATTTCGAATTTGCTTTCCAAGACCCCTACAATCGACCACCACTAGCTTCCATTCAAAATTCCTAAAATCTCTCTACCTTATCCTACCTGATTCAATCTCATGAACACTTCAAACTCTCCCATCAAAGTTTCACTTAACATCCATCACATGACTGTCACATACACAAAAATTAAAAACACACACTGCTTACCTTGTGACTTGAACTCTGGCCCTTGTACACATCCACACATGCCACTTTTTTAGGAACTAAGTCGGGCCACCTTGCCACTTTACCACGAGCTCACTTGTGTCTTATTTTACTCCCTTTTTTCTTAAAAGCCCACATAACCAGGACCCCTTCTCTTTAAATTCAAAATTATGAGATTCTACCGGGTTTTAACTTAGACTTGGGCCTTTTAAAGGCCCACTAACATACTTAAAACATAAATTTCATAATCTATCAAACAAATTTCAAGATTTCACTAAAATCGCAAAAACCTGAAAAATCTCAAAATTAGGGCGTTATAGTTTAAATAGCATGCTAAAATACAGTCATACATGTACATATATATATACATCACACAGGGGTATAACAGTCATTCAGCCAATTAGGGGTTTAGATAAGCTTACCGACCCCATAGTAGGTCCATAGTCATCTCGGGAAACCCATGCAAACTTAGCAGACAAAATAGTGAAAATGGGACCACGACCCATATTGCGGGCCCATGTAGGCCCACACTCGTGTGGCCCACATGACCCAAAATAGCCTTGGCCTTGTGGATCACACGGCCTGGCCCAATATTTCCAAACACCTGTGGTTCACTCGTGTAGGGCACACATGCCTACGGGGCCCACACAGCCCAATGCAGCCCCATTCGGCCTAGCCCATGAAATTGCCCATGGCCGGCCTTGTCGATCGCACGCCTATGTTTAGTCACTAGGCCGACCACAAGGACGAGCACATGCCCGTGTGGCGTCGACATTCACTTATTCCGGCTTTTTACCGATTTCCATAATCGAGGTGATGTTTACACACCTGGTTACAAAAACGCGCACACAGTCCTTGAGCACTTGAAATCTAATTCAACCACACACATTCGATTAGTTGCATATCAACCAAATTAAAAGAGACCTTAGTTGAAAAGCACTTAATCACTCAGTCGATAACTGCTTACAGTGTAAGAACAGTCGAGGCCCTACCCTCTTCAACCGTCGAGAACGAAAGATCACCGAGCTCCTGCAATCCAACTGACCTCTTATTAACAACCATTCACATAATCTGTTTAAACCAAAAAATATCGAACATATTGACCAAAATCGTAGAATAGAAATAGAACACAAAATTGGCAGGAAGCAATAAGAACAATTCAGCACAGTGAGAGTAAAAGAAAGAGAGAAAAGAAAATGGTAATAACGGAGAGCACTTAACAAGGGACCAAACTGAAAGAGAAAGGAGGTCAACAGGAAGCCTAGTAGCACAATCGGTACCAACAAATGATGAATAAACGATAAAGGGTTGAGAGAGTCGGAAGTCCAAAACCGTAATTGGGAAGACAAATAGTTAAGATTCGACTAAGGAACACAAAAGAACTATAACAAAACACACCTTCTACTAACCGGTCAGAAGAAGGAAAACAAAAGATGAGCAGTAGCCTTCAAAAGTAGAGGAAACGATCGTCAGAATCTTCAAAGAAGTGAGAGGAGAAAAAAGTCGATAGGGAATAAACAAAATTGGCAAGGAGAAGCAAAAGAGAGAAGAAAAAAACAAAACTCTTAGAAGACTGAAAGAATGACAACAGGTAGCTGAATTTCCCTTACCAAATTTGGTTCTATCCAACCTCTTCCACTCCTTTATTTCCAACTAAAAATCAGCCACTAATCCCCATACTTTAAACTCTCCAACCGCGCACAACATTAGAATTCTACTGACACACAAACACTTACACGGCAACAAGTAAAAATAAGACACTTCTTTGCGCATACCACGACTTGAACTCAAGACTTCCAGCTTATTAACACTCCACTTAACCACCAGGCCAATAGGCCCATTCTGACATATTTTATCAACAATAATTTATAAGCCTACTGATTAGAGTTAGGGGTTTATTTAATTAAAAACAAAAATTTGCCCAAGCTAAGGCTTAAACCTAAGATTTCTTAGACACTCCCAGAACACTTAACCACTGAAGCAGGCATATATATTTGTGTCTCAAACATACAAAAATCGATATTAGGGATTTTTTGGGCGTTACATGACCACTTTTAATACTAGTGATAGAATAACCTTTTTCATTTTGGTTCGTTTTTTAAAATATGATGAATATTTCTAAAACTTCATCTTTATTACTTAAGAAAGGAGCCCAAGTAAATTTAGAATAGTCATAAACAAGCACAAAAGCATATTGTTTTCCACCCAAGCTAGGTCCTAATTGGACCAAACAAGTCTATGTGAATTAGTTGAAGAAATCTACTAGTTGATACGTCATTAATAGGCTTAAAATAAGATCTTTTATGTTTATCTTAATACAAGCATCACAAACATTATTCCCATCAAAGTTAATTTTAGGTAATCCTCTTACTAAGTCATTTTTAACTAATTTATGCAATATGCTCATGCTAGCATGTCCTAGTTTTCTATGCCATAACAAAGAGCTATTTTTCTTTTTAGCAATAAGATATAAGCTAGAGTTCTGCATATCATTTAAAGGCACCAAATATATATTTCTATCCTATGTTCTACAAGCATAATCTTATTAGATGCAATGTCAATAACTTTACAACCTGTAGACTCAAATATGAAATTGAAACCTTTATCACATAATTGTCTAATATTTAAAAGATTATGCTTACGATCGTTGACATACAAGACTTTTTCAATAATGATAGAAGAGTTTTTACCAATTGAGCCTATTCTTTCAATTTGTTTTGTAGAGCTGTCACCAAATGTAACTTCTCTTCCACTTTTTGGCTTTAAATTGATAAAGTGACTCTTGTCATCGGTCATGTGCCTTCCGCATCCACTATCGAGGTACCATAAGTTTTTCTTTGAGTAACCCACCTCAAAGCAATGCTTATTTTCCTAGAAACATAGAATTAAGATTTGATTTTTGGTACCCAAATTCTTTTGGGTCCATAAGCATTAGTTCCTATAATTTTAGTCCCTTTGGGTATCCATTTTGAAATCAAGCTCCTATCTTGAGAAGTTGTGATTCTTTTAGGGACCCATACACTTTTAATGATTTTTCTTTTAGAAAATTTCTAGTGACCTCTATGTTTATAGAAATTAAAGCTATTTTTAACAAAGTTTTGTTTTGAATTTTCTCATTTTTCTAAAATTCTGTTAAGGCGAGCTTTTTTACTCTTAAGCAACTCAAGTTGCTTTTGATGATCCTCATGAGCTTTTGAAAGTAAATTATGTAAGTCTAAATTTTTCTTTTTACAGTTATTAATAATTTCTTGCATTTTATTTACTTTCTCTTCAAGTTCATGAGTGGTTTTAGAAAGTAAGTCTTTTTCATTTCTCAATTTTGAAACATTTTTCTTATGTTTTGACATCATGACTTCAAATTCTAAACCCAATTCACCATAGGCATCATGCAACTTATCAAGAGAATAATCAATTAAAGTAAATGAGTTAGAAGTTACCTTAATATCTTCAATGGCCATAAGGCAAAGATTGGCTACTTCTTCATCTCCATTGTCCGATGAACCCTCATCACTCCAAGTAGCAACATGAGCCTTAAGCTATTTTTTGCTTGACCCTCTCTTCTTCTATTGAGGACACTCAAACCTGGTGTGTCTTGGCTTCTTGCACTTATAGCTTATGATAGGGTCCTTCCCTTTAGTAAATTTATTCTTGAGTTCTTCATTCTTTTTAAAATTGTGTTCTTTTGTTGGACTTCATAAACCTCTTGAATCTTTTTGCAAAGATTGCCATTTCTTTATCATTACCATTGCTAGAGTCTTCATCCTTCTCACAAGTTGTTACTTTGAATGCAACTCCTACTTTCTTTGGAACTTCTTTGATTTCATTTGGATTATAGTTGAACTTTATTTTATACGTCAATAAGGAACCAATGAACTCATCAAGGGAGAGTGAGTTGAGATCCTTTGATTCTTCTATTGCCGTTACTCTAGGTTCCCAAGATGTTGGGAGATCATTCAACGTCTTCTTTACCATCTCCTTGTTAGGATATGTCTTCCCAAGATTTTTGAGACCATTGATGATATGAGTGAAGCAATCAGACATCTCCTTGATTCCTTCTTTCAGTTTTGCTTTAAACAATTCATAATGAAGGGTGAGATGACTTATCTTGGACTCCTTAACTCTACTTGTCCCTTTATGGTTGATTTCAAATTTGTCCCATATTTCTTTTGCATTGTCATACAAGGAGACTCTATTGTATTCATTGGGACCCAAAGCACAAAGTAGAGTGTGCATAGCCTTCACATTTAATTGCACCTTCTTGATGTCATTCTCATCCCATTCATTCTCTTCCTTTGGGACAACAACACATTTGACCCTCTTTATTAGGATGGATAATCCTTTAGTAACCATCCTCCAAACTTCATAGTTGTTGGCTTAGATGAATACCTTTATTCTTGGTCTCCAATATGAGTAGTTAGTGCCTTTGAATAGAGGAGGCCTCATGGTGGAATGCCATTCTCCCAATATAGTGGAATTTAGATGAATACCTTTATTCTTGTAGCTTCTCTTTAGAAAGCCTTGACGGTCTTCTCTCTTGGTGAAAGCAAGAGGCGGGTGAATTGGCCATTAAAAAATTTGGTGAAGGCAAAGGCCAGAATGAAAAAAAGAACACAAAGAATTTAGAGTGGTTCGGCCCCAAGTGCCTACTCCACTACCTTAGCATTCCACCAGTAAAGATTTTCTCAAATTCACTAATTTCTTCAACCTTTAAGGATAAGGTTTAACCTTAGAACTCCTTAAGATTTCTACTCCAAATCTTAAGTTTCAAAACCTCTTAAAGAGATACAACTGAGCAAACAAAGAGACAATGTAACAGCCTAAATTAGGGCCTAGTCGGAATAGAGGTTTCGAGACCACAAATCCAAAGCAGAAAAAGTGTAATTTATGATAATTTTTAAGTTTATGACATGATTCAAGACTGTTCGAAAGTTGCATTTAATAGACAAAAGTCGTATGTCGATTTAAAGCGAAAAGAAAGAGAATTTCAGGTCGGGGATAAAGTATTCCTAAAAGTTTCTCCATGGAGAAAGATTCTTAAATTTGACAGAAAAGATAAACTAAGTCCACGTTTTATCGGACGGTATGAGATCACCGAGAGGGTAGGACCGGTAGCTTATTAGCTAGGTTTGCCATATGAATTGGAAAAGATCCATGATGTATTTCACATGTCCATTTTTTGACGCTACCGATCAAACAGTTCATATGTGATTATGGTAAAGAACCGGTTAAGATTCTTGCTCGAGAAGTCAAACAGTTAAGAAACAAAAGTATAGCCCTTGAGAAAGTACTATGGCAAAGACATGGGGTAGAAGAGGCAACATGGGAACTTGAGAAAAACATGAGAACCCAATATCCTAACTTGTTCACCAGTAAGATTTTCGGGGACAAAAATCCCTAAGGAGGGAGAATTGTAACAGCTCGGATTAGGGCCTAGTTGGAATAATGGTTTCGAGACCACAAATTTGAAGTGGAAAAAGTATAATTTATGATTTTTTTTAAGTTTATGACATTGCATGATAGTGAGAAAACTTCCATAAAGGTAATTTTATCAAATAGTGATTAATTTGTCCCTTAGAACTAAATTGAAAAAGTTGCAAGATTGAGTTTCTAGAAGCCTTAAGGAAGAATTGGCATTAAAATTATTAGGAGTCCTTATTTGGCAATTAGACCAATTTTTGACACTATGGACAAAAATACCCATGGAATGGTAAAATTTTAAAGAAAGGCCATAAGGGCATTTTGGTCATTTGTAAATTAATGAAATAAAAAGGGAAAAAGAAAGCAAAAAGTGTCCATCTTCTTCCCCAAGTGTGCCAAAAATTGAGGGGTTCTCCATAGCTAGGGTTTTGACATTTTCAAGCTCTAAGTAAGTGACTCCAAGCGCAGTTTTTAATTTTCTTCATATTTTTGAAATCCTCGTAACTTAATCTAGCTATTTCTACCACTAACTTGAGTTAGGGTTTATATTAAAAAATATAGGCATACATGACATGCAAGTATTTTGATGTCTAGTGGTAGAATATGAAAGTTTAACGTGTAGTGAACATGTTTTATTAGATGATTTTTCATGGAAAACCCTAATAGGGACTAAAATGCGAATGTGATAAAATGTATAGTAAAAATGAGAATTAATGAAAAATAGGGACTGTCATGAGAATATGAAAGGTTTGGCTAGGCATGGGTCATCAAGAAAATAAGTAAATTTCATTTTACGAGACTAGGAACCATTTTGCAAATATGTAAAAGTTTAGGGGCAAAATTATAAATTTTCCTAAGGTGTCAATTATGGGCTATTTAGCCAATGTGGGTACTAAATAAGTTAAATTGGTCCTTTTAGGTGAAGAAACACGAATCTCGGATCGAAACTGAGGAAAAAGTAAGATGGTGGACTAAATCGCACGTTCACCCACATTTTAGACCCAAGGTAAGTTGTATGTGATAATTTAGCCTTATGTTTTGTGAAAATTATTCTGATGATTTTCCATGTATTCCATGTTACTCCTATGAAAAAGTGACATGAAATATTATAAGAAATGATGATGCAGTAAAAGAGAAATCCCATGTATAAAATCAAGAAATCGAAGGATACCATTGACATGAGCATTGTAGGTCCCGTATAAGACCATGTTTGGGACATGGCATCGGCACCAAACAGAGATCCCATGTAAGACCATGTCTGAGACATTGCATTGGCATTGACATGAGGTCTCGTATAAGACCATGTCTAGGACATGGCTTCGGCACTGAAATGAGACATAGGTCACTTATCAGACCATGTTTGGGATATGGCACGGGCATTTAAGAGAGATCCCGTATAAGACCATGTCTGGGACATCGCATCATCATCAGCTTATGATTTCGTGTAAGACCATGTCTAGGGCATAGCATCGATAATATAAGATCCCGTGTAAGACCATATTAGGGATATGGCTTTGGCATCGACTTGAGATCCCATAGAAGACCATATCTGGGATATGGCTTTGGTATCTTACCATGAGAATGACATTAGGAGTATCCTTCAGTATTCTAAATATTTTAAAAGAGAAAGTATTCAAGTTAATTAGTTTAATGAGAAAGGCTACAGTTATGATGAGTGTTACAGGTGCAACTGCATAAGTTATAAGAGAAATGAAAATGTAAGCCATGAGAATAAGTAAGACATGTGAATGAGTAAAACATGAGAAAGAGCAAGTCACGAGAGCAAGTAAATCATGAGAATGAATATGTCACAAGATTGAGTAAGTTACGAGAAAGAATAAGAAATATAAATTTCATGATGCCTTATTTGAATGATTTTTCATGGCTTTTATTGCTATTTTATTCCATGCAGCTTACTAAGCATGTTAAATGCTTACCCCTTCATTTTCCCTTCTTCTTTGTAGATTTACCGATTTAGCTTGGGATCGATCAAAGTTAGAGCTCAAAGTCACACTATCAAGGAATCCATTTTGGTATAGTAAATCTATTTATCTTGATGTATGGCATGTATAGGAGTTGTGGTCATTTTGATTATGTCATTTTGAGTTAGCCAAATGTGTTGGCTATTATTGTTACTCAAGTAACGTGTAATGACTTTTGAAATGGGTTAATATTGCCTAAGTTATATTTTATGCAATATAGATGAACATCATGAATGTACAAGTTGCAAGTTTAAGTAGAGTAATAATGTATGGGAATGACATGCATGGTGGCACATAGATGCTTATGATGTGAATGTTTAGAAAGTATAATTATATCTGAATGGTGAATTGAAATTGGTATGAGTTAGTTGTGTTTCTGAGTGGTAAAAAGGCTTAAAAAATAGCCTATTTTTGTCCACACAGGTTAGGCACACGGCCATGTGTCTAGGCCGTGTGTGATCTACGGTCCACACCAAGGGCATGTAGCTCGACCGTATGTCCCTTGCATCTTAAGTAGTTAAGTCAGTATTGCACACAGACTAAGCACACGGGCGTGTCTAGGCCGTGTAAAGGACACGGGTGTGTGCCCAAGCCGTGTTCAGACCTGTAGGTTTGAAATAAGAAATAAATTCAGCACGGGCTAAGGACATGGGCATGTGTGACTACTCGGCCAGCCCCACACGGGCGTGTCCTACCTCACACGGGTATGTGCCCCTATTTTAAGCAAAATTTTTCATAGAGGTCGAAAGTTCCTGGATTGGTTCCAAACCACTTCCGGTGTATGTTTTGGGCCACGTAGGCTCATAATAAGATGATTAAGAATGTGTTTGTGTTACATTTAATACATTTAAGCTCGTTCCAAACCACGTATATTTTGGGCCAGTAGGCTCGTTTTAGTAAGTTTAAGCAAGATTAAGTAGGACAAAGCCTCGTACCCCTCCAGGCGTCGGACTCGGGTAAGGGGTGTTACATTTAGTTGTATCAGAGCTAATGTTTAGTCGATTGTAGGACTAACCCAGCACATTCAAGAGTCTAGCTATACATGCCATACTTATGTATATACATGATATGATAGTGTGAAGACTCCTGACAATCTAAATGTGTTTTCTTATAGCAAATGGATCTTGAACGAGCTGCGACAGATGATGTAGAAAGCAATGCACTGGCTCCTGTTAATAGGACGGTGCCAGTTGGGTCAGAAAATATACCAACTACTATTAGCCAGGGAGGAGAGGCCCGGGAGGCATTCTTCCAAATGATGAATGAGTGGTTCACTGAGTTTATTCGAACGAACTCGCTGCTTCACAACAAGCTCCACCCCCTCAAATTCCTCAATCTACCCCGGTAGCTCCTCAAATAGTAGAGGTAGTAAGACGAGAAAAGCCTCCAGTTGATAGAATCTAAAAACAAAGGACAGAAAAATTCTGGGCTACTAAAGATAATGATCCGGAAGGAGCCAAATTTTGGCTATAGAATACTATCAGAATACCATCAGGGTATTCGATGAATTATCGTGCACACTTGAGGAATGTATGAAGTGTGTAGTATCTCTCCTACGAAATTTCACCTACCAATGGTGGAACACCCTTTTGTCAATGGTACCAAGGGAGAAAGTTAATTGGGAGTTCTTCTAAGAGGAGTTTCATAAGAAGTATATCAGTCCTTAGTTTATTGATTAGAGGCGTAAGGAATTTCTAGAGTTGAAGCAAGGTCGGATGACTGTAACTGAGTACAAGCGTGAGTTCATGAGACTCAATAAATATGCTCGAGAATACGTATCCACAGAGGACATTATGTGCAAATGGTTTGAGGATGGATTAAACGAGGACATTAAAATGTTTGTTGGTATTCTTGAATTGAAAGAGTTTGTTGTGCTAGTAGATAAAGCTTGTAAGGCCGAAGAGTTGCCAAAGAGAAAAGGAAAGCTGAGATGGAGTCTCGTGACTCGAGAAAGAGACCGTTTGGTAAGTCGTTTCGATCCTCCTCTAAGAAGTCAAAAGAATTTACTACACGATCAACTACTTCAGCGAGGTTCTCCAGTAAGGGCAAAGGTAGACAATATTCAGCCTCCAAAGCTCAAACCGCCTCTGTTGCGAGTGTGGGTAACACCCGAACCAGTAGACCTGAGTGCCCTTAGTGTGGCAGATGCCACTTTGGTGAATGTAAAGCTCATGAGAGGGCCTGTTTCAAGTGTGGTTCACAAGACCACTTCATTAGAGAGTGCCATGAGATGATTGAAAAAGATAAAGATCAGAGTGTAAGATCAGGTGATGCTCCATCTAGAGGTAGACTACAGAGAAACCCGAGCACTAGAGCGAGTAGTAAAGCATGCCAAGAGAACAGACTACGAGATCCGAGGGTAGTACGATAGCAAGGATGTACACCATTTACGCTCGCGAAGAGGCATCTTCACCTGATGTGATAACGGGTAGATTTTCTCTCCATGAAACTTTTGTTATTGCTTTGATAGACCCGAGATCTACCCACTCATATGTTTGTATGAAACTAGTTTCTAGCATGAATATACTAGTAGAGCCTATGAAATTTGTGATAAAAGTATCCAATTCTTTAGGCAAATGTGTGTTAGTAGACAAAGTATGTAGAGATTGCCCTTTGGTGATTAGGGGTCATTTTTTCCCAGCTAACCTCAAGCTTTTGCCATTCGACGAATTTGATGTGATACTCGATATGGACTGGTTAACCACTCGTGATGTAGTGATGAATTGGGGTAGAAAATTTATTGAATTGAAATGTGAGAATGGGAAAACTCTCCGAGTAGAGTCAGATGAATCTGAGGGTTTGCCTACAGTGGTTTCTTCCCTGGTTGCTCAGAAGTGTATAAAGAAAGGGTACGAAGCTTACCTTGCTTTTGTGATGAATACAAAAGAATCAAAGTTGAAAATAGAATCAGTGTTAGTAGTTTGCAAGTATCAAGATGTGTTTCCAGAGGAGTTGACCGTATTACCTCCAGTTAGAGATGTAGAGTTTGGTATAGAATTGGCTTCAGGTATTACACATATATCTATTACTCCTTATAGAATGGCTCCGACTGAGTTAAGAGAGTTGAAGGCTCAGTTACAAGAATTGACAGATAAAGGTTTTGCAAGACCAAGTCATTCCTCGTGGGGTGCTCCAGTATTATTTGTGAAAAAGAAAGATGGTTCGATAAGGTTATGCATTGATTATCGGTAACTTAATAGGGTAACCATAAAGAATAAGTACCCTTTACCAAGGATCAACGATTTATTTAATTAGTTACGATGAGCCACAGTGTTCTCCAAGATAGACCCGAGGTTTGGATACTATCAGCTAAGAGTTAAGGAGTCCGACGTACCGAAGACTGCATTTCAAATGAGGTATGGCCATTATGAATTTCTTGTCATGCCATTCGGCTTAACTAATGCCCCTGCAGTGCTTATGGACTTACTGAACTGTATCTTTCAGCTACATTTGGATAAATTCGTTGTAGTCTTTATTGATGACATCTTAATTTATTCTCGTGATGAGGAGGAACACGCCGAATATTTGAGGACAGTTTTGCAAACTCTACGAGATAATCAACTTTACGCCAAATTCAGTAAGAGTGAATTTTGGCTTAAAAAAGTTGGATTTTTAGGCCACATCGTTTCAGGTGATGGCATCAGAGTTGATCCAAGCAAGATCTCGACAATTATTGAGTGGAAGCCATCGAGAAACGTATCTGAAGTTAGAAGCTTTTTAGGTTTTTAGGCTTGACCGGCTATTACCAAAGATTTGTCAGGGGATATTCGACGGTCGCCACTCCAATGGCAAGGCTTTTGCAAAAAGATGTTAAGTTTGGGTGGACAGAAAAGTGCCAACAATGTTTCAAGAAATTAAAGCCATTACTGATTGGAGCTCCTATTTTAGTACAACCAGAACCCGAAAAGGAGTTTGTAATTTACAGCGATGCTTCCTTAAATGGATTGGGTTGTGTACTTATGTAAGAAGGCAAGGTAATTTCCTATGCCTCTAGACAGTTAAAACCTTATGAGAAGAATTATCTGACCCATGACTTGGAGTTGGCTGCAATAGTGTTTGCGTTAAAGATTTGGAGGCACCATTTATATAGCGAGCAGTGTCGAGTATTCACTGATCACAAGAGTCTCAAGTACTTGATGACGTAAAAAGATTTGAACATATGGCAAAGAAGATGGCTCGAGCTATGAAAGGATTATGAGTTGGTCATTAATTACCACCCAAGGAAAGCTAATGTTGTTGCATACGCTTTATGTCGAAAGTCCCTATTTGCCTTGAGAGCTATGAACACACAGTTAACCTTAACCGATGATGGTTCAGTTTTAGCAGGAATGAGAGCTAGACCGATGTTTATTCAAGAGATTTATAAAGCACATATAAGTGACAGAGAATTACAAGCTAAGAAAGCTCAGTGCGAATGGGGTACCGATTCAGATTTTCAGATCGATGGTTGTGTAAAGTTCAAAGGCCAAATTTGTGTACCAAAGGATGATAAGCTTATCCAGAAAATTTTACATAAAGCACATAGTAGTTGAATGTCTATGCACCCCGATAGTACTAAAATGTACAACTACTTAAAGAAATGGTATTGGTGGCCAAACATGAAACAAGATATCTCCGAGTTTGTTTTGCGATGCTCGATTTGTCAACAAGTAAAAGAAAAGCACCAAGTACCCTCCTGTTTACTACAACCTATCATGGTTCCTGAGTGGAAATGGAACCGTGTTACCATGGATTTCGTGACGAGTTTGTCGATGACCCCGAAAAATAAAGATACTATTTGGGCTGTGATTGATAAGCTTACGAAGTTAGCTTATTTTATACCAGTTCGTATGGATTGTTCACTTGATAAGTTGGTTGACTTGTACATTTCAGAGATTGTGAGACTATACAGAGCATAATTATCAATCATCTTGGATAGAGATCCGAGATTCACGTCACGATTCTGGAAAAGGCTACAAGAATCTTTGGGCACAAAGATAAATTTCAGCACCACCTTCCATCCATAGACCGACGGCCAGTCGGAGAGACTAATACAAAGACTTGAGGATATGCTTAGATGTTGTGTATTGGAATTTCAAGGTGGTTGGGAAAAATACCTACCTTTGATTGAATTTGCCTACAACAACAGTTTTCAGTCAAGCATAAAGAAGACGCTTATGAGGCATTATATGGGCGTAAGAGTCGATCGCCTTTGTATTGGACTGAACTCAAGGAAAATTAGATTCACGGGGTTGATTTAATCAAGGAAACAGCAGAGAAACTAAAAGTGATTCGAGACTGTTTGAAAGTTGCATCTGACAGACAAAAGTTGTATACCGATTCAAAGTGGAAAGAAATAGAATATCAGGTCGTGGATAAAGTATTCCTAAAATTTTCTCCGTGGAGAAAGATTCTTAGATTTGGCCGAAAAGATAAACTAAGTTCATGTTTTCTCGGACCGTTTGAGATCAATGAAAGGATAGGACCGGTAGCTTATTGGCTAGCTTTGCCATCTGAGTTGGAAAAGATCCATGATGTATTTCACGTGTCCATGTTGCAACCCTACCGATCAGACCCTTCACATGTGATTACCTCGACAGAAATTGAGATTCAACAGGACATGACTTATGGTGAATAACTGGTTAAGATTTTAGCTCAAGAAGTCAAACAGTTAAGAAAAAAAGGTATAGCCCTTGTAAAAGTACTATGCTAAATACGTGGGGTAGAAGAGACAACATAGGAGCTTCAGGAAAACATGAGAACCCAATATCCTAACTTGTTCACTGGTAAGATTTTTGGGGACGAAAATCTCTAAGGGGGAGAACAGCCTGAATTAGGGCCCAGTTAGAATAATGGTTTTGAGACCACAAATTTGAAGTAGAAAAAGAATAATTTATGATTATTTTTAAGTTTATGACTTGATTGCATGATAGTGAGAAAACTTTCATGAAGGAAATTTTATAAAATAGTGATTACTTTGTCCCTTAGGACTAAATTGCATAAGTTGCAAAATTGAATTTCTAGAAGCCTTAAGGATGAATTGGCATTAGAAAATTTATTAGGAGTCCTTATTTGGCAATTAGACAAATTTTTGACGCTATAGACAAAAATACCCATGGAAGGGTAAAATTTTAAAGAAAGGCCATATGGGTATGTTGGTCATTTGGTAAATTAATGAAATAAAAAGGGAAAAAGAAAGTAAAAAGTGTCCATCTTCTTCCCCAAGTGTGCCAAAAATTGAGGGGTTCTCCATAGCTAGGGTTTTGACATTTTCAAGCTCCAAGTAAGTGACTCTAAGCCCCGTTTTTTATTTTTATTTTTTGTATTTTTGAAATCCTCATAGCTTAAGCTAGTTATTTCTACCACTAATTTGAACTAGGGTTTATATTAAAAAATATACCCATACATGACATGCAAGTATTTTGATGTCTAGTGGTAGAATATGAAAGTTTAAAGTGTAGTGAGCATGTTTTATTAGATGATTTTTCATGAAAACCCTAATTGGGACTAAATTACAAATGTGATAAAATGTATAGTAAAAGTAAGAATTGATGAAAAATAGGGACTGTTGTGAGAATATGAAAGGTTCGACTGGGCTTGGGTAATTAAGAAAATAAGTACATTTCATTTTACGAGCCTAGAAACCATTTTGTAAATATACAAAAGTTTAGGGGAAAAGTTATAAATTCTGCTAAAGTGTCAATTATAGGCTATTTAGCCAATGTGGGTACTAAATAAGTTAAATTTGTCATTTTAGATCAAGAAACACAAAGCCTGGATTGGAATCCAAGAAAAAGTAAGATGGTGGACTAAATTGCATGTTCACTCGCATTTTAGACCCGAGGTAAGTTGTATGTGATAATTTAGCCTTATGTTTTGTGAAAATTATTATGATGATTTTCCATGTATTCCATGTTACTCCTATGAAAATGTGACATGAAATATTATAAGAAATGATGATGTAGTAAAAGAGAAATCCCATGTATAAAATAAAGAAATCGAAGCATACCGTTGTCATGAGCATTGTAGGTCCCGTATAACATCATGTCTGGGACATGGCATCGGTAACAAACAGAGATCCCATGTAAGACCATGTCTGGCATATGATATTGGCATTGACATGAGGTCCCGTATAAGACCATGTCTGGGACGTGGATTCGGCAATGAGATGAGACATAGATCCCCTGTAAGACTATGTCTGGGACGTGGCATAAGCATCTAAGAGAGATCCCGTATAAGACTATGTTTGGGACATGGCATCGGCATCAGCTTACAATCTCGTGTAAGACCATGTCTGGGACATGGCATCGACATCGATATGAGATCTCGTGTAAGACCGTATCTGGGATATGGCTTTGGCATCGACTTGAGATACCTTGTAAGACCATATCTTGGATATGGCTTTGGCATCTTACCATGAAAACGACATTAGGGTTATCCTTCGGTATTCTAAGTATTTTAAAAGAGAAAGTATTCAAGTTAATTAGTTTAATGAGAAAGGCTAAAGTTATGGTGAGTGTTACAGATGCAATTGCATATGTTATGAGAGAAATGAAAATGCAATCCATGAGAATGAGCAAGACATGTGAATGATAAGACATGAGAAAGAGCAAGTCACGAGAGTAAGTAAATCATGAGAATGAATATGTCATAAGATTGAGTAAGTTACAATAACGAGTAAGAAGTTATATAAAATTTCATGATGCCTTATTTGAATGATTTTTCATGACTTTTATTGTTATTTTATTTCATGCAACTTACTAAGCATGTTAAATGCTTACCCCTTCATTTTCCCTTCTTCTTTGTAGATTTTTCGATTTAGCTCGGGGATCGACCAAAGTTGAAACTCGAAGTCACACTATCAAGGAATCCATTTTGGTATAGTAAATCTAGTTATCTTGATGTATGGCATGTATAGGAATTGTGGCAATTTTGATTTTGTCATTTTGAGTTAGCCAAATGTGTTGGCTATTATTGTTACTCAGGTTATGTCTAACAACTTTTGAAATGGGTGAATATTGCCTAAGTTATATTTTAAGCAATATGGATGAAAATCATAAGTGTGCAAGTTGCAAGTTTAAGTAGAGTAATGATGTATAGGAATGACATGCATGGTGGCACGTAGATGCTTAAGATGTGAATGTTTAGAAAGTATAATTATGTTTGAATTGTGAGTTGAAATTAGTATGAGTTATTT
Organism: Gossypium stocksii; assembly: GCA_020496765.1. Classification (NCBI taxonomy): domain Eukaryota; kingdom Viridiplantae; phylum Streptophyta; class Magnoliopsida; order Malvales; family Malvaceae; genus Gossypium; species Gossypium stocksii. The sequence goes on from CM035629.1 coordinate 88,451,217, forward strand.
ATGTTTTAGGGTGGCAAAAAGGCTTGGAAAATAGCCTATTTTTGTCCACACAGCTTAGGCACACAAGCGTGTGTTTAGGCTGTGTGTGATACACGGTCTGCACCAAGGGCATGTAGCTCGACCGTGTGTCCCTTGCATCTTAAGTAGTTAAGTCAGTATTACACACGGGCTAAGCACACGAGTGTGTGCCTTAGCCATGTGAACCCCGGGTAGTTTAAAGTGTTCAAGAACAGAGTAGTACTTAGGATAAGAAAACGGGCATGTCTAAGCCATGTGAGGGAACGGGCCAAAGACACAGTCGTGTGTTCAAGCTGTGTTCGAACCTATAGGTTAGAAATAAGAAATAAATTTAGCACGGGCTAACAACATGGGCATGTGTGACTACACGGCTAGCCCACACAGGCGTGCCCCACCTCACACGGTCGTGTGGCCCTGTTTCAAGAAAAATTAAATAATTAAAAGATGAGAAAAGAAAAATATTGTCTTATTTCTCATCATCTTCAACCTAAAATACATAGAAACCCTAGGAGAGAGAAAAGAAACTTTCAAGGCCTAATTGGGTAAGTTTCCTTGTCCCATTTTTAGTAATTTTGATATTTTTAAAACTGAGATAGCTTAATCTACCTATTTGGGGGATTAATTTGAAAAGTTATCAAAGTATGGAAAATGGGTCATGGATGCATATGCTAAAAATTAGAAAATTTAAGGTTGTTGATAGATAAACAACTTTTACAAAGTGATTTTGATGAAAACATATTTAGGGACTAAAATGCAAAGTAGTCAAATTTGATGAAAAATTCTAAAATTTTATGAATACATGTGCAGTAAATTTTGTAATGGGGTTTTGGTTAGGCTTGGAATAAGGAGTAAATTGCACAAGTTCCATTTTTCGAACCTAGGGACAAAATTAGAATTTATGGGGCAAAATGATAATTTTGCCTAGGATGTAAATTAAGTCCAAACGAGCATAAATTGTGTGAAATTGACGATTAAAGTTGTTTATATAGATCCATACAACTCAAATTCGAGGTTGGATCGAGGAACAGAAAAGGTTTCAGATTAGTAGACCTTATACGCGAACAAGTGTTGAGGTAAGTTCATGTAACTTAATCTAGCGTGTAAATATGTTAAATTGAATGATGTGTTTGTATGGAATATGAGTTATATGGATGTACATTATTTGAATGCTAAAAATGTAGATTTAATACTTGCTTGAAAATAGTGAAAAAGAGTTAAGTCTGATTGAATATTGAATTCTGATGAATACATGTCTTTTCCTGACATGAATGTGGTTCTACATTTGTTGCGGAGGGGATTTAGCTTAGACGAGTAATCCTATTGACCTCATTATAGAAAGGATTTAGCCCAGACGGGTAATCTTAATACAATACCTCTCGAGTATACTTTACGATTTGGGTTTAGCCTGGACTGGTAACCCTAATTGAGCTCTTCAGAGCATACGATATATAAAGGATTTAGCCTGGACTGGTAATCTTGTTATATTGATAAGTGGCTCGAGAGTGTGTTCCTTGATTTAATGCCCTAACGGGTACCCTTGAATAAGAAATTGATAGATTATTGAATCGTACGCCTCGAGCATACTACTTGAGCGTCCATCGGAACTTCAATGATTCAACAGACATAAAGCTCTTGACATGGCATGAAAATTATGAGATGAGATGATAATGATTTGAAAGAGTATTGCATGATGAGCTCATCTATGTTTGCTTGTTTGATATGGAGATTTTGGTGACTAACAAGTTTGGTTGAATGTATGTGCTTAGGAAGTTTTGCTAATGGATGGATAGCATAATATTGTATGCTTAGATTTAATAAACGGGATTGGTAAGTTTAGTTTTCCGTTATACGAACTTACTAAGCATGAAATGTTTACTTCATTTATTTTCCCAGTTTTATAGTGCTCGGAAGCTCGTGAAGGTTGGAGGATCATTGGAGCATCATCACACTATCAACTAGCTTATTTTGGGTATATATATAGTTAAATCATTTTGGTATAATGACATGTATATGACAACTTGACCATTAGTGGCTTGATAATGATGTTTGTAACATAGCCATTGGAATGGCTAGAAATGGTTGTTTTGATTCAGTTGTAATGTCATGCTATGGTAGCTAAATATGTGTTAGTAGGTTATTATGATATTCATATGTGACATGTTAAGTATATGAGATCATAGATTGTTTATGCTCAACTTAATTTAAGGTAAGTTATGAACACACTTGCATGTAATAGTATTCCTTGATGAATAATGAATTGCTTAATTTGAATGCTTGGAATGGTTGGTATTGGATATGTATCAAGTGCAGGTCTTGTAACACCCTACACCCCTGTCCGTCGCCGGAATAGGGTATTAAGGTATTACATATCTAAATACAACCTACCGAGGTTCATAGTTACACCCTAGACATAGATTCATTGAGTTCTATAACCGAATGTATATCACTTGTAAAAAGGTTCGGTCAGTACCTCATATCTGATTTAATTCGTTTTATAAACATGCTAGCAAATTTCCACCATGTGGCTACTAACAATTTGGCCAAATCAAACTCTTCAATAACCGAACACCATATTAGAAACTCATTGCATATTGGGTACTAACTAAATATCATGCCACAAACATCGAACCATATGAGTATCATCCAAACATATAATCAAACTAGAAGACTAGGCAAGCCATTTTCGCATGGCTAGAATAATTACAACTCAAAATGTAGTTTGGTTCAATAAAAAGGAGATTAGCCTATACATGCCATTGATCCAAAATAACTATCAAATGTACCAAAATAACGGCGATAGTGTAGGTGATTAAGGCTTCAATCCCCGAGTCTGTAGCTTCCAAAATGAGATCTATAAAGCAGAGGAAACAAAGTAAATGGAGTAAGCATTACAATGCTTAGTAAGTTTTAAGCAATGACAACAGATAAAACTCAAATTATAACATAGTTGTTCGTATTTTTGTTTCCCTCTTCTTTTAGGTACGTCACCCTTTAACCGAACATACACATTCTCATCATATACGAAAGTAGATAACTTTCACTTATAGTAAGCTCATGTAAACATAGACATGTCGCATAATTTCAAATAACATTTCACATTGACCAATTGTATTTTGACCATATTAATAGTCTCATTTCATGCACACATATGTAATCGCATAATGACCTTAGTATTTGGTCCAAAAACCAGCTTGCATATAAGCTTAGGGTACATAGCTGCATAACTTAACACTTTAAGCGCATTCATTAGCAATCGTTACCATGAAAACTTTTAGTCTTAGACTTTACTCGTATCATCATCGAGACCTTTAGCTAGGGTAAAATCTCCATACATAGCCATCGGGCCTCTACCCCGGATAGAATCTCCGCATATAGCCTTCGGGTCTTAACCCGGACATCATCTCTGCATATAGCCTTCGGGTCTTAACCCGGACATAGTCTCCACATACAGTCATCGGGACTTTAATCCCGGATTCACATCACAGAGTCTCATACATATGTATTCACATGTTGCCACATTTCACATCGCAAGATCACACTTGTAATTCAATCCATTCATTCGCATACAAACATATAACATGCTCCTTGACTTTATATCGTAATGTAAATCAAAACTTATACATGTATACTCTTCTTTTCTAGACTTTCGGCCCAATGAGCAAACATACATAAGCAATACATTTCAAATCCCAATTTCAGTTTCTTTCTCTATGAGCCATTCGGCTATATAGCAAACATGAAATAGGTTTCTTTCTCAATGGAACATCGTTCAACTATCATGCATGTATATCATGGCATTTTAAATTAAATACCAAATTCAATTACTCAAAACTTACCTTGAACTTTCCCGAGCAATTATGAGTTGGCTATTCGACCACTTTAGCCTTCCCTTTATCCGAACTTGTCCCTCTATGCTCTTGAGCTAAATAAAATATTTAATTCTATTAATCCTTATTCAAACATCTCAATTAATCATTTTCACTTATAGTCAAATAATACATGCATATACTTCTCATAGCAAACACACACACATTCGGCCATTTCACATACATATCACAAGTCGCAACAAGCTGATTTTCTGAGCAACATTCAATAAATTACTCATAACTGGAGCTACAAAACTCCAAATGAAGTGCCGTTAATTTTTCCTGAAAATAGACTCATATATCTTCTATCCATAAAATTTTCAGAATTTTTGGTTTGGCCAATCAATACCAGAATTTTCTTAAAGTTTCCCCTATTTCACTGTTTGACTAAACTGACCACTCTTTACTACGAATTGAATTTCTCCTTGTACTGAATTCAAAATATGTCCTAGCCTATTTTATTCGAAACTAGACTCATTAAGGAGTCTAAACATATAAATTTTATCTTATAACAATTTTTTTACAATTTATAGTGATTTTCTAAATACAAAATAGGGGATTTCGGAGTCATTCTGACACTGTCTCACACAACTTTAAAAATCTCTTTATCGGCAATTCCATTGCTTGTAAGGTTTCTTTTATAAGAAACTAGACTCATTAAGCTTTAATTACACAATTTATTCAGCCTCTAATTCATCTCCCACAATTTATGGTGATTTTTCCAAAACACGTTACTGCTGCTGTACCAAGCAGATTTATACAATTTCACTCTTTAAAGTTCTTATTAACATTTCATTTCAAGCTACAACATATAATCAAGGTCACATTTGGCCACTAATTAAACATATCAATTTTGTCATATATACCAATTTCCAAGCTCAATTCTACTTTCCCATCCATCAACCGTATGTGATTTGCTCACATTATCCACCTATAGCAACGATCAACTAATTTATAAACACTCATATACATCTTCCTTTGCAAGAACGTTAACTAACATGAATTAGCATCCTTTGAGCCATGACCGAATGCATACCTTACCTCAAAACTCAACAATTATACACTTACAATTTAATTCCTCAAATTAACACATACTTCCATCGATTCAAAGCTCAATTAACAAAAATATGTTTGATTACTTCACATGCTATGACCAAAAGCATATGGTCTTAAACTTCACTTATAATATCAAAATCAAACCATCCCTTTCCTTATTATAGGCACATTCGGCAATTCCATCTAAAATCTCAAAAGATATATTCGATAATTAGCCATTCACCAAAACAAGTTCATTCGTTCATCAAAAACCCAATTTCAACATCAAAGCATAGTTTTTCCTTAGTTGAAAACATACACAAGTACATAATGCACATTAACACTTCATTTTGACAACTCACCACTCAATTTGCACAATAGATATATCATTAACTAACCCTCTAAACCAAATTCATTTGTTCCAATGGACATAGCCGAATGTCCATTCTAGCTTAATAAATCGCACAATGAATCATAACCAACTCAGATTTCATCCTTATTTTCTCTTGTAGCTATTTCATAGTAATTAAATAAAAACATATCAAATTTCTTAGCCACATTCCCTATTTCAATTTCAGCAATTGTATAAACTCATACTAGCAATTCAATTATAAAATTCCACAATTAAGCACAAGTTTCATACCTCCCTCTAATTGCCGAATTCAACCTACTTATTCCTTACAAAACTTCCAAAACACCAATTCAAATTACTCAAAGAGAGTCTTTGCCGATTACCCCTTCTTCAATAAACCAACCATTAATCCCATTTTTACTCAATTCAACATTCGGTAACCATGTGTACACATACAAATAATTTAACCATCAATTTCTAATGTTAAAAACAATTTCCATATTTCACTATATTAGCCGATTATAAATTAAACACTTAAGCCACACAAAACTTCAATTCTTTCAAATTTGAGCTCACAAATTTCAATTCACCTAAGCTTTAACATCATAGAGTCCATTAAAACTCCATTTATCAATTTCTATTTCAAAGACATAATGCACCAACATGACTGAACACTTCATGCTTCATGCACACAAAAATTTTCACATGGGTCTTGTTGTGAGCTTCAAAACCAACCAAAATTCACAAAGAAATCCAAAGAAATGCATGAAACCTTACCTTAATTTGATGCCCTCACTAGCCAAATGCCTTAAGCTTCAAAAGCTTTCTTTCTTTCTCAATTCACGGCAATGAGAGAAACAAAGAAGAAACACTTTGTTTTTTTCACCCAATTTACTAATATTAAATTTTATCTTTTCATTTCATAAAATTATTTTAATCTTTTATTTTATGATAACTAAATAAAAATTTCTTTTATTATATTAATATATGACTAAACAACAATTCACAAAGTGCCAAAACCTCATCATTACCATCCACTATCATAAAAGTGGGTAAATTGACATGCAAATCCACTATTTCTCATGCATGCATTAATAAGTCATCACACATTTGTCTGGCATATTTTCAAAGTTCATAATTTAGCTCTTTTAGGTGCAATTCATAATTATAATACTAAATTGAAGCACCTAAGATGTCACACATAAATTGGCACATACAATAGGCATCAAAATAAATATTTAATTATTTTTTTATGCCTCGGTTTTGTGGTCCCAAAACCACATTCCGACTAGGGTCGTTTTAAGGCTGTCACAGGTCTTGGGTGTGATTTTGGGTGAAAAATGAAGCTAGAAATGACTTTATTTCGTTGACATAGGCAGACACATGAGCGTGTGTTTGGACCGTGTGTGACACAGGGTTAGGTACATGGGCATGAGCCTTGTGTCCCCTTTACCTTAATTTTGCAAAATAGAATGCTCTGAATTGAGCACACGGCAGAGACACGGGCATGTGTCTCAGCTGTGTGAGGGACACGGCCTGGAACATGGGCGTGTCCTTTGGCCGTGTGAACCCTACCTTATGACATTAAATTGTTCATGAGTTGCAAGTTAGAGAGTTACACGGGTTCAGGACACGGGCGTGTCCCATAGCACATGGCCGTATGACTCCTAATAGTGAGAAAAATTTTTGGATTTTGCAAAAAATTCCCTAAGACTCCGATATGGTCCCGAATGAATCCTTATGTATGTTTTGGGCCTCGAGGGCCCTACTAAGGGACGTTATGAATGATTTTGGAAAATGAGTAGAAATTTTACATGAATGATCTAAAAATGTTCTGAAAGTTCTAGTAATGCTCTAAATCCCTATTCTGGCGACGGATACGAGTTAAGAGTGCTACATTTAGTAGTATCAGAGCTACGGTTAGCCAAATCTCAGATTTAACGTAGCAAACATGAGTTTAGCTATAAATTCCATTATATAAACTATGATAGTGTGATGACTCCTAACCATTTTAAATGTGCTTCTCATATAGTAATGTCATTCAACCGAGCTAGAGTTGAATCCGAGGAAGCTGAGTTCAATGCTTCAGCTTTAGTTCAAAGAGTTGCTTCTGTGCCTGGTAGTGAAAGGCCCATGTTTAAGGGCCAATGTGAAGAGGCAAAATAGGTCGTCTTTCAATTGATGAATGAGTGGTTTCCTGAGTTACTAAGAACAAACCCCGCTGTACCATGACCTCCCCCACCTGCACCTGAACCGGTTCCTATGGTACCACAGGGTGTTGAACCTGTTAGAATTGGTAAGTCTCCGATAGATAAAATCCGTAAGCATGGGGAAGAAGAATTTAGAGCTACCATGGATAATGATCTGGAAAGGGCTGAGTTTTGGCTAGAAAATACTATCTGAGTTTTTGATGAATTATCTTGTACACCTACTGAATGTCTGAAATGTGCAGTATCCCTACTAAAAGATAGGTCTTATCATTGGTGGAATACCATAACTTCAATTGTGATGAGAGAGAGCATTACATGGGAATTCTTCCAAACTAAATTCAGAAAGAAATATGTGAGTCAAAGATTTAAGGATCAGAAAAAGAAAGAATTTTTAGAACCCAAGTAGGGAAACATGACTATATCTGAATATGAATGAGAGTTTGTTTGGTTGAGCAAATATGCCAAAGAATGGGTTCTAACCGAGGTTGAGATGTGTAAACACTTTCAAGAGGGTTTAAATGAAAACATTAAATTATTGATCGGAATTATTGAGATAAGGGAATTTGTGGTGTTAGTCGGTCGAGCACACAAAGCTGAAGAATTGAGTAAGCAGAAGAAACAAGCTGAAAGAGAGGCTCAGGTTTCTGGAAAAAGAACTATTAGTAAGTCACATTAATTTTCTTATAAGAAATTCAAGAAGTATTATGATCGTGTGATTTTACGCGATATTCTGGACGAGATCGAAGCTCTCAACGTTCTAATCCGAGGCCTTCATCTCCGTCTGTAACCAGTATGGGTAGTGTTGGTAATCCTAAATCGAAATTCAAACATTGTTACAAATTTCATCATGGGGAACGCCAGTCTAGAAGTGGAGCTTGTTTCAGATGTGGTTCACTTGACAATTTTCTCAGGGATTGTCTATGTAACACCCCTTACCTGTATTCGACACCGGAATAGGTATGAGGCATTACCTAACTAAAACACATGTAAACACCTAATTTGTAACACCCCTTACTCGAGACTGTCACCAGAATCGAGCACGAGGTGCTACTAAACTTAATCTATCACTTAAGCAACCTTAAATCGTTTATTTAAGCTTCTTGAAATTTGCTGTCATTCTGCATCATAGTCGGTTAAAAATTCATATCTCAAGTTCCGAAACTCAAAATTAAGATCCATAATTTTTTCCTGAAACTAGATTCATATATCTATCTACTAATTTTTTTCTAGAATTTTTGGCTTGGCCAATTAGTACAATTTATTAGTTAAAATTACCCCTATTTTAGAACTCGACTGCACTGACCTCTACTTACTTCGAACCACTTTTCTCCCTGTAAAAAATTCATATGACTATGCTGTTTGTTTATATTAAAACTAGACTCAATAAGGATTCTTAAAATATAAAGTGAACCACCTAATTATTTTTGTACAATTTATGGTGAATTTCCAAAGTTGGAAAAGGGGATCCAGAAATTGCTCTGGCCCTGTTTTACTAAAACTCAGATATCTCATAAAATAAAATACCTTTACCTGTTTTGTTTGTTCCATATGAAAATAGACACAATAAGATTTAATTTCATATATTATTCACTATCAAACCATGTTTCTATTATTTTTATTGATTTTTCAAACTCACATCACTGCTGTTATAATGTTCTGTTTTCAAGCTACTTTCACATTTTTCCTTAATTTCCATGTGACAGATATCACTCAAGCATACATACTATCATACTTATATATCATTAGCCATTTCATTAGCTATTCACTATCAAGTATTTACATCCCATTCATTGAACATGTCATAAGACATCCATATCAAAAGAAGCCAAGTCCCTATACATGCCATACACGAAAAGAAACGTCTAACTATACCGATAGGATTCCTCGATAGTGTGATCGGATCTCCGACGTTTCCTTTGATCCCCAAGTGGCTTGTCAAGAACTATAAGAAGAAAGAAATAAAGAGGGTAAGCACTAGGCTTAGTAAGTTTACAAGCAAATAAATTACAACATTCATCATATGGGATAAGTATGCAAACTATCAATTAGCATTATAAGCTTTTTTTACATCTCATTTTCTGCCTTCTTCTTCTTCACTTACCTTCTTTCTTACCTGACCTTTCATTATTCATGATTACAATCTACCTTTCCTTTGCTGATAATTCACTATACATTTACTTGAATAATGGCCCGTTGAACCACTCGGAATATTAAGGATACTAGGGTCTTTCCTATCTAACAATATCCTGCCAATGCCATGTCATTGACATGGACTTACATGAATTATTCCTGTCTCCAAAGCCATATATCTTATATGGGCTTACATGGCTCATTCCTGTCTCCAAAGCCATATATCTGATATGGACTTACATGGCTCATTCCTGTCTTGTCCTGTCCTGTCAACCCCAAATGTCATGACATTTCGTATCCTAACATTCCTAAGGTTCAAACGGGGCTTTCTAATGCTTTTCTGTGTTACATCATCTTTAATTCAACTTTGAATATTTTCTTAAAATGAATATATAAATGCTGGAAATTGAAAATATTAATGTAAAATAAAGGAATATTGCATTTATTTACTGTAAACTTACCTCGATACAAAATGTGACTAAACTTTACAATTTAGTCCTTTACTTTTTCCTTTCCCCGATCTACTCCCGAATTTCGTTCTTCTTGATCTATAATAGCAAATTTAACTTATTTAATATTCACATTTATCAAAACATTCCTTTACTCAAACTTTGGCAAAATTAAATTTTTACCCCTAAAATTTTACATATTTACACTTTGCCCCAAGACTCGGAAATCAAAACTTATCACAAATTCTTGTATTTTAAGACATGCTGATCATTTATTTACCAACACCATCTTCAAATTCCTACTATAACATACACTTATGTACAATAGGTATTTTTACCAATTAAGCCCTTTTACTCGTTTTTACCTAAAACCGAGTAGCTCAAGTTGTCTAGCATAATTTAAAACCTCATATTCTATCATAAAACATCAAAATACACAAATTTCACCTATGGGTATTTTTCCAAATATGAACCCTCACTTAAAATATTGCTAACATAAGCTTTATCGAGCTACCGAGACTACGAAAACGTAAAAAACACTAAAAACGGGGCTTGGAATCACTTACTAAGCTTGAAATAAACCCTAGATATGGAGAACCCTTGAAATTTCTTGCTAATGAAGAAGATTATAGCAATTTTGTCATCTTTTTCCCTTTTTAATCATGTTAATAACCAAATGACCAAAATGCCCTTCCTTACTAAACTTTCAAAAATTCCACCCATGTCCAATTTTTGTCCATAAACTTAGAAATTTGTCAAATTGCTATTTAAAACCTCCTAATTAATATTCCAAAGCAATTTCATACAAAAAACTTCTAGAATGCAAATTTTGCAGCTTATTCGATTTAGTCCCTAATTTCAAATTAAGTACTTTATGCATAGAATTTCTTCACGAAATTTTCACACCATCATGCAATCACATCATAAACATCATAATAATAATAAAATAATTATTTCTATCTCAGATTTGTGGTCACGAAACCACTATTCTGATTAGGCCCTATTTCAGGATGTTACAAATCTCGCATCAATTGTAATCTGTCCCAATTTAAAACTTTCTCAAACTTTATCACACGGGTCCTAATATGGGTTTATGGGACCCATAACTAACTTGGGAAAAACATTTGGAGACAATCTGAATACTTCAGAAACATTTAAGAAAATTTCCTAAAGGCACGTTACATGCCCGTGTGGATTGCTAACATTGTCGTGTTGGTGGCCCATGTAACTCACACGGCCTAGGTATATTGGGACACGCCCATGTCCCCTACCCGTGTGGATTTATTTCCATATCAACCTACAAGGGTTTTCACACGGCCTCGTGCACGCCTGTGTCTTTGGCCCGTGTCTCTCACATGACCATGACATGCCCATGGTGCAGCTCGTGTGCAACAATCCTAGCATTTTGTTTCTGACATCATCATCCCTTAAGGGCCACACGGCTATGGCACACGTTCGTGTGCTCAGCCCGTGTGTGACACTGACTTGCCAGCTGAAGGTGCAGGGGACACGTGGTCGAGCCACACGCCCATCGGGCGGACCGTGCATCACACACGGCCTAGACACATGCCCGTGTGTCTACCCGTGTGGACAAAAACAAGGCTATCAACCAAGCCTATTTGTCACCCTTTATTGTGCCATCCTACGTAACATTACAAAGCTACCTTCCCAGCGTATGCATACATCCTAAACATTCATAATCAATACCTTAATACGTCATTCAAATGCTTATTTAACTGTACATTATCTTCACATAATTAATAAGCCAAATTCATGGCTAAATATGCATTGCACACTAAAGCCACCATGGTTAAACTCACATTATACATAATACGACAATTAGCCTATGCATGCCATATAACTAAAATTTGTAAAGCTTTAAGTACCAAACCATAATGAGATAGTGTGTTGAGATCTCCATCACCTTCCAACCCGAGCAGACTTCCAAAGTCCTACAACATGAGAGAATAAATGAGGTAAGCTACAAAGCTCAGTAAGTTCATATGATCATTTAATTCATGTTAGCTATCAAATACATTTTGAGTAATTACACAAGCATAAAGTGTTTATATTGTCTCATCGTATAATCATCTACTCCCTTATAGGGTTTACCATGACCTTTGAAAGCTTATTCATTTTAATTATCATATGAAATGATTACATACTTAGGAAATCACTTACCATTATTTATGCATAATGATATGAAATATTTCACATTTGATTCTTTGATCATTTCATGAGCTGAAAATATTATCTTGCATGTCAAACCATGACCTTCCTCGTATTTACAATATTGATTTATTACACGCGTTTAGGTTACTACCACTCGATATTCACATGAATTTCATATGTACCTGTCTCACTTAATTCGATCACGTTTTCACTGTCTTCTTGACATTGTCCATTGATTCACTGTTGAGTTATTCGGAACACCATCAAATGCATCGAGAATCATGTATGTACAATACCATTGCCACATCCCAGATATGGTCTTATGTGAGGTTGTCTACTGATGCCGTGTCCCAGACATGGTCCTGCACTGGCTCACATTTATCCGTACCATTGCCATGTCCTAGACATGGTCTTGCACTGACACATCACGAGGATGATGCCATGTCCAAGGCATGGTCTTACACTGAAACTCAACTCATCACCGATGCCATGTCCCAGACATGGTCTTACACTGACGCTCATATCAAGTCGATGCCATGTCCTCGACATGGTCTTACACTGACTCTCTCGTATCGAGGCCAATGCCATGTCCCAGACATGGTCTTACACTGGCTCTCCTCGGTCTATACCGATGCCATGTCCCAGATATGGTCTTACGCTAGCACATATCAAGCTGATGCCATGTCCCAAACATGGTCTTACACTGACACTCGTACAATGCCATGGTCCAACCATGGTCTTTTTCTATCAATTCATCAGGAGTTGTAGTACAATTGTACTTGACCCAATATTTCTCCCGATTGATCTTTCGATCCGATCTCATGCTTGACAATATCATGGTCAAGTAACAACATGTTAAATAATACAGCATCTCATCTTAAATTTAATAATTAATCATCGTAAATTCAGAATATGAACTTACCTCGTTTGTTGCAATAACAAACTAAGTCGACTAATTTCGATCCTTTATTTTTCCCTCGTCTTCTTTCCAAGTCTTGTCCTTCCCAATCTATTTAATAACAAATTTTACTTATTAGTCATCCATTTATACAATTTAGTCTAAAAATTCATATTAGGGTTATTTTGCACTTTTGCCCCTAATATTTTACATTCTTACAATTTAGTCCTTGTCACATAAAAGTGCCAATTCATGCAATTAAACACAACTCGTGCTTAGCCAAATTTTATAATTACTACTAGCTTCCCATAAACACGCTTTGGCAAATTTATCGTTTTGCCCCTTAACTTTCACAAAATTATGATATTGCTCCTAAGCTTGTAAATCGATTTTTGTTGAATTTCCTCACTAACCATGTCTAACCGAACATTTTCTAAGCTTATAGCAACTTCTAGTTCCTACTATTTCACCCAATTATTATCAATTTTACAACTTTACAAAATAGTCCAATATAAGTGTTTTCCTTGAAAACTCTTTCACAAAAGTTGTTTATTTGGCAACCAAGATTCATTTTCTTCCATAAAAACTCAGCAAACATCAATACTATTCTCATGGCATATCCCTAGACTATCAACCATTTTGCAAAATAATCCCCTCAATAGCTAGATTAAGCTTTAGGGGTCCGAAAAGTACAAAAAACTTCAAGAAAAACCATTAAAATCACTTACTTGCATGAGAAATAGGTGGCTGAAAGTTTGAGCTCTTAAACCCCTATGTTTTCTACCATTTTTGTTCAATGAAGAAGAAAGAAGAAAGAAATATGACAACTTTTTCTTTTTGTTTTCTTTTATTACCTAATGGTTACCTAATACCCCAACTTTGACGTTTCAACTCCTTTTTTCCTCCTATGGTCGGCTATCACTATAGGGAAGGGCTAATTGTCCTTTAAAAGCCCCACATTATGGTTCTCAAGCAATTTAGCTCCCTTAGCTATTAAAATAAAACTTTTACCCTTTTTGGGATTTAGTCCTTTTTCAATTTTACGCGTGCAATCGCCAAAATTATTTCACCCAAATTTTCATGCATGCATATAAACATACTATAACACATATAATAACATTAAAAATATTTTCTCTGACCTCAGATTAGTGATTTCGAGACCATTGTCCTGACTAGCCCCTAAATTGGGCTGTTATAGTCCAGGAAGAGTTGAAAAATAGATAGAACCAACTCCAAAGCCTAGCAATCCTGTCTCGAGAGGTAGACCACCCCGTTATCCGGTTAATGTTAGTGGTAGTCAAGGTACAACCAGAGATACAGTAGTTGGATCTGAGGCATGAGCACCTGCAAAAACATATGTTATTCGTGCTAGAGAAGACGCCTCTGTACCAGACATCATTACTAGTACATTTTCTCTACTTGATACTGATATTACTACTTTGATTGATCCTAGTTCCACACAATCATAACTATGCACAAACTTAGTGACTATTAAGAATTTACTTGTTGAATCCACTGAATTTGTGGTTAAAGTTTCAAACCCCTTGGGCCAATATGTTATGGTAGATAAAGTGTCTAGGAACTGTCTGTTGATGGTACAAGGTTATTGCTTTTCAGCTAACTTAATATTTTTGCCATTCGATGAATTTGATGTGATTTTGGGAATGGATTAGCTAACCCAATACGATGCAATGGTGAATTATAAACAGAAATATATTGTATTAAAATATGAGAGTGGCGAATTACTTCATGTTGATTCTGATAAACTGGATGGATTACCTAATATGATTTCAGCAATATCAGCACATAAATATGTCAAAAAGGGGTATGATATAACACCCCTTACTCGAAACCGATGCCGGAGTAGGGTATGAGGCATTACCATTCTAAAACTCATGCAAACATTCAACTCAAACTCATGGAGATGTCTCCCAAATAAAACTTTTTCAAACATTATCCTACGAGCCTTCTTATGGGCCAATGAGCCTGAAATCATGGTTCAAAAATAACCCGAGACCATTTCAGGCACTTAAAAATATTTCTACAAAAACTTGTGAAAACAGGGCACACGCTTGTGTGGCCTCTAAACATGGCTGTGCTGATGGCCCGTGTACCTTACACGGCCTAGGCACGCTAGGGACATGCCCGTGCCCCTTGCCCATGTGGATTTAATTTCTAACATCGAACCTACAGGGGTTTTCACACAACCTGGCATACGACCTTGACATGTCCGTGTTGTGGCCCGTGTACAAAAGCCTGGGTATTCTATTTTTAACGTCAGCAGTCACATGGCCATGGCACATGCCCGTGTGCTGGCCGTGTCCTCCACACGGTCAAGACACACTGCCATGTCTCATGCCCGTGTGGAATATTGATGAGCATTTATTTCCATCCATGCAAGCTGCAGGGGACACACGATAAGCCATACGTCCGTGTGCGACCCTTGTGCCTCACACGGCCTATGTAACACCCCAAACCCAGCCCAGATGTTATGACAAAATCTGGTGAGTCACATAGACAGTTAATTACACCTCGTTCCTCGTTTCGTAAATTTGGGTTGACTTAGTAAAACCATTTTATGTGTTTTATGAAAATAGAAGGTTATTTAATTTATAAAAATCCTATCCACTATCAGTTGGGGTTTACTTTTTAAAAGATCTTGTTAGTGAGTTATTATTAATAAGTTATCCATTTGTCACGTAGAGAATGTTTTGAAAACGTTTGTTAATTTGAAATAAAAATCCGCGTAGCCTTAGTTATCAATTTTAAACAAGTAATAATTAAATAATTAAAACCAAATAAAAATGCTTACTGAGCAGCCTTATTATATATTAAAACCCAAAAGAAATTAAGGAATACTAAAATAAAGTAAATTTCAGTAAAATATAAAACCGAAAGCAGTTCACATGGCTGTAACAGCCCATTTTAGACTCTAATCAGAACGAGTGGTTTTGAGACCACTTAACCAAGTCTAAATATTGTTTTAATTACTTTAATATGTTTTACAGCATGATAGATATATGGTGTGAAAGTTTCGTATAGAAATTTTATCGTTAAAATAGCTAATTTGATAAAAAGGATTAAATCGCATAAAGCGATAAATAGGAGTTCTATTTCATAAATGAATTATTTGATCATGGCTTTATTAAATGGAGTCCTTGCATGGTAATTATACCATTTTTGTTTGAGGGGTTGGTAGTAGACAATTATGTCCATATTTTATATGATTTTATAATGGTTTTATAAAGGCTAAATTTGTCTTTTAATTATTATATGTTATAAGTTTAATTAAAACATGAAAATAGATTTAATTTACTCTTCTTTCACCGATTTCATGAACAAAAATAAAGGGTTTAAAGCTTTTCTTTCATTCAACTACTTTGAGTCCCAATTGAGGTATGTTTTGACCTCGATTTTTGATAATTTTTACATTTCTGAGATCGTTCTTCGTATACTAGCCGACCCATACCTCAATTTCTGAAATTGGTTGTGTTTTTGGAAATTCCATTGATGAATACATGGTTATTTTGATAGTTTTTGATGAATTATTGAATGTTATATGGAAATATACAAGTTGTACAAGGTAATTTTTGATGAAAATGAGTTTTAAGGATTTAATTGAAAATGGTAGAAATTTTGTGGTTAGAATTGTGAATAAATGAAATATATGTGTTTAAATGTGGTACATGAATATCCGGCTATAATGAATTGAGGGTCTTGTTGTGTAATTTGCTATTTGACGTTAAAAGGACTAAATTGCAAAGTAGTTGAAAGTATAGGGGCTATTTGGTAAATATGCCAAATTACATGTTTTTGGATTAAATTGAAAGTGTTGGTGATTAAATAGCTAAATTTGTATTAATATAGATAAAGACGATCAAATCCCGAAACTTGATCGGGGAAAACATAAGGTAGACGAATAGAGATCGGGAAATCGAGGTAAGTTCGTATGATTAAAATTAATGTGTAAATGTTTATAATTGTGGTTTAATTGTCATGTGAATGAAAAATGCTTCATAGAAATGTAATTTTCCAATTGATTATATGTACATGAATTGATATGGAAATGTTAAAGATTACAAGTCCAAAATGGTTACCGAGTCCCATTCGAATCGTAGAAAGTCGTAGGATACAAGTGACATGTCACTAGGGCTACAGGGTGGTTCAAGCTCCTGCATTCATTGCGGACTCACCACAGCTCATGAGCTATATGTTCATCCTTCGGGATTACGTGTTCAGTCTTCGAACTTACTGTTCAGCCTACGGGCTTACCGTTCATCCTTTGGGATTACATGTTCAGCCTTTGAGCTTACCGTTATAGGCTTGAAAGAGCATACATGATGCATTGACGGATTACAGGTTATATGTATATACACTGTGTGTGTATCACCCGAGTATCCCTTGATGTTCTTAAAGGTTCAACGGGCAATTTACGATATATGTTACATGAGAATTTACAACACATATGTACTACATGTTATATGAGATAGGAAATTTACATGGACTATACGATATGAATTACATGCACAAAGAAATGGACTTATGCATATGATGTATGATTGTTTCATTTTTGTACATGAATTATTTACAAGATTTACATGGACTAACAAATGTATGCTTGTGAAATAGGCAACTTGAGTATATGAATTGAAATGGCATTGTTAATAGAATTGTCTCATTGATTCGGTAAGTTTGATTCTATATTATACGGGCTTACTAAGCTTTTAAAGCTTACTCCGTTTACTTTTCCCTTGTTTTAAAGATTCGGAAGCTAGCTCGACTTTCGGACGTGTCGAAGATTGCCATCACATTATCCAAATAGCTTTTTGGTACTTTTGGATCATTGTTTTGATATGGTCATGGCATGTATAGGCTATTTACTAAGTTTATGTCTATGGTTCGCTTGTTAATGACTATAGTATATTTTGGTACTATTTCAAGCTATGAGATATGGCTTGCTTTTAAATGTTTTGATCAACCTTGAATGTCTTATATGATGGGTTCTATGTGCTTGAAGTTAATGATGAATGTGATATCATTGATAGAAATGGTAAGAGCAATGATTTGGTTTGATTGGCATTGTTAGCTAATGAATTGTAAATATGTTTAGGTATTGAATGTTGTGTACTATTATTGCTAACATGGTGTTGAATGGTTGTTTTGGTTGCCAAATTATGGTTGAAATGGATTGGCATTTTGATGTTGTAGGGTGACCAATTTGGGTAGCAAGAATGGCTTAAACGAAGCCTACCTTGTGCCACATGTTTTGAGCACACGGGCGTGTGACTCAGCCGTGTAACCCCTACACCTAAGAGATTTTTGGCAGACTTGCACATGGCCTAGACACACGGGCGTGTCTGGTAGCTGTGTGGTAATTGGCAGTGTTAGCCACAGGTTAGACGCACGAGTGTGTCTGGTGACTGTGTGATAGTTGATAGTTTTGACCATAGGCTATGTGTTTGGGGTGTGCTTAGTGGCCACGACCGTGTGGGTGTACACTGGCTAGGGGCACAGCCGTGTATCTCTAACTTAGAAGATTTCTCAATGTTTTCTATTTGTCTTTCACATGTTTTCAATTCAACCCTAAATGAGTGGGTTATGATTTCAAGAGTTTTAAAGCATGAATTTGATGAATGATTTCAGACTGTAATGTGTTTAATTAAAGTTTCAAATTTTATTGATCTATTCTGAGTTACAAGCCCGGTAATGCCCTTAACCTATTCCGGCGATGGTTATGGGATAGGGGTGTTACATTTGGTTGGTATCAGAGCTACGGTTTAGTCGATTCTAGGACTACCGTAGTAGTACGAGTCTAGCTATACATGCCATGTACATGAAATGTGATAGTGTGATATCTCCTGACATCCTTTAAAACTCTGTTTTATATAGTAATGGATCCGAATCGAGCAATAGCTGACGATGTTGAAAGTATTGTACCAGCACCTGCTCAAGGGGCTATGCCTTCGAAATCGGGCCCTACTGCGTGCAATCAAGAAGAAGCTAAGCAAGCTTTCTTCTATATGATGTCTGAATGGTTTAGCGAGTTTGTACGAGCAAATCCGGCTGCTCCACAACCTCTACCCCCTCAAGTCCCTCAACCTAACCTTGAAAATATACGAGTTATAGATCCTTCGAGATTGAGTAGGCCTCCGGTTGATAAGATACGGAAGTATGGGGCCGAAGAGTTTAGAGCTTCATCGAGTGATGATACTGAGGGGGCCGAGTTCTGGCTAGAGAATACAATCCGAGTTTTTAGTGAATTAGCTTGCACGCCTGATGAATGTTTAAGATGTGTTATTTCTTTGCGACAGGATTCTGCATACCAGTGGTGGAATACTTTGATATCGGTTGTACCGCGAGAATGAGTTAACTGGGACTTCTTTCAGACAGAATTCAGAAAGAAATATATTAGCCAACGATTCATTGATTAGAAAAGGAAGGAGTTTTTAGAGTTGAAACAGGGTCAAATGTCTGTGACCGAGTACGAGAGAGAGTTTGTACGACTCAATAAATATGCTCGTGAATGTGTCTCAACTGAAGCAATTATGTGTAAACGGTTCGAAGATGGGTTAAATGAAGAAATTTGACTGTTGGTTGGGATACTTGAGCTAAAAGAGTTTATAGTTTTAGTTGATCGGGCTTGTAAAGCCGAGGAACTTGTTAAAGAAAAACGAAAAGCTGACTTTGAATTCAGAGAAGCTAGAAAGAGAATGGTGGGTAAATCGCATCAGTCTGGATCCAAGAGATCAAAAGATTTTCATCCTCGGTCTCTTGCTTCTACGGGCATAGCCATCAGAGAAAAAAATGTTAGATCTTCTCATTCGAGCCTCAAGCAACCTTTGTGGCTAGTGCTGATAGTGTGAGGACCCTAGGGCCTAATTGTAAGCACTGTAACCGGAAGCATTTTGGTGAATGCCAATTAAAGAGCGGAGCTTGTTTCTGATGTGGATCACTGGATCACTATTTGCAGGATTGTCCTGAAAGATCAATGGCTAGCAAAGAGCAGTCGAAAAAGACAAATAATACTGTGACTCAAGGTAGACTGCCTCAAAATATCGGGAATAGGAGTGGGTCCTGCAATGCTTCCCGAGATGTTAATGTGAGATCTGAGTCGCGCAGTCCTGCTAGAGTATATGCGATACGTGCACCCTAGGAAGCCTCGTCACCTGACGTTATTACTGGTACTTTTTCTCTTTATAACATTGATATTGTTGCGTTGATAGATCCTGGATCAACTCATTCATATATCTATATGGAATTAGTGTTTAAAAAGAGTCTACATGTTGAGTCTACAGAATTTGTAGTTAAAGTATCGAATCCGTTAGGCAAGTCTGTGTTAGTTGATAAAATATGTAAGAATTGTCCATTGATGATTCGGGGATATTATTTTTTGGCTAACTTGATGCTCCTCCCATTTGATGAGTTTGATGTGATACTGGGTATGGATTGGTTAAATGTACATGAAGCAGTAGTAAATTGCAGTAGAAAGAGTATAAAATTGAAATGTCAAAATGGTGAAATCCTTCAGATTGAATCAAATGAATCGAATGAATTGTCGATAGTTATATCTGCGATACGAGCCCAGAAGTATGTAAGAAAGGGTTGTGATGCTTATTTAACGTACGTAATGGATACTAGAGTGTCAGAATCAAAGATAGAATCTGTGCCAGTGGTTTGTAAGTTTTCAGATGTCTTTCCAGAAGAATTACCAGGTTTATCGCTGATCAGAGAAGTTGAGTTTGGTATTGAATTGTTACCAGGTACTACACCAATATCGATAGCTCCGTACAGAATGGCACCGACTGAATTGAAAAAGTTGAAAGCACAGTTACAAGAATTAACAGATAGAGGTTTTGCGAGACCGAGCTTTTCACCTTAGGGTGCTCCCGTACTGTTTGTGAAAAAGAAAGACGAGGCAATGAGAATGTGTATTAATTATCGACAGTTGAATAAGGTAACCGTGAAGAATAAATACCCTCTTCCGCGAACTGATGATTTGTTTGATTAGTTGAAAGGAGCTACTGTATTTTCAAAGATTGATCTGACATCGGGTTATTATCAGTTACGAGTTAAAGAATCAGACATACCAAAGACTACTTTCAAAACACGGTACGGTCATTTTGAATTTTTAGTTATGCCTTTTAGGTTAACTAACACTCCTGCAGTGTTTATGAACTTGATGAACCATATTTTCAGATCGTATCTAGATAAATTTGTCGTTGTATTTATTGACGACATACTGATCTATTCACGTGACTAGTCAGAGCATGCGGAACATCTAAGAATCTTGTTACAGACTTTAAGAGACAAACAGCTATTCGCCAAATTTAGCAAATGTGAATTCTGGCTTCGGGAAGTCGGATTTCTAGGTCACATTGTTTATGCAGAAGGCATCAGAGTTGATCTGATCCGCTGCTATTATAGACTGGAAACCACTGAGAAACGTCTCTAAAATATGAAGTTTTCTGGGATTAGCGGGATATTATCGAAGATTTGTAAACAGATTTTTGATGATTGCAGTACCATTGAATCGAATGCTACAGAAAGATGTGAAGTTTGAGTGGACGGATAAATGTCAATAGAGTTTTGAACAGCTGAAAGCCTTATTAACCGAAGCGTTGATTTTAGTTCAACCTGAGTCAGGAAAAGAGTTTATGATTTACAGTGACGCCTTGATAACTGGACTAGGGTGTGTATTGATGCAAGACTGGAAAGTTATAGCGTATGCCTCTCGACCGTTGAAATCGCACGAGAAGAATTACCCGACCCATGATCTTGAATTAGCCGCTATAGTTTTTGCTTTAAAGAGTTGGCGCCACTATTTATATGGTGAGAAATGTTGAATCTTTACAGATCATAACAGTTTGAAATACTTGATGTCACAAAAAGACTTGAATATGCGACAACGTAGATGGCTTGAGTTATTGAAAGACTACGAGTTTGTGATTGATTATCATCCTGGAAAAGCTAATGTTGTAGCTGATGCATTAAGTCAAAAATCTCTTTTTGCTTTACGAGCTTTGAATACTCAATTGATGCTGTATGATAGCGGATCTATTATAGCTGAGTTAAGGGCTAAACCGGCGATTCTGCAACAAATCTGCGAGACTCAGAAGAATGATATTGAACTACAAGCTAAGCGACTTCATTGTAAGTAAGATTCTGATTCTGAATTTTCTATTGGGGTTGATGATTGCCTGATGTTCCGAAATAGAATTTGCATACCGAAAAATTGTGAAATTGTTCAAAAAGTTTTACATAAAGCACATGATAGTCGTTTTTCAGTTCATCCGGGTAGCACTAAAATGTATAATGATTTGAAACAATTATATTGGTGGTCAGGAATGAAACGAGATATATCAGGATTTGTATCTAAATGTCTGATTTGTCAACAAGTCAAGGCTGAACATCAAGTACCGACAGGTTTATTACAGCCTATTTTGATTTTGGAATGGAAATGAGACAGAGTTACAATGGATTTTGTACCCGGGTTACCCCTGACTCCGAAGAAGAAAAATGTAATCTGGGTTATTGTTGATAGATTGACCAAATCTGCTCATTTTATACCAGTACGTACAGACTATTCTCTAGATAGATTAGCTGAATTATATTTATCAGAGATTGTACGATTACACGGTGTATCATTGTCCATTATTTCTGATCAAGATCCGAGATTTACTTCGAGATTCTGGAAGAAATTTTAAGAAGCTTTGGGAACAAAATTGAATTTTAGTACAACATTTCATCCGCAGACCGACGGTCAGTCTAAAAGAGTTATTCAGATTTTAGAAGATATGTTACGATGTTGTATTCTTGAATTTGAAAGTGGCTGGGAGAAATATTTACCTCTGATTGAATTTGCGTATAATAACAGTTTTCAGATAAGTTTGAAAATTGCTCCGTACGAAGCACTATACGGTCGAAAATGTCGAACACCATTATACTGGACTGAAATTAGTGAGAAAAAGTTACACGGGGTTGATTTGATCCGAGAAACAGAAGAGAAAGTAAAAGTGATTCGTGACAATTTGAAAGCAGCATCTGACAGACAGAAATCATATGCAGATTTGAAACGAAAAGAAATAGAGTTTCAGGTTCGAGACCGAGTATTTTTGAAAGTATCACCATGGAAGAAAATTCTTCATTTTGGTTGGAAAGGAAAGTTAAGTCCTCGTTTTATTGCCCCGTATGAAATTGAGGAAAGGATTGGATCGGTAGCTTATCGACTATTGTTACCGACTGAACTTGAGAAGATTCATAATGTATTTCATGTCTCGATGCTTTGTCGATACAGATCTGATCCATCCCATGTCATTTCTCCTACCGATGTAGAAATACAGTCTGATTTGTCATATACTGAAGAACCGATCAGAGTTCTGAATCGAGAAATCAAAGAATTGAGAAATAAACGTATAGCAATTGTTAAAGTTCTTTGGCGTAAGCACGGAATAGATGAAGCTACGCGGGAAATAGAGGAATCTATGTGAAAACAATACCCTAACCTGTTTACCGGTAGGATTTTTGGAGATGAAAATCCCTAAAGGGGGAGAGTTGTAACAACCCATTTTAGACTCTAATCGGAACGAGTGGTTTTGGGACCACTTAACCGAGTCTAAATATTGTTTTAATTGCTTTAATATGTTTTACAGCATGATAGATATATGGTGTGAAAGTTTCGTATAGAAATTTTATCGTTAAAATTACTAATTTGATAAAAAGGATTAAATCGCATAAAATGATGAATAGGAGTTCTATTTCATAAATGACTTATTTGATCATGGCTTTATTAAATGGAGTCCTTGCATGGTAATTATACCATTTTTGTGTGAGTGATTGGTAGTGGACAATTATGTCCATATTTTATATGATTTTATAATGGTTTTATAAAGGCTAAATTTGTCTTTTAATTATTATATGTTATATGTTTAATTAAAACATGAAAATAGCTTTAATTTACTCTTCTTTCACCAATTTCATGAACAAAAATAAAGGGTTTAAAGCTTTTCTTTCATTCGGCTACTATGAGTCCCAATTGAGGTATGTTTTGACTTCGGTTTTTGATAATTTTTACATTTTTGAGATCGTTACTTCGTATACTACCCGACCCATACCTCAATTTCTGAAATTGGTTGTGTTTTTGGAAATGCCATTGATGAATACATGGTTATTTTGATAGTTTTTGATGAATTATTGAATGTTATATGGAAATATACAAGTTGTACAAGGTAATTTTTGATGAAAATGAGTTTTAAGGATTTAATTGAATAAGGTAGAAATTTTGTGGTTAGAATTGTGAATAAATGAAATATATGTGTTTAAATGTGGTACATGAATATTCGGCTATAATGAATTGAGGGTCTTGTTGTATAATTTGCTATTTGGTGTTAAAAGGACTAAATTGCAAAGTAGTTGAAAGTATAGGGGCTATTTGGTAAATATGCCAAAATTCATGTTTTTGGATTAAATTGAAAGTGTTGGTGATTAAATAGCTAAATTTGTATTAATATAGATAAAGACGATCAAATCCCAAAACTTGATCGGGGAAAACGTAAGGTAAACGAATAGAGATCGAGAAATCGAGGTAAGTTCGTATAATTAAAATTAATGTGTAAATGTTTATAATTATGGTTTAATTGTCATGTGAATGAAAAATGCTTCATAGAAATGTAATTTGCCACTTGATTATATGTACATGAATTAATATGGAAATATTAAAGATTACAAGTCCAAAATGGTTACCGAGTCCCGTTCGAACCGTAGAAAGTCGTAGGATACAAGTGACATGTCACTGGGGCTACAGGGTGGTTCGAGCTCCTGCATTCGTTACGGACTCACCACAGCTCATAAGCTATATGTTCATCCTTCGGGATTACATGTTCAGTCTTCGGACTTATCGTTCAGCCTACGGGCTTACCATTCATCCTTTGGGATTACATGTTCAGCCTTCGGGCTTACCGTTACAGGCTCGAAAGAGCATACATGATGCATTGACGGATTACAGGTTATATGTGTATACACTGTGTGTGTATCACCCGAGTATCCCTCAATGTTCTTAAAGGTTCAACGGGTAATTTACGATATATGTTACATGAGAATTTATAACACATATGTACTACATGTTATATAAGATAGGAAATTTACATGGACTATATTATATGAATTACATGTACAAAGAAATGGACTTATGCATATGATGTATGATTGTTTCATTTTTGTACATGAATGATTTACAAGATTTACATGGACTAACAAATGTAAGCTTGTGAAATAGGCAACTTGAGTATATGAATTGAAATTGCATTATTAATATAATTGTCTCATTGATTCGGTAAGTTTGATTCTATATTATACGGGGCTTACTAAGCTTTTAAAGCTTACTCTGTTTACTTTTCCCTTGTTTTATAGATTCAGAAGCTAGCTCAACTTTCGGACGTGTCGGAGATCGCCATCACACTATCCAAATAGCTTTTTGGTACTTTTGGATCTTTGATTTGATATGGTCATGGCATGTATAGGCTATTTACTAAGTTTATGTCTATGGTTGGCTTGTTAATGACTATAGTATGTTTTGGTACTATTCCAAGCTATGAGATATGGCTTGCTTGTAAATGTTTTGATCAACCTTGAATGTCTTATATGATGGGTTCTATGTGCTTGAAGTTAATGATGAATGTGATATCATTGATAGAAATGGTAAGAGCAATGATTTGGTTTGATTGGCATTGTTAGCTAATGAATTGTAAATATGTTTAGGTATTGAATGTTGTGTATTGTTATATGCTAACATGGTGTTGAATGGTTGTTTTGGTTGCCAAATTATGGTTGAAATGGATTGGCATTTTGATGCTTGTAGGTTGACCAATTTAGGTAGCAAGAATGGCTTAAACCAAGCCTACCTTGTGGCACACGGTCTGAGCACACGGGCGTGTGACTCAGCCGTGTAACCCCTGCACCTAAGGGGTTTTTGGTAGACTTGCACACGGCCTAGACACACGGGCGTGTCTGGTAGCCGTGTGGCAATTGGCAGTGTTAGCCATGGGCTAGACGCACAGGTGTGTCTAGTGACCGTGTGATAGTTGACAGTTTTGACCACGGGCTATGTGTTTGGGGTGTGCTTAGTGGCCACGACCGTATAGGTGTACACGGACTAGGGGCACGGCCGTGTGTCTCCAACTTGGAAGATTTCTCAATGTTTTCTATCTGTCTTTCACATATTTTCAATTCAACCCGCAACGAGTGGGTGTATGATTTCAAGAGTTTTAAAGGATGAATTTGGTGATTGATTTCAGACTGTAATGTGTTTAGTTAAAGTTTCAAATTGTATTGATCTATTCTGAGTTACATGTCCGGTAATGCCCTTAACTTATTTCGGCGATGGTTACGGGATAGGGGTGTTACAGTGGCCACTCCGAATCCCTCGCAGCTCCAAGTCCTCTAAGGTTGATGTTCACCTGCATGGATTGAAAGAAAGGGAGTAAGTTTGTGAAAACTCAGTGTGTAAGCTCACCCTACCAGAGTCAAGATCAGTTCAAGCTCAAACTGGGCCGAAGCCCTATTTAGAAAATAGTGTTAACTGGGCTTTAGCCCTATTCAGAAAACAGGGTGGGCCTTAGGCCCATTATAGTAACAGATCAAAATATTATGCATGTATGTAAAGCCCAAGCCCAATCAAGCCCTACACACCACCCGTACCAACCCTACACCCTATGTGGGGAATAACTCAACCCACCCAGTCCTATACACCACAGTCGCAGCTTAGCTGCTTAATCAGATATCGTGGCCAAGCCACTAAAACAGTAATAGAGGTAGAGGCTTTTAACAGTATACGTGGCATTGCCACTTAAGCACTTCCTCCGTCAATAACCCAATCCCATGCAATAGAATATATCATGACGTGGCATACAGAGTATTAGAAATAATAGCATGCAAATCAGTCAACTTTACCCTAGGGGTAACATGGTCTTTTAGCACCTAGGGGTAAAACAGTAATTTCCACCCTTAATGGGTATTTCAGTAAATTTGCCAGATTTTAGGGTTTCATGCTCATTATAGTATACTAACAGACCTATTGTTGTCCGAGTAACTTATTTAGTCCATTTCATAATTAAAGAGTCTTCGAGCCCTAAAACCCTTAATGGGCCCAACAGAGCCAACTAGCTACTACGGCCCACTAAGTGCAAATTTTACATCCGTTTTGGATAGATTTATCACTCAGATTACCAGAATACACTTACCACTCGTTTTCACCCATATGGGTCGTAAGCCCATTGGGCCCAATTTCGGCCCTCCGAGGCCCAAAACCACCAACGTGCACGAAATTACGCACACAATCGTCTTACCATTCGTGATTATCAACTTTACTGTTTCAATTGACCCACGAGCGCTCGCACGCTCGCTAGCCCTCGAAATGCCAGAATTTCGGCATTTTAGCTTTTCAGCTTTTGCCGATCTAATCTACTAGAGGGTGTCGATTACACACTTGTTTCGTGATATACTCAGAAGTCCCTTGCGTGATTATCCTACAATCGTTTAAACCATATGTCAACTAAGATCCAATTGAATAATCGTTAACAACTTACAAACCTATTCGGCCACAATAGAGTACCACTAATCTCTTACCTTTGTCGATTCTAACCACTAGATCTAGATCTAGATTGCTCTAACGGTCCTAATCTCCAATGCTTCTTGATAGATCGCCTCTTTTCCACACTAGAACACAAGAAAACTGAAAGAAAAAACTAACATAAATCTTAGCCAAAAACGACAGCCACCCTGAAGAGTTAGGGGTTTTCGGCTTTTCTTGAATCACAATGTTACGAAAGAAGGGGTTTCGAGTACTTACCACCGTTTTGTTTTGCCAAAGAAGAGTCCCTAAATACCAGCCTAGTCCAGATCTACTATAGATCTAATCAAAATGCAAGAAGAAGATAGATCTAAGTGATTCGGCTTTTGGAAACCTACTAGAGAGTATGTCAGTTTCGGTTTTGAGTGAAAAAGGTAGAGGTGAAGAAAGGTTTAAGAAGAAGAAGAGATGATCGGCAGAGATGAGAGGTTTAAGGGTTTGGCCCTTGAAAGACTAGCAATAAGGAGAAGAAGATATTCAACCAAAGAAGAAATCGGCCACAATGGATTCGGGTTTCGGCTTTTGAGAAAAATCGGCTAACAAGGCTTGAGAAAGATGGTTACTTTAATCAGTGGAGAAAAGGTAAAGAAGAAGAGAAGAGTGAATGGAGAAGAGGTAGAGGCTTGATTCGGCTAAAAAAGGTGATGAAAAGGGTTTGGCTTGAAAGAGAAAGGAAGAAAAGAGAAGAGTTTGGTTCTTTGCACTAATCGGCACAAAAGAGATGATGTTTTGCGTTTTCGGCTTTTAGAACAAGGAGAGGAGAATAAGGAAAAAGCAGAGAACCCTAAGAAGTACAACACTAATTCAACAAAAAGGAAGTGCCAAATCCTGAAGACCAGCCACTAAAGAAATCAGCACATACACCCAAAATACCGAAACTAAAACCTCAACAGAACCTAAGAAGCATACGCCTAGCACCCCTTAACTACCCTTGCCGATTATGCCAAAACCACAAGACCCCAACCGAAAATGTCCTCCAAGAGACCCATATTCGCCATCACTTTCCTCCCATTCATAATCCCTAAATTTTCTCCCCCTTATCCCTCCTTGATTCAATCTCATGAACCATTCAAACTCTCTCCTTCAAAGCTTCACTTGGGATCCACCACTTACCTTGCACAAGCAGTAAAATAAAAGAAGCATCTTGCTAATCCATGGATTCGAACCTTAGCTCCCTTACTATCACTGGCACGCCACTCCCTGTGCTTTAACTGGCGCCACCTTGCCCCTTTAGCACAGGTTACTTGTGTCTTAATTTCCCAATTTTTGTTTAAAAGCCCACTTAACCAATGCCCCTTCTCCTTTAAGTCCAAAATTTTAAAAAAATTCTACCAGGCCTCAAATTAAACCTAGGCCTTCTTAAGGTCCACTAAACACATTTAATTCACTCCAACAGCATATCAGAACATGCATAGATAAATTCAAGCAAAAATTTGAAATCTCGAAGAATCGAGAAAATTGGGGCGTTACAGCGTAGACACATGCCCGTGTGTCTATTTGTGTGGGCGATATAAAGCTATTTACCAAGGCCTTAGCCACCCCGAAACACATTCAAACATATCTAAACCTTCATACATCATAGCAAAGCACCAATACTCATCTAAATGTCCCTTAATAGGTGCTCAACATCAACCAATTCATATACAAAATGCATGCGTAAACTACTAAGCAAATTTGCACAATTTCCATGAAATTCATTCTCATTTCACTAAGCAACTTGGATAGTTTTAGGAAAATTCCAAAGGCCATTTACAAAATGAAACTTGTATGCATAAATGACCAACACAATTGGCTAACTAGAATGAGTCATGTATCAAAATGACTAAAGACCGATACATGCCATATTCAAAATGACTAACGTAACTATACCAAAATAGATAACTTGATAGTGTGACTTTAGGCTCCGACTATTAATGGTCCCCGAGCTATTTTGGCAAACCTACATGGAAAAGGGAAATCGATGAAGTAAGCATAAAATGCTTAGTAAGTTACATAGGATAAAAAAAATAGCAATCATAATTAATATAACATTATTTCATTTAAAATAACTTAAAACTTCTTTCAGTATTTTACTCATGCTCATAACTTTATAATTCTCATGACTTACTCATCATCACGACTTACACATTTTCAAGACTTACTCAGTCTTATGTCTTGCTTATTCTCATGAGTTACTTAATCTCTTGTCTTACATTATCATTTTCTTGTAACTTATTCAAGTGTACCTGTAACACTCGTCATAAACTTTAGTATTTCTTGTTAACTTAATCAACTTGAATACTTTCACTATTGATGTACTTAGAATAACAAAGGATACCGTAATGCCATTCTCTTGGTAAAATGCCAAAGCCATATCTCAAATATGGTCTTACATGGAATCTCAAGCTGATGCCGAAGCCATATCCCAGATATGGTCTTACACGAGATCTTATATGATACCGATGCCATGTCCCAAACACGGTCTTATACGAGATCTCTCTTAGATGCCCACTCCATGTCCCAAACATGGTCTTACAGGGGATCTATATCTTATCTAGGTGCCGACGCCATGTCCTAGACATGGTCTTACATGGGACCACATGTCTATGCCAATGCCATGTCCCAGACATGGTATTACATGGGATCTCAAAGTGGTGTCGATGCCATGTCACAAACATGGTCTTATACGGGACCTACAATTTCCCCTGGTATGACAACGGTATCCTTTGTATTCATTAACATTTTATCGATATCATAATTTTATTTCCTCATCATTTCTTAGTGACAATTAATGTCAATAATTTCATGACAATAACATAGATATCATAGAAATCATCATAAAAGTTTCCATAATACTTAATGCTATAATATCACATACAACTTATGTAACAGCCCGATTTAGGGGCTAGTCAGAATAGTGGTTTTAGAATCACTAATCCGAGGTCAGAGAAAATAATTTTTTATGTCATTATTTGAGATTTAGCACGATTATATGAGTGCACGAAAATTTTGGTAAATTAATTTTAGCGATTGCATACTTAATTTTAAAAAACGACTAAATCGGATAAATTGCGAAAGTTCTATTTTACTATCCAGTTGAGTCAAATAGCTAGAGAACTAAAATGTGAGGGCTTGAAAGGGCAAATAGACCCTTATTCTTAAAGGTGGCCGGCCATAGGAGACAAAAAGCATGAAAAGTCAAAATTTTGGTATGGGTTGGTACTTGATGACATAAGCAAAATCTAATAAAATAAAATAAGTGGCCATCTTCTCTCTGATTTTTCATTCTCTGTCGAAAATGGAAAAAGAAAACCCCCATGGGAGCTTGAAATTTTCAGCCACCTTTCTCCATCACAAGTAAGTAATTTTAAGGTCATTTCTTGATAATTTTAGTACTTCTAGAACCCTTGTAGCATGAGCTACCTATCGGGAGACTATTTTGCATAATGGATGAAAGTTTAGGGTTTTTCCATGTTAGTATTTGTGCTGTTTGCTAGATTTTTATGGAAGGAAATGAAATATAGTTATGAGATAAACAATTTTTGTGAAAAGGGGTTATCATCAAAACACCTAAAAGGGCTATTTTGTAAAGTTTGTAAAATAAGTTGTAAATGTGTGAAATAGTTGAAATTGTGAGTTGCTACAGTTATAAAGAGAATTTGGCTAAGATTGGTAAAGGAGGAAATTCGATAAAAATTGAATTTCGAGCCTAAGGGTAAAATCGTAATTTTTGTAAAGTCTAAGGGCAAAACGGTTATTTTGCCAAATTGTGAATTATAAAATGTTTTAATTAATGTAGTGCTTAAATGAGTGAATTTTATCATGTTAGATCAAGAAAATTGAGATTTGGGCTTAAATCAGAAAGTACGAGATTATGGACTAAAATAGAGTAATCAGCCGAAATTGCATTTAAGGTAAGTCCATATGACTAAATAAACATGTTATTGTTAATATACTTGAAATCTATTTTGCCATGATTGTATTGAATTACATGTTGATGGGGTTATGTATGAGAAAGTGATGCCAAATGTTAATATCATTTTTGTGATGGTTGTATACATTGGAAATTTGATGGAATATGACATTCCATTGAAATAAGTGAGTGTAATAATAATGATGTATTGTTGTTGTTGTTGTTGTTTATGTTTAAAGCCTAAATGGATAAGGCTTAAAATGAGTAAATTTATATGTAAATGATACCTCTTCTATTAATGTTTTTATTCATGAATGCTTTAGACGACATGTGATTGAACATTATTGACAGTGGGTGAAAGTGTGAGAAGTGAAGTTATGAATAAAATTCTATGAAATATTGAAAAAGATGGGCTAAGTGCCATACCATCAAAAATTTATTGATAAAGATGGGCTAAGTGCGATACCATCGAAAATTTTTTAATAAAGGTAGGCTAAGTGCGATACCATCAAAAATTTATTGATAAAGATGGGCTAAGTGCGATATCATCGAAAATTTATTGATAAAGATGGGCTAAGTGAAATGCAATCAAAAAAAATTATTAATAAAGATGGGCTAAGTGCGATACCATCAAAAATTATTGATAAAGATGGGCTAAGTGCGATACCATAAAAAATTATTCATAAAAGTGGGCCAAGTGCGATAACATCAAAAATTATTCATAAAAGTGGGCTAAATGTGAAACCACCGGATGTTATTGATAATGGTGGGCTATGTGCGAAACCACCAAATAATCATTGAAATTTATGAGCTAAGTGTGAATCATCCACCTTGATGATTTATAATACCAATGAGCTAAGTGCAAATTATTGTGAAACATCAATATTGGAGGGCTATGTGCGAAACCACCTTATAATTGCTAATATGAATGGCTATGTGCGAACCATTGAGTATGAATTATTATATTGAGGTGTGTATTGAGAAATATGGTGAAGTTGCAAATGAGTAGGTAACACATCTAAGGATAATTTTATGATGACCTAGTGATTATAAGTTTATATTTACGATGTATGAAAGTGTGCTAAAATCGATTGGTGACAGGTATACTTACAATAGAAGCTAAAACAACGACAGCATCAGAAAGTAAATTTGTAATAAAACAGTTTTGAAACAGCGACAGTTATGTGATTTTGAAAAATCACCAAAAATGGTGTGAATTGAAAAAGAAATGCTGTGAGGAAAATAATCTCACAATATGAGATATTTGAAATTTATTGAGTCTGGGTTAGATAGATTATGATGTCCCCTATTTTGACTTGGGAAAATTATTAGAAATTTTACAAAAATATTTATGGGACAAATTTTATATGGTTAGATTCCTTAATGAGCCTATTTTCAGAAGAAACAAACGAGAACCTCATTTGAATTATGTACAAAGAGATAATTTATTTTTAGTAAAGAGGGGTCGAAACTGTTGAATAGCAAAACATGGTTGACTTTAATGAATAAACTGTACTAATTGGCTGAACCAAAAATTCTAAAAATTTTATGGTAAGAAGAGGTGTGAGTTTTGTTTCAGGGAAAATTATCAGGTCTAAATTTGGAGCTCCATAGCTCCGGATAAAAATAATTTAGTGTGACTCAAGAAAGCAGCTTGACCTAAACATAGGTAAAAAGGCAATTATGATAGGATTACCTTGAGATCATGTTGTAAGATTTGGTGGAAGCATATTGATAGATTGCTTATCCTTTTCTCATGGACTTACTAAGTGTGAAGCTTACTCCCTCCTTTTCCATCTCTTTTAGCCTTGTCAGGTTAGCTCGGGATTGGAGATTGTTAGAGGCAGCATCACACTATAAGTCACTACCTTTGGAATAATGAAGCATATGTTAGAAATTTCAAGTGATTGGCATGTATAGGGATCTAGTTTTAGGGCATGTGTTCTCATGATTTTGGCCAAGTGTATTAGCTTATATTAACTTATATGAATATGGCCATGAGATGTGGCTCATATTGATTACGGTATGTAAATCTAGCTATTCATGTTATGTCTAATGTTTATGATGTGGTTATGTTTATTTGTCATGCATGGTTGGTAATATGACATGGGTGTTGGATGTATGCTCTATGGCCATTTGAGGTGATCATAGTCTTGTAGTAATTGTATGTTATAAAAACCTCATGATGATGGCTGAATATGAGTGCTCGAGGGATAAGTTGGTAACTTAGCCTAATGGTAAAAGTGGTCATCAAAATGACGGGTCCCACAAATGTGAATTAATGAATCTAGACGTAGTACTTTATGAGTAGGTGCATTACTTGTAAGAGGACATGTCAAGGTTAAGAATGGGTTTTAATAAAGGATGCTTAATCACTAAAATGATGCCATGATTGTGATTTTGATGTGCAGAAGGCTATAAGGGATTATAGGTAACAAGAAGGCTTGGAAAATTGCCTAAGTGTTGGCCACCCGGGCAGAGACACAACCGTGTGTCTCAGCCGTGTGGAAGACACGGCCTAGCACACAGGCGTGTGACTTGGCCGTGTGTCCCTAATTGTATGCTGACATCATAAACAGAATGCTCGATGTTTTTAACACGGGCTGGGACACGGGCGGTGTGACCACACAGTTTGTCCGCACGGGCGTGTGACACTGTTTTGATGAAACTTTTTATAATTGTTCAAAAGATCTTGGTTTAGTCCCGAACCATTCTTAAAGTGTGTTTTGGGCCTTATAGGCCCGTAATGGGGACAAAATGACTTTAAATGAAAAAGTTTTAATTTTTTTAGTAGAACTTGTAACTCAGAAGTTGATCGATTGTGTGTATAAGTCTGGTAATGCCTCGTACTCTATTCCGGTGACAGATATGGGTTTGGGTTGTTACAACTTACCTCGGGTTCAAAATATGGCAAATGCTCAATTTAGTCCACCACTTTACCCTTTCCCCGGTTTTGATTCGGGCTTCTAGTTTCTTGTTCTATAATGAATAGAATTCAATAATTAAATCATCAAATTAATTATAACAACCCTTTAATTCAAAATTTGGCAAATTGATTATTTTACCCTTAGACTTTGGCAAAATGACCATTTTGCCCTTATGATTAGAAATTGATTTTTATCAAATTTCCTTATTTCTCATGCCCTTCTAAGCCCTTTTTATTCTTATGGCAACTCCAAATATCCATTATTCATGCATTTACCAAGCAACTTACTCACTTTACAATTAGGCCCTTTTTAGGTGTTTTATATGAAAACCTCTTTACAAAAGTTGTTTATCAAGCATCCTACATTCATTTTCTTTCATAAAACTCCAAAAAATAACATCTAAACACTCATGGTAAAACTTTATACTTTCAACCAAAATGCTAAATATACCCCTCAATAGAAAGCTCATGTCATGAGGGTCAAAAAAAGGCAAAAATTATCAAGAAAAATCATCAAAATCACTTACTTATGAGAACTTGAAGTTGCTGAAAATTTAAGCTTCTAAAAACCCCAAGAATGGTTGATAATTTCGGTAAAGGTGGAGAAGAAAATGAAGAAAAGACAATAGCTAGGCAATCCGGTCATTATGTTATCAATTAGTCACCCAAATCTTTTGACTTTTCTTACTTTCTTGGCTATTTCTTCTCCTTGGCCAGCCATGACCTATTTGATAGGCTTATTTGCCCTTTAAAACCCCCATATATTAGTTCTCTAAGTAATTTACACAAATTGCTAGTAAAATCAAACTTTTCCCCTTTATGCGATTTAGTCCTCTTTTGCGATTAAGCCTTCAATCGCGTAAATTAATTCACTAAAACTTTCAAGCATTCTTATAAAAATACTATGGCACATAAATAATGCTAGAATAATTTTCTATAATGCTATTTCATACTTAAACCTTCTAGAAATTCATAATTTGTAACTTTTTGCAATTTAGTCCTAAAGGACAAATTAATCACTATTTCATAAAATTTCCTTCATGGTATGTTCTCACTATCATGCATCATATCATAACTTAAAAATAATCATGATTTATACTTTTCTACTTTGGGTTTGTGGCCTTGAAACCACTATTCCTACTAAGCCCTATTTTGGGTTGTTACATATAATGCTTATCTTGCATATGTATTGGATACCAAAGTCTCTAAGTTGAAGATCCAGTCAGTGCCTATTGTAACAGCCCGAATTAGGGCCTAGTCAGAATAATGGTCTCAAGGCCACGAATCCGATGTAAAAAATTTCATTCCGATGATTTATTATGAGTTATGTCATGCTTGCATAATATTAAAAAAGTTTCATAAAGGAAATTTTATGAAATAGTGGTTAGATTGTCCTTTAGGACTAAATTGTAAAGGAT